>BSAI01000072.1:19559945-19638263 GCA_036245035.1 Adrianichthys oophorus | reverse complement strand
GCTTGGACAAGTTAGCAGAATTAGCTCACAAATGTTCTGTCCAAGCTGACATTCTTGTATCATTTCACGTTTGAAAAACAAATGGAACCTTAGCTAAGATAACTGCTGTTTTAATAATAACAATAATGAAACAGTTTGAAATACGTAGTTTTGATTCTTTCATTTGTAATGCTCATCCAATCAGAAACCCTGGCCGGATGTTCTAACAAAGACAGTTGGACTGGTCAATGTCATAAAGCCACTAAAAGCATGCCCCTGAACATGTGTAAATAAATCTTCCGGTTGTGCACACGTTTATTTGAATGGAGATTCTTCTAAAACCAGTTCTTAGTGTTCTTGTTAGGAAGTGCAGCCTCAGTTTGTTATGGTTTGCGTCAGCAAACTGAGGTAGAGGGTTTGGTGTAAATGAGGCCTTTTTTCATGTGGGGTCTCGGTGAATTAGACTCTTTGTCTTTTACCACCTGTTCACACAAACATGAAGAAAAGGCTCAGCACAGCATTCATGTGTGCAGTCTGCACACATACAAGCAAATGGGAGAAGATGATTCCCCTTAATAGTGAGTCAGCCGTAGTGCAGAGTGGTGTTTAAACTGATTGTCCATAGAGATGTTTCCTCTTTTCTACTCCTTCTTCTTCTCATCTTCTCAAGCTCTGAAAAGAGTCATTTCTCTGATGAAAGTATAACTAATAAATAGAAATGACATTATTTTCCCCGTATGTTTATTTGATTTTTCTCACCTGATCTTTATAAACAGTCCTCAGCTCTGAACCGTGTTGGTAAATTCACATTTACGCTTCACCTGGTGACAGAAAAAAAAAAACCTTAAGGTTTCTGTTGTCGTCTAATAAATAAAAAACAAAACCTAACGCTTTTTCTCAGGAGAATCCATCACGGTACACGGCAGGTTCATTAACTCAGCCGAATAGATCAATGCCTCAAGGACAAACGCTATCAATTCATATTTGTGTGTGTGTGTGCATGTGAGAAACAAAGAGGATTAAGTGGTGTGTTGGGCTTTAAAGAGCTGCACAATCCAGAGTTTATCCGAAGGGTGACAATTTATGCCGAGTCAGGTGTCATTACACCTTGCATATTCCTCCCTCTTCTTCCTTCAGCACATTTCCCTACAACCAAACACTCCCAAAAAATAACTCACTTTCACACCAGGCTGGCTGTTTTTGACTGCACACAAAAAGATCTTTTTATAATTAAGTCAAAATGAATACTTTTTGAAAATGCAATACCATTTTTCATCTTTTTAATATCAGTTTATGTGTTTTCTTTATTAGTGTTGCAGTTTCCAGCAGCAACATTCTCCCTTTTGTAGCAAGGTGTTTCTTAGGTCCAACACAACGCTATATTCTGAGAAGCAAACAGCTTTCAAGGACTTCTGGGAATCATGGAGGCAGATATTTGATGGGGGTTTTGTTGAAATCAAACAAATCAATCGGAAGCAGAGGTAATACCTCTGCATAGGTAAACAACAGTCCAGGCCGCAATGTTTTCCTCCTTCTTGGTGTGTGGGTTTGAAACTTAAGTGTTTGTACAATTTAGTTACATGCTAATGTTCACATTTAATTATATGTTTACTCTGCAAAAAACAACCAGTTATTTGTTTACTAATTTATTTTGAGCATGTGTAAATCACAAGGTAACAAGAAACAAATACAATTAAACAGATTACAATATGATATTGTACATGCACTGAATGTACACAAATACCTATAGATAAGGACACATATTCATACATACAGACATACATACATACCTTATTATAAATATAAATGTAATAATTTCCATACATTCAGATGCACATTCACATAATTTCTGACAGTTTGTTTAATCATGTTTTTAATTTTTTTTAATTAAAGAGTTTGGAAAAGGAGTGGGAGGAAGAACCAAAGATGTATTTATTACCATCTCTCAAATAGTCCAAAACTAATATAATATATTGTGGCTTATTCATATATCAAATCAACTTCTTCACGCCTGAATCTATTTCAAATTATATTTAAAAAATGTTCTTCTGTGTTTTTTCCGTTCAAGGTGATGCTAAATTAAGTGGAGTCCTGAATTAAATGAAACATTGCATTTATTCATATTATTCTTAATCTATTTTATATCCCTACTTTCTTTCAATGTCCAATATTCATTCATAAAAATACAAAGAGAAATAAAAAATAAGTAACATAAGATGTGTTAAAATATAAAATACAAAGTTGAATTACTTGAGGTTTTAGATATTATCCACCAAAACTAGAAATGAATCGGTGTTTTTTCTGAGCTGTATCTCAACCCTTTGGACATGTGAGTTTGATTTTTCAAGGCCAGATGAAGGATCCAACATCTGACTAATGTCTGCACAAGAAATATTTACACATTAAACAACCTTCAAAAACTCATCATCAATTGATGGCTTACTGTCCTCGCTGTAAAATTTGCGGAGACTAAATTGGGCCTATATATCTTTTTGACACAGTTCAACCTTGCATTTCTGTGATTTTTTGCTCTATCTATGGTCATTATTGGTTCACTCCAGCTTGGAGATAAAGAGAAAATGTCACATTATCTCCCCCCACAGGTTCATCAATGTAAAACTCTTTAATATGTTAAGTAAAATATTCAGTTTTATCCTAAACTGGAAGTGTTTCTTCCTCAGATTCTGTGATGTGTCTGATCTGACAAGAACTTTTTAATGTTTTACTGACGTACAGTCTATCTGAACGTACTGTCATCATTTGACAGATGTCCACCAGATTCCATGAGATATTTGAGGTTATCTTTGACAGCAACATAGTTAGAAGTCACAGGGATGTAAAACTCTACCCCTAACCCACAAATGACTGGAGCACACCAGGGCTTGTAAGCACTTCAATTGCATAAGAATGAGCAGTCCTACTCAACACAGTTTCTCAAAGTTTGATGCCTATGCATCAGCTGACAGAGTTTTGAGTTAAAAAGTCTCTTGAGTCTGAATGTTCTTTGCTTTGTGAACTTTTTTCTAGGCTTTCCTTGGCTATCTGGACCTAAAGCGAGAATTAATGAGGTTCATAGCAACACTTTTAGATTAATTTGAAATATCTGTTAAGCCTAAAATTTCAAAGGACAACTAATAATTTCAAGAATGACAATGTTCTCACAAAGACTACAATTAAGAACAGGGGGATATTTCTGATGAAGAAATCAGAAAACCTTTGTGTGGATTTTTGTATTCTAGTACTTTTGTGAGTTTTTGGAATTTGGCAATCCTGTAAAAATAGTATTAACAAGTCTGAAAACAACAATATGTGAGTTGTTTTAACCAGGAACATATTTCTTCTAGTGGTAATTAAAAGTTAGTGGTAACAGTGTAAAAGTTTTTGGACTGAATCTTCAGCTCATCTTCTTCTGTGACTATGCTGCTATCCAGGCAGGCTCAGTCATAAAATTTTAAAATCGTAATAATATTAGAATACACTGTTATAATTATGAAAAAATGTTTAACAATTTACAGGAAAAAAGACATACGATTTTGAAAAAAAATTCAACAAGTCATATTATTTATGAGCAAATGCAACAATTTACGAGAGAGTCAAGCAACTATTAAAAACATTTCAACAATTTACAAAAATAAAGACATGATTATAAAAAAGCCAAAAATGTATGAAGTCGAACAATTATGAGTAAAGTTCAACAATTTACACAAAAAAACTCCTGTTTTTTTAAAAACACGATGTAACTTTCAACTTTTAAAATGTTTCAACACAGACAATTGTTACATTCCCTGTTTAACCCTTTAACACCAGAGATGTCGCTGTTGACACCTGAATCACCGTAGAGTTTAGAGAGACCGTTTACGCAATCAACGTGAACCACACAAATACTTCACTGCTGTAAAGTGTTGCATATCAATGCAAAGCTGCTTTTCTCTTTTTCACAATCTGCTGACATTACGTTTTTGTTTTTTTTTGTAAAGAGTTGTAGAGTTGCATTATTAAAAAAATGTTAAGACTGGAGCTAAAGCTCCGGTGTTAAAAGGTTAATCTATGTAGCAGACAATTCAGAGTAATGGGATGAACATCATACTGCTCAAGAACCTCCAAAATGTGTTTTAAATTCTTTTGTAAACCTACGATTTTATTTTTGAAGAAGTGTGACGTTTTCTTGCAAAATTACAACTTTTAAAAATCATACATTTATTATTCATTCATGTAAAATATTTACTTTTTTCTTATAGTTTTCTTACAACTTCTCTCTCATATATTTATTTTCTTTTATTATGGCCCTAATGTTTTGTTGTAAATTTCCATCATTTTAAAGAAGTTTCAACATATTTTTTCCCCAAACAGTAAACATGCGATGCTGATGCTACTTTACATCATGCTGTCTTCATTTTTATGGACATTAACAGAAAGCATTCATTTGGTTCTGCACATCCCTGTTTTTCTTGTCCCAGGAAAAGGAATTTCTTGTGATTGGTAGAAAGTAAACAGGTGAATGACAGAGAGAGAACGCTGTAGTGAGAGCTCAATCACTCGATTGCAATCTGTTTCATCTAGCTACTGTTCGTTAGAGCTAAATTGGTTTGAGACCTGAAAGACAATTAATCTGTCACTTTTATAGGCATGAACAGAGTAGTGTTGAAAATGCTTAGTGAAACAGTAATTAGCATTGCACATGTTGTACTCAGGAACTAACTTTTAACTGCCTTCTGTATTACTTTTTTTTCATTTTGCTTTTATCTCTATATCTTTCATTCTCATCTTGAACATCTTCATCTCCCTCCTCTGCTCTTTTCTCATATACTATGATCTTTTCATCCTTTTTTCCCTATCTTATCTCATTCATCTTCACCTTGTACTTCTCACCTTCTCCTCTCCAGGTCCCTGTCTGGACGCATTGTTGGAGGTGTGTGGTGGTTCTTCACTCTTATCATCATCTCCTCTTACACAGCCAACCTGGCTGCTTTCCTCACTGTGGAGAGGATGGTCTCACCTATAGAAAGTGCAGAGGACTTGGCCAAACAGACAGAGATAGCCTATGGGACACTGGACTCAGGCTCTACCAAGGAGTTTTTCAGGGTATGGACACTTTGCACTGTTTTGTGTTTAAAGGTAATCTGCTTCTAAGCCCAAAATGCCATCTGATCTGAAGCAGGAATTTTTTATTTTTGTCAAAATCATGCAGAGTCACTTACAGAAAGCATAAAACTCTTCTGGTATCAAGAGGAAATAAGTATCTTGCTTTTAAAAGATGCTTTTATAGTCAGTAAATTTGCTTTAGACTCTACAAATTTAAACAGACTTTATCCCAGGGGTGTCAAACATATATATCTGGCCCGGCAGATGGTTAAATCCGGCCCAGTCGTAAAGGGAAAACAAATCTTAGGATGTTGGGGGGAAAAAAGCATATTTCTAACCCATTTCTGTGGCGAGTTATAATTCTTTAAAGAAATGACCAAAATGTGCGATTTAGCCACTAAAGGAAGCAAAGGAAAAGCAAGACCGACATGAAAAGAGATCCAGAAATTAAAAGCATTTCTTTATAGGGCATGCCTCCTTTTGGTAAGATGCAGTTTGGTTCCCCGAGCCTCACCGCTGATAAGTTACTTTAAAAATGATCAGGCGTGACACCACAATTACCAGAGTGTGGTGGTCAAAAAGAAGAAAGCCTGACGTGGAGTGCTGAGCTTTCCAGAAAAAATAAGAAACGAGAGGAGTTACCAACTATTAGCTGGACTGAAAACCAGCAGTTTGCATTTACTGCAGCCGTGACGTCAGTGATGGAGCAGTGAAAGCTGGCTACCTTAATGCAAACAAGTTGGTGCAAACATCTTATCCATTTTGAGATGGGGAACTTAAAGGTTATTTTGCTATTATGTTACTGGTCTGGACTTGAGATCAGACCGGTAGAATGTGGCTCCTGAACCAAAATGAGTTTGACACCCCTGGTTTATGCTCTAACAAAAAAGAGAAAAGATCACGAATACACTACAGACCCGGCTTAACTTATAAATCTTATATCTCAGTCACAACTGCCCTTACGGGTGGATATGTGTTGTCTGCGGTTGAAAAACTCTCAAACCTGTACAGGGCACACAGTTGCCTGCACAAAATATCAAGGTCATAGACTGCTCTTTGAACACTTAGAGAGAAAAACATGCAGTGGGTATACGGGTCATAGTGAACACATGTACAACACATAAGGGTAAGTAAGGGTGAAGTAGGTGAGCTGTATCCTCTGGATTTTTCAAATTTTGCAGACTGTTAGTGCTTTTTATGTTATATGTGTGCACTCCTTGCATGCAGCCTAACTGTTAGAAATGAGAAAATTTAACAATCAGAATGTAGTTTGTGTAGACATCCTATGGGCTTCCTGTGGGCACTTGTGTATTATGTGGACACCCTGTGCGTGCAGCATGTACACACAGACAACAGGGCAGTTTAAGGACTCCATACGACAGCATTACACTTACATCATACATATGTGTAACTTCCATTATCTGTGCGAATATTTCATGATATTCTTACCACATGCACGACAATGCTATGTTACGTTTTTACTCCGTCCCCTGAGGGACCGCTCGAGCCTCAAGAGAACTGCAAGAGACGCTTGTGCTTCCCTTACGATGCATTGACTCCTCTCTACGACACCCCACGACACGATAAAACAGAATCAAACTAAAGAGTAGAACAAATATAAGACTGATTGTGAAAATGAAAACAAAATAGTCTAGAATGAAAATCTAATGGTCCCATCAGTAAATGTAATGAGATTAAGAGTTTTTTCATGGATGATAGTCAGGGACTAAACACTGTTCAGCTGAAAATGTTCATTCCAGATGACCAGATTTCAGCTTTTTGGACAATCATGAGCAGGATATCTCACAATCTCCACTTCTGTTCTCACACCAAAGTTTTCAGAAATTCAGAAACCCCCATGTCCTGAGGCTGAATGTGTCGCTGCAGTGGCCTGACCTGGCAGCCCGTGACCCCATGCTTTCTCTACTCTGTAAAAAAAAGACCTCTTGATTTCCACAAATGTTAGAACAAAATCACTCTAAGAGTGTATTCAGACTGGACACACTTGGTTTGTTTAAAGTGAACCAGAGTTCGTTTCCCCCCATAATCCGGAACAAAATGATCAGTCTCAATACACCCAAGCGAACCTTGGTCCGGGACCAGGAACCGCACTCTGACCCAACTTTCAAATCTCTGTTGCTTGACCCCACCCTTGTATTTCCTGGCCAATGATTGAATATATTTTTAGTCACATGGTTTTCTTTACAAGATTTGTTCCGGAACAGGATAGTCCATTTGATGGCAGTCTGAATACAGACTAAATGCAAGGTTCAGGACTCGATCTGAAAAAAATTAAGCGGACTCAGTCTGGACCGGATAATTTTGCCAAGCTGAATACACCCTAAAGTTAAGCTTCATTTATCCCAGTCAAACCAAAATCCAAGCACTAATCTGCATATATGAACTGGGGAGATGGAGCAAAGTTTTTGCAGACATGTTTTTGGGTGAGCAGTTAAAAATTTGACAAAATGCTAAAGAGACTTCCTTTACTTTTTGGCCTTTTCTAGCATTTTGAGTTCCTGTTCCAATATTTCTAAACGCACATATGTCATAAAATGCTCATATTTTTGTGTTGTCATGACTGTTTTTGCTGCTTTGCTCCATTGTAAAACAATAAAAATGTGTTTGTGTGCACAATCACTTATATTTTATGGAGATGTGAGCTCAAGTGCTTTTGTGTAGGGGACATGTGGAGGCAGAGGAGGATGAGGAGCCTTGTGGCAGACAGTTTGTGCTCCTATGAGTGGGCCTGGCATCATCAACATAATGAGCAGGCAGAAATCTGTGGAGGGTGAAAAAGCAATTTACGCTCCCACAGCTGAGGGGGATTCACCACCACCATTAATTATCTTTGCATGTGCATGTGCGCCGTTGTTTGAGCATTTCTGTACGTTCAGTGTATATTGGCGTGGATTGTCGGGCTTACAATGGACGCGTTCGACTTGAATGGCATTTCTCACTTGGAGCATGGAGATTGTCCGAGTACATTTAAAAAAGTTGCGGAAGCCTGAAGGTGACTCGCAGCATCCATTTCATCCTTCGCAGCCACACTCATTGTTTAAGAATGCGGAAAAAGTCACATCGCATTGTCGCACATCCATCCTCCCTTCAAGGCTACAGCCTGTTTTTGTATGTGCACAGAAATGGCAGCATTACTGTCTCCTGTTCTCAGTCTCTGAGTGGGATGAATGATGGATAGACGGGTGGATGGATGAAAGGGCTGGGGGGAATTATGAGACTCTATGGTAGGCTTTGGAAGAATGAAAAATAAAGTGAACGAATGGAGACACAGAGAGGATGGAATGTGGAGAGGTGGGACAGATAATGGTTGTCTTGGGTGCAAGTGGCATTATTATGGGATAGGTGTCCGTCGCGCACCATCAACCGCCCTAGACACACACAAACACACACATACACAATATCCCCCTAGGTCCCAGTTTCAGATTCTGTTGCCCTGGCTTGTCGTTTGCAGAGTGACAGAATAATTTTTGAGTACTGGGAGACAAAAAAAAAAGATACTTGTGGAGGATTACAGTTCAACTCTTTTGCTTGTTATTTTCACTCATGAGTACACAAACACACAGAAACAAAAGCAAAACCAAATCACAAAAGCGCCAGACGGGGACACAGAACGGCAGGCTTATGTGCACACACGAGGCATATGCACAGTCAAATGCTGCGTGTTGTATCATGCCAGACAGATGTCCTCTGAAGAGCTACCCAGAATTCATAACTGCCTGGCCACTTAGCATGCTGCTCTTCTGCTCATGAACTCATTCAAAATAAGACGAATGCTTTACTTGTAAAAGAGGGCATAGTGTTTTATTCTATGCCATCTAATGCCATTATATGTCAGAGGATGAGAACAAAAAATTCTTCAGACACGTCTTTCGGCCAGTCATTCTCTGGACAGTGAAAATCTGCTGCAGCACTTTGCTTTAGATCATAAGAGACAGTGGGGAGTAAACAAAATGTTATAAAACGTAGTTAATATGTCCTGATGGGGTTTGTTCAAGTCTGGTGTCAGTGCTTTTGAATAAACAAATCACAGAGCTCTTATTTTTAAATGACACTAAAACTTTGCTTATATGATTGAATGAATGTGACTAAAATCACTTTTATTTGAGCTGACATCTGAAGAGGCCCTGAAGTGCAAAGCACATTAACAAATCATTTATCATCATTAACATTTTAAAGGTCACAGAGACAATTAAAAAAGCTAATCAAATATTAAAAATACAGCATTATATTTCAGAAAACAAGATAAAATTCCAGAAACCAAAACGTAAAACACAAAAACAAAGAATACATTTTGGTAGACAAAAGTTATTTCCAGAAAACAAAACGAGTAACCGTAAAAAAGATACTATGGGACATCGCTGATTGGATGATGATATCCAGCGCTACTTCATCATAAACAGCTTTCAGTTGAAATGATAGACAAACGTCATCATCCAATCACGATGTCCCAAAGAACCTACCTTTTCCGGTTTCTTATTATGTTTCTTTTTTTAACATTTCATTTTGATTTCTGTTAAAAACATTTGCTTTCCAATTTTTTTTTCTTTTTTACGGAAACCGGATCTGTACAGGGCACGAGTGGCCTTCTGACATCACCACGTGACCTTGTGACACTTCGCGACAAGCTTCTTCCAAGTGTAGGTGGCGGACGGGCTCTAGGACTATGGGCTCAATGCGCATTCAAAAATGCACGCTTAGCGTATTCATTAACGCGCGTCACATGTTCGGGGTGTTTGTAGCTTACGGCTTTAAATGCAGTTGTTAGATAAGGACAAAAACATGAATGAATAGGAATATTTTTGTCACAAATGTATTTTTTTCTTTGTGTCCTATCTCTGAATAACCATTGTTTTCTCTAACTTCTACTTTTCTAAAATTACTTCCCCTCAGAGGTCGAAGATAGCTGTTTATGAGAAGATGTGGTCGTATATGAAGTCTGCTGAGCCAACCGTGTTTACCAAAACCACAGCGGAAGGAGTGGCACGAGTCCGCAAATCCAAGGGGAAGTACGCCTTCCTGCTGGAGTCCACCATGAACGAATACACGGAGCAGCGCAAGCCATGCGACACCATGAAAGTCGGAGGGAACCTTGACTCCAAAGGATATGGCATTGCCACGCCAAAAGGCTCACAGTTAAGGTGGGTGGAATAGTGTGACAATAGGAAACAGTGATATAGCTAATGCTGTTCTATTGCTGCAATATTCCACTTACCCTGCTGTGCCTTTTAAATGTAACCCCTAAATGAACCTGTCAATGCTGCCAAGTGAGGATTTCAAAACGAAATTAAAATCAGAAATGCATACAAACTGGTCATTTTTCCTGTTAAAGTGGATTTTAATTGTTCTTTAGCAAATATTATGGAGCACTAGGCAGCAATGACACAAAAACATCCCTACATGAATGTCCAAATTGTGTTTCATTGTGCTATCTTGCCATTTTCCTGCTATGCCTTTTAATTTTGAGTTTTGTGTGCAGTTCCAGCTGCTTGTCTGTGCCATCCATTCCTTTTTCACTTTTTTTTGGTGAAACTAGAGAATTTCACCCTCAATTCTTTGTCTCTGTCATCAGCACGGCCCTCAATGTCTGAATGCCCTTCTGTTCTGTCAGTCACTCTCTTGCTCCACAGGGGCACCTAGCAGGTAACTCTGTCCATTTGTCTGCTGCCTCATCCTGTTTTCCCTTGAACATTTTGATTATAGAACCCCATGTATTTATGCGATGTGGCCCACGAGGAGGGGTAGAACCTCAGACTGCTGCCAAGTCCTCCAGAGCCCCCAGAGGAGGGGGGAGGTCGTGGACAATTTGGAAAGTAAAGTGAAGGAACACTGAGGGGCCTGGCGAAGGGGGGACAAAACTATATCTGATCAAATGCCAAATTCTTTAAAACAGTGGAACATTTTGTATACATCCACATAAGTTTATAAAGTGTAAGTGCAGCATTTATCAAACAATGCACATGAGTTTACCCAAGTTTAGCCCAAGACGGTGGGAAATGAAGGAGCAAGTGACTATATATCTTAAATTTTTATTTCAGACGCTTGTTCTTCTCCTTTTGCTAACTTGAGCTTACAGTCACAGTGATTGAAGGTTTCACGAGCAGCCATAGAGATTCATGCTCACATGGCTGTGGTAGCAGCACAAGGACGTCATAAAGTGGGAAAATAATTGTAGCGTTTGACCACCTGCTCCCTTTTCTCTCTCGGCATTTAGCTTTGTGAAAGGTAAAACTCTAGCAGCACTTTGGCCTTGCTTCCTGCTCTATGACCCCCTCCCTCCCCCATGTGTGGTGCAAAATCCTTCAAATCTCCAGTCCTTTTTCAAATCTATCGAATCTTTAGGAGTTTACTACAGAAAAATGAAAAAAAGTGAACACCCAGTCCTTTTTTAAAGCAACGTCATTGCTCAGCGTGTCCACATCTGGCCCTTGTCATTTGGCAGAAATGCGGTTCTTGTGATGCATTCAAGTGGCTGTGAGTGTGTATGTCAGGTGAGCTACCTCTCCTCATGATGCACTAATTGCAGAGTTAATGATGCTGATAAGAAGCAAACATACTCTTAGCACTAAAATGATGACACTCATACGTGATTCCCTCTGATCTACTGATGCCTTTGATGTGACTGTTGATGGGAACCTGTTGTAAATATGTCAAATTATGCCTGCACTGTTTTCATTCAAAACTCTTACGTTAGTGTAAGTCACATTTGTGATCACTCCGTACAACACTGTCTCTGTAAAACTATAAATTGTTAAAGGTAAAAAGCTTCATATTTCACGAATCCTAGAGGCAGAAGAATGGATGAGCATGTTTGTGGGCAGCAGATGCAGTGACCTTATAGTTTGAAGATCGGTCTCGTTTGATTGTTGGATTTCAAGTGAAAAGCAAAAAAAAAGTTGAAAAAGAACATAAGAATGAATGAAAAGTATTAAAATAAAATTAACATGCAGTAAATCCTTTAAAAGATTCATTAATTTGTCAAAATTGATGTTGCATAAGCTGTTTTTTGGATGGAACGAAACTGAGGCTTTAGGTCCTAGTCACATGTACCATTCGGGTTTTCGGGTTATTGGGTTGTCTATGTAAATCCACTACAATGGACTTCATGAAATTGGAAAGTACCATTGTCGTGTGTGTGGTAAGTGTATCATGAAGTATTTCTAAGGCTATTGAAAGTTGCAGGCACCTACAGGCATTCACACTGCGTAATATACTGCTTAAACACGCGTTTAAGCGACCCCTTCCAATGAAAAGTCTACTTAAATGTGCATAAATGCGCTTTTTAGGGTTGCACGTTCAAGTCTGCACATGTTTGGGCTGTGCATACAAAATGTATGACTACCGAACTCAAGTTGCTACTTAAATCAAGTTGAACTTTGATCAATCAGGGACTTGGATTTTATATTAATACATGGATGGCGTCCCTTTTATTTCATGTAAGTGCCAAACAATTGAAAATTGATCATGGAGGAGAAATTACTAATTGCGGTTTGTGCCTGATCGGAATTTCATGACACCAAGTCTTTCATGTATCAGAATAGAACTGTGAATGGAAAAACCTTATACCAGGTTTACAAGATTTGCACCACTTTGACATTTTGTACCAAACGTCTTCTAACAGAAGCTGGCAGACATGCACAAGTAAACAGTAGCAATAGAAGAAGAGTCCCCTCCCTGCTTGTCCAGTGTGAATATCTAATGCACATTCAAGAACATGCATCACATGCCCGGCTTGAACATAGTATATACGTACAGGGGATGCTGTTGTGCCCACCTCCATGCCCCATACAGGTTTGCCCATTTGTTTGGCCCATAGACAACCCGTATCCAACCGTAAGGGCAGTTGCATGTGACTAAGGCTTTAGTCAGACTCCGGAATGTTGGATGTTTAGCCAAGCGTCCCTGGATTTTGTTCAGAGGTCAGAGAACACTGGTAGTAGTAGTAGGGTTGCAAAAAAAACACATTGACTGTATGAGGTACGGAAAGCAGTAGGATAGGGCAAGAGTGCCATCAGCAGGAGATTAGTAACACATTTACAGCAGGACTTTTCTGTGAAACTGCTCCTGTTAGGCTGCATGGAAGAAAGACATGGGAATAGACAGAAAAAAATGTAAACAAAAGTAAAGTTTAGAGAATCTTTTACTGTGATTTGTAACTCAGGGTCACTGAAAAGCTCATAACAAGCAGTCAGTTTAAAAAGTGAATGTGGGAAAGAAGTGATAACAGAGAGACAGTGTTGTCGGGGTTCTGCTCACCTCTTGACCCATTTCCTCCTCAGCATCCTCCCCTTTTCCTCCTCCTTCCTTTATCCCGCTGGCTGTGGTTCCCATCTCGTCTGTTTGTCCCTCCATCCTCTGCTCTGACCAAACTATCTTATCTGTTCCTCCTTTTTTTTTTTTTTTTTTTTTTACCTAAAGAAATGCGGTCAACCTGGCCGTGCTAAAACTCAACGAGCAGGGCCTGTTGGACAAATTGAAAAACAAGTGGTGGTATGACAAAGGAGAATGTGGCAGCGGGGGAGGGGATTCCAAGGTTAGCCCTCTCTGTCTGCCCCCCCCCCAGCATAAGTGACGGGGGCCGCTCACAATCTGAGCCGTTTGTGACGGGCCCCGTCCTGGGAGTTTGTAACGCATCCATCTGCCCTGAAGTAAACCAACATTTCCTGTAATAATCACGTACATAGATCTTCTGCACTTTCAGATTAAAAGACTTTCTTGTAAAGTCTTCGAGAATCCATTTTTGAAATTATTGTTTGTTGACATTTTCTTGATAAACATGTTCAAATGTTTTTGGCATTATCTGCTTATGCCCATCCAGACACAAGAGTGACATAAAAGTAAAAGAGACAAATTTGACAAAAAGACAAATGAATTTCATGTGAAAGCAATTACTGTGAAGACAGGAATGTTTGCTCCCTGGTGGCAGCTCTGGGAAGAGGGCAGAAAAAATTATAAACTAATATAGAAAAACAGATTAACTGAGTCTTTACACACAACAAATAAGACTTTTATCATGAAAATGAGACTAATGGATTTCTTTTTCTTTTGTTATTCTTTAAAATTCCTTTAAGATGAATCGTAATTTTCAGAGTGGGTCTTTAAACTTTTTTTTTTAAACAGATAAAAAATAAGAGCAAATCATGGTTTAAATAAATTGCATTTCTCCAAATTCTTTTCCAGCAATACTTATATTCAGATTCTCAGGTAGATCAAATATTTTAGCTGCTATAATAAGGCCTTTATGAATTATAGAATAAAGATGTGTTTGTCTTCACGCACAATGCCACAGTCGCTAGTCTACATCTTTTTGAAGACATTTTTGAAGTTTCAGTCAAACTGCAACCAAGATCTTTGATGTTTGAAGTTCTCCAAATCAAAATGAGATGCACAAACTGGTGAGAACGCTGCAGCATAATTTTCTCTGTGGTGCCCCCATTCCATACATGAACCTAAAGTAGATGAAGTGGGTGAAGAATAGATGGATGGATGACATTTGGGAACCTTTCCAGGGTAAACATATGTGCCAAAACTTGCTATAGAGGAGATGTTGAGACATTTCACTCGTGAAAGCTTTGACCTTTTGAAGGCGCAGGATGATTTACGGAAGTCTGTGAAGATCTGTAAAGTTTTTCAACAGCTCTTCACATAGATATTTGTGTAACATTGTATTTTTATTTTACTGTTAGGTGCATTGATTCTTAAAGGTAGAAAAATGTTCTGCATGTTTGAAGCAAATTTAAGCCTTTTAGCAGACATTTTTTTTGTCAAGTATTCTTGACTCACAGCAACAAGTCCCTGGTTTGAATCCCAGCTGAGGCCTTTCTGTTTGGAGTTTGCATGTTCTACTCGTGCATGCATGGGTTTTACCCTTTTAACCTGTTCACAAGTTAACTGGTGTCTCTAAATTGTCCCTGGGTCTGCAAGTGTGTGTGTGGCCCTGCAACAGACAGATGACATGCTCAAGGTGTTCACCGCCTTTGCCTGACAGCAGATGGAATAGGTTCCAGCAACCCCATGACCGCAAAAGGGATTCAGTATTCAGAAAATGGATAGATGGAAGATTCAGTTTCATTGGACATTAACTCTTGCAAAGGACATTACATTTAGCTAGACTTTTTAAGGAAAATATCAAAGTATAAAACTTTTTTTTTTTCCTTTTTTTTAGTTTTAAGTTAATCAATGCTGCACGGTGGCGCAGTGGTTAGCGCTCCTGCCTCACAGCAAGAAGGTTCCCGGTTCAAGTCCTGGCTGGGGGACCTTTCTGTGTGGAGTTTGCATGTTCTCCCCGTGCATGCGTGGGTTTTCTCCGGGTACTCCAGCTTCCTCCCACTGTCCAAAAACATGCTTCATAGGTTAATTGGTTACTCCAAATTGTCCCTAGGTGTGAATGTGAGTGTGTGTGGGTGTGTGATTGTGGCCCCTGCGACAGACTGGCGACCAGTCCAGGGGTGTACCCTGCCTTCGCCCATGAGTAGCCGGGTTAGGCTCCGGCAACCCCGTGACCCCGAAAGGGATAAAGCGGATTGGAAAATGAATGAATGAATGAGTTAATCAATTGTCAATATTCAGGCACAAAATGGCTTCAAATCAAAACCGTATTTGCACTTGTAAACACTTATAATGAATGCTTGATATAAATCCTAGATGAAAAAGTGTGTTTTCTGTGTCTTTGAGATTAGATTGAGAAAGTTTTCATCCTCTTCCAGCTGAAGCACTGAGCTAGCCTGATGCTAATAATCCTGTCTTACAGTATTCACCTGTTGTTGAAATGACACGGGTCAGGGCAGCATGGTTGTGTTACCTTACGTGACAAAGGTGGGTCCCACTCATATGTCTGTAGCTCGCTTTAGCTCCACGCTCCCCCCAGCCCCTCCTCACCGGGCATACACACATGTACTCAGTGGGATCCATGCTAGGTCACCTGATGCAAGCCAATGTTAAAATGTGACTGAGCTGTTCAATGCAAATGTGAAATATTATAATAACATAAAATAACATGACCTATGATGTTATTTATGTTATTTTTACACGCAAAGAACCCCGGTAAACCTTGCAGTTTTGAAACTGAGTGAAGCAGGCGTCTTAGACAAACTGAAAAACAAATGGTGGTATGACAAGGGAGAGTGTGGACCCAAGGACTCTGGAAGTAAGGTCAGTCTCACGCTGCAGCAGCCTGCAAAATGCCAGTCTGATCGTTTTATCCTGAACATTCTCCAGATTACTGCATTAAAGACATTTTTTTAAAAACAATCCCTCACTTAACCTGTATTGCTTCACATAAGCTCCAGATATTAGAAACATTTGATCGTGTTTCGAAGATTTTTCAGATATTTGATTCACTTTCTGCTTTGTTTAGAACAACAGGAATTTGCTGTAACCCAATATTTTTATTGCACTTTTACACCTATGGTTAAAAACTCACTTTTATACATATTTTTTAATGGTCACATTTACCATCTTTTTTACAGGTTAGTCTACCATTAGGAACATTTTAGCGACATTTGTCAGGCAGATGTTTCTGCTTTCATATTTATGCTATCAGGCTACTTTTTATGAATAAATTAAACCTAATATCACTTATTGTACCTTTTTAAAAATAATTTAAGATTAACCTTTTACTCTGTAAATGTAATCTTAAATACTGTTAATTAATTAAGTTCAACTTGTTAACTGGATGTAAAAATATGTTAATTTTTTATATTAATATGTGAAACATCAGTAGAAATGAGCATTAACTGTATAAGAGAACTGGACTTTGTAACCCCTCCTCCCCATCATTGCAAACAGGAAATACTGGCTCCAAGAGGCCAAAATCCCACAGACGTCTAGAGAGAAATGAACAGCTGTTACTCAGTCATTCTATTTGTCAGAATAACCATTCTTGCTTTGATAACTTAAAAAAATTTTCTTGATAATCTTAATTTTATTATTATTTTTTTCATGATATTTTTTCTTTATTGCAAGTTAGTCAAGTTGAATGGTTGCAAAAGAAATAATGACTCAGACCCATTCGAACCAATCACTGCTTACTGACGACGTCTGGCTCCAATATCCACATCCAGTATCGATATTGCAAAAAAGTGGGACTGAATTGACTTTATTTAGTTGGAACCAGAAGTAAACCATTTTCTAAGGGTGATGTCACACTCACTTGGTCCAGTTCTCAAATACAGTCAATGATGAAGAGCCAAGGGTCACAAAAAAAAGAAAACCAATGTAAGGTTTTACAAAAAAAAAGACAAAATTTTAGCTTTTGCAATTGAACCTCAGTGGGCAAATTATTCCATATAACCTGCTTTGAATTTTATTTAAACATCAGTCTTATACTAACTTTACATATGGGAATCTGACCGTCACAGATGTGTAATATCTATGTTTTGTAGCTGTTGTGCCAGTAGTCCAAGTTGTATTTAATACTAGTTTCTCTTCTTTGTGAATGTGCTGTGGAATTGTAGTACTAACATGTAGCTGTAGTTTCATTTAGGAGCATAGAAAATTTTAAAAAGTACAGTTTACCATGTTTGAAACTGACTGTTTTATCTATTTTCATGTGTAAAGTATTTTGCTTTATTGCTGTCTGCTTTTTCCCCCGTCTCATTCTGGCTTCACATTACTCTTTATATTCTCTTTTCCCCTTCCTTACCATTCCATTTCCTGTTTCCCTTTGGTGCTTCCTGTTGGTGGCCAATCACTTGTTTCCATCCCTCCTGTTCCCTCCGCCCTTCCTCCACCCCCTGATTTCAGGACAAGTCATCCCAGGCTCTGAGCCTCTCCAATGTGGCTGGGGTCTTCTACATCCTTGTTGGAGGCCTGGGCCTGGCCATGCTGGTGGCCCTGGTTGAGTTCTGCTACAAGTCACGGGCCGAAGCCAAGCGCATGAAGGTGGACCTTAGCCCCCCCCACTGCCCCAGCCCCTCCCCCAGCACCCAGAATCTAGCCACTTATAGGGAGGGGTACAACGTGTACGGCTCCGAGGGGGTCAAGATATAGGGGTAGGATTTAGAGGCTCCCATATAGGTGGGGTATGGTGGTGTTGATCATGGTGGTGGTGCTGTGGAGTTTGTATTATTTAGGCTGTCCCAGCAGCCCCATGTTCTTTATGTGCCAATACAGATGTGGTCAAGCATTGTGGAACCAATTTCATCAGATCTATTTTCCGTTCTGGCTGCTCCGTCTCATAACCGAATCACTATTTTCTCAGGCTTGTGTCGCACAATTTGGTTTGTGTTTTGCTGTTTGAGGTTAGACTTGTTTGATCACACATTTGGTTCCATTGTCTTTGGCTGCAGTGGTGATGATGATGAATATGACAGCGGTGGTGATGCTCTTGGCTTATGACTTTAATAGGCACCTGCATTGTAATTTTAGTCAACTACCAACATACCCATGAACCACAGATGCACAATTCCAGTTTCTCAACAAACGTTTTGATGTCTGGATGTGTCAGTTTAGCTTGTCGCAGCTGAAAGTTTCCATAAACGTCAGCAAATGAGGTTGGAGTTTATTTGAATATTTCTCCATGCTAAAAGCAGGACTTTGTTAGTGCGGTATTCCTTATTCAAATCTGGCACTGCTTCAAGCAACAAATTAATTACCAACTGTGTTGAAAGCAATTATCATAATTTAGGCTATGCGGTTTTTATTTATTTTTTTAAACTCATAATGTGACAGACATCTTAGTAAGAAAAACATCATTAAGATATTTTAAAGCTGGTGAATGCTCAGCAGCTTCTCCTAACTAGAGCACTCAGTGTCCCTCTGGCAACATTGCAGTGTCAGAGAAACACATGAACATCACTGTTCTGTGCTTGTTAAGACCAGTTTATACTCTGCCCATTACCACTAATTAAGGACAAGTCCTGTCTTCTGAGAGCACACTTTCAATTGCACTGCAGACCTGTAGACAGAAGAAGACTTTCTGCTGAGCATCCTTCATTTGGTCATGACAGTTAGCATAAAGCCTTAGTCCCTAGCACCTGCACTGGAGTTGACACATACAGGTGTTGCGACTTTTTAGGTTGTCCGGACCCATAGAGGGTTATAGAGAGGAGCACAGGTGTCTCTTACAGTTGAGGCTCGTACGACCATCATGAAGGGACATCATGAAAATGTAATGTACCATTCCTGTGAGGTAAATGGATCGTGAAGTATTCATAAGGGTAATGGAAGTTGCATGCACTTATGACATACAAGTGATGCTATATGCTATCGTATGCTGTCTTTACGCCACATTCGAGTCGTTAGTCCTTTCTGACTGCACGTGGGAAAGCTTCATGCACAGGGTGTCCATGTGATATGTAAGTGCTCTATTGCCCATAGGATGTCCACAGAAACTAGTCTGTTTAATTCTCTCATTTCTAACACTCAGGCTGAACGTAAGTAGCCCAGTTATCACATTAACAGCACTAATGGACTCCTTGCACAGTCAGCAGGATTTGGAGGGGTAGAAAAATGAACATTTGTACAATACGCCTGCGTCTCACTTACTTCACCCTTACTTACCCTTAATTGTTGTATGAGTCTTCACTAAGACCTGTTGCCCATAGCATACATGTTGAAAAAAATTTACATGAATGAACATTTTTGCTCTACTGGCTCTCCAAGCGGTCTGCGACCTTGACATTTGTCACTTGCGTTCCCTGAACAGGTTTAAAAATGTTTTGCCACAGACCAGCATCTTTAAGGGCAGTTGTGACTAAGGCTTTATGGGGGTGCAGATTCTGGGGTTAACTCTTTAACACAAACTGGTGTTGTGCATCACTGAGGCAGACGTCCCATCACTGCGGCAGACGTCCCACCCAGACAATTGCTTTACTTCAAAATCCTGAAACTATCAAAACATTGACTCAGATCAGAAGCAGAGGAAAAGATGATCAAGCAAACACTTCATACAGAAAAGCTACTCGTTGATGTTAAAAATACAAACCTTGTTTCTGACTGATGCAGCACAGCCCTTAGTGCAAATCACTTTATTGGTCAGTTTGCAAACTTCTTCTGTGATGTAAGACAAAACTATTGACATTAAAAAGTTCTATTCATATTGAAATACTGGCAGGATCGATTTTTATGATGCAGGAGTAAAAACGGCTAAATGTGTGACAATATGCTTCCCCAATCTTCAAGATTCATAGGAAAATTTGTTTTCCAGAGAACTTGAATTTCTAAGACTGACACTGACAACAGTTTCACTAACACCTACAAGGAAGCAGAACAGCATGAAAGAAACAAGGATTTTCTTTTCCTTTGGTTTATTGACGAATGAAAAAGAAGGCAAACTTGACTATAGGAACATAATAAAATTATTCCTAAATTGTGCATCCCAAAGTTGCTTGAAGATAATTAAATCAAGCCTACTTTTGGAGACAAATACTTTAGACCAAGCAAGAAGGCCGATTTTTCTTCCCTGTTGTCATTTAGAGATAATAGGATAGAAAAAAGCTCCTTCTGAACAGCCAGTGCTTGTTTTGACAAAAGCTGCTGCACTCCTTAAGATTCCCAGGATCAAATAAACGTCTGTTCTTCTCAGATTTAATCTTGTTATTGTCAGAAATGTGAACGTTTACAGGGAAAACTGCTGTGAAGCAACAGAAACATCACAGAGTAACCTGTTTGTGTGAAGTGTCACCTAACTCTGAGCAGTATAGTCAGAGACTCCCTCTCTATAAATCTGAACCCTTCAAAGAAAGTCACTCTTTCATGTGCACCTTCTGTTTCTCCAAAGCCCCCACCTTCCCAAATCCTGTAAAAACTACTGAAACCCAAAAGTCACAAATGCATGGTTTATCCAAATGCAGATGTCTACTACCCACGTGTTGTCTTCTTTGTCTGTGTTTGTTGACTGTTGCCTGCTTTGCCTTCCTTTCGCTGGAAGAAAATGATGTGTGTTGTGTTGTTGCACAGTGTGGCCGCTCTTCAGAGACGTGAATATGTAATTATGGGAGCATTCACACCTTTTCTTCAATTCAGGCAACTGAGGAAAAATTCTTTTGAGCCTCCGTTTGCAAAACAATATGTAGTGAGATTACATTCAAATATCAAAATTAGTAAAAAAAAAAAAAAAATTAGAAAAATGTATTATAACTTCTGGTTTGAAAAGTCAAACATGTCCTGGTGGACATTCTGCCAAACAAAAACTTTTGCAGGTATGAAAAAAGGTATGACAAAAATATAGAACTCAGAACTCACAGCGAGTCATTTGTGGTGCAACGGTAAGGTGGTCGTTCTCTGATCGGAAGATTAAAGGTTCGATTTCTACCTTGCCCGCCCATGTGTTGAAGTGTCCTTGGGCAAGTCACTGAACCCCACATTGCCTCTGATGGAAGGTTGGCGTCAGTGTTCGGCAGCGGAGTCGCCATCAGTGTGTGAATGGGTGAATGGGACTGTGACTGTAAAACGCTTTGGGCCTTTAATGAAGGTAGAAAAGCGCTATATAAGTATACTCCGTTTAAAAGACCCACTCCAATTATTTTTTTATCTATTTTCAAAGAGTTGCCAGTGGTCTTCTATGTAGGATTGTGCCATTTTTAGCTAAAATTAAAAATATGCGTCGTTATCTAGGACATAGTTTCTGCAGAGTAGGAGGACTTCATCAGATATTCTCCTTTAACTCTACATTTTTATAAACCCTTCTCCCTCTAGTTTACAGCTCTAAGCTAACTTTAGCAGTGCAACAAAATGGCAAGCAGTATTGGAACTATCCAGCTGTACAATTTTGAGCCAGATTCCAGTTAAGGTGAGGAAAACTAACACGTGCATGGATCTTATCAGAGCTAGGAACTTGTGGCCCTCCCAGTCTATTTTCTACTTCACAAATACAACCTTATTCAAATGACATTTTTTTGTCTGCTCCTAATTCTTGAAAAGCAATTCTTTAATTTTCTTTATACATGTCCTCCATCATCAGAGAAATGCAGCAGGAACATATCAAAAACACCAAAAACATCATTTTCATTGGAGTGGATCTTTTAAGTTGTGAAATCTATGTTGCACCTTTCATGATATCACAAAAGAAAAATAATACAAAAATACTACTAATTACCACAGAAAAACTATAAACTATAAACAAAAAATTATATACCTATAAAACTCACAATAAAACCCAAGAGTATTTTCTTTAATTTTACTGTATATTTCATTTAAACAGTTGTTCCCTTTAATCTGTAATAATCTAAGTTTTTTTATTAAATGAATTTATTGTATATTAACACCAACAAATATAAGTTTTATTTTTTTAATTTTGTTCAATCCAACTCCTTATTACATGTAATAGTTAAAATCTGAAAGATGTACTGGAACTGGGCTGCACGGTGGCGCAGTGGTTAGCGCTCCTGCCTCACAGCAAGAAGGTTCCCGGTTCAAGTCCTGGCTGGGGGACCTTTCTGTGTGGAGTTTGCATGTTCTCCCCGTGCATGCGTGGGTTTTCTCCGGGTACTCCGGCTTCCTCCCACCGTCCAAAAACATGCTTCATAGGTTAATTGGTTACTCTAAAATTGTCCCTAGGTGTTAATGTGAGTGTGTATGGGTGTGTGATTGTGGCCCCTGCGACAGACTGGCGACCAGTCCAGGGGTGTACCCTGCCTTCGCCCATGAGTAGCCGGGTTAGGCTCCGGCAACCCCGTGACCCCGGAAGGGATAAAGCGGATAGGAAAATGAATGAATGAATGAATGTATTGGAACTTTTAGAACGACTCTTATAAACATCAAAAATACTTTAAATAAAAAGATGAATTTAACTGAATTCTGATAGTTTGAGGTGAAACTGGAGCGACTTGGTTTTTTCTAAGTTAAATACTTGCTTCAGTAAACTAAATTAGAGTTGGGATATTGTTTGTATGTACATTTCCAAACTGATTGAATTATTTTTTTAAAGTTCCAATTCTAATCCTAAAGTGTATTTATATTTATAATAAACAGCAAAACATTAAATAAAATGGTAAAAAAAATTATGTAAAACTTTTAAAAAGTAATAACCACCTTATTGTTGAACAAATATGAGGTACTTACCCGCTTTAGCCATTTTTGCTAACAATGTACTTGAATTCCTAATAGATGAAGATATAACATTGAAAAAAAAGCTGTCCCCGTTGTGTGATTGCACCCTTAGACATTTCCTTCTGCATATTTTGTGCACAGGCACATGCATGTGCATGTGTAAAATAAAGTGTCTTTTTTTGTCTTTTTGTGAATGAAGTGCAGTTTTCACATGACTGCGAATTGTGGCGTTTTTCTTTACATGGATCTACTCTGCTGTGTCCACGTTCCCCAGCTGTCTTTTTCTGAAGCCATGCGGAACAAGGCCCGTCTATCCATCACAGGAAGTGTGGGGGAGAATGGCCGCGTCCTGACGCCGGATTGCCCCAAAGCCGTGCATGCTGGCCACGCCTCCTTTCGACACCCTGGCCTTGCTGTGGTCTCCTCCGGACTGCCCTGAAAACCAAAAACACCAGACGTGCCTTAACGACATGAAACATGGAGACGTCACATCTACATGCAGCCACTCCATCAGCGCATAATGACAGAAACATTAATAAAAAGAATCCAGTAGTTCAGATATAGTTAAATTTTTACACTTTTGAATACACAAGCTTCCCAGCGTCACTTCACCCTCCTGGGACAACTGACTCCTTTTACAGCAGAGAGTGAACTTAAGCTGTGGAGGGAAGTGCGTACGAGAAGGACCGCTCCATCGCACCTGTCTGCAACTTTTTCTTTTCTTACTTTCAGCTGGAACTTTCACACAAATGACAACGCCAGCATTGAAACACATGGATTTGTGCAGGCTCTTGACACCTCCACCCCTCCACTCCACCCTACAACCATAAAAAGGCAGTAGCGAATAAAGAAAATGGATGGATGGAAGCAAAACTTACTTATGATGATGATAAAAAAGAGGGTCGCAGCTAACTATGAAAAACAAACAAAAAAACTACCAAACAATTCTGCTCTTGCTCTGTTTATATTTAAGCGCAATGAAGCCGTATCCCCTGACGACGCCTTACTAAAACTAAAAATATTGTTTTTATCATCATCATCTTCTGCATCATCATCATCATTATCACCTTAACCAGCCTGCAACAATTGAGTGCCAGGTACTATAACTCTTAGGAGACCAGAAAACTGTAAGCTTGAACTTTCAGACTGTGCAAATCTGTTTCTTTACCATGAACACTTCAAAGTGAATGAAAATGCTTTCTTACCACTCATATAAATGGATTCTTGCTTCTGAGTCAGCAAGATTATTAACCATTACAGACGTAGTATTAAAATTGACAAAATAAGCAGTGCTTTTTAAAGAGAAACTGTTGCAGTGAAGCCCTCCATCAGCAGCAGCATCATCATGACTGTAGAGACCCTAGAAAACACAGTGGTCATTACCCATCAAGGAGTGGCTATGGCAAAGTTTAAAGTGTATATTTAGTGTTAAGAATTTAAAAAAGGCAGGCAAACAGTTTCTCAGCCACACATGGGATTTTGAAAATAATTCACTGAGATGAACAGTTTTTCTAACAAGGAATTAAAAAGACAAATCAAAGTTTTCTTTGCAGGGTTGTCCAAAACTAGGTGACTCTGTTTATACTGGCTTTGATGGGGCTGAGAACCATAGATCTATGCCCCCTTCCTTTCATTTGAATTGTAAAGACTTCCTGGTTCGTTTTCCAGTTAGATTTTCACTCGAGGTCCTCTTACAGTGGCTGGGGAGAGGCACCATATAAAAAAAGAGCTTGCTTTTTAGAACCATTGTAAATACCTGAGTAGCAAAACAGAGGCCACATGTCTTTTTAATCATCCTAGGTAAGAATTTCATTGCAATAATGAATAGAAAAGAAAACAAAAACGCTTGTAATTAAGTACTTTTTTTATAATTCTACATATTATATATAATGCAAATAAATATATAAATATATATATATATCTATACGTCTATAGAGAGCTATAGAGAACATTGATCACTGATTGTTAAAGGCCATGGCATACATTCTGTTATATGGCTGTTTTTTTGATAACTTGAGAATATTGATATGCCCCCGTCTTTGTGTGTCCCACTCCACACTGAATGTCCTCATGGCACTCATTAAGGGAACACACAAAATGCACACACATCCATTGTTGCAAACACAGGGTCAGCTTGGAGTGATCACCCAAGCGCCATTACTTATTCACTAGTTTTTATTGTCTAGTTTTTTATCACCAAAATCCTTTTTTTTTATGTCTGTATGCGTGCCTGCTTTTATTGTGTGTGCGTGTGTGTGTGTGTGTGCACGTGCGTAGGTTTAAAGCCCTCCAACATAACATGTAAATGCTCATGAGTTTGGCCCACTGAAAGGAAATCCATTTAAATGCAGTGGAAGGGCTGAGGTGACTGCTGTAGTGCTGCGAACAATGCAGCCTGACATTTCACAAGTCGAACGTTTGTGATGGGTTTTTTTGGTTGTTTGGGTTTTTTTTATGATGCCCTAAGAGCATTTTTGTTGGTTTCTTACAACATAAAAGTCAACTGCTGACGGAAACATGATTCTGAGTTCAACAAGGTTACAATCGATTCGTTTTTTATTAAGATTTGTCACTAATTAGTGTCATAATTCTTTCAACTACTGCTGGCCCTTGAAACAAAAAAGTACATATCATTTGAGAAATCCCTGACAGACTTACAATACCACCATCATGCATTATGGTGATAATAACTTTATTATAATGTGTCACACTACAGTTTCAGTCTGTCTTTGCCCTTCCTATGCCTCTTGCTTCTCCCACTGATAATGTTTTTTAATTCTCCACACCTCTTGTTCTCAGTTTTGTCCAACATCCTTGACTTTTATTAAAACTTCAGCTGCAGAAATCTCTCTATGCCTCAAAAAAAATATGAATAATCAAAATAACCGAATGGGGATGGATTACCAACATGAAACACCAGGAAATAAATCTATGTTTTTTGTAGCTGTCTTTTTCTTCAAGCTGCATTCCTTATGCACTCTAACTTTAGCAAAATCACACAAAATTGCAAATCATCCTCAACATTTAAAGCACTTTTCCTGTTGTCGTGTGGAATGTGAGAAAAGATTCCATCAAAGATTTGGGCTCTATGATGTCTTTCCCACTGAAAGAACTGGTCTTAAGTTGTGTTTGGTTGTATTAATGCTGTGAAATGATTTCTCTAACTTTATCATGGGTCACAACTGTGTACTGTGTATGAGAACTGGACTGAGTGACCTCTCAGATTGCCTCAATAAAAGTAGATGGACCCTGCTGGCTCCAATGTCCACCATTCAAAACGTGTGACACATTTTGTGTAGCCCACTTTCAAGTGGTATGGGTTTGGACTCCCAACAAGCTCACTCCTGATTAGTGAGAGTGGTTGCCATAGAACTGACTTGGACTAATCACTGCTTACAAACAACTCCTGGCTCCAACATGGCGACATCTGTATTGCCAAAAAAATGGCGACTTGACTTCAGTAAGCCATTTTGTATGGGTAACATCACACTCACTCAGTCCAGGTTTCATAGACAGTCAATGGTCACAACAACTTTATATGCACCTCAAATTAATGTGACAAACAGAATAATGAACAAAAAAAAATCCTACATTTTGATCGTCCTCTCTTTCTGACACTTACTTTTCATGACGTAAACAGCAGGTTTTGAAGCTCTCTCTTAACCTAAGATCAGTGCAGCCGCAGGTGTTGTTGAAGAAGGTCTCTCAAGAGTTTTTCTGTTGATGCATAAAACCTGAGCAATTCAAATGGTTTTTATGCAGTTCTTTGAAGCTGATTTTTTTCAACCCCAAGTTGATTTCACAGACACAGCAAATGTCCGTCAGCGCTGGCTTTGACACCGTCTTTCATTGTCTTTTTTGCCGTCATGTTTTTTTTAGTAAAACATTAATTCTGAATCTGTGGTCTGTGTTTGTGGTTATTTACTCTCTGGAGTTAAAATTTCCTTTTTTTTTTTTTTTTTGTTTTATTAGAAAATTGCACACTGAGAAATTAATCTGCAAAAAAAGAGGAAGATTCAGAAATGACCATCTTTAGAGAAATAAGGCAAAATAAATGAGGTGGCTCGAACATCTGGTCCGGATGCCTCCTGGACCCCTGCCTGGGAGGTGTTCTTGGCATCTCCCACTGGGTGAAGACCCCAGCAAAGACCCAGGACATGCTGGAGAGACTATTTCTCCCGACACTTCAGAGTCCCGCAGAAGAGCTGGAGGAAGTGGCGGGGAGAGGGTAATCTGGACACTTTTGCTTAGACTGCTGCGGTCTGGTCCTGGATGAGTGAAAAAAATATGTAGATGAATGAATGGATGGAATTGCTTCTTTTTAGAGGTTGAAGAGTTTGTAGGCCCAAATAATCCCATGGGCCATGTTGTCGAGGGTGATTGCCCATGAAACTGTCTGAAACTGGACTGAAGACAGAGGGAAGATGAAGAGTGATTCCCCAAAACCAAGATCATGAAAGATTCAGTGTTCCTCACATAGACCAGGGTCAGCGGGGCACACCCCTGGATCTAGAACTTTTGGAAGATTCTCATTGGTAAGCAGCAACTGGCTGGACACAGGAAAGCTCCTTATAGGTCTGACCCTATGTGGCTCATACAGAAGTCAATGGAAGAGGCCTTTTGAAAGAGTTAGACTGTCCCTTTCTGGATTTATCCCAAGTGAGCGGCCATGATGTGGGGAACTACTTGCATTCACTCAGTTTGGAGCCAGAACAGTAAGTTTTTCCTGGGCTTTCCTGCACTTTCAGGTCAGAGAACAGTACCTTACTATTGCTCACTCATCATAACTGGTCAACACAAGATGTAGGTTTGGATTTCAGTCTAAAAGGCCTAGTTTTTCTGAAGGACTGAAGGTGAGGGATGGATGGGAGCTGGATCCCTGCTTTCTCATGCACCAGTCCTACACACAGTCAACGAAGCCATCCGGCCACTAAGTGGGGTTGGGGGTGGTATTAGGGGTATAAAATAAAGAAAATCCATAAGAAAAGAAAAAAATAATAGAATGGGTATGTAATATGAATTTAAAAATGTCACAAAGTTGGACTTTAAATCAAATCAGGAAGTAATAAATGATGGATGTTTATTATTGCTCATCATGGCTAATTAATCATTGATTCATGTTTCGGGCAGTTTTTTGTTGGGTCTGGTGGTTTTTTTGATTACTTTTTTGGCTGTAAAAACATGTAATGATAACAGAAGATGTACAAAAGTCTTTCCTTATGGGAAAGATTTCCCTCAAAAATAGTGTCCAATCCTCTGGGAGGAGGAAGATGGAGTTAAATTACTCTACACCATCAATTTTTTTATTAATTTTTTTTTGCTGAAACGCCACCCAGATGCATTTCTATGTAGGTATTACACAGTTGTTGAGCTGGAAGGAGGTCCTTTAACAGACAAAAAACACACTGGACAGATTTGTCAGGACTGACTTTGGTGAATATCATATCTACATTCTCTGAGTAATAGAAAATGGGAAAGTGCTGTATTTTATGAGAATCTAAAGACTCATATAAATCGTTCCTTGCAGATGGAGATGCACCATCCCCTGCTGTGATTCATTTCAGCTCCTTTTTTTGTCATCCTCTGGGATTCAACACTCCTAATACAGAGCCATCACTGATGAGCATTTCCCATCTGACTTTCACAAACACACACACACACACACACACACACACACATGGGCCTGCACTCACACCACCCAGGGTTATTACTGACAAGCATTTCCCATTTACCCAAGTGATATAACCATTTTAGAAAATCCATGCTGCCCTTTTAACCTTGCATCTCCATGTGAAACTTCTTACACTTTGCCCTCCAACAATATTTCTTGATTTTTAAGGGAAAGAAAATGTCTGCATCATTTGAGCTTGGTTCATCTGATTGTTTACTTATTCATAAATTCTTATCTACAAATGTGTCCTTTATTTGCTTCCATGTCTTTCTTTCTCTTTCTTTTCTCTTTTTGAAAACTGTGCCAAATCTGAGAACTCTGCCATGGAGGCTTCTCTATTCAGGCAACCCTCATGATGGGACAGAAAATAAAAAGCCACGCTGTGAGTAGAGCTCCTTCCTGTTGTTGCAACTCACTAGTGACACAATAGTTTTGGTTTTAGGATATGCGGGAGCGGAATTTTGACAACTTTATGTGTCAAAACCAATGACTGTATATGAACACTGGACTGAGTAACTCCCCCCCCTGAATCCAAGAAGCCAAAATCCCATTGACTTCTAGAGAGAAATAAACAGCCTTTACTCAGTCAATCTATTTGTAAAAATAGCCATTCTTGCTCTGCTACTATTTTTTTCAATTGGTTGGAGCAGAAAGTAAACCCTTTTCTGAGTGACATCACAATCACTGAGTCCAGATTTAGGATACAGTCAATGTTTAATCTGATTTTTTATTAACATCGTAAATATGAAAATATAGGTTGATGTGTGTGATAAGTAGTGCTGTCAATCGATTAAAAATTAATCAGATTAATCACTTTTGGATTTTGATTAATCACGATGTTTTGCTAGGTAAATTTTATACAATATGCAGCTTTTGAAGAAAAAAAGGCCAGACAGAACATTATTCCTTCATTTTTATTGTCTGAAATGTTTTATTTGTAAAGTGTTAACTTAAATATCCCAGAAATGTAATTTGTGTGCACAAAAACAGATCAAGAGTAAGCAGAACTCTAAAGACTTTTATGTCTGAGGTGTTACTCCAAGAAAACAAAGATGCTGATATACAGCCGTAAGAAGCAAACATTGGGTTTCTGCAATTTAAATCGTCTGGTTGAATACTCAAATCTGATTGGCTGCTGGGTGTTGACTTGCACCTTAAAATTAGTTCCGGTCACATAGCCCAAATGTTCCATATCACTGTGCAGGGTCCTTTAAAACAAACTTTTTGCTTCATCTTCTGGACAAAAACAAACAGTAAGACGTGAACTTTCTCTCTGAACTGATGCTTTATTAAAGCTATTGTGACGATCAGCATATATATGGCTATCCTTTGCCGCTGCAGTCACGGTCTGTCGGCCCAGCAGCACGTTCTCGTGTTACCCTGACAACAGGCCGCACCGTGTATGAAATAGTCAGCTTTTGTGAAAAAATTACAAGAATCAAGTACTAAAAATTGATTGTATATTTATTTATTTTGTAAGTAACCATGGTATAAGTGGAATAATGCCCCACGCGGAGTGGAAGACCATTGTTTCTGACATGTAATTAATCTGCGTTAATAAATAATGTTTTTTTTTTAAATTCATAGTGTGCGCTAACACGTTGACAGCCCTAGTGATAAGATAACACTGTTACAGGTGAAAAGCTGAATTTAAATACATTTTTTTCCACTAATTACATGTTACAGTGGAATAGTATAACTGACTTATCAGATGCCTTGCTAAAAGCATGAGGGCCCACTGGCCTCCAGCTCAAACATTTGGTTGACAGATTCTCCCGAGATTCTCCGCTTTTAGTGGAAGGGGTGTGAACTAAACAAGCTTTCTAATAATTGGCGACAACAGTTGCCATAGAAATATTGACTTGGACCAATGATTGCTGTCTGGCTCCAACATGGCCACGTCCGTCAATGGTATAGTGACGTATGGATGGCATCCCTTTTATGGAAGCCAGCCATTTGAAAATTGATGATGCAGGAGAAATTAATAACTGCGGTTTGTTCTGCCACAAAGCACAGTTATTACTCATTATTAACCAGTACTGAAATATAAAGAACCAGATTTGTGGAAGTATAGTGGTGTTTTTCTGCAACCGCTTAAATTTCTTATATGCCAGAGACTGGCAGCAAGAGTGAGAAGCAGTTTGTTGAGTCAAAGCCTGCCTTCAGCACTGGGACTGAGGGTTTTTTTTTTTTGTATCAATACAGAGGATTTTCAGAGCGGGTTTAAACCCAGAGAGAGCTGAAGAGGAGCGTTTTATGGAAAGCTTTCATCTCACACAACCAGCATAACCCCAGGATGGAAAAAAGAAACTTGTCTTTGCAATTTGATCTGCCAGGCTTGACGACCTTACTGTGAACACGAGTTTGTCTTTGTGTAAAAGCTGAGGAAGTTTGGGAAAACTCTGAGTCTTTTTTATCATCCCGGTGTTACTTAAGAGTTTGTTGGCTTTTCCTGTTATGACGATCCAACAAATGATATCAAATACTCACACACTGCAAAAGCAGGCCCCTAGAAATAAGTTTTAAAAATTTTAAAAATTTTCCTTGAATAAGCAAAAAATATTTGCTACTGAGAGAGTAAAAATATTTTTGTTGCAAGACATAGAATAAGACATTTTTTTCTTGAAACAAGATTCTTGTTACTTTCTCGAGTAAGAAAAAGTTGCAGGCTGTCATTAAACAGTCAAAAACTATGTAACAAGGCAAGAATTGTTTTTCTCCTAACAAAGCTTCATGTTTCCATCCCTTTCTTAGAATTTATGATTATTTACTCATCCTATTTCTGTATTATTTTAGCACAATAATAATTCGGAACTCCAGAAAGATGTAAAATATTTATAAATATTAAGTTATACAAGAAAGATGTGAAAAAATGAAATTATTTTATAGATTTTACTGTAAACTGCTTTATCAGAACTCACCATAGTAATAATAAAGCCATTATTTGATTAACAACATTTACATCTATAAAACAGTAATTTAATCTATTTTATTCACATCAAGTGAAGCATAAATGACAATATTTTTATGTTTAGCTGCCTTTTATTTCAGTGTTATTGGCTCTCTGAAGATGTTATGAACATGTTTTTTTTTTCCTCACAGAAAAGCTAAGATTTTTTAAAAAATCAAACATTTTCACAAAAATCCAATTACTCCAACTCTTAGATTCTGATGTTTTCAGCTGCCATGTGCTCTGTCACCTGCGCCTGTTCAAAGGTAAAGAAAAGAAAATAAATGTAAAAGACCTGCCACAGCTTGGAATCCAACTTTTCACAACACTTTTCTGGCAGGAGGCTAAAAAAAAAAAAAAAAAAAAAAAAAAAAACAGTTTCTTTCCCTCATAATCCTGTCTCATTGCCTTTATGCCCATCCTGTATATTTCAAACAGACTTGAACTCGCCCCTTTCTTTATTTTATTACATCATTTCATTCTTTGTACATATTTATTGTGTTCTCCATTCATATTTCCCTTTTTACATAATTCTCTTCGATTGTGTTTGGCTACACAAATACTGAAGATCTGTTGTAAATCGTACTTTTTGTTTTAAACGTTAGTTTAAAAAGTTCTTGTTTTTTGTTTACTATGTAAGAAGAAATACAATGGATTTCTTATTTCAAATGAAATTATCCTCATCAATCCTAATTAATTATTTATCAATCAATCACATAATGTTACATATAAAGTCTTAAATGAAAAATATGCCACATGCAGACTGAAGATGAGCAGAACATCCTTCCTGTTTCCTAACAGCCACATGCTTATTACAATTGCATTTAATTAACATAGTTTTTGGTCTGAAGCCGTAAGATGGAACAAGTTTAGAGAAACAGCTCTAAATCTAGAAAGGCTTTCATGTTTGTTTTGTTTAAATTGTGACATACATTAAAATCATGAAAAGACTGAAAGTATGACACATTTTAAAAGAAAGATTCCATAAAAAAGATAATATAAAAGTTTTTTATGGAAAGTGTGTTACAATGCTTTTATTACTGCATTATCTACCATATCTTTAGTTTCCATGTACAAAATACGCTCTTTTTCAAAAGGCATACTTTCATCTGCTCCTGATTCACAACAATTTGACTCAATTAATGTTCAGAAATGTAATTTTAAGCTTAATCTTCTTTAAATATGTCCTCCGTTATTAGAGAAATCCCACAGTAACATGTTAAAAATACCAAAAACATTATTTTCATCGGAATGGGTCTTTAAATTATTGTTTAACTGCTGAGAATTTGTCACACTGATGAAAGACTTTTTTCCTCCACTGTTGTATTTGTAGCTGAAAGATTTTTAAAACCTTTTAAAAAGTTTTGCTGTGTTTTGTCTTTTAATGGTGCACCAATTATATGTCCCTCTTTATCATTCAAAAGACATTGTTTTATCACCATCATGCATGATCTCCAAATTCAGTATATCTACATCCTCAACCGTCTTGCTGCTGATGAAGACGCTAGGACACCAGCACATAGTCTTCCTCATTTTGTTTATATCAGCCTTTTACTGAATGACTGTCTTGCAGCTGCATCCTCTCTTTTTCCACTTGCAGACGTTCTCTTTCGATTTGCAATCTCCCGCTCTCAAACTTAAAGAACTGCAGCCTTTCCTTTTCCAGATTAAGCCTCTCCTTCTCCAAGTTGATCTTCTCAGTCTCCAGATCCACAACTGACATCCACCCTTTGCCTCCCTTCACCCCCTGCCTGTTGCTACAAGAAGATAAAGACGAGGAAGAGGATGGTGGGCCTTGCTGGGAGTAATTGAAAGATGAGTCGATCTGCTCTGGTTGGCCAACAAGCAGAAGCCTCAGTCGATCTCTCTCCACCTGTAACCTCTCCTTCTCCAGGTGGAGACGCTCTCTTTCCACCTCCACCTGGTGGAGTCTGTCCCTCTCCACTGCCAGTCGCTCTTTCTCCACAGAAAGGCGTTCGGTCTCTATCGCCAGCCGCTGCTTCTCCAACTCCAACCGTTGTTTCTCAGCAAGAAGAATCCCCGCTCGCATGCTCTCGTGATGCCCAAAACCATTCCCAGGCGGCTTCTCCATCAGGCCTCCGTCAAGCAGCACCTCTCTGCTGGCGGTGGACTTCTGATCCTTGGAGGAGCCCAACTCACTGTAGGGGTAAGCATCACCGGCGTGGCACTCTGGACGGGACTCAATGCAGCCGAAAAAAGGAGGGAAATCATCGTCATCGTCAACACCACCATCCAGCTGGAAGAGAGAGAAGAATTCAAATTGAAGAAGAACTGAAGAAGGTGAAACCCAGACAGGAACAAAAATCTTTGATGACAAAAACAGATGAATTTTAACAGAAAAATCAAGTAAAGCCTTCGTCACACTTAGTCACAACTGCCCCTATGAGTGCATACGGGCTGTCTGTGGGTGAAAAACAGTCATACCTGTGCAGGTCACACCGACAAAATTTTTAGCTCATAAACCACTCGGTGAGCCTGTGGAACCCAACATACAAGGGCAAGTAAGGGTAAGTAGGCGAGACACAAGCGTGTCGTACGGATTTTTCCTTTTTTTGACGTCCCCCAAATTCTGCAAACTGTGCAATCTGATAAGTGCACGTTCCTTATCACAGGCGTGGAGCCTGACTAATAGAAATGAGGAAATTAGACAGAGTATAGTTTGTGTAGACATCCTACGGGCACTTACACATCACATGCACATCGTATGCACACCCCATGCGTGAGCAGAGTCAGCAAAGGGCCAGTACTCACACCTAAAGTCACATGTACTCGTTGTCCGTGGAGAGTCACACAGAGGAGTGGCCGCATCTTAAGGGGATTGCAGGTGTGTCTTCCAGTTCCCTTGCGGCTTGTATGCCCACTTCAATGGACATCGTGAAAATAGAACATACCATTGTCTTGCGTGTGTGAAGACCTAAGTACGGCTTAGGAAATGGGCATTAGAAGCTTGCCTCTCCAGTCCTTTAGTGTTTACGCTTGCTATTTGGTCTTGTTTCAATCTAACACTCTAACACATTGTCTCCACTCTGGCAGATATGGCAAAATTAAAGTTTTAACAATACACTTTGGGGGAGTTTTATAGGATTTGAGGATCCTTGCTCAGGATCTGTCATAAATGTAATAAATTCAATTAAATTACAACCATCAGACTATGGAAGACTGTGGTTTAGTATGCAAGCATGCTTGATTTAAATGTTAGTCTTTAGTTAAATCCAAAATGAACATTCTCTCAATTTAATCTCTTTAAAACCTTTGAACTCGGCTGCAAACCAGAGGGAAGAGCCACTTGACCTGCATGAAGTGCTGCTTAATCCCTGTGAGTTTTATAAACATCTGTTAATGCTGAAATTAATTCAGCAAAATAAGGAGTTACGAATACTTATCTTTACGTTTTGCTTTTATGAAGTGTTTATTAAACGGCAAATGTCTTTGCAGAGAGTTATTTTCACCTTATTTAGAAGCAGCAGTGTTTAATGAGTTCTTCTCTACTGGAGAAGTTTGTGTGTTTGCTGTATTTTTGTTTCATACTCTGCTTTCACTGATGTCCTCTTCCATCTTCACTTCCAGAGGGGTCATCTCACTCTGCTCGCCCAGGGTCTCCAGCTCCGGCCAGTCTTTAGGGAAGCTTGAGAGTTCCAGGAGCTGATCACAGCCAGAACCCAGAGAGACGGCTTCGAGCTCCGGGGACGACTGATCATACTCTGTCTTTATCGTCAGAGATGGGGAAGAGGAAGACAGAGAGATCTCCGTCTTTAGTCTTTTTTTCTTCATCAGTGCACGCCAGTCCAGGTAACGACGCTTTACCTGTGCAACAGTCATTAAGTAAAGACATCAGCATCAATTCAACAACTTAGTTTTAGTCCCACTTGACTATTTATGTTCAGAGGTTTGGGTTTTTAGACAGAGCTGTGATGGAAGGACCAAATTGTTCTTTTATTGGAAGGCTCTGAAGAAACAAAAATGGGAACAAAATTAGAAATTTTCTTTTTCTTATAAAACAATCAAATGAAAATTGTGTTTTATGGTGTTTTTAACATGTTCTTAATGATAATGATAAACCACCAGTACTTTGGTATATTTTGTTGTCATTCTACCTCCTCCTATTAATCGTCTTCCAACTTTTCAACCCCCATTATTTCCTTTTGTATCCTTCCCCATCTCTAAAATCCCACTCTCTCTCTCTTCCAAAAACAAATGTATACAAACATAATTAATATAAAAAAAAGTTTAGCCTCAAATACAAAAGGGGTTTGTACAAATACACACCTCATGTGTCAGAAGATTCATGTTTTAACAGTAAAATCTGTCCAACACAAGAGGCCTTCAGCTCTTATCTGCTTGATCAGCTGGTGGACAGGACAAGTTAAAAAAATAGAGGAAAAAACTGTAGTTAAGTGTGGCAAGCACAGGTAAACACACCTCAGCAGCTGTGCGGATTTCCCCCTCTCCCAGTGAGGTCACACACTGCGCCACTTCCTCCCATGCCCGCCTCTTCAGTTCATTGATGGCTGTGTTCTGTTCAAATGTGCAGATTAACGGAAAACATGAGTTTCTGTCACAACATTGAATAAATGGTTACAGTCTTGTTGTTCAGTTTTCTCCTGGACGTCTTTGGTCATAGCGGAGAGTTTGAGTCTGGCTGATTACTTTTAAAGCCAGTTGTCCTCCATACAGGTAACTAGACTGTTTAGGGTGTGGTCCTAAATTCAGCTTGTTACCTTTTTAAAGAACATTATTAAGGCAATCTGACCTCATTGCAATGATCCGAAATCATCATTTTAAGTTTTTACCTTAGTTCTAAACTTTTGGGCTATAAATAAAGTCAATTGAATTGATTTAGGAGTCAGACAGTTACTGAATGAAGAAACTTTGTGTGCTCATTAAAATTCAAATATTTTAAATAATTCATTTCAAATAAATGCATTGTAACTAAGCTTTATAAAAAATACATTTTTTCCTAAAAGTGTCAACAACTATAATATAATATGCATCTTTTTTTGGAAGTGGTAAATAAAAGAGACTTTATTATATGTTGAGTTGCAATTTAATCTCCACAGCCTGAATACTGTAACAACAATAATAGTCATAATAATAATAAATAGAAGATCTGCACCTGCTGTCTGGAGAACAGCACCTCTCTCCTCTTGTGGATCTCACTGATGAGAGTCTGTGTTTCTCTCACGCTGTAGTTGCTCTTCCTCTTCCTTTTCATATGCTTAACCTGCAGGAAATCCAGTTTGGCAGCAGGGAAGAAATCAAACCAATGCTAGGAAAGGTATGGTATTGCAGTATGAGAAACACGTTTGGCAAAATAGAAAAGAGAAATGAAGATGCTAAATAAGGAGATGAACAGATCACGTAATAATGTAAAGGAAGGGCTGAGTCCTCAAACATGCACAGAGGCATGGATCTGTACCGCCATGTTCCCATCCACAAAGGAGTTGGGCAGTCACTGAGAAGTTTTGGGCTTCCTTGTGGAAAGATCTCAGCTGTTACAGGAAAAGCTGCTTCTACTGGACAGAAATGTGTTGAGAGCAGAGATCCCAGCAGGTAGGATGGAAGAGAGTGGCATCTGTGACTTTCTTTGCTCTCAGCTTGCGTGAATAGTTCCCTTTCATAACTCAGCAAGGCTCTGATCTGATGCAGTTATAGTCTCAAAGTGGTTTCTCAATACAAAACTTGCAGGAGGGTCAATGCTTTCTTTCATAAAACCAGAAGAAGTCGTACAACGAGTTATCATCCTCCTGAAAAACAAACATATCAGGAAGTTACTTGTCAAAAAATTTTCGATTTTAATGTTTGGAGATTTTGAACAGTGTTAGCGTGGTGAGCTCGCAAAAGAGGAATTGTGCTCGTACATTTTTAGTGGAATATTGTGAACATGTAGTACATGAACCCTTGAACGAAATGATATACGCGATATATGCGATATGAACACATTATAAATGTGGGCGCAGTTAACACAAGTCTCTGTTGCCAAGAAAATCAAAAAATGTACTATTGCAGATTCTTGTAAAACTTATATAGATCCGTTCATCACCTCTAGGTGACCAAAAAAATAAAATGGTTGCTATGAAGATAAAACCAACAGAGAAGCCATCATTTTGAAAGAAAAAGTGTTTGTTTTTTCTGAATTTGTCACATACAACTCTGATCAAGGTGGCAGAAGACCAGATGGAGAGTTAAGGGCCTCAGCCAATGAGAGCAGGTAAAAGGGGGTAATAGAGGACAGCCCATTTGGGCCATTCAATTTGTTCTTATTTTTACTACTAACTCTACAAAGACAATAAAATCTGGTCTGTGTATGTTTTTCTTGATTGAAAATAAGGAAAACAGGTGAATTATGTTCAGTAAACTACTCTTCTTTTAGTAGAAAATGATTTCTATTTTGATATGAATGAGATGAATAGTCACTTTTGATATTTTAGATCAAATCATTCTTTTGTAAACAAACGCTATTTAACACTGTATGCGTGTTAATCCATAAAACAAGAAGGTTGTTCATTTATTGAAAATATTAGAAGTAACTACAAGCAAAATCCTATATTGACTTAATTTTTTGCTGTAATAATAAAACGGATCATCTTATTAGCTATAATGCAGTTGCATATGGTGCATGACATTTTTGCATGCAAAGTAATTTGGGCGAAAACATATTATTAGAAAACAAGCAAGCAAAGCGTTTGCATGCGCTTGATAGTGTTTGTAGTGTTTATCGGATCGATTTCTAGAGGAAAGAACGTTTTATTCGAGTATATTGTTGTTTTTTAATACTGTAAGAGCAATACAAATAAAAAATCAAATCTAACAGTCGAACGTTTTCTTGATCTGACGTGCATTTCCTGCAGCTCTTTTATTGTCATATAAAGTGAAAAGCACTCACCTCACGCACAGAAAGACCGCATTCACAACATCGTTGAAATGCAATTTCAATGGTGCTTTCCAGATCTGTCGGACATTGTTGACAGTGCGGAACCATTGGTGAAATGAAGACTTAGACCTGATGTAGATACATTATATTTATCGAAATTTATAGCTTGCTTTGGTTTATAGAACTTAAAACATGTTTGTAATTTTTACTTAAATGATTCGGTTTTATTTATGTAGACTAACATTGTCACATTTTAGAGAAATATATGGTTGATTATCAGTACAAATACCCCACTTCGTGTTCCTTAACCTTTCTTAGTTTTGTAGGTCTGGTTATGGGGATGTCTAGCAACGACTTCAGGGCTTAAATTAAAAATCTGTGCGACTAATGGTGAAATGTTCATATATACAACATTTTTGGCAATCTCTGAAGGCATCGTCAGTGCAGCACAATTTCAGCTGCTCCTATTGGTCAGTCCTCTGCCGCGCCCACCTGACGACACTACGGCACGCGGGCGCTTCCGGTTCGGTGAACCTAAACAACAAAATACGCCGGCAAAATGTGATAGCACGCGCGGCTGCATCCTCGCGCCTTTACTTTTCTCCATATTTTTGCAACTCCGACTGCGCAGATGTCGTTTGTGAAGTTTGTTCTTGTGTTTTAGCTAAAGGCTAGCAAGTTGTCACTGAGAATAACCCATGTGAACGAGAGGTGAGATGGGCTCCGTCCGCTGGGCTTTCCGCTGCAAATCCTGGACACCGAGCAGGTCTGACTGGATGTTCGCCTCTCGCTGCGTCCAGCCGGAAGAGAAAGACCGGATCGGACAGTTCGTCTTCACCAAGGATGCTAAATCTGCGATGGTAAATTTGTTTTGGTTTCTTCCCCCCCCCCCCCCCAGATAACTTCCTCACAAAGTAACGAAAGTAAACACCCTGTCTGCACCTGTCAACCTCCACAGGTGGGCCGCCTTCTGCTCCGGAGGTTCGTGTGTGAGACAATGGGAATCCCCTGGACAGAGATCCAGCTGGAGCGATCTCCCCGGGGGAAACCGTACCTGGCTGACCCGCTGAAGGTGAACTCTCGCGAGGTTTCCTGTTTACACAAGAAAGCTGAGGCGGAAACAGAAAGTTTGACAGAGTTTGGACAAGAAAACCAACCATGAAGTGTCTTCGTGGTTGTCTGGAGGCTTTATATGATCAAAGAACATAAAGAAAAACACATTCAAAACCCTTCAAAGAGATAAAATATTCTATCCATGAACAGATGAGGCTTTCAAAATAAGTAATTTAAATAGCATTCAAGATTCAAAGACTTTATTTTAATTGTCGAGACCACTAATTTGCGAATGGTCCACCAGCAGCACGGCAGTAATACACAAAAACATACATATTCATTCAATAGTAAAAAAAAAAAAAGAAGAAGATTTATAAATGATTTGTGTAGATGTAGTCTACTTATTATCAAGGCAAAGCAAGTTAGTTTGTACGGCACATTTCATGTACAAAGACAATTTAAAGTGCTTTACATAAAACAAGAAAGAAAGAAAACAATCAAAAGAAATGTCAAAGGTGTGATCATTAAAATAAGATTTAAAGAAAGTACAAATGCAGTGAATTCAAAACATGCATAGATAAACAGTGCAGATGCAAACTTTTGAATACAAATGAATCAAATGCAGCTGAGAACAGGTGGGTCTTTAAACTGGATTTAAATACACTGAGTGTTTCAGCTGATCTAAGGCTTTCTGGAAGCCTGTTCCAGATCTGTGGTGCATAGAAGCTGAATGCAGATTCTCTGTTTAGTTTTGACTCTAGGAACTGACAAAAGACTGGATCTAGATGAGCGGAGAGGTCTGGCTGGTACAATCTGTGGAAGGATTAAAGGGTGTTTAGAGTCTGTGTGGCCCAGGGTAGCTAACTGGTAGTGTGTGATCTGATTGACATGTAGCGGCGTCCTGAGGACAGCAGGTCAGTCAGGTGATGGGTGGGGTGGGAGGATCGCTTCAGTTCTTTTTTGGCAGGGTAGTTTTGAAATGGTCTCGAGAGGGTCAGAGAGCAGCCAACTATCTTCTGGACTGCTAATGACCCTCTGTACAGCATTTCTGTGTAGGTGAGGGTGCTCTCCACTGTGAGGAACGGCTTCTGTTCCAGGCCACACTTCCTCAGGATGCAGAAAAAGTGCAGGCGCTGCTGGGCCTTCTTCACCGTGGCCCTGGTGTTTGTGGATCAAGACAGGTCACAGATGGTGGTGCCCAGGAACCTGATGGAAGGGACACAGTCCACATGCTTTCCGTTAATTTGCAGAGGTGCATTGGTTCTGCCTTCTTAAGTCCAGAATTAGTTACTTTTGTCTTTGGGACATTTAGAGACAGGTAGTTGTCTGAGCACCACCTGGCCAGGTTTCTGATCTCCGCCCTGTACACCATCATGTTACCTGAGCAGGATGGTGGAGAAGAAGCATGGACCAAATTGAAGTTGTTGTGAGTGTCTGGTGAGAAAGCCCTGTATCCAATGGCAGATGAGGTGGTGTTTGTGTGTCTTGAAGACTTAGCAATTTGGAGATGAGAATGTGAGCTGAAGTCCACAAAAAGCATTCTAACAAAGCTGTCTTCATTCTCCAGATGGCTCAGCACAGTGTTTAGGGACAGGAGGAAGGCGTCCACTGTCGATGTATTTGTCCTGCCGGCAAACTGGAGATGTATGATGGCAAAAATAATGATAATAAACACTTTGCAGGCGGCAAGAAGTAGATTAGACTAAACACATGACCTCTCTGTTTTGCAGTGTAGGTGTGTGTCAATGATTTCTTCAGACTTAATCTAAATGTCCTCTTTTGCTCTCTTCAGATGTTCATGTTTCAGATTTTTTTTCTTAGTTTAGAAAACTCAAACGTGGGAACATTTTTTTAGATGTATATATTTGTTTCTAATTACATTGGATTTATTGTTTGTTTTTAGCTGTAAAAAATGTTTGGAAATATTTTTTTCAAACATTTGGATATGGAATTTTTTTTTTTTGTATATCTGGAAAGTGACATTGTGGATTTGATCAAATAATTCATGTGTGACACAAACAAGCTGTTGTCATCCTATAGATAATGACAGAGAAATCCAGAACATTCACAATACAGAAATAACATAAGAAAAAAAGAACACAAATGGTCTAAAACAAATGAAAATGCTTTTCCAATAAATATTTTTTAGAATGATGTAAATAAAGTGCGAGCGACAATTGCAATACTTGTTTATATGTACATTTTAGATGTATTGGTGTAGTCTCATCTTTGCCAATTTCACATTTTTTGTGATGTTTGTGGGTTTTTTTCAAATATCTGTGATAAGTTTGTTTCCAGGTAGAATATTTTTTTCATGTTACCTAATTCTGCCTCTAGATCAGCACACATTTCGATCGGTCCTGGAGTTTCAACATCTCTCATCAAGGGGATTACGTAGTGCTCGCCGCAGACCGAGCCGTGCAGGTCGGAGTGGATGTGATGAAGGTTTCGATGCCAGGTAAAAGAGGGTGGGATTTTTATTAATTTATTTAATTAAAGCTCTTTTAATCCCCCAATTTTTTACATCCTGAAATTCTAATCCAGGGGTCTGGAACCTGCAGTTCTAAAGTCATTTGTGGCTCTTTTACCATCCATTGTGGCTGTCTGGTTAAAGAAAAATGAAGTTTATGATTATAAAAGTTTCTGTATGAAATAAAAAGTAACTAAAGTAAAAAAAAAAAAAAACTCATTTAATTTTATTTGGTTAGACTTACAAATCTCTGGCTGAGATGCACCACAAACAGTAAAATAAACTATTTTAATTTTTTTGTTGACATTACACTACCAAACAGCATTTTCTGCACTAAGATGACCTGTTACACAAGTTGTCTTTTACTTTGTAAGGAACTTCTTTCAAAATGTATAAACTATTTCATCATTTGGAAAAAAGGCTATATTTTATGTTTATGTCTTATTTATGGCAAAAAAAACATCAGTTCATTTAATTTTTTTTATAATAGTATCAATAACATAAACACAATTCCGTGTCTTGTTTTCCTAAAGAGTGAAGTCAGACTTTGTGGCTCCTTTTGGGTTGTTGTCAGTGAGAAACTGACCCGAATGGCTTTTTAATTGATGAAGATTTGAAACATTTTTGAAACATCTAAAAAATGCGAGGTGCTGTAATTCCCCAAATCATCCACAAGAGGACAGTATAACCTCATAAACATGTTTAAATGTCTTGAACAGCACTGTGTGTGTGTTATCATAATACAATGTGCTGGCTCTTATTCTGAAGCATCATTTTCTATTCTCACACGCCGATTCTTCTGCCCTCTCCACCTCTTTCTATCTCCTTTCCCACCACCTCCTACCTTATCCAGGTAGCAGCTCAGTTCCGGAGTTTTTCCGCATCATGACTCGTCAGTTTACAGCGCACGAGTGGAGTGTCATCCAATCAGCCGGCTCGGACCAAGAGCAGCTCGCCACCTTCTATCGCCACTGGGTAACCATGGCGTCCACACTGGCCTGTCATCACATCAGATTGTCGGGCGGTGTTTTGACAGAAAAAAGGAGGCAATCTAAAGGAATAAATGAAAGAAACACAAAAACATGACAAATAATAGCAAGTTTCTATAAAAAAAAACGCACATTACTTGCGCAGGTGAACTCCTCCCAAGTTACATTCGTCTTCATATTTTTCTCACATTTCACTTTTTCTCTATATGCACACATACACACAGATGGTAGAGCCGACCAATGGCAAATATAAGTAAAGATGTTTCAAGATTAGGAAGGTGGCACGGCAACTTCAAGCTCTGATATCACCACCACACTGTTGACTAATGGCAGAGCTCGGCGGTTGCCATAGAGATTAGCCCTGTAATAGAGTTATTGTGGCTTATTGGCTGTCAAGCAATACTGGTTTTGGCAGGACACACATACACAAAGTCCCTCTTTTGTACAAACAGGGTTTACCGTGTGTGCATGGATTCCCATCTGCTGTGGTCTCAGCTAAAATAAGATCCTGAAAAATGAAGAATTCACGTTTTGTACTTTTTTCCTTGTCTCTGATCTTTGCCGGTTTTTCAACCTTTGCACCTAGACGCTGAAGGAGAGCTTTATCAAGGCCATTGGCACGGGTCTGGGCTTCAACCTGCAGAGGGTGGAGTTTCACCTGTCACCTGAGCCGCTGACGCTGGGCTCAGTGCTGCGCCAGACCAAGATGCTTCTTGACGAAGAGCCCGAGGAGGCCTGGAGTTTTGAAGTGAGCATTGTTTCAGAACAGATGAAAAGTGGAGCCAGTGAATCCCGCATGTCCAAACTTCTAAATAAAACAGAAAAGCTCAGGCAGGTTTGAAAGCAGCTCTGCTTCTCCTACGTTTAAAACAGGAAAAATGGGTCAAAAAAGATGTAAAGTGCAGCACGAGGCTTCCCATAGCACCAGCACTCACTAAAAAGTTAACAACTCTGATCAGACACATCATTGTTGAAAAGCAGAAAGCAACACTTACCTGCTGAATCCCATCATCCTTTTCAACAGGGGATGCTCAAGAGACCACTGACGCCCATCAGTAACTCATTTTTTACATTTAATGTGTTTCTTTAACCATCTTCCTCTATGTTGTTACTCTTTTCACTAATGTATTTTTTAGAATACATTTAAATGTATCTATTTCTTAAGGAAAATAAGATTAAAATTTTAAAAAAGTCTATTTTCTGCCTCCTTAAATTTGAGCAAAGCTACTTATCTTCACCTGTAGTGTTCAGACAGGTATTTTTAAAAATAAAATTTCATATTTTAGTTTAAAAAATGGGATACACGACACGAGTTAAATATTACCAGTATTAGAATAAATATTACATCTATAAAACATTCAATAAACTAACCAAACACAACATTAATACAGTGGGGATCGAAAGTTTGGGCACCTCAGGTCAAATGTTATATTATTAGGCATAAAGAATTAAAGGAAAGATTGAAAAATCTCCTAAACGCATCATTTTCTAGATGAGACATTCTTTTAATATATTTTTTAAAATGAGGCTTTATTTACATAATTTACCTTTATAAAATAAAAGAAGAGAAAAAAATGGTGTGTGCAAAGTTTGGGCACCCTGCAGAGTTAGTACCTTGTACTGTCCCCCTTGGCAAGTATCACAGCTTTTAAACGCTTTTTGTAGGAAGCCAAGAGTCTCAATTCTTGTTTGAGGTATCCTCATCCATTCAAATGTAAATTCATGAAGAACTGACTCAAAAATAGGGATTACTAAAACCTGTTAATGGAAATCCTTATGAAGCAAACTTCACAGTTCGCCAAAAGACTAATGTGTAAAGCAAGAAAAGGCAGATTCTGACTGTGTTTCATTTTCTTTGTACAGAGAGTCTTAAATTAGGTTTTAAGTGTTCTTAAAAAGGTCTCTCAAATCATCAAATTTAACTTCTCTGGAGTTTAATTTAACTGCACCCTGGTTAACACAGTGACACAGACTTCCATCCTACAGACAGTTTGAATGGGGTTATATTAATGGAGGTGTTGATATTTGTGTGATTTGACAGGAGAGCATGCTGGATGCTGACCACCACGTTGCTGTAGCGATGGGACCAACAGATGAAGCCCGCTCCGCAGTAAGAGCGCTCGACATCTGTGCTTTTGTTAGTGGACTGACAGAAGTGTTTATGATTACAGAGGGAGCAGGAATTTACTGCATTAGACCGTTTGTCTCGAGGTTTTTCCGAAAAGTTTGCTAAACTTTCCATCTACGGTTTCTGTTTGCTCTTCCAGAGTTTCGCCTCTTGGCTTGCTCCTCCCAGCCCGTTCATGCTGCTGTCGTTCAGTGAACTCATTGCCTCTGCCTCGCCTCTGACAGAAGAAGATCCTGCCTACTGGGAGAGCTTTAGGATGAAGGCTGAGGCTCCACAGAGGCGCAGAGAGGCTCAGGCATCTGCAAAACAGCCTGTCTCCGGCTGACACCGCCTGCCACACACAGATGTACACACATGCACAAATGGTGTCGTGTGGGAAAAAGCAAACTTTGTCATTTCTGAAGTTGAAACACCAACATACTTTAAAGTGAAATTATGTCAATCTCAGGTGATGCATTTAGCAGATTAATCCAGAAGATCTGGTGGAACAATTGAGGATGGCATCAATGAAAAAAACAGAAAAACTGACATTTTGTTTTTATTGTTTTTGTTTTTTTTTTGTTTGTTTGTTTTATAGGTTTGGTTTTATTCGTTTAATCTATGATGAGATCCTCATCATTTCTACAATACAAAGCATTTATTGTATTAAGCTTTTTGCTGTCTCCGTCCCTCTTTCTCTCGTTTAGGATGTTGCTCTTGCAGAGATTTTTCAGGCTTGAAGATGTCTGCAGCCGCGGGGAATCGTTTCGGGCCAATAAGCATTCAGGTGTCAGGTGTGCTGACGGCTTCCCATTGAAAAGATCTTTTCTGTTTGTTTTTTTTGCAGCTTCCCTCTGCAGGCGTCATGTTTCTGTTTTGGTAGGTCTGAATGTTTTTGTGCATTTTTAGCATTCAAGCAGCGTCCCAGAGAATTAAGTTAAATAAACTTATTTCAAAATGTCCACAAAAGTTCAATGAGCGAGATCCTAGCATCTGAAAATCAAATGGAGGGCTGAAACTTTTAGTATACATTTCAAAATGACAGAGTTCTGTTTTAAGACGTTGATTCTGCTGGATCCCTTTCGTGGTCGTGGGGTTGCTGGAGCCAATATAGATTTGTTGGACAAAGGTGGGGTACACCCTGAACAGGTCAACGGTCTGTTGGAGGGTCAAAATGCTCACATGCACAATGCACATAGGGGCAATTTAGAGACTCCAATTAACCTATTCCTCATGTTTTTTTGTGTGGGAGGATACTGGAGTGGCCGCAGAAAACCCACGCATGCACAAGGAGAACATGTAACCTCACTGGGATTTGAACTAGGGCCTTCTCACTGTGAGGCAAGAGCGCTGACCACAACCCCACCATGCTGCCCCCTTATTTTTAATCTTATGTATTTTTCCACCAGCATTAACTTTGGATCCATTTCAAACACTCATTTGTTGCAAACTAATTTTTGCAATGTTTTCGCTTGTGTTTCTTCACTTTTACGAGTTACTGGGTTATTATAAATCATTTGTGTTCCAGACCCACTTCACACAAAAATGAAAGGAAGGACTCATGTTTTGATAGTTTATTGATGTTAAAGATGTATACTTTCTCTCTTTGTTTTGTCCTTCCCAAAAAAAATATTAAATTTAAAAAACATGTTTTTTTTTTTCTCTAATGAAAGACAAGAGCTGATTTAAGAGAAAGAACAAAAACTCTGTCATTAAGCTTTCATCATCAGGTTTTGCTTTCCAAACTTGGAACAGAATTTGGAGTCTCGGGCATTGCCCCGGTCCTGACGATGAGTGAAACACTGTATCTGTTTACAGATGGGAACAGTTTAGACTCACGAGTGTCCATGTATGTGGGCTGTCTGCGGGTGAAAAATGGTCAAACCTGATACGTGGTAAGCACAAATATCAAGGTCATGGACTGATGGGCGAACCCCTCAAGCAAAACTGTTCATGCACATTTTTTCTAGGGTCATGATGTGGAGTACTTTAACAACACATAAGAAAAGTAAGAGTGAAGTAGGTGAAGGGCAGGTGTGTTGTATAGATTTGTCTTTTTTCACTTCCAAATCCTGCACAAGGAGTCCGTCAGTGTTGTTCACGCAACTAAGTGTGTATTCTTTGTGTGCTGCCTGACTATTAGAAATGAGGAAATTAGACATGTCTAAGACAAAAAAGTAATAATGAGACAGTTAAAAGATAAAGCTATAGAACCTGAAAAGATCCCAGAAGCTGACTCCAGCTGGAGACCTGTTTTCTGCAGCTTCTTCAGTCCTAAATCTCCATCCTACTTTCTCTGCAGCCGCAAAGGAACAGAGAAAAGACAACAGGTCAGACTGGAGTCACACGGGCTTTCCTTTTCAGCTGTCTCGGGTTTTCTGCCACAGAACCCACTAATAGACTTTTTTTCTATACTAAATATAAGCCCAAAGCTAAAATGGTTTGGTATCTGATTGAGGGAAAATCCTTACTTAGTCACAACTAAGCATGCAGGTGACCCACACAAAATATCAAAGCCCTACAGTGCTGTGGAGAGAAAATGTTCATGCACATTTTTGACGACAGGTAAAACAAACACTTATAGAAAACACTCAAGGCTAAGTAAGGGTGAAGTAGACGTAACATTTATAGCTTCCTTGCTACTGCCAAAATCTAAGAATAATGACACGTCAAAGGCATCCAGAAAGTCCAGAAAATGACTGAAATGTTGCTTTCAGCTTTGGCTCTAACAGCAAAAGCCTCAAATATTATCCCATCTGTAAACTCATAAAGTCAAGATTCTCCTCACAGGAGAATTGGACCAGTGCATATTTGCAGAGCGAAGTGCTACTTTGATGAATTCAGCAGCTTGGGGTGGGGAAAGAATGCTGACTTTGTTCTGATTTGAATTTTCCTGAGTACACTTGGATTTAGTTCTTTTTTAACTGAATTTTCTGCCTTTAGAGCCTAGTATACTCATGTTCAGTTATCAGTCCTGCCTCTTAAAAGTTATTTAAAACATGGTTAGGTTTTTCTTGTGCTGTCTTTAATTCACACACCTGAGAGGAAACAATGTAAACTCCCTTTTTCTACGCTCTGGAGCTAAAGCAAGAACTGTTTGTTAAATCTGAGTGTTTTTAATTGGTGTTCTTCCAAAAGTGTGAGTGCTTGTGTGTCCTTTTGTAGAGACAGAAGCTTTGTGTAGCTGAGATTAGGAAGTCACGCTGCATTTGACACAATTAATCAAATCCTGCCTTCCTGCGTACACACTGCACACTGCCACAACAAACACAGGCAGATTTGTAAAACCCAACACAACCCAATCAGGAACATTAGGAAATGTTTACACTTGTTGGCTTTTTCTGATTGCAGAGTCATCCAATGCAACTGTCTGTTGTACGCCTGAGTAATTAGGTCTGTCCTCGCTGTTGGAACAGGAGCTTTACCGAGAAACAAAGCAGACTCTCCTGTGTCTGAATAGGGAACACACCCGTTTGATGAAAGCAGGAAGCTCTGTACCTCTGATTTATCTGCTGCAAGACTAAAATGGGGGGGATGGGGGGGACTTAGAGGATAAATCACCTTTCTACCTTTAGTTTTATCGTAACTTGTAATTCCCAATCCATTCCTGTTGTCTTTCCACATAGATCCATCTGTCTATCAAGTTTTTTAAACCTGAGTAAAGTTCCACTTTTTGATCAATTTTATTTTCAAAGTGTTTCCATTGGTCTTTTAAGTATAATTATGCAATTTTTAGCCAAAATATTAAAACAAAAACAAAAAAACTGTCGTTTTCTTTGGCATAATATCTGCGGAGCGGCAGGAGTTCATTAGAAATTCACCTCTGAGTTGTGGTTGGGACTGTTGGCACTTCCTGTCACCCATAACAGAGAGCTCTCTGTTTACACATTATCCTGCTAGCTTACAGCTCCTCACATCTCCAACCTAACATTAATGGCGCAACAAAAGTTGTGAGCCAAATTGGAGCTATCCAGCCGTACAGTTTTGAGCCAGGTTGAGCCAGAACTGCAATTCGCTACAGGTCGAATGTTGAACGCTCATAATTTCTCGCACACCTAAGCGTTAGCAGGCTAGGAGGTTGTGCACAAAGGGGAGAGAGGACTTTGGCACCCTCATTTCAGTAACTGCGTCATTAGCCTTCATTTTTTTAAGTATACGGTTTTCTGATCCAATGCAATTTGAACGAAAAAATACTCGGAACACAGTTTTAATCATAAATTATTTTATATAGGTCCTCTAGTATGAGAAAAATGCTACAAAAAGACATTGTTTTTATTTGTTGCTGTGAGGTCTGAGCACTAACCTTTGCACCACCTTGCAGACCCTGAAAGAACATAATTGAGTTGAATTATTCTGTAACATGATCATAGATGGTTCCTCTGAAAAGGAGAAGGTCAGAGGCCCTTCAATAAATAAAGGACTATTTAAAAGGAGTCATGCAACTTGATGCAAAAAACCTCATCTCATCAATAGAGCAGAGCTTTGTCAAAATATTTGGAGAAACTGAAGACATTTCTGTGCATAAAAGGGACAAAGCTGAAACCCGTCAGATGTCACCACACTAACCGCTAGCCTGACATTTCTAAAGGAATAATTCCAGGAACTCCTGTCAGTAGACAATCCACCGTCATCTGTAAACGGCCCCTAAAGTTCTCTTCAAGTAAGGGAACGTTTAGGGTCTTGTGGGCCAAGACTCAGGGGGAAAGGACTTGTTGTCAGAAGAGTCTAGATGTGACTTTTCCAGTTGGTAATTATGAGCTCCTCCAGGATGAAGAGGAGGGAGACTTTTTAACGAGTTACCAACATTCAGTTGAAAAGCCAGCATCTCTGGTGGTACAGAGGTGCATACAGTTGGAGCATCTTGCACGTTTAGGAAGAACTATGAGTGCTGATTCTTCAGGAAGGCTTTTCAAAACTGTTGACTGCAGCAGTTAAAAGATCCTTCATTTGAAAAAGAATATTTGGTGCATCAACAAACAAAAAAGAGCTCCTCAAAACTTCTCAGCAGCTGGAAGCACCAGGAACTAAATTACACTAAATTCCTAAACCACAATTACAGAGTTTACTTCCTGTGATTTGAAAGTCTATACATTTTTATTCAAAGTTTTAAATTCCGTGCATTGTTATAAAATGCCAGACAAACAGTTTTTTGAGTCTGTATTTCTGCCCACAGTCTTGCTCACAAGCATCTCAAACTAAGAAAACTGATACCACAATCCTTGATATTAGTGCTTCATGCACTGAGAAACCTCTGTTTTGTTTGGGATGTGTGAAAATCCTTTCAGGATAACCGCTGAAACGCAGCTTTGGATGCAGCATTTCCTCCTCACGCATGCAGACTCCGAGACTTGCAATCACATTTATCCAGCTCTAAAAAAGTCAGTCTCTGTTCTGCATTCAATAAATAACTATGGGGCACTCATAGTGCATCCAGCCAGCTGTATTAACCTGTGTGTATGAACCATTTGAACAAATACAATGTAATGGCTCAGGGAAAATCGCTGTCTCAGTCAGAACAGGAGAACATGTTGACTTGAGTGATGGGCCTGAGAGTTACTTCAGTTTCCTTCAGGTGAAACCAGGAGGTTTGATGAGTTCACATTAGATAAAAAAACAAAAGAAGGCAAAATAATCACTCATAATAACTTTATTATTCTATGATGCTACATTTATTCTATTTTAAGCTCTGATGACGTTGCTTTCCAAGCAAATATTCAAAGAATTCTTTAAAACTGAAAATGCAAAAGTTCCAAACTGGGGAAAAAGTAAAATCACTGTCTTTAGTCTTTAGTCCCAGCTGCTCTTGTGGGTGGATACGAGCTGTCTGCGGAACAAAACAGGCAAACCTGGATGAAACATCAGGGCTGTGGACCGCTCTGTGGACCCGTAGAGAGAAAATGTTCACGCACATTTTTGCCAGTCGGCATGCTGTGAGTGACAGATCATAGTGAACACTTATACAACACTTTGGACTGCATGAAATGACAAATGAACTTAAAATGATTCCAAAATGAAGGGAAAGAAGACTAAAGCGAAAATCTGAATGGGAAAAGAACAAAAGGTTCACCACCTCCCTGGAGCTGTTGCCAATACAAGCTCCAATCGGTGGGTGATTGATAGCTGGGCTTTGGAAAGAGTCATTAACACACCAACACAGACATGTGAAACCAATAAACTAATCAGTGGCTATGCTTGGGGGTCAGCCTGTGACTCTGCAAATCCATTCACCTTTACGCTCGGTCACACACACTCACGTCAGAGAGGACACGTCGGGTTTGGACCTCTACACACACACACCCTTCACCATGCACGCTTTTCTCTGTGAAAACACACAATAAGATGGACAGCTGTTAGGAACCTTTGAGATTTGGAACGATTTAGGAGCAGGAATCCTCAATGCGTCTTGCTGTAGATGAATTCCTTTTTTTCTGTTTCTTCAGCTCAGCACAGAATTGATGGAGCATCATCATGTGGGTTTCTGACATGGGTCTGTGTCTCCTGCTGGACTGGGAATGAGCTGAAGGCAGCTGGAAAGCGGCTGGTGAGGCGGGATTTTTCTGAAAGATCAGCACTTCAGGGAGTTTGCTTTGATTACAGAAGTCATGCACAAGCAGAGGCTGCCTATTAACCTCCACTGGTACGCCTCCGACAGTGATCGCTGATCTTTGATTGGTGGCGCTCACATCTATTAACAGATTTTGGCGTGACTGTGGGGTTCAGATGCTGGTGTCTTCTTTTCAGATTGGTCCACGCACAGCGAAGCAAAAGGTTGAAATTCCTAAAATGCTTTGAAGATTTCGAAGTTTGCAGAGAGTAAATCCTGCTGCTCTTCAGCTGGACATCTTTGTTTCCACACGTTTAAGCGCCCGCTCAAAGCGCAACAACTCCCTGACGTGCAGTCACACAAACAAAGCTGCTACACACAAACACACCAGCCTTTTCCATGTGTGTGTGCTCCAGTGTTAGCTGGTGTGATGTGTCATGCCCTTTCTTTCCTACCCCGGGGTGAGGTTTATTTTTGGGGGGAGCCATGACAGTTTGCTCCCACAGCACACTTGTACTGTCAAAACAAATCACTCTGTGTTTGTGTTTGAGCCCATAAACGACAACGTTTGGACCAAAGATTGGTCTGCTAACTATTTTTTATATATACAGAATAAAATAAAAACTTTCTTTCTCACCCTCCATGGACGGTCTCTCACCCAGGTCTGCCCTTTTCTGGACTGAGATGTCTAAGTTTTGTGCTCTCCTCCGTTTTGGGGCCACGAGTGCGCCAATCACCACTGTTATCTTCTTCTGTCAAGCTTTCTCCACCTCTTCCAACTGAAGTTTGCTAGAAATCTTCACATCTCTTTTTGAAAATTCAGGTCATATTTGGCGATTTTCAAACCACAATGAGGATGTTAGGAGTTTGCGTCTCCTGTACTGCAGCAAATGTAAAACAAGAGGAAATGTTTTTTGTTTGTCAAATGAGATATTTTACAGAATAAACATAAAACAAAAAAAAAATATGAAGCTTCAAACTCTGATGAAAATTGTGCTTTTGGTGTTTTTGGCTTGTTCATGTGGCATTTTTCTGATGATGGAGGACAAGCATAAAGAAATTTCAAATAAAATTGCATTTCTGAATATTTCTTTGTTCAAATTGTAAATCAGGAGCTGATTTTTTTTAAATGCAGTTTTGAAAAGAGCTCTTTTGTTAAGTAACAAATACCCCGGGCAGGTCAAAAGCTCCCAGCTCTCTTTGAGTCACTGGGCTTCTCCCCCTTTCTCTAAGAGAGTGCCCAGCCACCCCACGAAGGAAGCTCATTTCGATGGCTTCTATTCAGGACCTCGTTCTTTTGGTCATGACCCAGAGCTCATGACCATAGGTAAGTATTGGCGCAAAGATCGACAGGTAAAGTGAGAGTTTTGCTTTCTGGCTTAGCTCTCTCTTCACCACAACGGACCGGTACAGCGACCGCCTGTCGATCCTGCGCTCTGATCTTCCCTCTCTTTTTAACAAGACCCCAAGATACTTAAACTCCTTCACCTGGGGCAGGAGCACCCACCCAGAGAGGGCAAATTACCTTTCTACAGTCTCCGTAAAAACGCCACCATAACATGGTGGAAGGGTTTGAGAGCTTGAGTGGTCCCAGGAGCTAAGCTGGCCAGGGTTTCTGCCCCTGGTAGGGTCTCCCAAGGCAGACAGATCGTGGGCAATGAGTCAGATCCAGATGCCAGTCCAGCCTGGACTGGCGTCACCAGGGCCCCATTCTGGAGCCAGGCCTGGTGACCGGGGCTCCTTCCGCGGGGTTCAACCCGAAGGACCCATCACCAGCAGGAGAGCTTAAAAAGGGCTGGTGTACAAGCAAACACATTTTTAAAAAATCATATTAACTTTCAAAGCCCAGAAGAAAATTTTTCTTGGTTTTCCTGCTTTGGGTTCTTTTTCCTATTATTCATCCCAAGTATTTTAAATATAACCTATTTAAATGTATTTCATATTTGCAAATGTGTAGAAGCATGTCAAAGTTTAAAACACTCTGATGAACTCAGAATCCTCTTCTGTTTACATTTAAATGACTTATATGTACCTTTACTGAAACAAACCATTTGTAACACTACAACAAAGCCATGATTTCTCTCAGCAGCTGGAACAAATTCTTTCAGATGAAATAATCACACTGGAATGTGTACTTGTGAACATCCATGGTTCTGAAAGTCCAGCCATTGTTACAGATAATGATGATGACAGTCCAGTACTACTAGCTGAGGGCTGCCTTCTTTTTTTGTTTTTTGTTTAAGGAAGTCAAAAGCCTCGTAAACATCAGCAGCATTCCTGACACGGTGTTGTTTTTGCTTAAAACCCACTGTTTCCCAACAAACAGCTGTCTTCTTTTCACTCAGTCTGGCCCCCAAAGGTTGAAAAATCATCAAAACACCAAACAATTCCCACCCGCTTCTTTTTTCCCACATGTGCATGCATGCACGTACACATGACAATTCTCACACACAAAAACAGCCGTGGTTGTTGTCTCAGCTGAAGACGGGAGCGTGAACAAAACAAGTTCAAAAAGGTTGGCTGCAGAACGGCGGGGGGGGGGCATGTGTACTGTTCAAATGATGCTTTTGTAAACACGAGCAGTAAATCTGAAATGGAAGGGTCAGTTTGACCCTTTTTTATTTGAAAAGAAATGCAAAGGTTAAAAGCATAAGGATTGTTGGGGAAAAAAAACATGCAGTCACTCTCATTTTCTTATGATTCATCAATCACTAGCCAGTTCTGAAAAATACTATTAAACTGCAAATATGAATCATGAATTTATGATAAGGCTTTTACTTCATTTAAAAACAAATGTTTCAGCATTGATTTTATGAAAATCACTTTGGTTTAATCGGTGCATGTGTCATCTAATGCCCGGTAAAATAAAGTTTAACCAAATGTAACCAGTCGATTTATAGTTGACATAAGCATTTCTGAGACCTTTTTCTCTTTAGATGATCCAAAATTTCCTTGAAAACCTATTGTATATGGCCCATGTTTTCTGTCTTGTACTTTATCATCTTTCCACAAGGGGCAGTAGAAGGGCTTTTCCTGATCATTTCAAAATGGCTGCTTCTTGTGAAATCTCAAGAACACTTTTGGCGGAAAAAAAAGTTTTGCTAATTTCCAAGCTTTGTGGAAAGAACAACTCTTCTTTTGTTACTTATTTTTTAATGACTACTTGCTGTATTGAAACAATGCTAAATTTGTTAATAATTAATTCTTTATAATACAGTAAGACCCTGTTAAAAATGTGTGGATCAAATTTGGGACAGTGGGTAAATAAGAGGCTTTTTTTTCTGAATGTCAATACGTCTTTGCATCTTAAATGGTCTTTACCAGGGGTCCTCAAGGTTTTTGTTGTGGAGGGTCAAATTAAGAGCTTGCCATTAGACTGGGGGTCAATGTTGGTGAAAAAAATTGATAAACAGGAAAATGTTTTTAATAACTTTAATGACCAAATGTCATTTGTACAGTTTACAGAGCATAAGAACAAACTGAGCGAGATTTGAAACTTTGTTTTAACTGAGAAATATGATCAGTTTTGGTCAACAACAGACCTGTGTGATGTCTGTGAGCTACTTTCAGTAAACATTCTTTTACAAAGTTCCCGTCACTGAAGGGCTTGCTACACAGGTGAAAAGCCAAGCTATGTTTCCCCTGCCAGAATTTTTTCCCCACCCCCAGGCATCGTTGATTTGATTCGTAACACTCATATTTTGTCCCAAAAAGCATATAAAGAAGGTGGATGATTACGAGAAACTTTATTCTGGGGCTTTTTGGAGTTAATTGTCATATTTGCATTTTTTTCCCACATATTCAATGTAAAACAACAACAGCTTTTTGTGTTAAAAAAACAACCTTTGTTTGGCTAATTTAGGATAAGAAAAGTAATTTTTGAAAGTGACATCGTTATGAAAGTATTTTAAAAAGGACAATTAAAAATTTATTGCTGCTTCTACAGCAAATTTTTGGGGGGCACAGATTCTGGCAGGCTGGATCGGTAGCGGCCAGACAGAATCTGTGCCCCCTCTGGTTGTTGCACAACTCCCGGGGCCATGTACAAAGCCACGACGTTGCTAGCTTTTGTCCCAGCTTCATTGGATGTTGCCATTTTTGTAACATTATCTGCTGTGCAGCATAGCCTTGTTTTAGTTTTTGGCATTTATTGTTGCGCTCCTCAAAATTTGTCATTGTTTTCATGATTTGAAACATAGTGACGATTTTTATTGAATTCTTTGAGCATTGCATTTACCTGCTTGCAAATCCGGCACATGACTTTATTCAACCCATGAGATATGACAAAGTAGGCATTCGTCCACTTAGCTTGAAAGCGCCTTCTCTCCTCGCCAACACGTTTTGTCCTCAAAGGAACCTTCTCTAGCTCTCTCTCCAAATCCCGCTCATCCTTCCGCTGTGACTCAATTCCTACTGCCCGTTGTCACAGTCCTTCCTTTCTCCACAGAGACAATGACAAAGAAAATATTGTCTTCCCTCTAGTGGTGAAATTAATACACTGCACCATTGACTGCTGGGTGTAATTATGTTTTTTTCCTTCAGAGTAATTCCTTGTGTTCCTTCAAGTGTTTCCTTGTGTTTCCTTCAAGTAATGTACAGCTGGTTTAATAACCAGCAATTACGATTTATTCAGGGCCAAAAAAATTCTTCCCATGGAGCTGCTATTAGCCCGCGGGCCGCATTTTGAGAAACCCCTGGTCTATACCATGAAAAATCTACTTTTTGAGCTTTTAGTGCATTATAATGTTCATTCCTCACTATAAACCACCCCAAAGAGGCATTTGGATCCATTCACACATTTCTGAGTATTCCTCTAAAACCAGCACTCTGAGTACCGGCCTCTCCCAACCAACGAAAGCGAGCATGTTCTCACGAGCGGACATCATAAAGTGAGAACGTCCCCTTCCAGGAACAGTCTGCACTGCCAGCACCGCCCCCACGCTAACACACACATGCAATTTCTCCACGAAGCTACTGGTGCTCAGCAAAACGCTGACATTTTAAATGCACAATATCGTATATTTCTCAATTGTGTCTAACAGGTTTTCGTTACTGTTGGAGGTCGGTCTCGACAGTGACCGGTCTCCTTTGAGGCACCCCTAAACAGACATTTACGGTACTTTATCGGGAAAAGAGCATTTAGAGCATCATTTCAAACTCTATTTACATTTCTGCTGAAGTCTAAAGGCAAAATGCATAAATATCAAATGATTCACCTTGTCCCGCAGTTACAGGTTCCTGTTTGTCTGAATGTGAGAACAGTGAAAGTAAAGCTGTTCATGGACTGAAACTATTGTTTTTTTTTTTGTTTGTTTGTTTTTTTCAAACAGTAGCTCTGACAGCTCAGACAGCTTTTACATTCCCATGAGTCACACAGTTCTCCAAAAGGCTAAAGGACGTTCAGGAAGCAAAATGTTGAGAGTCAGAGCTTCCTTTGAATAAGCTCTTTATCACTGAAACACATGTTGCTTTGTTTTTGCTGCAGGACTGTGAACGCTCCAACATGCACCAAATTTAGGTTGGAAAAAACTAAATTAAACATTTCCCTCTTAAGGTGTTGTTATTAAACAATTTTGCCTTAGGTCAAATAATGCTATAATTATCCAAAAAATGTAGGAACATTTTGACAAAAAAATGATAACATTACAAAAACCTATTAAACAAATAAGTCATGCTGCATACCTTTAAAACGTTCATTGGGTAACAGGCTATGAATTAGAAAATAAATGCACAATTTTTTCCAAAAACTCCACAGGTTCTTTTCCACATTTGAAACAAACCATTTATTTTTGAAAAGTCTTAGATTACTATTGTTGGATTGCTGTTGTAGAAACAATCAAATTGAAAAAACAAATTGTTTTTCAAGGACTTCTCCTCACTTGAGCATCAAGGTCATGCCCAATAAAAAAATAAAATAAAATAAAAAACCTTATTCCTAACATAGAATCATGCCAGAGTCAATTAATAATATTTAAAATTTGATTAGTTTTTTTTAAATCTCTTTCATGGTCTTGTTTTTCTAAAAAGGTAAAAACCTTGAATCCTGGAGGTACAGTTTCCACAGAATCTGATGATGTTCTACAGCTTCAAGGACAAAGAACAAGAACATAGAATTACATATAAGTTGCTCTGTACAGTTTCTTTTGATGCTTTCATATTTTATTGGAAAAATGTATCTAAATGTGTTTCCAGACTCACCTTTGGTCAACATCTCTCACCAAGACAATTTGAATACAGTGTACATACATGTACACATATTAATTCAGGTATTTAAAGAAAAATTATAAGGGAAACTTAATTTTAGGTCATGGATAAATATATAATAGCCTATAGCATAAGTTTTGCTAAAAAAGGTTTTCGTTAGAAAGATATTTGTTTTAAAATCTTCCACACATTGGTAGACAAAAATTACACAAATATACTGAAGCAGAAAATCTAGACTTAGAAAAATCACTTTGAACACATTTTATGCAACTAAATTCGTTTTTTTAGGATTAACGATTTAAGTTGACAATTTCCAATTTCATTGTTATTTCACACTTAAGGACCCACTCCGATGAAAGTTGTGTTGTGGGTGTTATTAACATGTTCTTTTTGATGATTTTTATGATGATGGAGGTCAATATGTGAAGAAAATATTTAGAGTATTAAGCATTTTTTCTTTCAAATCAACAAATGCTGTTTGAAAAAGACTGCAACATTGATGATGGTGCTACAGTTGGAAGACCACAAGCTCCCTGCACCACACCATCCTGCTAGATCCTGGTATGACTGCTGTTTTCCTAGTCTGAGCTGCATGTGGCTCAGAACTCCAACGTTGCTCGCCATTTTTGTTAGCATTAAGTTAACATTAGGTTGGGGTTGTGAGGGGCTGTAAGCTATTGGGAGAGAGTGTAAAAAGATAGATAATAGGAAATGGGGGTATACTTACTCTAAACTCTAAAGTTTGCAGCATCTTCGCTCTTCGCCTTCTCTTCCGCGAGCAGGCGGGCCGAGCTCCTCCTCGACCCCCAGAAAGCGGCAGAGTCAATCTACATCTCGCTTTGCTCCCTGTGTGTGGAGAAGGAGCTTGGGCTGAGTTTTGGTCTGAAAGACAGTGGATTACATCTTTCTTTGAGCTTCAAAGGTTGCAGACCCCTGGTCAGGTGTAAGTTAGCCTTATTGATATAATCTGTCATACTTTACATCTGGAAATGTTGGTGTTTTGCCACTAAGTTCATCAAATTGAGCGGAGACGCTTTTCTGAGAGATTTCTTCTCTGAATTCAAAAAGCTTTTTGATTCCTGAGCGCAAAAAAAAAAAAACAAAATTTCACAACATTCCTCTTTTAGGGGGAATCCTAGGGACAGATTAAGAACCACAGATCTACAACATCTTCACTTGAACTGAATGTAAACGTAATTGATAAGTCCTCACAATAGCACAATTACACAAACAGAACATCCCCGCTGCAGCTGGAAGCCTTTTGGCTGCAATAACCGACTTCCTTCATCATTTATGTGAAATCATTGGATTAGTGAAATCTGATTGGTCTAAATGAGAATCTAATAAGAGCTTGCTAATGAAGTTATAGGATGTTTCCAGGAAGAAGTGGTGCGAGCGTTTCCTTAAATCCCCACAGCAGGCACACAGACGTATGCAGTTTGTTCAATCACTTGTGGATTTTTGCTTTTTTTTTTTGGTGGTTTTAAACCTTCACCCAATCACGATTTAGAGAATGTCTTTTGGTCTAAAACTTGTCTTGACAAATGTATCCCCCCTATATGAGAGCATCAGCCAACGGGGACCCCAAATATTTAGGCTTTGGCCCACATAGGATGCATTTGTCTGCTCATCTGATAAATACTGCTCGTCTCACTCTTTGGCTATGACCACAAATGCAAACAGCAGTTCTGAAGCACAATCATTTGAGGGCGGAGGTGGTTGGAAATACTCAGAGTGAGAAGACAGCCCACAAAACCATACAGATTGACGCAAAGGGCAGAGCACTCACACGGCCTTGCCTCTGTGATCTTTTCATTTGCATGGATCAACAATAAGCTCCACTGCAGCTCATCTCCTCTCCACTACGCTGACCCTGGTGGAAAATGTGAGAGGCAGGCAAAAATATGAGAGTTTTAGGTCAAGGTGTCCGTACCAGTCATCTACCTCTCTGTCCAAAATGTTTTATGTTTGGGAGGTTCAACATGTGCTTATTTTTTATACACTCTCAAAGGCCAACTCTGATTAAAATAGTATTTTTTGATGTTTTCATAAGTTCTTGTGGCATTTTTTTTATTCATGAAGGACACATGCAAAGATAACTAAGCTCAAAATTGTATTTCTGAATATTTAACATTTATTAATTATTGATACAATAATTAGTTAAGTATTATAATCATAGGCTGCACGGTGGGGCAGTGGTTAGCGCTCCTGCCTCACAGTAAGAAGGTTCCCGGTTCAAGTCCTGGCTGGGGGACCTTTCTGTGTGGAGTTTGCATGTTCTCCCCGTGCATGCGTGGGTTTTCTCCGGGGACTCCGGCTTCCTCCCACCGGCCAAAAACATGCTTCATAGGTTAATTGGTTACTCGAAATTGTCCCTAGGTGTGCATGTGAGTGTGCATGGGTGTGTGATTGTGGCCCCTGCGACAGACTGGCGACCAGTCCAGGGGTGTACCCTGCCTTCGCCCATGAGTAGCCGGGTTAGGCTCCGGCAACCCCGAAAGGGATAAAGCGGATTGGAAAATGGATGAATTATAATCATATATAATAATTATTATATTATAATAAATACAGTTATTTATAATTCAATATCATTATAATTATAATGATATTGAATTATAAGTATTTCTGTACTGTAAAGGGATTTTAAAGTGTACCACCAATGGATAGGCCTATTTGTCCTATTTTGAACCTATGTCATAAGGCGTACAAAACTATAAAGAGCTTTAAGCCAGACCAAGGATTCAGAGGTAAGTCCTTTAGTCTGTTAGACTTTATTAACTGAGTTCACAGTAACTCTAGAACTTTTTCATAACACACTACACGTTACATTAGAGGGCCATGTTAGCACAATACCTGTAACTCCCAATCTTGTTTGCAACATGTAAAAAAAAAACCAGACAGATACTACAAAATTCAATGTTATTGTGACCACGCTAACTCCCTACCTTGATGGTAAAAAACACGGTCCGACACCATGATGTGTTAGCTATGTGTTGTATTTACAGTAAACAACTGAGTGCTGTGTTTAAATCGCTTTGACATCAATAAGAACCAGAATGGATCTATACATAAAATACTCCAGATTATAAGGCTGTGTCACTTTTTAAACAAAATCAAGGCTTTTAAGTGCAACTTATAGTGCTGATAACACACTAAGTTTTTTTCTGAAAGGATTGATTTTCAAAAGAATATGTTGTAGATGTATGAGCCAAGTGAAATTAATTACCAAGTGAAAAACTAAGTGGAAAAAAAATAGTGAGTGACGGAAGTAGAATCTATGAACAAAAATTCCAAATATTTGTTGTTTTTTTGGACCCTTCTTTGGACCTTTTATCTCATAGACAGACACAGGATTATTTAGCAGAAATATGTGGAAATGCTCACATAAAGGTGGAGCTCTGTCACGCATTCAGAACTTTTTCATCTTTATGTTATATATAGAAACAAGATCCCCGAGTTGTTCTAATCTTCTTGACTTTGTAGAAATCTCTCGCTCCAGCATTCGTCCTCAGAAGGAAAGCTTCTCTGTGGACATTTGTCCTGATGCCAAGTGAGGCATCGTGGTTGCAGCAACGACAGGTTTTGCTTTAGGAACAACAAAGGCGAGCAAACAAAGGAGCCATTCCTCCATAAAAACACAAACACATTTTAAAGGTTTTGCTCAAGTTGTTTACATGATATATATATATATTTTTACATTTGGAAATCTTTTTCAAATATTGGCTTTGGAGACTTTTTTTATTTTTACTTTGAAATTCTAACTTTTCTAACTTCCTCAAGTAAAAAATCTACAACATGAACACATCATATGTCCGTTTTAAGGGCTGTAATTTTGTCGATATCCTAATGTCTAATTTTTCAGTCAAAAAAGGTTATACAGGTCAAAACTTAAAAGTCACATTTTCATGCACATTTTTTCCATCGGCTTGCTGCAGACAACAGATTGTAGCAAACAACACATAATGGTATGTAAGGGTTAAAGTTGGTGAGAAGCAGATGTGTTTTATGGATTTCACATTTTTTTTAAATCAGGGTCAGGTTTATAAAGAGCTGTAACGATGAGAAACAGCTGTGACGACAGGAGTGGAGGATCATGCATGCTGGGAGTTGGAGTGAGGAGGAAGGCCAGAGGTTGTCAGTACTCAGGAGAGAGCTCCCTCTGGTGGTTGGAGGAGGAATTGGACAGTTGAACCCTGACAGTATGACCCTGTGTGTGCATTTGCACGCAGTCAATAAGGAGCCAGTATTCACACCTTACTAATGACAAGAGTGTGGCATAAGGGCATCCTACAACAGCATTCCGTACATTAAAAGTGTGTTTAACTTCCATTAGTCTTCGAAATCCATTTCAATGGGTCAACCCCTGTACAGATACATTTGACTATGGCATTATGTAACCCTCCTCCTTGGAGTAACTCCATCGTTTGGTGCTTTTAGTTTTTTTAGATTTGGAAACAGAAGGTGGGTGATTGGTTGATACCCAGAATCTATCAGATGTTCTCCAAACTTTGGTTTTTACAAAAAGCACAAAGTGCAAAACCAGCAGGAACAAGAACCTGTAATCTTGATGATAGAACATCACTACTGTAGAGTTGATATTACAAGACCATGAAACTAAAGTGATACAGAACAGCAACATCCTTATTGTCATTTTATTGTTTCAGTTTTAGTGAATGTTAAAGACGTAGGGTTGGCTTTCATCAGCTCAGCCCTTCAGGTGCAGAAAAACAGCCTATTAAAGTGTAACTTCTTAGAAAATTGGCACCCAACTACATCCCACCTCTAAAAATGTGGAAATTTAATGACCTCTGCATGTGTTTTTCCATTTGAATGAATGTTTGATGATACATCATGGCTCGTATTCTCCTGCCTGTGCAGTGAAGATGCTCTACATGAAATATTCACACCTCACAAAGACAGTCATTTTTAATGGGGTACATTTGCATAAACAGAGGATCAGTGCATGAAGAGCAGGTGTGAAGGAGGAAAGCTTTGAGTAGAGATGAAAATGACCAGAGTCTAAGGTTAGAACATTGGAGTGACCTGATTGCAGAAGGTTAGATTGATGCAGTTTTACTTTTTGAGTTACACTGAAGGAAAGCTAGAAAGGGAACAGGAACAACCCATTTAAGAGAAGCAACAAAGAGAAAAGCAAACACAGGAGTTTACATGGCAACCGCTTTCTATTTGTATCTCACATGCATCCCTGGCAAAGTTAAGAAACAACCCTGAGTGACATTAGTTGGTTTAAAAAAATAAAAGACAAGAAAATTCAGTTCAGTAAACCCACAAAATATGCATCCCCTCACTTTTCACTACAAGTACACTTAAATATGTCCTCAATGATATACTAATTCAGTTCTTAGACTTTAATGCTATATCATAATTTGTTCTTCATTCATGCATTCATTCATTCTCCAATCCGCTCTATCCCTTTTCGGGGTCACGGGGTTGCCGGAGCCTAACCCGGCTACTCATGGGCGAAGGCAGGGTACACCCCTGGACTGGTCGCCAGTCTGTCGCAGGGGCCACAATCACACACCCATGCACACTCACATTTACACCTAGGGACAATTTCAAGTAACCAATTAACCTATGAAGCATGTTTTTGGACAGTGGGAGGAAGCCGGAGTACCCGGAGAAAACCCACGCATGCACGGGGAGAACATGCAAACTCCACACAGAAAGGTCCCCCAGCCAGGACTTGAACCGGGAACCTTCTTGCTGTGAGGCAGGAGCGCTAACCACTGCGCCACCGTGCAGCATAATTTGTTCTTATGAACCTTAATTAAAAGTACACTAAAATGGTAGCTAACTGAAAAAGTGTTGCATAAAACATACATTTTCATCTTCAGGCTCCAGCATCCATGAGGTGGTAACAACCAAAAAAAAGGGAAAAATTCCTTTTTAACAAAGAAATCACCTGCAGAAACAGCAGGACAAAACATGTTGACATTATGCTGGGAGAGCAGGAAATAGAGGCCAGACCTAAAAGAAGCTCATGAGTGTAATGTAACCAGACATAAAGGACATTTTGTTTTTTTATTTTATTATATGGAGTAAGCCCACTGGGTGCAGAAACATCTAATAGATATCTAAATGATGGCTATTTTGACGTGTATAGCTATAAAAATTGTCAGGTTTGGTGGTTCCGAGGACAAGCCAAAAGAGAGCAGACCAGGAGCAGATGACAGTATTTTATTGGAAACTGCAGGCGACAGGCAGTCAGGTGAGTCAGAGAAGTTTTGACCTCCAGCCACCAGGAGGAGCAAGACTACTTATGTAGATGGGGGGGGGTAGTCTCCCGTTAGGATGAGTTTAGCTGGAGGAACAGCGAAAAAACGCAGGCAGGGACTCTCCAGAAGGCATGAGGGGAAACTGTTCATGTGGAGGTTACTGTCCGTTGTCCAGAAGCCAGGTGCAAGACTGGAAGAGGGTCAGGAAAAACAGAACTCCACAATCCACCAGTACTGGGGTGAGGTACTCACAGAGGAACAATGGGAGCAGACTGAGTGAGAAGGTGGAGGAGCAGACGAAGGTCAGGTTGGGTAATCTAAGCAGGCCTTACAGACTTGCATGTTACCTCAGGAGCAGGTAGTCTTTAGCTGTAGAGCTGAGACGTTCCAGCAAGGCTGTGTTGCAGGTTTAAATAGGCACCGTCACAGGTGACAGGTATCAGCACAAGATTACCATGAGGGGGCGGAGCAGGGCAGGCATGACCGAAATGCAATATACATTCAACAGTAATCAGTTCATAGAGGTCTGTTGAACTTCATCATTTGGACCTCTAGCAGACAACTATCTCACAACTCATTACGTGGTCGTCCCATCGTGTGTCGAAGCAACAAAACAACATTGTCCAGTCCTTTAGAAATCTGCTAAAAACTTCTTCAATTGAAAAACATCCGGTCAGTACAAGGGGGTAGAAATACGTGACAGTTCAGTGCACTGTGGCTATGAGACGGTATTTTGTTATTACCAATGAAATGCAAAACCTAATTATATTGGGTTAAATGTATTGCTGAAACACTTGTGGTTTCCTTGTGTGACTGACTAAAGAAAGGAAAGAAAGAAAAGAAACCAACATGTGATCCAAAGAACAGAAGCAGTTTCTGTTTTCAGAAATGTTTGTAGGTGAGAAAGGGAAGTTTACAATCTGGACATTTTATTTTAGACCATCAGATGTGTTGTGTTTTTTTTGTTCTTATAAAAAGTTTGTTTAAAATAAAGTCTAGTTTCCAATTCTGTACCATAAACTGGGTAAGAATCTCAGGCTAGAGTTCATCTTGGCAACAACATCTTTACATCCTGCAAAAACAAACAGTCTTCAGGAAGAAAAAGGATTCATATTCAATCAGTGGAAGAGTTTATTCATGGATAACTAAAACAGAAATCAGAACAAATAGTTTAATAATAATAATAATAATAATTCATAATATTATAATAAATGAAAAACAAGACAAAAAGTGTGATTCTGTAGATTTTAGAGACATTTTAGAAACATTTGGGGGAAAAAATGAAACCAACGTGAACAGAAAAGGGTAAAAATGTTTCAATGAATTTGTGAAATTGATTTTAGTTTTTTTCACATGTCAATGCATGTCAAACCCAAAATCTGAAACAAATCAATATTTCTGCCCAAATTTTTCAAGATACAGTGTTTGCACCCCTCAAATAGAAATAAAAAAATATAAATTTTGCAAAAAGAATTACTGCAATAAAGGAAAAAAAAGCATACACCCACTGTAGGTTAGTATTTTCTAACCTGCTTTGTTTAATTTTACTTTATGCTGCATGTGCTGTGTCATGGGGGTGTGAAGAGCACGCTTGTAACTTCAATTTCAAAAGAGTTGCACCTTTCAGAAGAGGGGCTTAGACTGCCTTTGCATGAGATCTGGAGATCTAAATGGCTTTTCTGTCTCCTCCTTCTTCATATTCATTTCAATAACACTGTGAGAAATTGCATTAACCTTTAAGGGAATACTATAACCCCTTCGATGGCTGAGATTCCAGCGTGAAGGTTAAGACTTCTACTGATCACTGCATTTGGAAAGTATCTCAGGCCAATCAGTACTTGAGAGATGGAAAGCCATGCGACATCCAGTTTGATGCGTTCAAAGACTATGTTTTACTAAAACAGACAGCTGGATCATATTTGTTGTCCTGTAAGAACAAGTCAGTGGGTGATTCCATAAAACATTAGGAGTAAAGCTCGCCTTTCAACTCCTGCCAACGCTGTGGAGGATAAATCATGGTGAAAAGGAGAAGAGAGAAACCAGAGGAGAATTTGTGGAATAAAAACTTTTTTCAAGTCTTTGTAGCCACACCCTTTTTAATGTACTTTTGGTTTAATTCATTTTAATAAGCAATGTGTCTAATCTGGGGAAAAGTCTGGTGAGGAGCTTGATGGGGTTCAAGGTGTGAGTTATGACTGGTGGTGGCGCTGTTCCTGTGAGTCAAAAATAATTCATAGATCAGGAGAAACATCCAAACAGTACTGTGACAGTTTGGAAACACTTTAATGTGTTCCCAACATCATGTTAATCTCCTCTGACATGATGATGATGTGGACAAAGATGCTCATCTCAAACACATTTCAGCAAACCGAAATTTTGAGAATCCTTCACAGACCCACTCCAATTAAAATGGTGTTGTTGGTGTTTTTAACATGTTTTTGTGGCATTTTTCTCACGATGAAGGTCATTTATTAGAGAAAATTAAGCTCAAAACTGCATTTCTGCGTTATCTTTATTACAATTCTTGTGAATCAGGACAGAAGAAAGATAAAATCTCAAAAAGATTGTAGGTTTGAAGTAGAAGCTACTTCAGCAAACCACAATCTCCACTCCATTCTGATGCATTCATTTGTAGATGACTAGATCCATGTCCATCTTAATTTCTGGCTCAAAACTGTATGGCTGGATAGTTCCGATATTGCTTGCAAATTTTGTTGCATCAGTAATGTTAGGTTGGGGTTGTGAGGGGCTGTAAGCTAGTGGGAGACATAAGGATGTCAGGATGTAAAAGCAGGCTTGCTCTGCACTAACAATCCCTCCCACAACTCAGAGGTGAATTTCAAATGAACTTTTGCCGCTCTGCAGAAACTATGTCCCAGAAAACTACACCGTTTTTTTTTTATTTTGACTAAAAATGGCACAATTATATTTAAAAGACTACTGAGAATACAGTTACAATCGATCAAAAGATGATGGGAGTTAAACTTTAATGAGTTTTTGTTCATGTTTAGGAAGTCAAATTTCTGATGAGACATCAAGAAAAATCCTAACAATAATCCTTGTAAAGATACAAACATTGACATCCTGTGTGTTTAGTCTCAACCTAACTTAACAAAGTCATCTGACAAAAGCCCAACTCAGGAAAGCAATTTTATAATACTAATTTTATTATTACTGTATCAGTTGTTGTCAAAAAAGGCTATTAAGTGTGAATAATTTATTAAATTTAAATTACTCTTTCATTAATGTATTACTTTTTTATATTATAAATATTGTTTAATAAATAGATTTGATTTTAAAAAAGTTGCACCAGATCAAAAAATTCATATAGCTCTCTTTCTTGGCAGAAACGTCTCCTTTCATCTAAAAGTGCTCCTCTAAAAATCTCAAAGACATTAAAAGTGTTTTGATTTTTGAAAAACACAAAGTTAAAAAAAACAGTTTAAAAAATAAAAAGAGATTAAATCTAAAACAGAGATTTGTTGTGTTGCTTATAGTTTCAATGAGGAGTTTATTGTCATTTAAATCAAATGAAATTATGAGACATTTTCCTTTTATTGCATTCATTTTGTTATACAGTGAGTAAAATAAGTATTTCATGAACCCTATGATTTTGCAAGTTCTCCCACTTAGAGATCATGGAGAGGTCTGAGATTTTCACCTTAGGTGCATATCCACTGTTAAAGACATAATAAAACAATCTGGAAATCCTATTGTATGATTTTAAAACATAATTTATTTGTATGCTACTGCTGCAAATAAGTATTTGAATACCTAACAAAATCAATGCTAATATTTGGTACAGTATTCTTTGTGATTACACAGGTCAAACATTTCATGTGGTTTTTCACCAGGTTTGCAGACACTGCTGGAGGGATTTTGGCCAACTCCTCCACACAGAACTTTTCTAGATCAGTCAGGTTTCTGAGCTGTCGCTGAGAAACATGGAGTTTGAGCTCTCTCCAAATGTTTTCTATGGGTTGAGGTCTGGAGACTGGCTAGGCCCCTCCAGAACCTTGATATGCTTCTCACGGAGCCACTCCTTGGTTGTCCCAGCTTTATGTTCTGGGTCATTGTCATGTTGGTAGACCCAGTCATGTCCCATCCTAGTTGGAGATAGTTCCCCAACACTGCCAGCAATACATCTCTCAATACATGGTCCCGGTCACCCTCTCCTTAATGCAGAGCGGTCGTCCTGCCCCATGAGCAGAAAAGCACCCCATAATATGATGCTACCACCTCCATGCTTAACAGTAGGGGCGGTGTTCTTGGTACTCATTATTCTTCTTCTCAAACACAGCGAGTGGAATTCAGACCAAAAAGTTGTATTTTGGTCCCATCTGACCACATGGCTTTCTCCCATGACTCCTCTGGATCATCCAAACGGTCACTGGCAAACTTAAGATGGGCCTGGACACTTGCTTGTTTAAGCGGAGGAACCTTCCCTGCCATGCATGATTTCAAGTTGATTGGAAACTGTGATCTCAGCTCGTTTCAGGTCATTGATCAGCTTCTTCTGTGTAGTTCTGGGCTGACTCCTCACCTTTCTTGAGATCTTGCATGGAGCCCCAGACCAAAAGGAAATTGACAGTCATGCTTTGTTTCTTCCATTTTCTAATAATTGCTCCAATAGTGGATATAATTTCACCAAACTGCTTGGCAATTGCCCGGTAGCCCTTTCCAGCCTTGTGCAAGTCTACAATTTTGTCTCTGGTGTCTTTGGACAGTTCTTTGGTCTTTGGGGTTAGTAGTTGGAGTCTTACTGATTGTATGGGGTGGACAGGTGTTTTTATGCAGCTAACGACCTAACGACAGGTGCTTCTAATTTAGGAAAATAAGTAAAGTGGACTATTTACAGGTATGCTAACAGGTCATTGAGGGTCAAAATTCTATCTGATAGACAGGTGTTCAAATACTTAGCATACTAATAAATAATTACAAAAATAATGCAGAGTGATTTTCAGAGATTTTTAGATTATGTCTCTCACAGTGGACATGCACCTAAGATGAACATTTCAGACCCCTCCTTGATTTCTACGTAGGAGAACTTGCAGAATCACAGGGTGGTCAAATACTTATTTTCCTCATTATAGGTTTGTTGATGGAAAACAGAAATGTTTTAACCAATCAAATGTAGAGAATTTCCGTCCTGTTTGAGAGACATTCTGAATTATCTGCTGTAAAGTTTACATAAAACATCCCAAACATAATCATTTCAATTAGAAAACCATCAGACACAAAGTTGTGGGCAGACACCCAAACGAGTCCCAAGAGTCATGTGTGAAGGGATGAATAAATAAAACACAAAAAATACTCAAACACACATAAATCACAAGAAAAATGCAGAAATATCCATAAAAAATGACTAAAAAAGATGCTACCTGGGACACCTCATCCAAGACAGACATTTGAATTGAATGTTTGTATTTGGGACAGACCATTGACCATATCTGAGAACTGGTGCGAGTGAGTGTGACGTCACTCGTAGAAAATGGTTTACGTCCAGTTACAACCAAATGAAGTCAATTGAGCCGCCATTTTTCAGTAAAGACATGCCGCCGTATTGGAACCACAAGTTGTCAAGAAGCAGTAATTGGTCCAAATTGGTCTGGGTTAACGCTTCTATGGCAACTGATTCTAGCCAATCAGAAGTGAGCTTTTTGGAAGGCACCTAGCAATTGAAAGTGGCCTACACAAAATCTGTAAATCAAATGCTGTTGGACATGGGGGCCAGCAGGCTTTAATGAGAACATCTGATTGGTGTGTTTATAACTTGCACTAAAATTGCATGAAAAAAAGAGGATTACCAGAACCTGTTAAAAATGTAGCAGAGAAGGAATGGTTATTCTGACAAATGTAATGACTGAGTAATAGCTGTTTATATATCTATAGAATCTATAGGATTTTGGATTCTTGGAATCACGACGAGGGTGGGCCAACTCTCTCCAGTTCTCATATACAGTCAATGGCACAGACTGAGACCCCCTTCCTCCCTCATTTCAGGCTCTAGACAGCTTCATCAAACAACATGTAGGTTTATATTTACATTAGCTTCAGCTCTGCTTCCACTCTTCCTAACTATTTTGTGAAAGACTAAACCGCCTGCTCCATGAGTGGGAGGGCCATGACTATGAAGAGATCTGGTACCTGTAACCCCTTGGCATCATAAGGTAAAACTGCTGGTCAAACGTCCATTACTGTATTTGAAGAGTATAGACTTGAGCAGTGGGTACGTGTTATGTGGGTGTAACGCTGGCTGGTTTAACCTGAAAGCAGAGGTGAGGCACAGCTGAAACTGAGAGTAAACAATACCTTCTCTACCTTTATGCTACAGGAGTCTAAGAAAGAAAATCTCATGAATGCATACAGTCCACTAATGCATATGTTAATGTTACAACTGTAGACATTAAACCCAGATCTGAAAAGCAACTGAGATGAATTCAAGAGCTTTTCTCTCAAATGTGTCTACAAGGCAGTTTTCCCTTTTTAGTGTTGGTATTAATGGAATTTTCCACTAAAATGTCTAGTAAAAATTCATGTTCATGAACATTTTATACCATTTGAGTTAAGCTCTTATAACATGCATAATAACTTTACCCAGCCAAGATTTCAAAGAAACAGTACTGACAATTGCTCTGCTTTTGTGCAACCTGTAGTTTTATGGATGATTGTCAGAAACTACTAAAAAAAAAAGGTGCTGGTTCTTTGCAGAAATCCACGAGTTATAACTTTAGTTAAGATCATCAAACTCTAAATTGCTACATTCGAGGCCAGCTTCTATGTTTTGGTTCACATCATTTTACCAGCAGAACCCAAAACATTTTAAAGCATGTGTTGTTCGGAGCCTTGTTCTTCGCTGATCTTTCTTTATGTTTTTAATGATGGGGTGGTAAGCACTTAATTAAAGTTGTTTTAATGCTGTAGTTGCAAGTGTAAAAACTTGGATATAAAAGAAAAGGTCTGCAAACCGAAGTAGGTAAAAGTGTGCTAATGTAGCCAACAGCTGTTTCTTTATAATCAAAAATAATGAGTATAAAACCTTTATTTTTTAAACTGTAATTTTAATTTTTTTGTATCAATTCAACTCCATAGGGGAATATGTAGCACTTACTATGTCCATGTCCCAAACTTACTATGGCAAGTGTGTTAGGAGCACATTTTTACAAACATAATAGCACTGAAATCTGGTTTACAGAAGAAAAAAATCATTATAAAGTCAAAAATAAATTAAATCTCTGCTCTATCATCACTTTATGTAACTTTAGGAAAAAAACAGGGAGAAGATCCAGTCTTGGATCAATCGTGTTAACAGAGAGCTTTATTACATGATGATTATTAATAAGAACAAAGTTTTCCCTAACTTTTCCTACTGTAATCCCAGAGAATATGATGTTTAATCGACTATAAAAAATATTTGTATTCATCTTACCTTGCTAATTAGACTGATATTCATGGTTAAGTCAGACAAAGTGATTTGCAAAAACAAAAGAAAAAATGGATTTGACCCTCTGTTTCCATGTTTATTGGCCGAGGGGAAATTCTTAGATTAATGTTGGTTTGGTCTGACCCCAAATTCATCACGTGTTTACAAAAATGATTCTATTTTCCAAGAACTCAGAGACTCAATGGCACATATTTTCTTCTGATTAAATTTCTGAGATTTGGTTCTGACCTTTCAGCTAAATCCACACACTTTATTCCAGTTTTCAAATACTGCTACAAGGTTGTCATTTAGCAAAAGCGAAAGTGTTCAAACTCCAACATGTTTCCTGTTTGTAGAGATAAACACAAGTTTAAAGCAAATGTTAGCTAATACATACTTATTTGACTGTAATTACTGTCTATGACATCAATTAAGGTTTGTGTTACATAAACAAGTGAAAGCATTCCTGTTTTTAGAATATTCAACACAATTTCTGAAGCTAGACTTGGACTGACCCAAAAACATTTTTCTGTTATAGGCTTTTATAGTTTATTTGATTTACTGATTTATTTCAAGCTTTACAAATACTTAATCTGGCCATTTATTTGTTTGTTCATTTTGGGTAGCAGCAATTAACAACAGGCAAATAATATTAGTGAAAATGATTAAAATAATAATAATAATAATAATTAATAAACAGTGACCAAATTTGGACCTGTGGGTTCTCCAGGGTTAAAAAAAAGGTTTAGAAAGTATAAAGAATCGTTACTGATTTGAACATTTTTATTCATAGAAAATGAATTTCTTTTTATTGTAGTTTTCTGTACTAAACTGACTTAAGCTCTAGTTTTTGCTTTACTAATTCAATCACTTATACTTAGCATTTGACCCGCACAAGTCTGTAAAAAAGGCTTATCCAACAACCCATACATGACTTCATTTGATGTTTCCAGTTTATAAATGTCTCTTTTGCTTAAGGCGGTCCGTGGATTTTGCTCATCAAGTCAAAACAAACTTCCTCTGAAATGTGTAGTTTCAGTTATTAAAGGGGAAACACCTTTTTATTTACAATTAGGACCATGATATTCAGGATCCAAATCTAATGGGAAATGCGTATTTAATGATAAAAAAAAACGATTTATTCTATTTATTTGTGTCAATTGTGCAAAAACTTAAAGTAGTTTTTTAAAAGGACAGAAATGAAAAATTATGAATAGAAATTGAGATCTGTTGAGTCTTAAGCGAGAAAAATGTGATTCCTATGTCAGCAGAAACTCTTCAGAATGAATTCCTTAAAAAGCTGCGATCCTTAGCTGGCTTGAGCGGTTAAGGTGCTTCTGTGAGAAGAACAGGTTTCATGCTGTTATTTTCATCTTTATGTTTGCTGGGAAAGCCATGGAAACGGATAGAAATCTAGAGAATATCAGCGTGTTTCCTGGTTGTTTTTCTCTTAATAATTAAGCAGAACCACCATGTCATTTAGCTAAGAAAGGCACTGAGTTGGGAGTCATTTTTAAGCATTTTAGCTGTAAATAAAATGGATTACTGGTCGTACTTAGTTGTGGATTAGCAGAAGACAAAAATGTAAAGTAGGGCAGATTCTTGGCATCTGGTTTTTGCTGATTAATTTTAAATTTGGCTCCAAAGTTGTCCCTCCCTTTTACTCCAAACCAGCCAAAATGTGATGTTTGTGCCAAAACAGATGTTCCAGCTGTGGGAAAAAAGGCATGACATGACCTCAGCACACAGGAGGAGGCGATCCCGGCATCGCTCTTCATTTGTGGTACAAAAGGACACATTGAACAGCAAACATTTATCTTCCAGAACTGCATTCAAATCCAAAGCTCAGCACCCACGTTAGAAATGAGAAGTAGTTTTGTTCTGGTCGCACAGTTCCATGGCTAAGGAGCGGGACCCTGGTCGCAGACCTGTGGGCTCCTTTTCTCCGAATATCCTTCTGACTGGAAAGAGTCTAATTCCAGGTCTGGAGTGCAGACATCAATCTACATTTATAGTCCTATATTAAGGTTTCTCTGCAGATTGATTGAGTCGGTTCAAATCCTTGGGGAAAGACGGAAAACTGGTGCAATTGCTGTTCCTCGCATCTTTCCGAGCGATGCAGATGAGGCGAAGCTGCTCTATTTCCATCCATGACTATGAAAGTATTTCTAAATCCACATTTACACAGTATGCATTTGCATATCCAAAGATCTCTGAACTCCTGCGTGTTCCCAAGGTTCAAATCCCGGCTTGTATGTTACGTATGTCTGTGCAACATCGTCTGGGTTCAGATTTACAAACTTGTTTCTCGTAGGAACATGGTTCCGATGCTGTAGGAGACCTTCCTCATAGAGGCCGGAGGAGCCGAGCGTGAGCTGGTAAGAGAGGCGTGGCTGTGGGAGGTCCCCGCCTCAAGGAAGTAGCACGTCCCTGGGATCTCTTTGGGAAAATTTTCTGGGAGGTCCATCCGTGAACGAGGGACAAATGAAAAAGAGCAGTCATCTTTCAGCAATCTGGAGATTAAATCAAAAAGATTAGAAGAATTGTTGATGTGGAACTTTTTTTTAATTGGTTTAAAGACCCACTCCAAAAAAATTGTGTTTTTAACATGTTCTTGTGGCATTCTTCTTCTGATGATGATGGAGGACATATATAAAATAAATTAAGCTTAAAATGGGGGGCAGGGTTGTTCCAATGGTCTCACCCACAACTCAGAGGTGATTTTCTAATGAACTCCTGTCGCTCTACAGAAACTATGTCCTAGAAAGCTACACAGGTTTGTTGATTTGGGGAAAAAAAACATTATCATAATTAAAAGACCACTGAGAGCGTTTTGAAAATAGATCAAAAGATGATCAGAGTGGGACTTTAAAGAGAGTCAATGTGTTTCTGGTAAAAAGTGTGAAAGGAGGCGCAGGTACTTACTGATATGTTGTTGGACTAACATTAATGCATCTTGGATGGCTCCCCGATTCAAACTTGCTGGCCAAGGTGACATTATTCCCAAACAAGCAGTAGCGAGGCATTTTGACCCCCACCACTCCTGCCAGCACAGAGCCGGTGTGAATTCCTATCCGTAGCTGAAAGACAGTAAGATGGAGAAAGGAAGAAGATGCAGGAAAGAAGGGACAAAAAAAAGACTTCATGAATGTGTCAAGTGTTCAAATTGTGTGTAAAGCAACGCAATCCTGAGCCATAAATAAATCACTTAGGTCTGTAAAAAAAGTTATAGAAACAAAATCCATGAGTGTTATGCTTTCATGACCTGAGAGATTATTATAATAAGATATAGTTAAGGTAAATCAAAGAACAGGTTAAAAACGGGTGTACTATCACATCTAACCATTTACTGTATCAGATAACTGGACTGAGTGAGTGTGATGTCACCCTTAGATAATGGTTTATTTCCAGTTCCAACCAAATGAAGTCAATTCAGTAACCAATTTTTTGCAATACGGTCACTGCCAGGTTAGAGTCAGATATCGTCAGTAAGCAGTGATTTTTTGGGTAGGTCTGAGTCAACGTTTCTATGGCAACCACTCTCACCAATCAGGAGTGAGCTTGTTGGAAGACCACATACCTACCATCTCTACATAAAATCTGTTTTGAAAGTTGGATGTGGGGGCCAGCAGCCACCACCTGTTTTTATTGAGGCATCTTATCGACCAGTTTATAATTTTAATAAATTGCACTACAGAAAAAAATACCAAGATAAAAAATAAATAAAAAAGATTTGACTGAGTAATAGCTGTTTATTTCTCTATAAAAATGTATTGGATTTTAGCTTCTTGGAACCAGCGGGTACTTCCTGTTGGAACGTGAAGGGGGCGGAGTCACTTAGTCCAGTTATCATATACAGTCAATGCATCTAAAACACTGTACTTTGGAGAAAGAAACGTATGGTCTTTATTTTTAAAAGCTCTATTTTTTATTATTTGTGTCCTTTTTCCTTTTCCAAAAAATTGCTTCCATATATGAATTTCTTTGAACTGTGCAAAAAAACACAATGCAAAAACAGTCAAACAGGAAATTCTGTGTGACAAATTTCAAAATAAAATCTAACTATCTTTAAGACCAAATGAAAAAATGTAAAACATGTTTAAAAAGGTACTTATAATAACCCCTATCATTTATTTAAGACATTATAATAAACTATAATAATTATAACAGTAAAAACAGTGTTGTGAAACTTGATATAAAATACTTTTTAATATTATCCAGTCAATTGAAGAAATCCAATAACAACTTATCAATTTAAAAATTCTGCTCCAGAAACATTCATCGACACTTTATAAAATACACATGTTAAACATTTTTTTTAATCATGTGGGGATTTTAGGTTACTAATGACAGACAATTCTCCATCTATCTAACAGGTGACATTGACATTACAGGCTGGTGTTTTATTATGCTTATATTTTCTCAAATCTTCTAAAAAAAAAAAAAAAAAGACAAAAGAAATTAAATAAACACAACAAAAAAACAAATAAGGTTTTGTCTGAATGAATTCTGTCTCCTGACATTTAATTGTGAAAATGTCTGAGACAAAGTAGAAGCTTTACTCAGGGATCACTTATAGCCTCCTAGCCTTGACAACAGCTGACCCGGTGCACTTCCTTTCATGGTTCACTGCAGAACAAAAGCTGCCTCCTGTTTTTATGTCTGCAGAAAGGTTTTGCAGAAATCAAGCTCTCGTGCTCCTTAGGATGTTTTAATCCAATCTGATGTCCGGTGGCAGCAGATTAAAAATTGCACTGGGTGGGGGTGGGTGGTGGAAATGACTGAAATAAATAATTGATCAGTTCTCCCCCTTTGCAGCAGGTATAAGCCGGAAACCCGGCGCTTGTGTCAAAACCAGGTGTGGGCCGACACTGTCAAAGACACAGAAATTGTCACAGTTGAACTAATCAGGGAATGACACATTTAGAAGATCGTGGACCAAAGGCTTACTTCTGAGTTACTGGGTCATTCCTACTTTACTAGACTTCATCCAGTTCAGTGGTGAAAGAGGGAGGTGGTTTTTGCCCCAGCTGTCATGAGGCAACAAACATACTGCATCCTGATCCCTCCATCACATCAAATAATGCAAAACTCATCAGTATAAACAGAAAATACTAGAATGCTGTGTGTTTACGATTAGATCAAAAACAGTGGTTGTAATGCATGGAAGCTGCTCAGCTGAGGTCATGTTACGGCAGACTGATGTTTTACTGCTTTAACACACACAGAAATCAGTGCAAGCACATAGATTTCAAATGATCATCTTCAGTATTTTAACACCTCTCGGTGGAGCCAGCATTCCAGCACAATGCATGGTAGTCATGGCAACAACGGCTGAAAGTTGTAGTGAGCCAGAACGAGCGCAGACAGACAGAAAGACAATGGCGAGCAAGGAGGAGAGAGGGGGAACCTATAATTAGATGGCAGGATCTTGACAGCACAAGAGGGAAGATAAAGAAAATGAAACAGACAGCGAAGGAAAGCAGGCTGGCAGGTGCAGCCGCGTGTCCTATTTCTGCAGCTAAACTGCTTACAGATGGTCACATACTTGTCTTCCTCTACAAGAGAAAACTACTCGCAAACAACCACTCAGAGATGCACAGGCACAAATCTACATCTGTGCCCACTCTCCTCTACATTTGTGAGTCGGAAAAAGCAGACGCAGCCGCCCCCCTGCCTCACTGTGAGTCAGCATCCAGGCCGCATGGCCTCCATGGAGCCCCAGAGCAAACAGTGCTGCAGCAGAACACGCAACCGACCCCAAAGTGGCCTCCAGACCAAAGATATTCAGATGAAAATCGACTGAGACAGACAGGAAATTTTTGTTCTGTATGTTCTTCAGTTCATATGATGCAGTCGAGATTAATGTGTACAAGATGCAAAACATTGGACTTCAATTCTTCCTGAAACTACTTGAAGTTAAAGTCTCATTAGTTGTCATATACCTGTATGTGTGAAATTTGTCCTCCATATTTGCCCCCTACCCTGTGGGAGGGGTGAGCTGCAGACACAGCCGAGGTTAGGAACCATTTGGTGATTTAACCCCCAATACAATACAACCCCTAAATCCTGAGTGTCAAGCAGTGAGGAACTGGGTCCCGTTTGTAGAGTCTTTGGTATGACCCTACCATGTATTTGAACCCATAACCTTTCAATCTAAGGGCAAAGACTCTGACCACTGAGTTGGTTGGTGTGGTTAAGTGTTCGTACGCCACTTTACTACACCAATTTGTGTTGGTGATGAGTTTAGTTTGACAAGATGAGTTTAATAAGACAAATATGTTTGCCCACACGAAGGTTAGCTTTAGGTTTAGCACTGAAACTGCTAGATAAACGTGACTTTATGTCTAATGTTTCATCCTGAAAAGCATACAAGCTCTAATCTCAAATTGTTTGCTCTGTAGGTTTTTGACAGAAGGCAGAAAACTGTCCAGCATAAACCACACCTTCACCTAATGGTAGCTGGATAAGCTCCAGCAAACCTGTGACCGAACAGGAATAACCAGGTAAAAAATATATAGATGGACGGGTTAATGGATTAATGGATGGATGCATGAAGAGATAGATGGAGGGACGAATGCATGAACGAATGGATGAAGGGAGAGATGATTGGAAGGATAGATGGATGGATGGATGAGTGGATGGATGAGTGGATGGATGATTGGATGGATGGATGGATGGATGGATGGATGGATGGATGGATGGATGG
>BSAI01000072.1:19474031-19559935 GCA_036245035.1 Adrianichthys oophorus | reverse complement strand
GGATGGATGGATGGATGGATGGATGGATGGATGGATGGATGGATGGAGCGAGCCTTGCTTTTGTTTCATCCCAAAGGCTATGGGATGGAAATCAGAGTTCTGTTTAAGCCTTTGTCCACAGAAACTCAGTCAACCATGTCTTATGAACCTGCCTTTCTGAATGGTAGCCATCCTAGAATAGAAAATAACCATCTCAATAGTACTTTTCCCAAGTTGGAATAAGGATTTGAGCAGAAAGGGGACCTAACCCAAATCCTCACTGTAAATAATCACCACACAGTGCTGTTCTTCCAGCAGCATGCTCATCTGCTTCTTTGTTTACAGTCAGGCCTTCAGCTGTCGGATCTGCACAGCATTAAGGACATTTATGGACTTCTGCAGTCATTGACCCCGCTCTAAAACTACATGACCCTTCACTTTGTAGTTTGTTTGTTGTTGCTCCTAAAAGCTGCCTCATTCCAGTAGTGCCACACACAACCTGGTACTTTTGTGTTAACTATCTTACTGCAAAGTTAATAACATTGTTTGGTTATTACAGTCACAGTACTCATCATAATGACGTATTTTGTTTCATCAATCTCTGTAATTAGACAATGAATGGCTAGACGTTTGTGTAAGCCTGTAGCAGGTGATTAAAATTCTTCGTTTTAATATCTAAAAGGTTTATCCAAACATGGGTTTTTCAGTGAAGCTTTATAATTTATGATGCTTCACACCACAAAGAGGATTGTGATTTCAGACTTACAAATGGGAGAAATATAAATATACCATCCACTGCAGACTTACTGTCACTAAGTGTTTTTATGCATTATATAATGCAAGTACATACCATATTCTGGTTGAGTTAGTAGTCTTAGTAACGTGTAAACATTTGCTGCAGCAATAAGAATATTATTGTATATGTCTGCCAAAGCATGTCAAAGCTTTTCCAAAATGACTGCTGTCCCATATTTCCAAAATATTTTAAATCAAAACAATAAAAAAAATGTTTTATTAGTTATTCTCTTAGTGGATACATGTGGCTTTTTGTTTTTTATTTTATGTCCAGATCCCATGAAAGCTGCAAACAAGCCTGTGAAGTTGAAACAATCAGATTGGAGGTAAACTTTTGCGGTGGTTTAATTAGCTGATGACTCACTGGAAGATGTAAAAGATCTTTATGTTAAGGAATAATTGGTATAAAAATAAACTGTTTCAACACATCTCATCCTGAATATAACTTCACTCTTATATTCAGAAATCCATTGTTATATGTTCTTCCTCGGGATTGGAATGCTGGCGTGTATGCGTAGTATCCACTGACAGCGACAGCAATATTGACACGTTTTCAGAAAAGAGCAGCTGTTTTGGGGATAACAGTAAGTCCCTGACCATATCAGCATCCAAAATCCTACAGACACTACAGATGGCTGATGGTCACAAGCTCGTAAGAGAACAATAATCTCCTGACAATACAAGGCTGCACTCATGAAATGAGCATGTGGAACATTCATTCATTCATTCATTCATTTTCCAATCCGCTTTATCCCTTTCGGGGTCACGGGGTTGCCGGAGCCTAACCCGGCTACTCATGGGCGAAGGCAGGGTACACCCCTGGACTGGTCGCCAGTTTGTCGCAGGGGCCACAATCACACACCCATGCACACTCACATTCACACCTACGGACAATTTAGAGTAACCAATTAATCTATGAAGCATGTTTTTGGACAGTGGGAGGAAGCCGGAGTACCCGGAGAAAACCCACGCATGCACGGGGAGAACATGCAAACTCCACACAGAAAGGTTCCCCAGCCAGGACTTGAACCGGGAACCTTCTTGCTGTGAGGCAGGAGGGCTAACCACTGCGCCACCGTGCAGCCCGCATGTGGAACAAACAGTGTAATTTCTGATAAGATTTAAGAAAAATGCTGACATTCAGAAACATTTGTTCCACATAAAGAAAGAGAAACTTGCTCACATATAAAAACAAACCCATATATTGAATCGTGCATGGCCGTAAGCGCCCCCCCAACATGCTTGATCGTGTCTGCTCTGGGAAACTAAACAGACTTAAGGTTGGTGTCGGAGACTATCTATGACAACCAGGTGCTGTAAGTCGCTGCGACCACATGAGGGCAATCTCCAGTGTCTCCATGTGTTGGTCCCATTGACTGTATATGAAAACTGGACCTAGTGACCCCTCCCCCATGGTGTCTCAAACAGGTGCAAGCACATTCTGGTCCAGAGGAGTCAAAATCCCATTGAATTATTGACTTCTATAAAAAAATAAACAGCTATTACTAAGTCATTGTATTTTTCAGAATAACATTCTTGCTCTGCTATCTTTTTTTAACGTGGTCTTGATAATAATAATGAAAGTAGGAGGTGCCTGCTGGCCCCCATGACCAATATTGAAAACCTTTGAAAGATTTTATGTAGCCTGCTTTCAAGTGGTAGGGGAGTGGACTTTCAACAGGCTCACTCATGGTTGCCATGGAAAAATTGAGACCAATTGACCAATCCCTTCTTACTGATGTCTTCTGGTTCCAACATGGTGGCATCCATATGGCAACTGAATTAACTTCATTTGGTTGAAGCCAGAAGTAAGTCATTTTCTATGGGTGACATGACACTCACTTGGATCAGTTTTCACTAACAGTCAATGGTCGGTCTCAAGTCTGAAGAGATTCAGAGGGTTGGGTCACAAAGGCAACAACATCCCCAGTAAAAAAGAAGAAGCCAAATCCCATGAGCAAATTGTGGTTGGCTAGAGAAGCCAAAAAGAATAACCAAAAATGCATTGAAGCAATAACATTTGTAGAAACATCCTGATGGATTTAATTACAGCACGTTTTTTCACATCTCACTCTTTTTCTATGTTTCTGTCTCCTTGAATAATTACGTTGGTGATTCACCAAACGTCCTCTCCCACAGCACTCGTACCAGTTTGCATAACAGCGTAACATTTTGCTGGAGCTGAGTGCACTCACTGAGCAGCGCTTATCAGGATGAAGTGGAGTATCTCCATAACTCCATTTAAGGCAAACATGAAGGAAAAACAAAAAGTTTCAAACATGGAAAAGCAAGAATTAAAGAAGCAAAGAAACACAACAGAAGTTAAATGGAGCGAGGGGTGGGAAAGAAAAGACAGGCATGATCAGGGCGGCAGCGGAAAAAAATTAGGAGAGCACGAAGAAAGACACATGTGAGCGCAGTGCAGCAGGCTGAAAATGCTTGGCAAGGCTCTTCTATTTTAAGACAAATGGACAACGTCCGCAGCACAGTGGTGCGCAGAGGACTGTCTAGTTATTCAGCAGCTTCTCTCGGACACACAATCTGTCACTTTGGTCGCAAGCACATTTTCAAATCAGAGGAGAGTCAAGTGGGCAGTAGAGACCATTCCATCAAATTTCCCAACAGTGCTTCTCTTCGAATGGACGAACACGGTACAAATCTGAATTTCTGTTCATGTTTTGTAAAATTTAGAGCGATTCTGAGCCTTGAAACAATTGACCTTGGAAAATCATGTCAGAAATATGAACCATCAAAAGAACAAACCAAAAAACTCATAGAAAACAATAGAGTAGAGCAGTCAAAGTTATCATTATTAGAAGAATTTCAGCGAAATAAATGATTAATTTAAAAAACATGCTCATTTAACTCACACAACTGCCTGGGTAAATGCAGCATGAAAAATACTTGACGTTTGCAATACTATGTCTTTCATCTTTACTGTATACATATTTGAGTGAACTAAAACAGTCAATATTTTTTATAGTTTGTGGTTTTGAGGGGCTTGCATAACACTGGAAATGAGCAAGCTTATGGGTGACCTTGACCAACACTGGACGGAGGACGGACATTAATAAATCTTTTTCTGTCATCTTTTCAGCTGAGTAAACATTAAAAACCCTCTGGTGCTTTTCCTCTGTTTTTCTACATTTGAGTTTTCAGTCAAACTTCTCTGAAACAATCCCTAAAAATATTCACTTTTTATTCCCAAAGCACATGCACTTAATAACAAAAAAAATATTTAAAAAGTTTGATGTCAAAATGAGAGACAAATTAAGACATTATTTAATTAGCAACTGAGGTTTTCAGAAATACATTTTACCCCAAGCAAACGGGCCACCTAAACTACCTGACATCTAAAAATACTTTTGCAAGCCCTGTTCAACCTTTCCATAGAACATCAGAACGAATCTGAGAACGGTTAAATTATATTAGCTGTGTCTCAGAACGCAGAGCAGACGTCCGCAAAAATGAAGATTGATGGTTTAGACCTTCAGAGCGTACATATCTTTGTGTCATTGGAAGAGACAGCCATGATGCTGATACTGCAGTCATTGCCGTGTTTGTGTGTGGCACAAAAGCTAATGTACAATAAAAATGTCCAGAAAAATTAACAGAATCAAACTTATTTTGCATAAAGATTTTCAATGGTCAGTCAGATTATAAGTAATATACACAAGCATTTTTAGACCTGAAAGAAGAAGTAACAGATTTTTTTGAGCATTAGCATTGAAACGTTTTAGATTTAGCATGCAAGCTATAAATATTCTGGCATTTAAAGTCCCTCTCTTATATTTTTTCCTATTGTAAAATCATTACCGGTGGTCTTTTAATTATTAATATGCAGTTTTTAGCCAAAATCAAAAACATTGTGTCGTTTTTTAAGCTATATTTTCTGCAGCGCAGTTGGACCTCATTAGAAATACGATTCTGGTTTGTGGGCTGGATTGTTGGTGTAGAAGTTATATGCGCTAATTTTCCAGCAGCGCATTGTTTGTTTACACTCTCTCAAACATATAGCACCTCTCAGGCCCAAGCTAACCTTAGGGTAGCAAAAAAAACGGCGAGCAATATCAGAACTATCCAGCTGTACAGTTTTGATGCAGATGGCAGCTCAGGCCAGAAAAATAAAGATGTTAATGGATCTATTTGTCAACAAGTGTCAGCTGTAACACAGATTCTAGCAGCTGGAACACACTAGAAGTCAGCAGTTACAATAACTGTCAGCTGTAACACTTCACAAGTCAGCAGTAACCCAGTTTCTGTCAGCTGTATCGCACTATAAGTCTGCAGTAACACACTAACACTATGCACTTGTGTACGTTTCACCAATTTGCCTCCACACATCATCACTCATTATCCACTAATGTCACTGTGTTTGATTGGCACGTAACTGCTGTTGTCTTCCAATCATGCATATCCTTAATGCAATCCACACAAGTGAATTGTCTGCATTCAACTTTTAGACAACAGGCAAACACAGACAAACAGACCATATTTATTAAAGTTTTCTAAGAATATTTGTTTTTAAACTGTAATATTTACGTATGGTAGCCTTAACTGTTAAGGGTTATCCTCGTGGCAATACATTTCATAGCCCATAGTATTCACATTCCCAAAAGGTCAGAATTAATTTTGTATTTTTTTGGGGAAAAAATATATAGAATAAAAGTTAAGTTAAGCCTCATAAACAAAAGAGATTTATACACATAAACACCTCATGTCTCAGTATTGTCAAACACAAAAGCCCTTCAGCTCTGAACTTTTTGCTCAGCTGCTGAAATGGGCAAGATTGAAAAAAAGAAGTAGAGTGATTGACCTCTGGCAGGTCTGGTCCCAGCGGGCCATCTACTGGAGGGGGCGCTAACTCTCGATTATCAATAATGGGGTTTTTTGTTATTGCTTTTTAAATTATGATTTTATTTTTTAAACAGTTTGACACACCATTCATTTCATGTAAAAATAAAAAAGTAATAATAAAAAAAAAATAAAAAATGAAACAACTAAAAATGTTGACGTTATCAATTACTTTGCCCAGTGCAGCGCCCCTCCTTTCTTGGCGCTGCTGCTGTCTAAGCTAGGTGGGGTGGAGTGGAGTGGGGTGGAATTCTTCTTTAAAACTTTAGGATGAAAAAACAGTAAAATAACCCCTCACAGACAGCTTTAAAGATGGAAGATGGAAGGAGTTTTTATCACTGTTATTTCTTCATAAATTAGCTAATGGGGAGATGATTAAGAGATCATGTTCATGTGCACAACATGCTAATGTGTTCCCCCAAAAAGACAGTTTGTAGGCTGCTTCTGCTCTGGGCCGGCCCTGGGTCCCAGCCTAAGTGCTGGCTAGCCCTTTGCATGAAGGCAGAAAAGTGCCACTCATGTAGAACATTTATCATTTTAAGGTAAAGATTAAATTAAACTAGTAAAGACTAGTTCCTTATGGGAACTGTGTGACAAAAAAATGAACTCCTTAAAACTGGTCTTTATTGCATAACTTTGGATGGCTTCAGTGGCCAAGCTACAAAAGTGCACCAAAACTGTAATCCATAGAGAAGTCAGCTGTAAACCAATAAAAACACCAACCTTACTGTTTGTACAATGAGTTGAAGCACACCTGCACAGAGAAGGAGGAAGGACAACTCACTTTTATCGGTTTCCCATCTGGTGTCAGCACTTCCTCCGATAGTTCCATCATCTTCAGAGCCATGTGGGCAATTGGTTTTGCATGACTATTAACCTTCTTATGAAGTCCTCCAGCCACACAGTAAGCATCACCTATTGTTTCGATCTGGTTGAGAGAGAAAGACGTAAAACTTTATTAATTAGAGCAATCATTTTAACCAAGACTTGACAGCATCATAAAGCCTCCAAAGAAAACTACAAGAAACAATCATTAAAATCCATCCCTTGTAAAAGGCTTTAACCTTTGATGCAAGAAAAAATCTTCATAACATCATAAAAAGTGCATTTAGTGAATCAAATATTATCACGGTTTTCTATTATTACTACTACATTTACAGTGCATCCGGAAAGTATTCACAGCGCCTCCTTCTTCCACATTTTATTATATCACAGCCTTAATTCAAAATGTTTTTTTCATTTTTAATAAATTTGCAACAATTTCAAAAGAACCTTTACAACATTGTAATAATGGGGTGTTTTTCAATGAATATATATATATATATGTAGTAAATTTTACATGACAATATCGGCTTTTGAACAAAAAGTCAGGTGAGAACATTTTTCCTTCATTTTTATTGTCTGAAATGTTTTAATTTGTGTTAAAGTGTTAACGCAGATATCAGAGAAGTGCAATTTGAGATCACAAAACAGCTCAGCAGTAGGATAAGCAGAACTCTAAAGAATTCTAATGACTTTAATGTCTGCGGTATTACTCCAAGAAAACAAAGATGCTGATTTACAGCGATAAGAAACAAACATTGTGTTTCTGGACTTTAAATGGTCCGGGCATTTACTCAAATCTGATCGGCTGCTGTGTATTCACATGCACAAAAAGAAGTTCTGGTCACATAGCCCAAATGTGCTATATCACTGGCTTCTTTAAAACAAACTTTTTGCTTGATCTTCTGGACAAAAACAAGCGGTAAGAGGTGAACTTTCTCCATGAGCTAATGCTATATTGAACCTATTGTGACGACACCTATATCACTGTCCTTTGCCGCTGCAGTTCAGGTCTGCCGGACAGCCCTAATATATATATAAACTCCTCGTGCTGGTATTAATAGAGTTCTAAGAGAATAATGTGAGACATTTAGCAAAGCAAGAATATGCTGCATAGGCAATAGCTATTTTAATACTAGAAAGAAAAATCTTGAAGTGTCTTTGTTCCATCTTATTGCCAAAAATAATATTCCTACTCTGAAAAACCATAAAAAGATCTGTCAGGTATGGGATCACTTGAGGCTTGTGAAAGAGACTGCCTGAAAAATAGGTCTGATTCAAAACTGAGAGAGGTTAATGGTGGGCATGACAGGTTCAACTCACCAAATATATCAGTGCTGTTTCCTGTATTTATTATGAGCTCAAAAACAGTTCACAGGGTAAACATTACAAATCCTGCTTCGGCAGTGCAATGCTTTGAAGGATTTTTAGACTTTTTCTTACTACTACATAAAAGATATTCTGATATTCCGTCTCTCGCTGGTTTGTGATGACAGCAAAAAATGTTTTATGAGGTAATTATGGAATATTAGGGTGTAAAATAAAAAGGCATGAGCTCTGTGTACCACACAGATCAAACAGGAACAACTCTCCCTTAAGTATTATCCAAACTTAACATAAAATATTAACTATAACTACAATACCATTAGGTATTTTAATTTTCCTTTGAGGATTCATATTTTTCTATATAAACTGAATTGCCAATGATCATCTCTATGAATATAATCCCTCATAATCTGATCACTAAAATAATCTAAAGACCAAAAACTGAAAGTGTCTTTTAGACTAAGATCATAAAACTGCAAAAAGTTTTGTGCTATAAATATAACTCAGTAAAAAAGTAATTTCTATAAATGTTACAAGACATGATGACTATCTTATAAAAGCATATGATGGAAAGATCAGAGCCAAGCAAAGGCATTGACCAAAAAAACAAAACTGTATACAAGTAAGATTAACTTTGCTACAGAGTCAAAATACTAAAGCATTATCTGAACATGTCTAACGAACAGTCTAAAACATCTAAAACATCTCTTTTTTGCAACATCATTGGGATGTCAGTTGCTGGATTTCTGGCCTGGATGTATTTAGTGTTGGTACAGGCAAACGGATGCACCCATAGGGTTGTGTAGTCAAAGCTAATCCAGTTAGGTTCTCATTATGGTTTTCTACAATTATCTGCAGATACAGGTGCGTATTGTGGTGACTTAATCGTACATCAATGCAATATCAAATATAATAACAATAATATCACGAATAAAGTAAACAGCAGCTAGAGGAAAGCAACCAAGTGTAGCTGAGCAAGAGAACTAGTTTTTAATTACAATTTTTAATTACATTTATAAAAACAGTCCAGTGGAAGTACTCTTAGAAGTTACAAAAAGAGTCTAAAATGATGGTAACTGAATAAATGGTATTTTACTGGCTAACTCTGCCTTAATAAAAGTTTGGATGACAGCATGAAGAGAAGATTGGGAGGTCAGTAATCAAACAGCATCTGTATGCTCCAGAAAACAAAGGCTGTGAATGTCAGCTACCAGAATGCAGCTGATACAGGTAAAAACCCTAAAATGACAACCAAAAGAAATAGCTGCAGAAAAACATGTCAGCAACCTTTATTCTTTAACATGCTGAAGGGTTTAATAGATGGTTTTCAGGATTTACTACACTTCAAAGTAAGATATTCGTTTTTTTTAAAAAAAAAAAACTAAAACTAAGACAGTATTTTTAATTTAGGGGGTCAGCAGAACACTCGGAGATACTTAGTTTCTGCTTGTTTCTTCTGGCATAAGGATCTTGTGATGGGTCATAGTGCTGATGAGGACTTATCATTGCTAGACTTTCAAACAGGACGACGAACTCGTCAAAACCCACCAGGCCCAGTTGGAGCAGAAGTCCCGGGCGGCTCATTTATGGTAAATACCGTACACTAATGAAGCTCTTTACTACCTTCTTAGGTACACAGTCCCATTCACCCATGCACATTGCACACACACCTATAACCACCAGGAGCAATGCGGGGTTCAGTGTCTTGCCCAAGGACACTTCGACTCATGGGGGGCCAAGGTGGGAACGGAATCTGCGCTCTTCCGATTAGAGGTTGACCGCTCTACCTCTGCACCCGTTTATGGTCATCAAAGCTTCTTGTACCAGAAATAAATATTTTGGTAGAACTTAAATATTGAAGCCATTGTTCTCAAACCAAGTCTAGTATTTGGAAATGATCTTAAAAAGGTTCTTGTCATGGGAGGAAATATTTTTTTGAGTTTGCAGTGGTCTCTAGTTATTTCATTTTTTTATTGCTAACACCTGAAGATGTATCAGTTTTGACATTAACCCTTGAGGAACCCACTGAGCCCATATATTGCATAAATACCACTTAAAAAAGAACTACCTTCTAACGTGGTGAAACCTGGTTAAAATAAAGCAAAAGTCAAAAAAATATATCTATGCTTTGATGTCAAACAGTTCACTGCTAGAGTTGGTGAGGAATAAGGACAGTTGATGAAGAAAAGGAAAAAAAAAAAAAAGAACGGCATTCTGCTCTCATTAAATCCTAACCCAGTTTGCAGGTAACCATGACAACGATGACAAAAAGATGACTCAATCTACTCGTCATGTCCTCCTCCGGTCCTTTCTCTCTGCTTGACAGACAAAGCTACGTTCATGGAAACATCACTCTCCTCACCAGGGAAGTGATGTTTCTGACAAACACGACCAGAATTACGACCTTAACAAAGTTCTAACTAAATGTTCTAATGATGCAAACAAATGACGTTAGACACCTGGAGTGAAAAAAAATTACATAAAAGACTGAAAGTGGTAATGAAAAGAGGAAAAGAAAACAGGCGGTGGAGATGACGGTAACCAGGCTCAAAGCCAGACTGTCAGATGGACAATATTGACACATCTTTGTTAAGCTCCCACAGAAGGGCTAGTAATCACTTACTTTTTCCACAACAAAACCTCGCGCACACACACACACACACACACACACACACACATGTGTATACAGACCTAGTGTATCCAGACAGTGTCACACAGAAAGGTTTAGCTCTGACTTAACAGTTTAAAACTCTCTACAATCCAAAATACTTTTAAAAATATTTTTAGGAAAAATTTATTTCTAGGAAACCGCAAATTTTCAATTAAAGAACTTAAGACAAAAAATGCCTTAGAGACAATCCTATCAAAATATCTCTAAACATCAGAAAAACGTTTCGGTCTCAAGCAAAAAAAAAAAAAAAAAAACAACTTTCATACCTTATAAACATCCAGGATGCCACACTGGTAATCAAAGCGCGTGTAGAGTTCATTCAGCATTGAGATGACCTGCATAGGTGTACAGTGGGCACAGACTGCAGTGAAGCCCACAATGTCGGAGAACAGCATGGTGACGTCGTCAAACTTGCGAGCGGGCACTGGCTGACCCTGCCACAGTTTCTGTGCCACATCACCCGGAAATATGGAATACAGCAGATCTACTGTTCTTCTTTTCTCCTCCTCAAGCGCCTGGTGAGTACGCTCTAATGTGGCCTGAGAGCAAACAGAAGGACATTTAGAGCTTTATTATTCTGAGGACGTGGCCGTAATGAAGGTGGGAGCGATGGCCGCAAAATGAAAAGATGGAAGAACGCTGCTGATGCATGAAAAGATGTTTAACCTATTTTTTTCCCAGTGTTTTGTATCCGTGCATGATTGCTTCATCATTCAGCTTGCATGATACCACCAAACTGGCTAAGGAAGCAGCTATTTATAACTGTAGCCTGGAGGGGGGAGACCCAATCTCCTGCTAAAGGATGCTTTAAGAACCAATTATAGGAGAATTCAGCGGCCACAATCAGCATTCCACCACACTGGAAATATCCACAGTTCAGATGAGGGTTGTGTCTGAATTATCTCCCTAACCTCCAAAAGATTATATAGTCCAGGACTATCTGGTGCCCTGGCTTCCGTAATTCTGTCCCATGATGTCTAATTTTTCCAAAATATGCCATCCCCCATTTTCCAGAGTAAAAACCTAATAAATATGGAAATTTTACGAAAAATATTTATGAATCCGCAGTTTGTATTGAAAAAAACTTGGGGGATTTATAAAAAATAAAACTCTATACATTTTTTTCAGTTGGCAAATCATTCAAATCCAATGCATTGTGGTCTATATTTGTCCATCTAGTGAGCATTGATGCAAACTGGTTTCTTGCAGAGAGTTCTGGGAAATTTCCAGGGCACTGGATTTTAGAATTGTAAATCCAGACACCCTGAAAAAATGATTATCGTCACACATTGTGCACTGACCAGGGTAAAGAAGCCACTTGTTTTTATTGATTTATTTTTCAATTTTTTGGGTAATAACTATGTCTACCTTTTTCCCCGTTATTTGTGATGTACTATCTCGTAATGACAGGTTTTTTTTTTTTTGTGATTACAAGACCGGGCCAACCTTCTTCTCAAATCACAGTGATTTGAACATTGTTGTTATTAATTTGGCTTTTTTTGCTTTGTTTTGAAAAAAGATAAAAGGAAATTAAAATATTAAAGTAAACAGCAAATAGACAATTTATATTTTAACCACAAATGTAAATGTTATTTAAGTCAACATTTAAATTGATTAAATATTAACAAGCTATACAGAAATTAGAAAGAAACATATCGATGGCCTGTCTATAAAAAAGCAAGTGTAAGTTTGATTTACCAGGTTTAAATATGTACGCCTGATATCCTGCTTGCCTTTAACCAACTGAGCTATCCAGCCACTTTTTGCACCACAAAATAATAAAGCAACTATACAGTTTTTTTATTCACAGGAATCATCTGAGCAATCTGTGTCATTCATTAAACTTTAATACCAAGTAAACGTTTGTTTACAACCGAGCGTGTCTTTGCCTTTGTTTGCGTGTTTCTGTTTATTTATCTGTCCCATGCAGCAGCAGAAATTGTTTATGTCTCATGACTTTTATTTTGTTTTCATGTTAGAGGGTCTCCGTGATGAATGATATAAGCAAGATGAGCGTTACCTTCAGTTTGTCCATTCTTTTCTTCAGGCCGTCCTGCGCCTTGGCCTGCTCCCCCACCAGGATCACATCCCTCGTGGCGTCGTGGATGGGGATGTCTGACAGGTGGAGGCCCCTGCCCATCAGCTCCTCCAGCTTATCAACTCGCGGCGAGCCCAGAAACATCAGCGAGCAGGACTCTGGCACATGGATCATCTGACCTTTCAGCTCCATTACCTACCGAGGAGGAAAAGCTGCAGGTTACTCGAGCTATGACTGGTTTACATGCTAACCTGGACATGCTACAGCGTTCAATAAGACAGTAGTCAGTGAACGGAGCAATTGATGCTCATTATTGACTTTATTATTGACTGTTGCTCACCCTAACAGAATTAAACGAATGCCACACGCACAGGGTGGGCACGTGATACGTAAGTGCCCTTTTTGATTCAAGCTAAAAACTGCAAAATTAAAAGATCACTGGGAATGATTTTACAGTAAAAAAATATATATATATTGTTGGAGTGGGACTCAAGTGTTCATAACGACCTGTCTCCTGCAACATGTCCATAGAAAGCAATCTGCATGAACATGTTTCTCTCTAGGAGCTCACCAAGTGATCAATGATTTTAAAATTTCCTGCGTGCCACTTTTTACCTGCAGACAGCCCATATCTACTCGTAAGGGCAGTTGGGACTTAAGCTTTAGACAGCATGTGGTCAATATGTTTTCTTCTAGAAAAGAAACCCATGAAAGGCAGTTCTGTTGCCACAAAACTCAAGTTTTTCTTTCTAGAAATCACTAAAATGAGCAGAAGCCAGAGCCATGGTAACCAAAAATTGGAAGAAGGACTTCTGTTCTTGTCTGATTGTCCAGAGCTGCCTTCCTACAGGATGTTGGGCGCGTTCTCTTCATTTAATTTGTCACTTAAATCATCCCAAAAGATGTAGGAACGAGACAGGGAGATTGGTGAGGCTCTGTGGTAATACCACTGACAGTCTCTGGAAAACATCAGTAGGATTTGTTTGGCGTGCGCTGCTTCACATTCTGTTCTGGGGCGCCGAGATGAAAGGTATGTGCAGATCCTGTTAAATGTTCTCAGCGCAGGTGTGAGGAGGACAAGCAAAACAAGCCTCCCTGTTCAAAGCAGAGAAGAAGGCCTGAAGCAAACACATAAGCCTGCAAAAGGGTGTGTGAGGAAAAACATTGAAGGCCTTTAAACACCATGACTACCATCACTACAACGGCTCAGCTTTATTTCTCCTACTTAGTCCATTTCCTTTCCTTACCCAGTTTTAGTATCTGGTTTTGCTTCTTTCTGCCTCATTATCTGTTTTTAATCCAGCTCTTCACTCCCTCTGTGCATTCCCCCTCCGACTCCTCCATCCCCTCCTTTCCTCTCCCTTTCTCCATAGTGTCAGAAAGATTATTCCGCCGGTGAGCACATTGCAGCTCTGTTTTATTTATAGCACATTCTCTCCTATGCCTGCATAATACATACAGTCTACATCTGCACACGCACAGTATTTTCCTGAACGCTTCCCTAAGGTAGGCATGCATGCTGCCTCCGATTGTCAAGACACGCCCATTCACGGAAGCCCAACTGTTAATGAATCATTCCATCAAAGATGCTATCTTATTTACTAAGTTTTATCATTTTATTGGATTCAACAATCTTCATTTAGGCAGATACCTGCACAAACTGCCCTAACATGAAGGCCATGGAGGGCACGTGTCTGAATTTACCAGAAAGAAGGAATGTAGAACTTTTTTTAGCCTCATAAAGAATAGTCAGACATATCACACCACAACAGCATGGATTTAACCCAGATCGAGCCAAAAAAAAAAGCTGAGACTTTCAAATGCTAGAATAAGCATCAGTGTTCAGTTCATCAGCAGATCCTCTCTAATAATGCAGCATCAGAGGGTGTGAAAGTTGCGTTAAAAAAACAGGAACATCAGCAGCAACCGTTGAGAAATGCTTTTTATTGCCTGCAGGTCATTTTCCAAACCATGTGTACGTCATTATTACAGGGAGGAAAAATTCTGTCCATAAATAAGCACAGCAATTGTTAAAAGTTTCTCAGAATGAATACAAAAATATAATGTTGAAAGCACATCTTAAATATGACCAATCAAAGGACCACTCTGAAAATGTTTCTTTATGTGATCAAAGTGGACATATGTGTTAGACATGTATGAAATGGATTTGCAACCTTAAGTCCTTGACTGAAAGATCTGTGCTTTCAATTATTCATTCATTCATTTTCCAATCCGCTTTATCTCTTTCGGGGCCACGGGGTTGCCGGAGCCTAACCCGGCTACTCATGGGCGAAGGCAGGGTACACCCCTGGACTGGTCGCCAGTCTGTCGCAGGGGCCACAATCACACATCCATGCACACTCACATTCACACCTAGGGACAATTTAGAGTAACCAATTAACCTATGAAGCATGTTTTTGGATGGTGGGAGGAAGCCGGAGTACCCGGAGAAAACCCACGCATGCACGGGGAGAACATGCAAACTCCACACAGAAAGGTCCCCCAGCCAGGACTTGAACCGGGAACCTTCTTGCTGTGAGGCAGGAGCGCTAACCACTGCGCCACCGTGCAGCCCGCTTTCAATTATATTTATTTATAAAGTGCCTTAGAATGAGTCAACAAGATGTCATATAAATTAAGACAAATGCAAAGCCATCACTCTGACCAAACATCACATTTCACAACCAAAAGTCTCATAGTAGTGTCATAAAAAAAATGGCGAGGAATATCAGAGCTATGTACCTATCCAGTTTTGAGCCAGACGCCAGTTCAGATGAGGAAAAGTGAGACGTTAAAGGGTCTATTTCTCTGCAAGTGGATGCTTCAGAATTGTAGCAAAGAAGGGAGACTTTGGCCCACACATCGCAGTTGCTGCGTCATAAACTTGAGCTTTTTCCAGGCAAGGGTTTTGATCTGTTCCTGATCCAACACGATTTGAATAAAGCAATACTCAAAAACGCAGTTTTAATCTTACATTCTTTTTTTATCTATGGCCTCCACGAGAAATGATAAATGCTACAAAAAACATGTCAAACACACAAAAAAACAGGATTTTCATAGGAGTGGGTCTTTAAACATCATGTAAGTGTAGACACAGGCACGTCATTTGTCTTACCTACTTACCTATCACACACACACACACACACCACCTCCATCCATGCAGCTAACCTTATACCAAATGAGAACTGTCACAAACCCTAAAAGCTACAAAAAGGGTTGCTGAAATAAATCTATCAAGCCTCATTAAAACCTAGACCCTTGACCTCTAGAAAAATGATGGTGGAGCTATAGGCTAAAGAATCTGTCTTCTGTTGTTCTACAGCCACAACAATAATGTCTTCTCCATGAGGCTGCATTTACATCGATTTAAAGACCAGCTTTTATGTTCTGATGTGTTTTTCTCTTTTGACTTGTCGGGCACAGGAACAAGTGGCGGTGTAATCTGTAATCTGCGGCTGTGTCTGACCGAACGGGAAGGCCCACACGCTTGACATGCTAACAGCTATCTCCATGGAGACTGTGGAAAAAAACCAGGGACAAACTCAGTATGAAAAATGTGCCCTTATGGTGCTTTTGCAAAAGTATCATCTGCCTCAATGTTAACTTCTCATATCTACAAACAAGTAAGCTTCAACCTTTCTGTAAAAATCCGTTGATAAATCAGATGACTGACATTATGACCTGACTTCTGCACATAAAAATTATTTCCTTCGATACGAATTGAGCAAAATGCCCCCCAGTTTCAGATCACAGCTTTATTTATTTACGTCTGCAGTGTCAGAAGGACAATAACTCCATTCTGAAGGATGGACAAACCAAGCCGCTTCAGGAATCAGACCGCCCTGCATTTACAGGATGTGTACATTTAATTATGGAGGCATGATTTAAAGGTTGCCAATACATTACTGGCTGATAAGCAAGACAATCCAATTACTGTTATTGTTAGCCAATAATGGGAGAAGTTCTCCTGTTTCCAACCAGACTGAGTGTTGTTCTCTGGTCTTTGTGTGCACAAAGGCATGACTGAACACTTGACAAACAGTCGGTCTGCAAGCTTCAGTATTTCATAAATTCTGAATGCGTTTATTAAAAAATATGTCAATTTTCCCCCCTCGTTCCTGTTTAAATGTTTTAGAAGGAAACATCTGTTGGGGACTCACATCAACTAATAGCTTGACTTGTTTTGTATTCTGTTCTATTCACAATTTTTCTTTCTTTCTTTTTTTAGCAAATATTTCACCTCGCCACATACTTACAAACTCACCAAAATTTGCACCACTACCTAGTACTTGAATGAAAAGTGAATGACACTGCCCCAAAAAAGATGACATCACAGCAGGTGAAACTGTCAAAAAAATATTGTAACAATGTAAAAAATAGATTAATAAAGATGAACGAAATGATATGACATGATATGAACATATTAGGAATGTGGGTGTGGTTAACAAAAACCCCTATTGACAAGGAAATCCATGCATAAAAGTGCATAAAAACTGCTGTGAGCAGATGCTCCGGGACTTGTTTTCCTTCCACTAATGCTTTTGCTTTTCTGTCACCACTTCTCTGCGTAACAGTTGCTTTTCATTGCTTCCTTCCACTTTAGAAAGTATATTTCTGCCTCCTCACTCCATGTGCCTGTCTGCGTTTGACTCTCACTCTAATTTTCTGGATTACCACTGAACAAACGAGCACACTCGTGGACACATGCATCCATGCATCCCTGGAGGCACTCGCGTTGGCCTAGTTGTGCACCCCTGCTAAACTCAGCATGCTCCTCTGTTTCTGCCTGCATCTCTGTCATTATGGCACTGAAGGAGAAGGTAAGTGAACTGTGAGCATGGAAGGCAAAAGGAACACAGTGTGTCAACACAGGTGGCCCCCAGGTGAGGGGGAGAAGCCTTTAGGGTGATGCTTTGGGTTCTTTTAGAAAGATCTGAGTATTTCTTTCCAACAGAATTTACTTTTTATTACTCAAATGTTGCCTCTTTGTTTTGCTTCTTTGAACGAGTACAAATATTTTTTTGTTTCTTTATTGACTCATTTTGTTACTAAAGTTATTCATTCTTTTTTTTTTGTTTTGTTTATTATGTGTTTTTACAGTTTCATTTTTTAAATTATCAACTAAAGACCCAAGAAAAAAAAGTAAGGTGAAGAAAACTGGATACTCATTTGACCTTTTAATCAGAAATCAGTTTGTGACTATAAATAGTGCCTGTTCCCAATTGTTGGATATTTTGGAAGGAAGGGTAAATGGATGGACAAACGGACGGATGGTCATTTGACCAGTTGAACAGAAAGCAGTTTATGAAGAGAGGTAGTGCTTGCCCAATGTCCAATTGTTGGGCATTGTTTGTAGTATCCCACAAGGATCAATAGTAGGACCTCAATTGTTTATTTTATAATGTAATGTAATGTAATAATCTTGATCTAATTAATCTTAATCCTAATGTAAATGCTTTGTTTAATGTATCCAACACAGATGGATGGTTGGATGGATGGGTAGATGGTCTCTAACAGATTGGAAATGAGTCAGATTACAATATAATTGTTCATTTTTGTCTAAATTCTTAAAATAGATGCCAAAAGAAAGAAAAGAGCTTTAGGTTCAGTTAAACAGCAGTCGTATTGTTTTTTTCTCTTCGTTACAATTATAAAGTTTATTTAAATTCAAAGTATGTTTTCAGTTTAAACCAGCATCAAGTGAAATCAAAGGAAAGAAACCAGGCTTTTTTGCAGCTTTGGGACTTCAGCTGGAGTCTTTCCCAGCAGTCATCAGGCAAGAACCAGCGGAGAGGTCACAATCTCGCCAAAGGGCCACACAGAAAAAACAACCACCCAGAGCCTCACCGCTCCTCTCCCGCCAAGGAAACTTTAAGTCCCTCGTTCTAACCTGTGTGTTTGGGGGGTTTAAAAGGAAGCTGAAGTTCTTGTAGAAGATTTACACTCCTTGGAAAGCGCACAGCCTGTACACAGATGAATCCCCACTGGGTTTAAACCAGGTGTGGCTTACTGTGTGGCGGCGGCACAGAGCGTGTGTCCCAAAACGATGTTTCAAAATGAAGTTACTTTATCACAACTGTGGTTGTTACACCATTCAAACAGAGCTGCTCTGCTTCACCGTCACGCTAGAATGCCTTTATCCATCAGCACCTCTCTATGAATGCAAATTTACACAGCTCCCCATTGATTTCTCACACTCTGCAGGAAAGTCAGGCAACAAGAAATCCTGGAATTTTATTTGTGTTAATGTTTGCACTGCAAAAGCATACATCTGTGTTGTTGCATGTCACTACGTTTGTGTTTGTGATAGACCTGGCTCCTAAAAGAGGCATTGTAAACCACCCAATGGGACATCTTTAAACGCTGTCAAAGTTTAAAAATGGCAGATTCAAGTGTATTTTTTACACATAAAAGTATGCAAACTTTTGCAAGGAGGAGAAACAAGTGTGTTGCATCAAAGTGCAGCCTGCACTGAGGCTCCATTTAGTAGCAGTAATGGCTGCTCTGCAGACCATGTTCAAGGACCTTCACATTGTAATAATATTTGTGATAAAGTTTCTGCAACATTCTGCAGACAACAATAGTCATGCTTTTCTGCATACAGAATGTAAAAATGTTCAGAATAAAATACAACTCTAAAAGCATAAAACATATTTATATTTTTTGGATTCTTTTTCTAAAAAGAAACCCTTTTTTTTTAGTTTACAGCTCACCTTTTATCTTAAAAGAGAAACAAATTGTGAAGATTCAGGTTGCTATCGCCATAGGCAGCAAAGAGCAACAGAGAGATAAGACGGAGAAGAACTGCTGAAAGGCCTGGAGATAGGAATAGATGCGAAAGAAAAACAAAGAGTGAGGCCAGGGAACAAAAAAGAATAACCTACACAGAGATAGGGAGAAAATGAGACACACTGTGCTTGAAAACCCCAGAAAAGAAAAACAAAGAGGAAGCTAGCAGAGGGAAGTGAAACAGACTTCTAATGGATTTTGTTTTGTGGGAAGACTTTTGCATGTTAATAGACTTTTATTTGCTTGACCAAGCAGTTAAAAGCAGAAGAGACAATAAATCAGTCCTGCACAACACAAGCGCACAAAGCTGCATTCTCTCGACCAAATGTAATGTGCAATACTCTGGTAAAACTTACACTAAACCACAAACATGTCTTATTTATGTGGAAGAGAAAAAGTTAACTTGTAGGTTAATGGTGTTATGTATGCAAAACTCACATTTTTAGAATTTATAATTATTATAAATTAATTTTATTTTTAATTTATGATTCTAAAAAATTCAGTTAAGCTGATAAAAAATCTAAAAATCTTATTTAAGACAAAACAAGAGAATCAAAAAAATTCCCCAGTCATTTATTAATTCTGCTTTTAGCAGTCATTCACCGGTAATATTTCCCTTTGGACAGCTGAATTACCTCCTCCTCTGGTCTAAGTTGTATGCTCTTTGTGAAGGTATAAATAGTAGAAAGAGAAGACAGTGATTTTTCAAAGCCTCCTCCTCTGAACAAACAAACCGCCAAAGCTGTGATTTATCCTCCTCAGATCAAAGGTGCTACAAATGTCCAGCTTTTCTTTGTTCTGAGATGTACAGGTGCACTGGTGGCGTTCATACCAACAAATCTGGCTCAGAAACCTCCGCCGGCCAGTTCGTTTTGAGAGGAAACATTTGATTGATGATCTCTGAATTGAGTGGATTTATTTGGTTGAGCCTTTTGACGTCACAGATGGGTGTAGGAGTTGCGATTGGCTGCAAACTCCTGCTAAAAATGGGCTAAAAAAGCTGCTTCCAGTCTTCTGATAACATCTCGTGACTGTTCACTTACAGTTCCACTCACTCATCTGAAGATGAATATTGACTTTTAACCTGAAGAGTCTGGGAACTTGTGGATATTTTGAACAAGCATCATCTCAGAGGAGGCAGGTGCTGTGATTCATGGGTTTCATAAAAGCCGCTTTTTATAAAAGAATATCTCAGACTGTGCGGAAAGCTGGATTATCAAAAGGAATGGAGAAGGTTTTTGTTCAGGTTAAGCCTGGAGATCCAGAAAAGTGTCTGTTGAGGAAAACATGATGCTGAGGGGAGCTTTTGCCGGTACAAGCTCTTTACTCTCCCCTGTGCGGTCACCCCTGTGTTCACATGGAGCAGAGAGATGCAATTTGCCCTTTTCATGAGGCCTTTGAATGTCTTATGCAGAGCAAATATCCCCCAGGCAGCGAGGACAGAAGTTAAACTGAAAATCGACGTCAGACCGCTCAAACACACACCCACAGTGCAGCAAGGGGGAGAGGGGCCTCTTTGCCTTGGCTGGTTCCCATCTATCTCTGCCCTTTCTGGTGAAAATGTCAGCCCGTCCTCTCCTGGGTCTCCTTTTTTTCTGCTCCTCCACCCAGGTGACACCAGATTCACAAAGAAAGGAGAAGAAGAAGAAGAGCTGCGCTTGCCCTTTAACAGTCCCATCCTTTCCTCTTCGTATAAAAGGAGAAAAAGACGGCAGTGAGGCAAAGCCGCTTTTTCAATTTGATAGCTGAGTTTTTATCACCAAGCAAAGGTAATAGTTTACCATTATTACATCGAGTCTCCTCCTGACCTTCTTTCCTTTCCTGGGTGTGTTTCATTCAGGTGAAGTCACACATTACCTTCTTAAGGCTAAAATGTGAGCGAGTGTGGACCGAGCAAGTGTGACGTCAACTAAAATGGTTTACTTCTGGCTCCATTTCAGTCGCCATTTTTTCACAATACGAACCCCACCACGCTGGAGCCAGAAGAGATCAGTAAGCAGTGATTGGTCCAAAATGGGCTGAGTCAACCTTTCTATGGAAACCACTTTGGCCATTCAGAACTGAGCTTGTTGGAAAGCCATACCCTTACCCTTTTGTCAAACGCTGTAAACAATCAATGTGGAGGCCAGTGGATACCAGATACTTTTATTGAGGCATCTGATTGGTAAGTTTATAACTCAAATAGCTTGCAGGAAAAAAATGAAATTAAAATGAGGATTATCAAAATGTTGTTTAAAAAAAGGGTATCAGAGCAAGAATGGTTATTCTGACAAATAGAATGACTGAGTCATAGCTGTTTATTACTCTATAGAAGTCTATGGGACTTTGACTTCTTAGAGCCAGCGAGTACTTCCTGTTTGGAACGCCAGGGGGAGGGGTCATTCAGTCCAGTTCTCAGTGAAGTAAAATTCAGAGGTTAAACTGAAACCCAGAGGAAATTTAGGAGCAAAAGCAGCAAGAGTTTGATGCTACGTTCATACTTGGCTTGGATGTGCGTTCAACAAGCCACTTCCAAAGTAAAGTGGATATAAATGCACGTATATGTGCGTTCAAAGCTCTCGCATTCATGCAATGCAAGTTTCAAAGTCCGTTTTTTGGGTTCTACGTGCAAAATGCGCAGCAATCGAATGTGCGTTGAAGGTTAATCCAGTTGAACTAATCACACTCAAATTTGGTAATGGCGTATGGATGGCGTCCCTTTTAATTCACGGAAGTGCCAACTGTTTGAAAATTGATCATGAAGGAAAAATCAATAATTGCGGTTTGTGACCGGAATCATACAACACCAAGTCTTTCATATATGGGAATAGAGCTGTGAAAGAAAAAGCCTGGAGCAAGCAACACTCGCACACACAAAGGAAGGTTTGAAATTATTATCTTGGAAAGCTTGCCTGTGGGGGCAGGTCAAAAGGGGGAGGATGGCGCTAGTAGGCCATACAAGGCTCAGACCTTTCAGTTTTTTCTTGCACCCTTAACTTAATGTGTTTTTTAAATACATTTACCTTTAATCTAGGCTACACTTCAGCTCATTTGTAATCTAAATTATTCCAAACATCCCTTTGGCAGCACTATTTAATTTAAATAAACTTCCACTTTTAAAGCTTTAAATCCCGATTGTCCTATGGGAAGAGTGATAAGCCAATAAATCCCTAAACATAGCGCTGTCATTTTTAGCAACTACAGTCCACCTGATGTGCACGTGTGCTGATATTTTCCTCTTCGCATCTTCAGCTGAACTTTTTGTTTTCCCACAGAAAGATTTTTCTTTTGCAGCAAACGTGCGTCGTGAGGAAGGACTCCAAAATCATCCAGCTTCTGAGAAAGCTCCACACGATGCTAAAACATCCCAACTGTTCAATATGTTGACATAAGTAGCAGTCTTCTGCTATATTAGGTTTCAAAATATGCAGTGCAACTTTAAGCCTCAAACAGACTGAGTCAGAGCACTGATCCAGCTCCGCTGTCGGCTCTGTTTAGCATCATGGTGTTTGCTGCTGTCACCCAAATCCTGTGGAAATCTTCCAATCAGGAAGAAGCTCCGAACATCAGAGTGAAGCCCCATTCCTCCTGTGGAAAACCACCCAGGATTAAAAACACGGAGAGAAAGAACATCAACATGAGTGTAACCTCCAACGAGCTCATGGGTCTTCCATCTGATCCGTCCAAATTGGTGGCTTGGCAGGCGAAAGATCGCAATAAAAGAGAGTATTCTGAGTAAAACTAAAATTGTTTAGGCCCAATGAAACACTGGAAACAGATTTGATATCAAGGGTTTGGATATTTTCCATGAACAGAAAGCTCAACTTGAGCAGCCCTACTGCATTTAAACAATAAAAAATTTACTTTGTCCCTTTAAATCATTTGACATCACCTCACCACAATCTGAAGTCTTAGCTATCTAAAGCTATTTCTTTAAGAAGCAACAAACACAAATGTGTTTTTGAAAAATTCACTAATAAGTTTTTGTTTTTCTATTTGGATCAGTAGTCTTAACTTGAACCCATCGGCATGCAAAGTGGTCAACTTATTAAATCAAGCCACTGTTTTCTTACAGTTGCAGTGCAATAAACAAACATTTGTTTGCTTATTTTGAACATTCAGGCCACCATGTCTCCATTTCCGCCTATCAGCAGGCGTTTCCGATTGAGAGATTCTGTTGGTGTTTATCTTTATGTGAGACCCATCAAGAGACTGTTTCAAACACATGACCAGGTACAACTGCAATCTTCATGAAGTTATGGGAGAATGATAGAGTCTCAACTTCCAACTGTCCTTACGGGTGGATACGGGCTGTCTGTGGGTGAAAAAGGGTCAAAAGCTACGGGGTACGCAGGTGGCCCACACAGAATATCAAGGTCATAGAGCGCTCAGTGAACCCGTAGAGAAAAAATATTTGTGCAAATTTTTTACTATGGGCATGCTCCGGTCAACAGGTTGACCTCCCAAAGGGGTCCTACGGGCACTTACATATCACCTACACACCCCGTGCGTGCATCGTTCATATGCAGTCAGTAAGGGGTAAGGACTCGTACCTTACTAATGACTAGAGTGTGGCGTAAAGACACTGTACGACAGCATCACCCGTACATCATAAGTGTGTGTAACTTCCATTATTCGTCTTACAAATACATCACAATAGACTTACCACACACAAGACAATGGTACACTCCATTTTCACAGCATCCCTTGAGGGGTCAGTGAAGGTTCTCACAGCTCCTTGAGGTGGCCACACAAGCCTTCAGGGAACTGCAAGACATCTGTGCTCCCCTTAAGATGCAGCCACTCCTCTCTATGACCCTCCACGGACCCAGACTACCCAAAAACCTGCAGCACCTGTACAGCTTAACTCCTGTACAGGTGTATGTGACTAAGGTTTAAGAAGAAATATATGAAGCAGGTGTTCTTTCCACTCTTTTGAACAACCAGTTGCTGCAGAGACTCTTGTTATTCTGTTCCATTGGTTTATTAAACACTTTTATGGTTTACCTTTAATTTATTGAAGCTTCCTAAAAACATAAAGAAAACTAGTAGACATGTGAATTTGTGCAGTTGACCTCTAACTTTGCGCCACACTCTCAGTTTGTGCTTAAACATCTGACGAGCTTCAAAGTCCTGAAGACCTTCATCTGCAAAACCTTCTGTTGATGTGAATATGGCATCAGGAACATTCTGAGGCTCCAACAATAATTTTTACCTTTTTCATAGACTGCTAAAGATTTTCAAAGCAACATTTTGAAAGAATTAACCCTATAAGCATTCAAAACAATGAGTTAAACATCAACGAAAACCAGAATGGTGCCAAATAGTTAGGGTTGTGACAGCTTTACCTTTTCTTTGGTGCCGGCCTGCGTGCTGTCGGGCCTGGTCCGGATGGTAAAGGGGGATGCAAGCCTCAGGAGGATCCCCTGGAAGGAGGGCTCCATCTTGGGTGACACGATCTCAAAGCAGTCCCTAAAGGAGAAGCTGCGGTGAGGTTCAATGCGTGCCTGCCTCCTCAGTCCTTCTCCCAGCTGCAGCAGCTCCATGTGAGGCCCCAGGACGAGGTGAAACGGGAAAGCGCGGCAAAACGTGGCCAGGCCGATTCGCAGGTCACTCGGGTTGGTGGAGAGCGAAAGAGGGGGGCGCTTTATGCTGACGGAGGAGGAGCTGGGATTGGAGGACAGGGAGGATGGGCACACCTCCAGGATTTGGAAGGACAGGCAAACTGTGGGAATGGAGGTTGGAAACAAGGAGGGAGGTGATGGGGAGGAGGACGATGAGGCGGTGGGGGACGCCGTGGGAGTCGTAGAATCAAACCCAGGGTGCGCAGTGCTTTCATTGGGCAAAAGAGGGGTTAGAGGCGGCACCTCTTCCACCTCAACCTCTGAATGAAAGATCCGCCTGGCAACAGCTCTGATCAGACCCGGCATGACTAATCCAACCACAGGAGCGGGATTGAAACAGTGCAGAAGTAACACTTTCCCCCGGTTTCCAACCTTGTCCAGTTTTCTCCTCCCCTTCTCCTCCTCCCGTGGATCCTTGCACTGGAAGGAGGGGCTCTCAGACGAAGCGCGGCGCCCCGTGGAGGTGCGAATGTGCTCTAAAATGGCATCAAATCCATTGAAGAAGTCCTGAAGATTGCCGCCCACAGCCCGAAGAACTCGCTCATTTTCTTCGAAGCAGAGACCAAAGAATTCTTCTCCTAAATGTTCTCGCAGCTCACAAAACGGCACTTCTGTCAAGGAGGGAGGGGGAGTGCAAAATACCAACATCAGGACCAAATAGATTCATACAAACACCACCATCACAAGCAAAGGTGACAAAAAACATAAACAAGCAGATGGAGGAAATGAATTTAAACCATACAGGAGATACGCCTGCAACACCAGACTGTTAACACAATACTAAATATTAAATTAACAAAATAGTTACCATATTCTGCAATTATGCTTACAGTCTGATATGTTTTGATCAGATCTTAATTCAAACAGATTTATTACAGGAAGTCAGCATTCAACCTAAAAATAAAACAATGAATTTTAATGATGTTGCGTAACAATCATGTTACAAACACACCAATAAATTATGGCATAAATTCAGATTAAAGGATTACATGAAATGTTTAATTTACATGTGTTCTAAATACGACCAAAAGCAAGACCTGAACATGCATAATATTCACAATAAATAAAGAATGATTCGGTAAAACTTTTATCGCTCTCATGACTCTCAGTGGGAGATGTTCATTTTGATCCATCTGAAGAAAATCTCTGTGGAGACTAGTTACGAGTTTACGTCAAAACCTGGCAGGGAGCAGCTGACATTCAATTTGAAGGGAATAGTATGAAAAACAGACAAGGAAATCTGCTTCAATCACACATTTTTTTGTTTCTAGGTGAAGTTTGGTTTACTTTCTGCTGCTTTTCTGAGAAAACTTTTTACAATTAGAAATATTTCAATCGAAAAATGTCTTTGGACTTGAAGAGCAGCAGTGATTTGCACGAATCGAGTCGAGCTGAATACCAAATAGAGGAAAATTCAAAGGAGAGCTTAGGTAAATTGGTTCCAGAGTAACTTAGTTTGTTAACTAATAAAGATGGTGTTTCACTTAAATGACTTTATTGTCATTCATATCAGTACAAGTTTGTCACATAGTTTCCAAATTTTCCAGACCAGATGCCAGCTCAGACGAGGATTACAAATTGATCTTTTTGTCTACAAGTGGATCCATCAGAATGGAGCGGAGTTATTTCACAAATACAATCTTTTTAAAAATAACGTTTTTTTTGTCTGCACCTTATTTTAAATTTAAAAAATTCTCAGAAACACAGTTTTGATCCTAATTTTCTTTACATGTGTTCTCCATCGTGAGAAAAACTATGAAAGAACATGTTAAGAACACCAAAAACAACATTTTCACAGTGGTTCTTTAAAATTGAATGTTGTTAAATTTAATGTTACAGTAAAAAAAATGTGTGCATTTTTATTTCATTTGAAAATTTCTACAAGTGAATCAACATGTGAGAATGTACTTTCATATGTAGCTTCTAAAACCAAATTTAAAGTTTTTTGACAGTTGCTTGCTAAAAATTTAATACAATTTAACACTAAAGGGGGGGGTGATTGTGATTGAGATACCTTATAAAGTACTATCTGCTTTTCTTTGACAGAAAAAAGCGTTTACAAGACTCTTTTTTCTTTTAGTGGAATTATCTGTCTAGCCAAAATCATATTAACTTTGCTGTTGCAGAAAGTGAGAATCACTTATTTTGTACTTTTAATTGATCTAAACTACACATTTTTCTAAATATTTCATGTTAGCTGACATTTAATATTCATCTAAAAGTAGTACATTCTTGCTTTTGGTCCTAAAGTCATTCTTAAACATGAACTATTGATTCATTAGATTTAAAAATCTGAAAAATTCTGCTCAATTATACAAACCTAAATATTTCTAAATGTCTAACATTCATGTCTAACATTTATTTTTAAAAATGATCTGATTTCCTGTGGAAGCAATCAGGATGCAGTTTTACTGCATAAAGTGTAAAGACAAGAGCAAATAGTAAGCAGTAGCGATGGGATTATGCTGCATTTTTAAGTAGAAATCACATGTTCTGATACATGATGTTGTGGTGAAAATACACAACATTTGTGGTGAGTTTCACCAAAAAATATCTTCAAACTCTCCTCCATTTAAGTGTCTTTGAATCCAAGCCAAAACAGCACGATGTACTCCTCGTATCTGAACGTGCTTACCAAGTATGGTGGCCATGTACTGAAGGATTTGCAGGACATCTTCTTCTGAACCAGAACTTTCCAGGAATGGGCATTTCTCCTCCGCCTGTTCTCTTCGGCGCTCTGCACTTTTAACCTCCTGACACCTGTAAAAAAACATGAACTCATAAAGTTGTCCAAATATAATCCGCTTAAACGGCATCTGGAGCGAGCACAAAGAACAAGCTGAAAAGTTTTTTCATGAAATCAACACACAGTACAATAGATGAGAGCATAAACTCTGGCACAAATAATTGAATTGATAATTATCTTTTAAATTGATTATGTAATAAATGTAAAGGACCAATATGCCAAAAGTAAAGCTTTATTCTTTTAATGTACTTTGATAAGTCAATGAATAAAACTTGTCCTAAAAAGGCCAAAAGTCGATGTCATCCACTGCAGCAGCTTTGCATCAGTATGTAGCTCAGTTATCATGTGGAGAATGACAAGTGTGCGCTCACAGAGGCTGAACAGGTGCATGATGTGTGAAAGACAGGTGAGAGGCACCGAGGAAAAGGAAGAGGAGGCGAGGCTTGGTGTGAAGACGTGTGAGAGAAAAAAGCATGAAGACAAAGAAGCAGAAAAAGAGCCAGGCAGAAGGTCCAACCTGATTTCCTGTTTCCTGTAGAAATGCAGGGTTCGCTGTAGAGCTTCCTGAACAGTCTGGGTCTACAAGAGGACGAAAACACACACAATTTAAAAAAAAACACACTTTGACTTTGTTTTGATCATTCAAAGATATTATTGATTCAACATTCAGACTTTTTTGAGTCTCGTCCAGAGGAAAAGTGTATTTAAAAATGTTCACCTTTTGAAGCCTTTTTCACACTGAACTCATTCATTCGAATTTAGAGCCAAATGGATCCTTTCAGCTGTGATTATGCTCATCCTGCAGGGGAACAGAAAGGGTTCTGCACCTGAACTACAGTTTCTGTTTATATTTTAAGAGAAATATTGTTTAACTCTTTTACAACATGCCAAAAACAGTATTTCTTATTGCCTTGTAACTTGTAATAGTGTTTTTTTTTCTAAATAACTTTTCTCAATGTTCTGTAACATTTGGTTGAGCAGCATTGTTAAAGGGTTAACTAGAAACAGCTGTGGGGGTTTGATTCAATATTCTTTGTTTATTAAGCTGAATATATATACATACAGTATTTTATTTTTTAAAAAGGGTTGCTTTTCGCTCTAATTTTTTTGTGTTTTGTGATTTTGTCACAAACAGGCTGGGCACTAACCCCAATCATCTCATGAAAACTAAAAGATGACCAGCAATTAAAAGTGAAAAATGCCCCAACGTGTCCGTGTCACTGTCATGATTTGTGTTCGTTTTCTTTATGTGCTTGTCACTCTGTTTTGTTCTTCCTACTTACTTTATCCATAAACATTTCCACAAAAAATGTGAACAAAAAGCACAGTTTTTTTTATTTGAATACAGAAAAAAAAGGGCACAAATCTTTTTGTTTTTTCCAATAAGCTTCCATACTAACCAAAACCAAATCATTTAAATGGTTTTTTTGCTGCTCATTTCCTTGGAGGGTGTAATATACACAATGTTTATAGTAATATGTTTTTTGAATGTTTTCTACCGTTTAGTTGAGCAGACACTTAAAGATTTAAGATTTAGAAAAGTATTAAAAAATGCTATAATTTGTTGAATAATTCTTTTTAAAAAGTGAGAATTTCTTACCAAATCATGCGATTTTGGTCCAATTTCCAGACAAAAACAGATTGAAAATATTAACATCACATAATATCTGAATACAGGATGTATTTAGCTCCAAATATTAGCTTTAAAAATGAAATCTCCCACTGTTATTTTTGCTGGCCTTTTGAGCATGTTGGAGCGAACGATCATGACTGACGCAGGTTCCTGCATCTCAGATGAAAGTGGGACAGAGGCTGCTCACCCCCCCGTGCAATGACAGCAAATGTCTGAAGGCATCCAAGACCCACATCGCAGCAGAACAAACAGGAATCAGAGTTTCTGGGCAAGTTTGGACAATGTGAGAGGCCACGAGGCAAAATAATGAAGAATAAGTCCATGTGTTCAGCTGTTTAAGGAGGACGCTCCAATGAATTCAATGATTCAGGTCCTTTTGCTGTATTAAACACAGTTCTTGCATGTTTTAAGAAAAACAGGTGATGACATAAAAATATTCCCTCATGAGAGATTAATTTAACACAATAAATAGAAGGAAAGCAGGTAAATATAGTCTATCCTTATTTTCATTTTAAAAACTGGATTAAAATGTCCTTCTGAACATGAAATGCATGCGCCTTGTTTGTCTGTGTGTGTGCAGCTGGCGTGCTTTGCACTGTCGACAACCTAGGCTTAAGTGGGCGGGTCCAGCGCGATTATCTGTGATGGGGCTGAAATGAGCGGCTGCGACGGCAGCACACTGTGCCAGCTGGAGGGGTTACGCTGTGACCTCCATCCCTGCTGGACAGAAATCTGACAGAGGAAACCACAAGGAGACACTTGTAAACCCTGAAGAGTTCTGAGAAAAGCCATGAAACGGCCAGAGCGCTCTCATTCAAACACCATTCTGGATCTCCCACTTTCTGTGAATGGAGGTCATATTGCAGCTACATGAATAACGTAACGTAAAAAAAGTAAAGTCATCTAATTTGGGGCAGAAAATGAGTAATGCAAACCGTCGTTTTTATGCTGATGACATGATTGTCTTTTCTTTTGAAACTACACACATTGAAGCTATAAACAAATTACAAAATACATGTACAGCTGTTTGTTAAAGTTTTCTGAGTCTTTCCCCAAAAAAGCAAAACTAAAGTAGTCCAACCATCTTTCCATCCATCCATTTTCTTCCACTCATCCGGGACCGGACCAAGATCCCTAAACTCCTCCACATGGGGCATGAGCACTCCACCCACCCGGAGAGGACAAGCTGCCTTTCTCCAGTCGAGAACCATGGCCTCAGACTTGGCGGTACTGACCCTCATCCGAGCCGCTTCACACTCGACCGCAAACCGCCCCGATGCATGCTGGCTCAATGAAGCATGAAGTAATATTTTCCAATAGTAAAGACAAGCAGAAAAACACGGCCCCTTTTGTTCCTCCTGATGCCTCTGTTATTGAAAGCATTGATGCTTTCAAATATTTGGAAATGTATATGGATGAGTCGTTGCCTTTTAAGTTCACGCCAGTTTTCTTGTAAAACAGCTCCGTCTAAAGTTTAGTTTCTATTTCAGAAATAAGTTTTGTTTTTCTTTCCATCCAACCAAGAAACTTGCTGCTACAACTTTTCTCCCTGTGCTGTAGATGTGGATGGAGATATTTTATACACAGATGCCTCAGTCCAGGCTCTACGCAGGTTCAATCAGCTTTTCATGCCTCTTTGCATTTTATAACAAACTGTGGTCCACAAACTCATCACTTTTGACTCTACTCGCAAGTTGGATGGTCTACTTTGGAGGCTTGTCAGCTCACACACTGGTACAGATTTATATATAAAGGACTCATTGAAGCTGCTCCCTTCGTATTTGAATGTGGTACTTCAGCAGAGGCTCTGTGTCTGTCCCTGGTGTCAGGACGCAGAAGGGAACAATGGCTTTTTAGTATCGGGAACCTACGGACTGGAATTCTCTATCAAGGACAATCCAACCACCACGTGTCACAACTTTGTCTTGCTTTGGTGCTACTCTGAAGGATCTGGAATGAAATCATCAATAACTCACTCTGATGACAATTGTGTTTTTCACATGTTCTTGTGGCATTTTTCTCGTGATTGGGGGCACTTATTAAAAAAAACTGTGTTTCTGGGTATTTCTTTATTCACTCAGGAGCAGACAAAAAAATGCCATTTGAAAAAGAAACTCTGCAGAAACTAAGTCCTATTTTTTTCTGTTTTAATTGTAGAAAACGTCTTGGGTTGTTTAGTAACTTGATCAGGACTTTCTTGAAAAAGAGATCTGCAGACTTTCCAGGTTATTAAATTCATCAATAAATTGACATGGCAACAGTCATAGCATATAGCAAGGCTAATGCAGTCATTCATCATTTTCTGCAATGTAATTTTGTATATTTTGTAATCCTTTTGGCGCTCCATAAAGTCTAGAAACTTTAAGTAAAAAGACACTATATCCGTAAATTAAAAACGCCAAAGCTATTTATCAGTTTCCTCTTTAAATAATCTGTAAATCCTCAGATTATTGCTCGGATGATCCAAATGTGCACGTTCAGAAATGCATATCCTTATGGCAGCTCTACATTTATCACAGAACATGAGATGTGTGCTCACAGGACTCTACAAAACGATCAAAGGCAGCAGCGAAAAGGACTGTCAGCCATGTGTGCAAACACACTGATCACATGCATCACCATTAGTCTGCTGCACTGCAGCTGTGCATCCTCTGCTGTGCAAGAAGCTCTTGCAATTTTCTGGGCCCCAAAAACACGCAGGATTGGGTTAGCAACATGTAAAAAGCCTGAAATCGAACTGTTTCGATGATCTTTTAAAAAAAGGGCAGACAACACCACCCTTTTTTATTTGGTCTTTGCATTAACAGTGGGAGGACAGATGAAACTTAAGTTCAGGAACAGCAATAAAGATGTTTTACATCCTTCAGTGAAATCCCTTTGGTTTGATTTTTCTGTACAGAAACTTTCTGCTTCATCTCTGTGCATCGTTTCCTTCCCCTCTGCAGCTTTTCCCCACTATAGATGTTCCTGTCTCCCACATACAGTATGTGGTCCCTGTTTACCTTGTTTTCATTTCCATTTCCAGGGTTTAGTTAACGCCAACCAGCGTGGCCTGTGGTCTTACCCATGGGGGCATTGGTGCTTCAGCACAGCTGGAGAGCTCCGGCTCTTCCACAAAAGCTGCACCACCAGACGAAACACAGCGAGGAAGAACCCCAGCATGGGGCAATAAATGAGAGCAAGTCATAAAGCAGGAGGGATTTGCTCTATTTTTCCTGTATTTTCCGTCTACTCTGTTCAACTTCATAGGGACCATTCGTGTCTGCAAACATATATTATCACAAAGAATATTTAAGTTTATTTTAAAAAAATAAATAAGGACTTTAGGGGCTTTAAAATGGTTTCATTTTTTTTAGACTGTGTAGACCGACAATACATTAATTGACTAAAAAGCATTGGATGTATATAAGGTACTTTTGCTGCCTCAGTGGTTAAAGAAGGTCTTATTTGTCTAAAGTTTGATAAATTAACTTTAGTAATTATAGAAACCCTTTTTCAGTATGCTTTTTAAAAATTTTATTTACGTCAGAGAGAACACCAAGACATTTAAAGTGTCTTGTATTCTCTCCTTGTTTACCAAGACACAGCCTGATGCCTGGTGAGAAAAGAACTTGCAGACTGTGCTTTTTTTGTATTGAGGTGAAGACATAAATTTTGCAGCCAGTCTACGCCTGGTACCATAACTAGATAGAATTGCAGCGGCTTCATCCTTTGTTTTTGCTTGTACATAAAGAACTGTGTGTACTTTTACATTTGGACATATATCTGGCAAGACATTTACAGTGTGTACAGGCTAAAAAGAAGAGGCCCCAATATTGAGCCTTGGGGAAACGCCCACTAAACAAGGTAGAAAAGATAACTGATTTGCACTTCCTGTGTTCTGTCCATAAGATACGATCTGATCCCTGAGCTCTCGTCCCCGCCGTGTATTTCACAGCATGTTCAACCCTTTTACAGCAAAAAAGCTTCAACTGTTGCTTTGCTTCTTTACTCATCTTGTTCAGAGGTATCAATGCAAAACATTTGGTTAGTAGAAGCTTGTTAACAAAAAAAACAAAGCTGCTGCTGTTTTCTCATCTAGTTTTTGACTGATCCTATAAACCTTTATGGAGGTCTTTGAAGGAATAGGACAGACAGGAGCAAACTGTTTTAACAGAAAAGGACCAGATGTATTGTGATAACATGCAACATCTAAATATTTACATGAAATTCTTCAAATTGAGCCCAAAATATACTCATTTTGTGCTAAATAATTCTCAGCAGGCTGTGAAGGAACCGTGTTGAAACATTTTATCCCATGGATGTCGCTATGTCATCTTTGATGTCAATAAATACAAATTGGTTCGCTGACCCCAGACACGTGTTGCTGCCAGAAAGGCAAAAGGTTGCCTGCTGTTGCGGTAGAAAATGGATGAATGAAAGAAGATTTTGTAGTAAAATGATGTACAACTTTGATCAGAGTGCTAAGCCTTTCAGTCAGGTCAATATGGCATCACACACCTCAGTGACTTCAAGTTCTAAACTTTTTGTAGCTCCTACAGCTGTTTAAAAAAATTTTTTTTTATTTAATTAACACAACTCACTTCCTCCAACATAACATTCCTGCACCACTGGACCTTAAATATTCTCCAAATTAAGAAAAACTAATGCTGTCAATTCGACAAGCAAACCATAGTTTTCCCATGAGCACAGCTGCAAGCATGAACAGACAATGAAGGTTAAAATAAATCATGCAGAAAAAAATATAATCCTAACAAACCATAATCCAGTAACAGCTGCCAAACGGAGAAAAAAAGGGTGTTTCATTTATAAGTTAATAGGATTAGAATGTCAATCAAACCATGACCAAAAATAATGACATTGGTTTGTCCTATCAAATCACTTTTTTACATTTAAGCTTTCTGACTTTATATAAGACACCTTTCTCCTTTGTATTTCAGCAGCAACCCCATCAGCCTTCAGAGGAAATTAGGAAAAAAGAGGAAAAAACCAAATTTAAAGCAGTAAAGTAGGTTTTTAGGTCAGCAGACGCTTTCAGATGTCTGCATCAAAACTTTGGGAATGTGAAAAGATGTACAAATATGCAGGCGGATTCTGCTGCGATGCTTTTGAGGAGGCTAACACCGTACCTTGCCGCCGCTGCGGTCATAAAAAGTGATGGAGCAGTGGCTGCCATCAGCAATCGCACGTGCACGCTCACCCGTCATAGCTTCTCATGAGGATTACCTGCATGCTTGTGAACTTAGTCAAAAGATTTTCTGCACTGCTATCGAGATTAAACTCTGGTGCATCTGATGCGCGCTTTTACATTTTTCAAAACAACCCCTCCCCTCCTCAGAAAATTTCCAGGACGTTAAAAAGCTGCAGCTCAATTATACGAACAGCTAAAGCAGATGCTAATCAATAGCAAAAACTCTAACTTGATGGCTAAGCATCGTGCATTCAAAGGGGTTGCATGAGGGATAATATCAATTTTTTACAACTTGGTCTCTCTGTGCTTTATTTTGTGAAACTCTTTTTATCGAATATGTTTAATTTAGTGTAGTTTGCAGAGCTGCAAAGTCACTGCGTGAGTTAAACTCCATTTAAAGTCAAACCTCGTAACTTCCAGTTAACTCACTCGTCCTAAATCCTGCATTTGCAAGCCTCAATCAGAAGTGTGGTAAATTAATAAATGTGTTCAGAAAACATAAACACAACAATAATATCCAATAAAGCTCACAGAACTAAGGACCAAAAACTTCAAGTATTATGTCTTTTTTTTGTGGCCTTTCTGTCAACAGAAGTCACGAGACTCATGGCCCCCATTCCAGGGGGTAACTGAGGAGAGAGGGGGCAATTAATCCTGTCCATGTGTGAGCATCGACATGACTCTGTGCGCCGCTGCTTCTGGGTCAGTGTGGTGAGGGTGAAGACACCCCCCCCCACCCCAGAGAGCATGCTCTGGTGCAGTCAGAACTGTCTCTACATGCACCATCAGCATCTGTGCCAGCACATATGGAAGTACACCCTCAGCTGAGCTCGGGTGAAGTACAAACAGGTTTTCTGGCTCGCGTGTGTAGGGAGAGACCTGAAAAAGCTGAAGGTTTTCCTATTCGTTTCTGATGGAAAACCACCACGATGCTAGAAAAAAATGTATTAATAAATTTGATTTGCTTGCTTGTTAACACAGAGCCAGGTTTGTTATCGAGATGTTGCAGAACTTGTTTGTTTTTTTCATTGGAAATTGGAGCTGAAATCTGTTGTTTTTTATAACCGTTGTTAGATTGAGGTGTTAAATTTTATTATCTAGTAAATTAAAACGTGAGAAAATAAGAAAACAATGTTGCATTGAATAATCATAAGAGCTGAGCATAGTACTAACTGAAGAAAATAGCCTAAACTTACTCTTTTTATGAATACTTTAATGAACACTTTTCTTCTGGTGACCAGTATGAACGCACACATCTGAAGATATAACTCGGTCTCAGCTAATACTCAGCGTCAACATGGTTGCTGCCATGGTAGCCGTTGGCACTTCGGTAGACCTGCAACTAGCAGACCTCCAACCCCCCCACCTTCCATTCTCCAAGAAAGGAACTATATTTTCCAGTTCCTAAAAAGACCACTAGAGGCAGGTTACAAAATGTAGCAATTTCTCATTGACCCTTTGTTAAAAAGTCTGATTTTACACCTAAAAAACTATTTGCTTCCAGTGTTCTATTTGATGTTTATTGTTTTGTTTTCTATGGGGGTGGGGGGGGGGGGGGGGGGGGGTTAAACCAGTTGTTTCAATTTGAACTGAAATGGGTTTTTATTAAGAGCCTGTTTTTTATTTATTTTTTATTTTTATTTGCTTTTTTGGTGGTGCTGACATGGAATTTCAAGTTGCTGTATTCATCCTTGTTTCCATTTGGTGTTAGATCTTTCCATAAAATAACAAAAGTTCTAAACATCTGATATCTGAGTCGATGGATGTCTTTGAATAAAACAAAAATCCAAAATCCTGCTTTCTCAAGTAAATTGTCAACAACTTTTTGTCGTGTTGTTTACTGATATACAAAAATATATATTTTTTGCCAATGAAACAAATTGAATCAAAGCATGTTTCCTTTCAATTGCTTCTATAATCTATACAGAGCAACAGCTTTCAGAATAAAAGCTCTGTTTTGGACCAAACTCACAACGTCAACGTCAGTATGAATAATGAAAGACTTTTTATCCACTGATTGACTTTAACCCATCTGATCATCTTTTGATCTATTGTAAAAATGTTCCCAGTGGTTTTTTAATTATCATTTTGACGTTTTTAGCCAAAATAGAAAAAAACGATATCATTTTCTAAGACATAGTTTCTGTAGTGCGGCAAGAGTTAATTAGAAATTTGCTTCTCAATTGTGGGCAGGATTGTTGGCGCAAAGCAACCCCACCCCCTTTTCTGTCACCCATCTGTCCTCTACCCTAACTTAGAACCCTTCACACACCCCCAACCTAACATTACCAATGGAGCTATCAGCCGTCCAGTTTTAAGACAAATACGAGGCGCCCATCGCATTTTCTACATCGCAAATACAATCTTTTTCAAACGGCATTACATCGTCTGATCCTGATTCACAACTATTTGACTGAAGAAATACTCAGAAATGCAGTTTTTAAATGTATTTACATATGTTCTGCATCATCAGATAAATACCATAAACACATGTTTAAGACATCATCAGAACCTTTTTTAGAGTGGCACTTTAAATTTTTTTTACAAAAAATTAATAAAGATATCATGTTTATTGATCCAATAAAAGTTTTTCCAACAGCTTAGATGACATTTGTCCCAGAAGATCTAAACAGAAGGACATTAGCAGGTAAGAACAACTCCTCTTCAAAAGTATGTGATACAAGTAATACGCATTAAAATGCATTTTTTTACACCAAGTTTCACCAGAATATCTGGTCAGCAAGTGCTGTAGACTTCTGTGCATCAACTTATCACCTCAGGAATTGCCCGTGTATGTAAAGATCATATTTGCCCCTCTGGTGGCATGTTTGCTTCACACACTAATAAAAACAGACAATAATCCGAGTGTGCCTCTGATACCTGCTTCTTTCTAACCGGCTGTGGAACAACTGTGGACACTGATCCTTCCTCTCCTCACATGGGCTGACACAGATCTCTTCCTCACAACAACAAAATTATATAATCTGACAGATGATTCAGGCTGTTTGTAAGGCTCATCCTCTGGATGTCTGAAAGGACTCGTCTGGAATTTTAAAGGATCAATCTGATGTGGAGCAGCTTATGTGCTTCCCAAACTTCTGGGCTATCATTAGTAGATTGCATAATGCGTTTAAAATAATGGTGACATGTCAGGAGGTTGAATGGTCCAGGAACTTTCTGCGTGCGCGCCGCTTACCGTGGGTGAGGTCAGTCTCTTCAGGCTCTCCCCCAGAGAGTCCAGGTTCACCCTTCTCCTCCTGGTCACCCTCTTGTGGGGTATGAAGGGTCCCTGCGGGTGCTGCTCCTCGCCGCTCGCGCACGCGGACCTGTCGGCGGAGCTGCGTCCGTTCCAGAGGAGCGCTCTTTGGGAGGAGGGCAGGGAGGAGAAGGGGCAGCCCCGGTTCTCCTCCGCCGGCTCCGGACCGCCATCCCCTCCGTCCCCACCGGGGCTCTCCAGCCCGCAGTCCGAGCCCACCGAGCTGCTGAATGACTCGGAGGAGATCTTGCGCGACGAAGAGGACATTGTGGTGCTGAACAGGAGGAGGAGGAGGAGGGTGGTGGTGAGGATGATGATGATGACAGCAGTGGTGAGGAGGAGGATGGCAATGCTACAGCGGGCTCCGTACCATGTCCACCTGTGCGCCGGGGAGGCATCAGACAGAGCGGGTGGGGGGGTGAGGCCTGTCCGCGCGCGCAGATTGCGTCCAAGTCCAGCCGCTTTGATCTCCGCGTGCGAGGAGCCTCTGCTTGTGTGTGTGTGGTGGTGGGGGGGGGGGGGGACCAACGGCACGGAAACGTTTATGGGGGGGGGGGGGCAGGTCCTCCGAAAATATGTCCCCCTTTTACCCCCAAGTGAGTCCGCAGACCTCCGTCCACTGACTGTCCTTCAGGTGGACGCAGAGCTCCTCAGAGGAGGAGCTGAGCTTCAGGAGACGCTTCCTTCACGGAGAAGCGCTTCATGCTCCCATGCTGCGGTCCTCCTCCTCCTTCCTCAGGGCTCCTCTCCAGAAGAATGTGCCTTCTCCCCCCATGAGAGCCGCAGCGACATCCTCCTCCACCACCACCACCTCCCTCTGCTCCTCTTCCTCCTCCTCCTCCTCCTCCTCCTCAACGGGTTCCTCTCAGCCTGAGGATCACCGTTGGTCTCATCATCCACCGTCCCTCACCTGTCGTCTCCTTCCTGCGTGGACCGAGTTTCGGACACAGCAGCTGCAGCGGCGCGCGAGCCTGAAACCCCAGCGCGCGGTCAGCCAGCAACAACGTGCACCGCGCGGCAAAGCTGTCGGAGTCTGCGCGCGCTCCGGAGAAGCGTCAACGCGCGTTTCAGTGCGGCGCGAGGACACATTTAAATAGAAAAAGGAAAATGATCAGCAATATAACCTATGATTGTCTGCTTGTTTTTGTTTGTTTGTTTGTTTGTTTTTTTTACAGTTCGGTAAAATTCTATAAAATCATGTTCCAGCTTTCAAAAAGACAATATGTGCTCTTTTTTTGGTGGATGTTGGAATAAATGATTGAACTGATCCAAGTCCAAATTTCAAAATGTTTTTTTTTTTTATTTCCCTGAAACAGAATATTCTAATTTTATCATTAAAAGCTAAAATAAATACATATATAAAATAATAAATAAAGAAGTCAAAGTTCATGTCAAAGACTTTGTGATTTCAAATGTTTAGTGTGGATTTCATTCCATCCAACGGTAAAAAAAAAAAAAAAGAACAGGGCTCCTCCAATTGGACGGAAAAGACCAGGAATTAGAACAGATTCCAACCAGATTTTCAGCACTTCTAGAATCTATGAGCTCAAATCAAGGATGAAGATAATGAATGTCACACAGCAACGAGGCAAAATTAAACTCTGCTTTAAAAGAAATAAACATGAAATTCCAAAGTATCTGCAGGAAACATCAACTAATAATTTTAGACAAAAAGAGAAGGATTCAATGTTCCTTTTTTATCAAGCAGACCCACAACAAGAGTCTAAAGAGAACTCAGTTAACTGCACTGAGGTGGTAATCAAGCTATATCAAATGGTAATAAGTCATGGTCAATAATCCAGGCTCAAGGCCATGTGCCAGTTGTGTTCAACATGGGTTTCCACAGACAAAGAGGGCTCCGTGGGCAGTTAATGGGGCTTGCAGCAGTGGTGCAGCTCAGAACAATGCTCCTGACTGGCATTAATGATAGTTATGACCTTGACCTCAATTGGTACAGCATGTCTGCTCATTATTATTCCCAAAGGGAACCAGCAGCAGAAAAACGCTAAAATAGACACGTACATCGTACAAATGCACACAACCCAGAGTCATTTCCCAAAGTCCTTCTAATTCATTAGACTCTCTGGAGCAGCATGACCCTAATCCACTACACCGACTTTCAGTCCATCTAACAAACGCCCACACACAAATCAGCCTGCACAAACTCTGCCGCTCTTTCCTTATCTGGCTGTTTTGCTCTTAGCAATCAGTCTGCAGTCCATCTGTAATAATGTGAGCTTTTAATAAAGCCAGCGCTACAATGGCATAAATGATGTTCCAGAGAAGATAAGCCCCAGAGCAGAGGGAGTGCTCGGAGCTGGCTGCTGGCCACATGGAGCCCATCACTCCTAATCTCATTCACAATGTTCCACGGATTACCGCAGACTGAAAAACTTTAGCATGAAAACAAATAATGATGCAGCTCAGCCAGGGGTCGCAGAGCCTGACAGCACTGCGATTAAACCCAACTGGTGGAGCACGGTGGGCTTCATGTGTAATAATAAACACTAAAAAGTTATAAAGACCGAGATGGACTGCCAACTTGTCCAGGCTGACAGCTCCCTATGGCTGGGATTAGCACCAGCACCCCAGTAACCCCAAAAAGTTTCAATCTAGCCAAACATTTGTGACTAAATTCTAGTCAAATTACCTTATTTGGATATAAAAGCCCGACATTTAAAGACCCACTTCGAAGAACACTTTTTCTGATGATGGAAAACAAATAAGAAGAAAATGAACCTCAAAATTGCATTTCTGAGTATTTCTTCATTCAAACCGTTGTGAATCAGGAACCGACAAAAACATTTTTTTGGAAAAAGATTATATTTGTGATGTAGATAATACACTGGGCAGGTTGCAAGCTCTCTACTCCGAGTTCCCAGCAACGGTGAAGGAAAGGGGGCGGGGTTGCTCTGCACCAACAGCCCTGTTTACGACTCAGAGATTAATTTTTAACGAACTCCAGCTGCTCTGCAGAAACAATACATTTTATTTAACAACACAGGTTTGTTTGTTTGTTTGCCTTATAACAGCTTCGTCATAATTAAAAAAAACACTTGGAAGACTTTTAAAATAGATTAAAAGATGATCAGAGGGGAACTTTAATATTTTATTGGGATGGAATTTGCTCATTTCAGTATAAACAAATTTTGCCTCAGAGAAAACATTTTGCATTTAGCAAAGAAATACACAAATGTCTTGTACTGTTAGCAGTCATTGTGCTTGTTATCAACACAGAAAGTAATTTTGACCAGAAATTGTTCAAATATAAGCAGTAGGATTGAGAATTTTTTCAATGTACTCTCTGATCTTTGGTGGAATTCCACATTTTTCCCATCTTCCAGAAAACACATCCTGCAGAAGAACACACACACACATACAGCAAAAAGGCACCAAACCTTATATAGACAAAGCCATAGAAGATCAGAGATTCGTGCTCTCCGGGAAGAAGTTGAGCCAGTAAGGCTGAAGGAGATGCGGCTGTGGAATGCAAAAAGATAAGAGTTCATCAGCCTCGTGACATAAATCTCTGAGCCAGGTGAAAATGTGGTTAACGGGAATGTTTGAAATCAATATTTCTTTTACAGAAAGGACATAGAAAACTCTCCTAATACCTTAACCTTTTGAAAATAAACATTTCCTGCCTATACCGGTAGAAAAGTGTTTTTTTAGTCATTCATTTAGGAGAAACTACAAAATGTTTTGGTAAAAAAATATATGTATATCTTTTAGAAGACTAAATCACTGCAAAAACAGAATCTTGTAAGTAAAGAGATCCTCGTTTCAATAAATTGTGTCTTATTTTCTGTCTCGCAAGGAAATTAATCTTATCAAGGAAGTTTTTCAATCAAAAAATAATCTTAATTTAAGAAAACATGTCTAAATGACCCTCATTTTTTTATTAGAATTCTTTTTAGACCGTTTGTCTTACTTCATTGGCATTTTTTTTCTTTAACTTATTTAGAAATTTTTTTTAAAAAAGAGGACCATCTGACTTGTTTCAATGGGGGTGTTTTTGCAGTGTTCAAATGGATGTTTGTGTGTGAATGAACAAGAAAGGGAAGACGAATGGCCAACTGGGTCATAAATTTGACCTCCAGCCAGTCTAATTGGCCATAACCATCTATCACTCTGGGAATTTTTTATCTTCTATTAACCATGAACCTTTGCCTCAATGTCGGTTTTCCAATATAAATATGCTGAAGTGTTGCTTCAACAGATGGCTTCAAAAGAGTAAAAATGAGAAATGATTTGAAAGAAATGTTATTGAATTAAATGTACAAAATTCAACTGCTTTTCTTGCCAATGTCACCATCTGTTTTTTTTATTATATTCTGCTGGATTTTATATTTGTTTTGCCAACTGTAACTCTTGTCCACAGTTTAAAACTTTAAAAATACCAGGGCAAGTTTTACATTATGTATCTATTTTCAACAAAAAAAAAAATACAGAGAACTGTGTAAATAATTTTGCATATCAATAACAAATTGTAAAAACAAACTGTCCTTAAATTCATACTCAGGTAAAACATATAACATTTCTTATTTTTTAAATACACTAAATAAACCAAACAGATAGAATTAAACTTGTGTTTGGCCAAAACAATCAAAGCATTTTCTGGAAAAACGATGCAGCTCATTTTAGCAAGAAAACGTTACCACTTACCAAGTACGGTGGTGGGCTAGTGATGGTTTGGGTCTGTCATGACTCAAATAAAGACCAGATCTAAACCAGACTAGAATGATATGAGAAGAATTGGAAAAAAGGGACTGCATGTAAACCTCAAAAAATAGTTTTTAATTATAATAAATACTTTGATAATTATATGACAGCATTTCGGTTTGGTTACTCTATAACAAATACCAAATATAGCATTATTCTAAAGTGTAATAGCATTTTTAGATATTTAATAGGCATACGTTTTCATAAAACCCCAAAAGTATCAATCTTTCTTATCATATATCCCTGTAGGAAAAAATAGTTTAGTCTCAAGATTTAGTAATGTGAGACAAATGAAGATTTTTGTAAATCCGTCTTTCCCTCCTGGAATTCTCCGATTCAGGACGGACCAAAAAAAAAATAAAAAAGAACAACAGGTTGAAAGCTGGGGCTGTGTAGCAGATTACTTGGGCACCCGAAGATTTTTCAATCTTTCCTTTGGTTCTTTATGCTCAATAATCAATAAACAATCAACAATAATAAACAATTTACCTGGGGTGCCCAAACTTTCAATTCCCACTGTATTTGCCCATGAGCATACTTTTGAAAGTTACTGCCACTATACAAAACATAATGGAAAAAAAAAATGTTAATTGTCAATAGGGATCAGATGCAAAACGTTTCTGCTCTTTTTATTTGTATGAAATTGAATGAAGTTCATTAAAAAACAATTAAAATGAAATAAAATTATTAGCAGGTTAGAAACAGAGCAAGATGGATTAAAGAGGCTTTACTTCTGTGTTCAACTGGTATGGTTTATAATGTAAATGTGCTTTATTATTAAAAAAAAAAAGACATAATCAGTGACATTTAATTTATTCACCTCTCTATAAAATGTTCACGTTTTAAGAAAACACCTTTTTTTTTACATCAAATCCCAACATGTATTAACATCAGTCTCTAAAACATATTCCTGGCTTGTTTTTTAGTTCTTTCAAGTGCAGCAGAGACCCCCCCAAGACTGACAGCAGGGTCCGTTAACCCTCAGTTTTGGTGCAATCAAAGGGTTTCCACCGCGCTGCAAACTGCAGGACTTTTTTCCTCTGATCATCAAAATTTTCTCTGATAGATTTCCTCCAGCGGCGCGGCTCCAGGTCCATCATGCCACCAACTATTTCCTGAAAGAGAGACAACAGGCTGGTCAGCTTCACATCATCCTGCAGGACAATAAAGCTGTGACTTTCAAAAAACAAGAAAGAGTTTAGAAATGATAAAAAGTCAAAGAAAAACATTTTTCCCAATGAAAAGATAATGCACTAATGTGACTAACAAAACCATGAACTCAGGTCTGTACTTTGCTCTCATGGCTTCAAACCTCACAATAAGCATTAATACAATTCTGCTATATCAAGCAACAAACCACATTTCAACTACAGTGGGTGTCCAGCTATTCTTTGGGACAACCGGTTAACATCGTCTCACCTTCCCAAAGTAATGAGGAAACTTCTGCTCATTTTCAATAACATGAGCAAACCCTCCCTGCAGACCAAAGTCCACAGCAAAATACGGCAAACCTCGAGGAACCTGAACAAAAACAAGAATATCCATGATAGAGTTCATGTCACACAATAGTAAAATGATAGAAAAGATTAAAAAGGAAGTGAAAGAAAGGCGTACAGCTTGACGAATGTCTCTAGAAGAAAGGTCAACAATCTTCTTGTTCATGGCCCATTCCTCATCACACTCCATGATCGCTTTCTGGAAACACACAGAAGTAACAACACCTTAGTGCATTAAACGGGCCACCTATTTACCCCGTGCAGGTTTGACCATTTTTCACCTGCAGACAGCCCGTACACATGCATAAGAGCAGTTGTGTTATCGATTCTCAAAATAGATTCTAAATCATCCAAACCTTGAAGTATATCGGCGCCATGTCGCCCAGTTCCCTGGGCAGAGGGATGCACTCCAGGACCATGTGCAGTTTCCTGCGAGGGTTCATGTGTGTTTCCATGAACACACAGTCCAAGTCCTGGTCCTCAAACATTCGAACCAAAGTTTTCCGAAACAGCTGAGGACGACAAAGCAAACAAACTTCATTCAAGCATAAAAGTCTTAAAAATCAAAAATCTGTGTTTATTTCCACCACACAACAGCAAAGGTCGACTCAAAGCGTTACACAAAGAAGCATGAAATATTATTCATTAACCAATTAAATTCAGATTATTGATACAAAACCAAAGGCTATCAACTTTATGTCAAGCTGACCAAAAGATCAGAATATTTTCCACCTGATTTTTATATCTGTACGGATATTCAGTCTTCTCATGAACATGAATATTGAAGCCAAATATCAACATTCGAAGCAAGAATACAGTCGTATGCAAAAATTTGGGCACCCCTGATCATTTTCAAGGTTTTCCTTCATAAATCATTGGTTGTTGAGATCAGCAATTTCATGTAAATATGTCACATAGCAGACAAACACAGTGATATTTGAGAAGTGACATGAAGTTCATAAGATTTACAGAAAGTGTGCAATAACTACTTAAACAAAAGAAGGCAGGTGCATAAATTTGGGCACCCTTGATGTTTGGTTGATTTTAATACCTTCAGCCCTAATTATTTGAACACAAAAGTTGTTTGGTAAGCTCATTGAACCTTGGCCTACATACAAAGGTGAAGCCGATCATGAGAAAGGGCATTTGAAGTGGCCGGCTGCAAGTTGTTCTTCTCATTGCATCTTCTCTGAGGAGAGGCAACAGCCTCAAAACAACTATCAGACAACCTAAAAACAAAGATTGTTCAACATCATGGTTTAGGGGAAGGATAAAAGAAACTAGCTCAGAAATGTCAGCTGTCCACTGTGAGGAACATAGTAAGGAAAGGAAAGACCACAGGCACAGTTGTAGTTGAGGCCTGGAGTGGCAGGCCAACAAAAATCTCAAATAAGAAGGCGAAGGGTGGTGAGAACAGTCCAACTCAACTCACAGACCAGCTCCGCAGACCTACAACATGATCTCGATCAACTATTCAGTGCACTTTGCACAAAGAGATGCTGTATGGGAGATTAATAAGACGGAAGACTTTTCTGCACACATGCCACAAACAGTCACTTGAGGTATGCTAGGGCACATTTGGACAAGCCAGCTTCAATTTGGAATAAGGTCCTTTGGACTGATGAAGCTAAAATTGAGTTATTGGACATAACAAGGGGCGGTATGTAAGGTGGAAGAAGAGCACAGCATTCCAAGACAAACACTTGCCACCCACAGTAAAATTAAGTGGTGGTTCTATCATGCTGTGGGCTTGTGTTTGCTGAAATTGCTGATCCGGACAACCAATTATTTATGAAGAAAATCCTGTAAATGGTCAGGAGTGACCAAACTTTTGCATACGACTGTGTAGGATACCGTCTAATCCCCAGTCTTTATAAAGACCTATTTTTAAACTTAATATAAATATTTAAATCCACCATTGACTGGGATTCAGGGATGGATTTACCTGCATCTCTGACCACACGTCCTCATCAAGCGCTGTTCCACAGCTGTGATGCTGAAGGGGGCAGATGAGGCAGTGTCCCTCTGTCATGGACACTCCTGCAGGCAGGCTCAGGTAAACCTGCAGTCAGGACAAGCACAAGCTACACTAATCTATAGAGACTGTTTAACCCTGTTTCCTTTAAAAATCTTAAAGAATCTTAAAGAAAGCATAACTTGGAACAATTTGAGATGTGAAGTACTCAGAACACTGCAGCAGAGATAAGAACACATCAAATTCACCTCATATTTGGGGGAATGAACCTGAATTGCTTTGTATTATAATCTAATAAAACTCCTTACTATGTCATTTTACCCACCCCTGTTTCAGACCACATCCTCATCATCTCCTTACCTTGCAGCCTATGGCGACAATCAGATGCTTCTGGAGCTCCTGGCTGCTGAAGCAGAACTGGCATTTCTCCATGGAGGCAGCCAGCCTCCTACTCTCCCCAATGGCTTTATTTTTCATCCTCTCTTCTTCTCTTCCTTCCCCCTCTCTCTGTGCCGCACTCGACACAAACATATCGTCCAGGGTGTAGTTGTCCCCGTCCGTCTTGCCCATCATCTGGAGGGCGGAGCAAAGCAGGGGAGGACAGAGGAAAACATGAAAGAAAGTGTTCAGTCTGCAGACACACTGCTGTAGTTCTGAGAGTTCAAAAATGCCAGTTTTATCTAAAGTATAAAAAAAGACTGCACTACAGCATCTGCAAATACAGTCATAAATTTAGAATCATGTTTATGACTGAACGGAGGTGCACTGGCATTCAGCTCTATTTTGTGTATGTGTGTTTGTGTGAGATGTGTCGTCATGTGTGAATGTTAGTATTGCGAAACAGGGACCCAGTACACGGACTGTGGCAAATCTTGTCACCATGGCGACTGGGCAACAGGTTGAAAAATGTATTTGAGAATGCGCAGGGCAGGGACGGCTGAAGTGTGTGAGCATGACTCACTGTGTGGGAGTGAGTGTAGTGCACAACAGGGAAAAGTGGATGAGTTTAGTGGAACTGTGTATATGCATGTGTGTGTGGGTAAGTGGGGGGGTACATTACCTGTGTGCTTAGCCACACTGTACTAAGATCTGGAATGTGTTATAATCTAGACTGTTTGTAAAGATCAGCCACTAAAAATCCAGAGTATGTTCATGCAGTTACCCCAAAATAAAAACCAGAACGCATCCATGCAGATCCACCATGAAAATCTAGAATGTGTATGTGTAGATCAGCTATTAAAATCTAGAATGTGTTCTTGCAGATCCCCAAATAAAATCCAGAAAGCATCCGAGCAGTTTCCCCATTAAAATCAAAAACCACCTGAGTTCTAACGTTAGAGTAAATATTTCATTTTTTAAACACCAATCTCAAAACCGCTAAAGCCGAGCAGGTGTTTTACTCGACAGAACATCCAAGTTCATCAGGCCAGAAGAAAACAAATTCGACTTTGGAAGTAGATTTTAGATTTCTCTTTAGAACCCAAGGTTATGTGTGTCAAAGTCCAAAACTATTGGGGATGACATTTTGTCTCCATCCTGCAGAAAATGAGGACGACTTCAAATGTGCAAACTCAGGACTGGTTTGTTCTTTGAAAGTTCTTCCCAACAAACGTTTTGCCTGAAAGAAAATGTCAGAATAAGTGACAGACTTTCCTAAGGGATGAAAGTCTAATGGAAGATGGACCAATAGATCTGACAGATAACTCCTGAGGTTATGATGAGTCTGGAAGAAGGAAGCACAAAGTGTGCAGCCATGCGGAGATGAAGCTGACTTTTCTGTGTCTGGGATGATCAGTCTATAGCTGTTATGAGAAATGATTTTCATAGTAGGCCTGCCATGGTAACTGTGGATGCATTTTTAGTGTCATTCTTTAACGGCGTGTATTTTGGAGGAGCGATCCTGCCGCGTTCAAGTGAGGGCCCAGAACGTCAGAGGATGGGGAAAAAAAACGTAGATTGATTTTGCCGTTATTATTACCATGGCAACCCCCCTGCTATTTTGTTTAATGACGACTTCCCTGCCTCCTCATTTTTGCACAGAAGCACACACTGCTGTCAATCAGAGTTTCATGCCGTTTGTTGCAGCCGAACACGAGGAGTGAAGACGGAGACTGATGAAAGACAGGGGAAGCAGGAAGAGGAATGGTGGACTCCACTGATGCGCAGACTGACACATACATGCCAGCATGCCAGTTTCCATCTACTGCTGGATTTCTATCCGAGGCTCAGAGTAAACGAAACAGCTGAGGGAAATGACACCGAGTCCAACAGCAGAGCCTGAGAATCCTAAATGCCACAGAGGCTTCGTTACTTTAGATAATCTGACAAATGTTTTCTGTAGAAATCACCCATTTAGCTCTTGGAAAGAAAGGTCACATCGGACTTTTTCACAAAGGAGAGGGAACGGATGATAAATGTGTCAAACTGATCCAAGCAGGCCTTAAAGCTGCTTTGATTCTAAACTATGACATAAAGTCATTTCTGTTTGCAGTAAATAAATCATTAGTTAGTTTTGACCAACATTTCTTTGATATAAGTCCCGTCAGCTTTGTACTCGCTCAGCTTCATGACTCCATCAGGACTTCATTCAAGGATCTTCATCATCATTTCACCACAGTGAAAACCGTCAAATTTAACACTTTGCCACAAACGGCCAACAAACTGTAGGTCCTGTGGCCATCCCATAATAATTTCAAAATTTGGATATCCCTGGGCTGCACGGTGGCGCAGTGGTTAGCGCTCCTGCCTCACAGCAAGAAGGTTCCCGGTTCAAGTCCTGGCTGGGGGACATTTCTGTGTGGAGTTTGCATGTTCTCCCCGTGCATGCGTGGGTTTTCTCCGGGTACTCCGGCTTCCTCCCACCGTCCAAAAACATGCTTCACAGGTTGATTGGTTACCCTAAATTGTCCGTAGGTATGAATGTGAGTGTGCATGGATGTGTGATTGTGGCCCCTGCGACAGACTGGCGACCAGTCCAGGGGTGTCCCCTGCCTTCGCCCATGAGTAGCCGGGTTAGGCTCCGGCAACCCCGTGACCCAGAAAGGGATAAAGCGGATTGGAAGATGAATGAATGAATGGATATCCCTGACACGTGTTTTGGTTTCGATCGCAGTTTTTAAAATATATGTTTTGCAGTTTTTCAGTATGTGGCAGGGGCAACATTTTTGCTTAAAGTCACTGTAAGAAATAAAAATACTAAAACAATCTGGTCATTACAGTCTAGGACTGCTGTAGGACCTAAATATTCACCTTGGACGCCATACGTGAGTAGAGGGCATTCTGGTCCATAGCAGAGCTCATCTTCTCCCTGCGGACCATCTCCTGAAGATCCACTTTGTCGTCGTCTTGGAAGTAGCGGACCCGCTCCCCGCTGACATGAGTCTCAATCTGGATGAAGGAGATGCACAGGAAGAAAGTTGTGAGAAGCGCGACAAAACAAACCTACATGAAAACAACTGTTTAAATCAAGAAAATGTAACCATGAAAAGAAATGAATCATGTGACACTTGATTCCAGAGATAACAGAAAACAGAGGAGGCATGTAAATGACGTGATTTCTTCTGGAACCACCATGTGAAGGTCTGAGGTGACAAGAAGGCTGCAGCCTTTATGAAACAAACTATTTCACCTGCAACAGCAGCTTGACTGTTGTGGTACAAACTCACAAAATCACATCACATACATGTGTGAGCTGCTCTGGTAGTTTGCGAAGCGATTTTTAGAAGTTTCTTCCATCAGCAGGATCCAATTGGTCAGATTTTTAAGCTAACTCTTCACAATTCATTACTTTTTTGAAGTAAAATTCTGCAGCATTAAAAGCTAAAATATGCAACATCCGCATCAGTCACACAACAATCTGTGCCGTCCAGTTCTCTTTACCGCTTTCTGTTTCCGCCGTCCTCCATGGGGTTCCACTGGTCCAGACGGGCCTTTGACTGGCCAGGCCCGACCAGACTGATCTGTTCTGTACAGCAGGACTTCCTGGTCTTCACTGGAGCGAATGGTGGCCTAGACACCCCAAAAACACTGTCATTTAGTGCCATAAATGTTCAACAAAACCCTGTATATGAATTCCACTTTCATTAAATATCAATGGCAGAAGGGGAAATCTGAGAGGGAAAAGTTTTCTGTGGACTGGAGTTAAGGTTTAGCATTTTAAACTGAAAAAAACTACAATAAATATATAAATGATCCTTTTACGTTGCATTACTAACATATATATTACCAGTTTGTTTGTTTGAAGCATCTTTTTAATAAATCATAAGGAAAGAAAGAATAATTCTGAACGGCAAAGCTTTTCCAGCTTTCTTTGTCCTTAAATCTCCAGTTTCAGAAAATGAAATACTATGGTGGCCCTCAAGCCCAGATCACACCAACAAACCAATAACCTTAAAAACATATTAAAGATCACAGTGACAATTAAAAATGCAAAACAATTAAACATTTTAGAAATTAGAAATTCAGGGCCACCGTCAATTCCCTTTCATCAACTGTAACTAGTAAAAAAAATGATTGATTTTTGTAAACTAATGATGAATATTGTCTATCAATTGAGTTAAGGTTGAGCTTTCATGTTTATGGTTTGTTTCTAATGGTTTTCTGCTGTGATTATGATAATTCTGCTGAAATGTGAAAGTCAGAGCAGTCATGGTGGACTAAAGAAGCCTGGATTAGAAAGAGGAAAATATGAAACAAATGTTTCTTCAAGAATAGACAAATGAGTACGAGCTGAAATTACTCTAAATCAGCCGCACTCGTCCTTGCTACGCTGAAGAACCTCTCAGCTGACGAGTGTACTAAAACATGATTGATGAAATCTTCCTTCGAAGTATTTGATCTCTTTATTTTCATTTGAGGAGAGAACAGCCATCTTTCTGGAAAAAGAAGTGGCTTACAAACCAGCAAACAGGAAACGGCGTTGGGAGCAAATGACAAAGAGGTCATGCATCAAGGCTGAGGCATCTCACAGTCTTTTAGGAGACTATCTTAAAAATGAGAACATACACTGCCGGACCCCACAGTGACGGACTAAAGGTCACCATCTCAATGGGAGCTCGACAAGAGCACTTTTTCAAGAGACAACTATTTTTCTAGTAACGGACATTAAAAGTTATAGAAGTTTGCCACACCCAAAAAAATGTCTGTTACTGGAGTTTATGCAGATACTTGCTGAGCTGTAGGATCCAAAATGTCGTTTTCTTTGAACATTTCCTGGTTTATTTTATGGTTTTTCACCTTTTTTATTTGTTATTTAGCAACACCTGAGTGAAAGGTTTGATAAGCTCTGCTCACCTGTATTTGGGGCTGAGGAGTAGAGGGGAACAGGGATTTTTACTTTTGTTGACCACTATGTTTTGCTATTTTGATGACATTTTGTTGTGGCCGTTTCTTTTGCATTTGTCTTTTCCAGCCTTTGTTAATCTGGTTTGTCAAACCATACGATACAAACGTATTATTTTCTCCCACTGCTTGCTTTGCGCAAAAAAAAAAATGAAAAAGAATAGCAGCATATTTATAAAAAGTGGGTCAGACGCTAAATTGAACCCATCGACTCCTCAGGATGCTTCAACAGAAAAGTGAGTGAATGTAGAGTAAATGTACCATTGAGGGGTTCACATGTTTTTTAGAAAAGTTGAAACCATTTAAGCTAAATTAAAATCTGAATAACTTTGATGAGATAAAGTTTTATCTGATCTGCTGGCATAACTCTGTTGTTTAGTTCCTGCTGATAGCTGACGTTTGCTTCAGGATAGGAGTAGGTTTGTGTTCCCTAATTTTGGTTTATAAGAAAAAAAGTCAGTGATCCCTTCTTGCTTTTATAACAACGTTTGGGTTAAAGTCCACAGACCCGGTTAGATGCGGCCGTTTCCTGTTGTTTCTTTCTGGCTGCGTGATTCTCCTTGGCTTTACGCGCCGCCTCCAGCTGTGATTTCAGCTTTTCAATCATGACCTGAAAAACAAATACATGTTTTTAAATGTTGGATAACTAGGATTTGTCTTAATTTATACATACAAGAGAAAAAAGAGCAAATGAGTACTTTATATCTTTGAATACAGCACAGTTTAACATGTCAGGGCTAGTTCTAGAGAGGATCAATCTCTGCTTTATGACTGCAAAGAGAATCAATCAATATAACTCTTAAAACAAAAGACATCTGAGGAAATCTGATTTTTTTTGTCTGTGCAAAGTTTAAAAAAATAAAATAATTTCTTTTTGAGTCACAGTGGATTTACATTGTCCTGTGGCCCACCCACATGGTGGTGACATGCTAGTGTGAAACATACATGAATCCTGAATACTCAAAGGCGTTCTTAAGATAAAAGAGAAGAACTTACACTCACTGGCCACTTTATTAGATACCGAGACACCTGTCCCACTGCTTATTAACACAAATTACTAATCAGCCAATCACATGACAGCATCTCAATGCATTTATGCATGTAGACATGGTCAAGATGATCTGCTGCAGTTCAAACTAAGCATCAGAATGGGGAAGAAGGGAGATTTAAGTAGCTTTAAAGATGGCGTGGTTGTTGGTGCCAGACGGCCTGGTCCGAGTATTTCAGAAATTGCTAAACTACTGGGATTTTCACCCCAAACATCTATATCCATGGCGATGGATATAGAGATGGAGATGTTGATGTCAGAAGTCAAAGGAGAATGATCATAATGGTTAATAATTGTATAAACTCCACTTATATTTTAAACTAGCCTTTATTTTGATGGGTTTTTTTTAAGTTTATTATTATTTTTTATGTCTAACAGTAAAAAAAATACAGACAGAGGTGTTAGGAAAACATGGGTTGGAGAGATGGGAGGCAATGCAGAAAAACAAAAACACAAGACAAAACAAACAAAAGAAGCTCAAGGCTAAATTTTATAAAATGTCAAATATTTGTTTATAAAGACCTGCATTTTTGTGCAAAACCACTCACAGCAACTTACTCAAATATCCACAGAATTTTCTCTTCAACATTTGAGTTTTTCCAAAACACATCCACCACATGAACACCAGAGCCGTTTATGACTGCTGCATTTTCTGGATGCAGCAACAAATAAGAAGTTTGTTTGATTTATTTAAAATCCAGAGATTAAAAAAAAAAGTTTAAAATAAAAACATGACTCATCTTTGACACTATAAAAATGCAGAATTTCAAAAAATGAATAATTCTTCAAACAAAATCTTCTTAGAAAATATGAGCTAACTTTGATAATGTTCGACTGTCATTTGTCCCACTTGGTTTTCTTCAGTACAATAATGTTGGGATTTACAGCAGAAATCTTTCAATTTATGAAGCTCCAAACTTTTGAAAAGAAACACAGCGCTTCTCAGCAGCAAAAAAATAAAACGTCAGACTCACGGTGTTGCCCATCATCTCTGCTTTTATGAGTTTAGAGCCCAGTTTGTTCATCTCCTCTTCTGAAAGCAAAGGGATCTCCTCGTCTTCCTCATCCTCTTCTTCACTTTCCTCCTCAGTCCTGACCAAATATGGACAGAGGTTTTCGAGGAGAACACAAGAACCAGGAGATTTTAGAATGAGTAGACAAGACGTGTAAATAAAGCATAAAACATGCAAAACAGACAAAACAAAGTTACCATTATAAGTCTAGATAGTTTATGAACTTTCCAACCACATCACAGATGCATGTTCATCATCTGCTTTTGCTTGATCTCCTTTCTTCTAAATTTATTTTTTTATCAACATACGGCTGCAACATTAAAGCATTTATTCTGCTCAGATTTACAGCGCTGAACGGGAAACTTCCTTCTAAAGTTTTTCATGTAACCATTTCGTTGTTTGCTTTGACTTCTTCCATAGTGTTTATGTGTCATGATTCATTTGACTCATTACAGCTCTGCCCAGGAGGATCCTGGGAAGCAGCGTTCTAGGCTATTACACCTCTCATGGCACCGCTTCCTGCTGCTGCCACACTGCAGACTCATTTCATGCTGCAGGGGCTCTGACTTCTAGTTTACCCAAACAACTTAGCCTAATGAGGCAAAACACAGAAGGCTTCTTCACAAAGCAGCCGTGGTCTGACATATGGCCTACAGAGCTGATGTTCAACCAGTGAAGAGTGGAAACCCATAAACTTGTTGTTCCTGCTTTACTTTTCTTCATTGGTTCATTTTGTAGCAATAAGATGATGACCTGATAAAATGACCAAACTTTTATTGCTTAATATTTATTTTATTGTGAAAAATAACCAAAATACTAATGACCTTTCAAACTAGATACAAAAACAAAAAAGTCTGTTGAATATGCTGCCACATAAATTAATAATAATGCAACTGCAAGTAACAAAATCCATCAGAGAAGCACAGAAAATTAGACTTTTTGTTTCACAAATGTTTAAAAAAACTACACCAAAAGCAACAAAAAAATGAATCCCTGAAGGTCTAGTTTTAAAGTATAATAAAATAAAAGTGTCCAACCTTGATGGTTCAGATGTCTGAGGAGTGACTGCACTCATCTCTGCTTCCTTCTGGTTCTCCTGTCCTGCTTGTTTTTGGCTGGTTGGATCACACGCCAAAGAGCTTCCTTTTTTCTTGGCTGGAGCTCCACTTTTCTTGCTGCCAGAGTCTTCATCGTCAGAGCCGGGTTTCAGGAACTCTGCTCGTTTAGGTCTCTGTGGTGCTGCACAAGCATAACAGTGCAAAGTCTGTATTTTAAAATGTCCCAAAAAGCTACTGAAGCAAAAAGTGGCCCTGGTTCTAAAAGAACATGACTCAAGGAGAACCCACCTGCAGCACAGTCATCGTCCTCTGAAGGTTTGAGGAAACGGCCTTTCAAAGAGACTGCGTGTTTGCTCCAACTGTGACCATCAGCCCGTTGTTTTTCCCTGTTCTCTACTCTGTACCGATCACTCCCTCTGTCTCCTCCAACATCTCGAACTCTGTCTCTTCTTCCATCCCTTTCTTCATCCTCATTTCTGTCTCTTCCTCTAAACGCATCTCCATCACGGCTCCTTTCCTCCTCTCTTCCTCGATGTCTCTCCCTCTTTTCTCCTGCACCATCAGGATATTTGCCTCGGCGTCGGGGTGATGAGTCTCTGTCACTTCTTCTCTCTTTTGAGTCTTCATGTCTTCTCCAACGTTTCCTGTCCTCTTCTTCTCCTGCAGATCTTCTATTTCTCACTGAATGGCCGTCTCTCCATGGACCGAATGCAGCCTCCTCAGCTTCAGCAAGTCTCCTTTGAAATTCTTCCATTGACTGTAGAGAACAAAAACACAACATTTTAGTGATACTTTTAAAGGTTTTTCTGTGATTTTCAAACTCTTTTTGGCATTTTCATGTTTCTGTTGTCAAATCTGGACCTAAACTTACAAAAAAAAGTTATTGAAACCATTTTGCTTCCTCGTTAATGTTATAGTATTGACCCTCCCATTCAACAAAATTATGTGGGTATGTTTGCTTGTTTGTCCAGGTGTTAATGATGATGCTTAATATCTCCCAAACTTGCTTCACATTGTTTTATTTTTTTCTACACAGACTACTGAAATATTCTTTTTTTACTGTACTGTGTTATTTTAGTTGGTTGACTGTCGACTCTAGAAAATGAAAGTGTATGAACATTTTCTATTTAGAGTTCACCAGATGGTCGACGATCTTGATATTTTGTGTGGGCCTCCTGCATGAATCATACAGGTTTCCCCATTTTTCACCCACAGACAGCCCGTATCCACCGGTAAAGGCAGTTGTGACTAAGACTTTTAAAACGTCTTGCGTGTTGGAGTGTAATGGCACCAGAGTTCTCACCCCGTATCTTTCCGCCACCACAATATCAAGGCTGCGCTGCTCTCTGTCTGCTTGCTCCTTCATTCTCCTGTAACTGTTCTTCAGCCAGCTCAGACCTCCATCATTCACAGCTGGAGCTGAAGGGGAACAGAAGAAGAACGTGTTTAAAAGACGGTAAAACTTCTGGTTTGATGAACTCTGTTGATTCTGTGCTAATGTCCCCCCACTGCACTCGGGGAGAGTTCAAATCCCAGCGGTAAGCCCCTTCTGTACGTTCAGAAAATGTCTAAACAACATTTTCACAATGACAACAAACAAGGCGACCGAGAAGATAAAACAAACCAAAGTCACTTCATATTTTTTCATGACTAGAATAATAACATAATCTTTCAAGAATAATTTCAAAAAAATGAAACCTTTTTAATCTAAAAAGAAGGGTAAAGTCATGAAGGCAAAACAAGAAAAAAAATCTGACTTTAAAAGGAAAAAGACAAAAAAAATTTTTAAAGTAAATGAGAGTTGGTTGAACTTCTTTTAAAAAAATCTTTTACAATAAAAATATGTAGGCAACATTAAGTGCAGCGTATTAAAGTGAGTACTAGACAAGTAGGAATGTGGTACCAAAACCGCATCCCTGCCAGTTCCATCGTGGTACCAGTTCCATATCATCAATTGGTAACCGGCACCTCAGGCGGCGCGCGCTGTCACCCACAAATTTCTCTGTGACGAGCAACAACAAACGCATGCAGATGGCAGAGCGGCTACGAGCAAAAAGATCTAAAGTTTGGCTGTATTTTTCCAAAGTAGATGCAGACAGCACACGCTGTCCCCAATGTAACAAAAACGTGTCTGTAAGGGCAGTAACACCAGTAACCTGTCTAAACACTGTGCTAAAATACACCAGATTCTAGCGGAGGGGTGCGCGTTTGACCGTCCAAGTGAGACATCTAGTGCTGCTTTTGCTTTAACAGGTGTGTAAGCACGTGGAGCATGTGACTAAAGCGTTGTTTATCAAAGATAAGTGCATGAAATTTGAATAAAAAGGAGAAAATGAATGTGGTTTCCAGCACTGTAAAAAAAACAATATCATATAGATCATACAATATAAGATCATATAATATAATAACAGGCTGCATGTTCCGATTGTGTCTCATTAACAATACATTTTCCAACATAAATGTAAAATTAACTATACAACTTTGTGTATTTTTATTTCCACTGTTATTGTTCTTTAAAGTGAAAAGGATATTTGATATATTTGGTTCTTAATTGCAATGTTTATTTAAGTTGTTACCTTAAAATGCATGTTATTACTACAAAGACGTCTAACTATTAACAATTTTATTTTACAGTTGCAAAGGATTTTAAGTTGACGTAGTGTTTTAATATATGTTCTAAAATAAAATGTTTTCATGTACATAGCTTGTTATTTATCTTCTCCCTCCTTGTTTTCACACAGAAAAGTATCGATAAGAATACAAATAAGAAAACCTGGATCAATAAGATGAGTAGTTTCACTAAAATCTTAAAAATACTCATCCCTACTGGACAAGTTTAGGACAACTTCTTTGAAAAAACAAAAGGAATCTTGTAAAAATATGTTTATCATGTTGATTTTATAAAGGAAAAACATTAAATTGTTTGAAAACTGAGAACTGAACCTCCATCCTGATAATTCTTAATAAGAGAGGATAGTGTTTGATCCAATACCTTTTTTACCAGCCGTACCAGCAATCTCTTCTGGAGGCAAACCACTTCCTCCATCTTTCCAGTATGGGTTCAACTCCAGTTTCTCCAAACTAGCCTGAGTGAAACAGACTTTTATTAAAATAGGGAAATAAAGAATGAAATGAAAACCTGTGAGGACCTCTAAGTATTTGTAGGCGTTTTCTTTACTGATAAATCCTATTGTTGAAGGTCTGTAGAAATCCTTTTAATACAAATTTGTATCCATTATTTCTTAAAAACCAAAAAGCCAACGGGAACAAACCTGTTCCACAGCCCGAGCTTTGCCCCTCTCCTCCTCTTTCTGCCGTTCTTTCTCAGCTCGCCGCTCAGAAGTTGATATTGTTTTCATAGCCAGAAAGTCAAAAGTCATCCATTCATCTCTCTGAAGAGAAATTCATTAGACACACTGTGACCTATGTGAAAGTAATTGCTCTTAAAACACTGCTTCAAATCTCTGAATCTCTGTCTGCTGTATTTGTAAACTGTAAATTGTACAGCTTAGGTAGCGCTTTATGGAATAAAAACACTTCTTAGTTTTGAGAGGATGCAAACGTTACCTGGACATTAGGTTGAGTGGTTCCACTGGTGCCTGAAGACTGGGGTTCTCCTGATGTTTGCCATGCTTTTACAAGCTGCTGTGGAGGCTGAGCCTCAACCCACTCCTCTGCTGAGTCCTGACATGTCCAGTAAAAACAAAGAAGAGCCAGCATGATGATGAAGAAACAAATCACCAGGAGTACTGGGAAGATCTAAAAGCTACAGAAACAGAGGGTCCAAATCCCTTTAAATGAAACCCATTGTAGGATGATCATTTTTCTTTTTGTTTAACAATTTCCCCATTCCGTGTGAGTATTTAATGTGTTTTTCAAAGTGTTTCTCTATTTTTGCTACTGCGTACAAGTGGCCAAAAAGAGGTCTCTCATCCTCCCCCATCTGGCATTTTGATGGGAAGAGTTGAGATTTAAAGAAAAAAACATTTGAACAGATTCAGCAGTTATCTCTGATTAAATAAAACTAAACTCTGCAACTCAATTCAACCCAAAAAAAAAAAATCTTCAATTATTGAAATTAGTAATAAACGTCTTTGTTAATAAAATGATCAGAAGAAGTTGTTGACAAATCCTCTGCTTCCAAACCACAGTTTGTATAGAAGATTCACAGGAAGACGGTCTACCTCTGAACCACCACTGGAGGCATCTCCTGGTTCAGTTTTCTTCTTCTCCTTCTTATCCTTCTTCTTTTCCTTTTTCTTTTTTGATTTCTTCTCCTTCTTCTTCTTTTTGGTCTTCACAGATCCATCCTGGTAAATGTTTAGATACAGTTAATTACAGCCAACCTTAATTCATATAAAAACACTTTAATATTAGAATTTAAATAAATACTATTAGTACGGAAAGAAAGAAAGCTCATAAAATACTGCAGCAAAAATGAAAAAGGACTAAATTATACGTTTTAATTTGCTAAACAAAGGTTAAAACAAGTCTATCTTTCGTACTGAAAAATGAAAAAAGACAACTAACCAATATGTTGACATAAAATCATGACCAGTGGGCTTTTTTTATTATTTCAAAAACAAAAATTGTTTTTTCTGTGAAGCACGTGGTTTCAAATTAAATAAAATTGTATTCATCCTACAATGGCAAAACTCATAGCAGCATTTGAAGTCCCACTCCAACTACATTTTTATCTATCGTAAAATTGTTCCTAGTGGTCTTTTAATCATGATAACGCTCTTTTTAGGAAAAAATGAAAGCAGCCGGTGTCATTTTTTGAGACATATTTTATGCATAGCAGCAGGAGCTCATTAGAAATTCACCTCTGGGTTATGGGTGGGACTGTTGGCAGGGAAGTAACCTACATTAATATGCCAGCAATCCTTTGTTTACATTGCCTCCCACTAGATTATAGACCCTCACAACCCCAAGCTAACATTAGAAGTGCAACAAAAAAGGCGACAAATATTGGAGCCACCCAGCTGTACAGCTTAAGCAAAATACCAGTTCAGATGAGGAAAACAAACCTGTACATGGATTTATTTGTATGCAAGTGGATGCATCGGAATGGATCGAAGTAGGGAGCTTGTAGCCTGCCGATTGTAGTTTGCTTGTAACAACTACAAGATTTTTAAAGTGGCATTTCTTCGTCTGCTCCAGATTCACAACTATTTGAATAAAAAAATACTCAGAAACACAGTTTTAATCTTTAGTTTCTTTATACACGTCCTCCATCATGAGAAAAATTCTACACAAAAAAAACACAAAAAATATGATTTTCATTGGCGTGGGTCTTTAAATGATGCGTCTGTCATTGTGCTGTTTACGTAAAAGATTTTTCTGAAGTGAAACAGATGCATCTTACTTCTCCTGACTGCTCCAGCCTCTGGTTGACTTCAGGAAGTATCCAGGTGTCTTCCCCTCTCTGTCTCTTCAGCTCCTGTCTCCTTTCCTCCTTCTCATATTGTTGCTTAGCCTTTAAAAACAATAAAGTTTATTCAAGATTCACAGAAAAATCGAATTCAATATCTACAGCATACCAGTATTTGTTGTTTTATGTTGCACACAACCTATGTTAAAGTACGGTAAGCTGAAGTGTCCATAAAGAAAATGTGACACAAACAAGTGACTGCGAAAATCTGAATCTGAAGATATTTTCAGGATTATAATAAGTATAAAAGTGAGCTGGAAAATTGGTTTGAATATTTAGATTATAAAAACAGCTAAAAAAGTAAAGATTTCATTAAGTAAAATATTTTTGTTGTATTGGTCAGCAATAAAGCTAAATTTAGACTGGGTCTATAAAACGTGCCAAATCCTCTAGAAAGTTGTTTCTTTGTTATACTGTTTTGTTACAACAAATAATACTTTAAAGAAAAGCAAAAATTTCCAAACTTAAGCTCTCAGTTTACATGTTAAAAAGTCAGTGGATACGCAGGTTTTCCTCAGCTTAGCATTAAAATCACTGATGGGCTTCACTCAGTTGTTTGCCGGTTTCCTGGCGCTTGCGCAGAACAGGTACGAGTTTACAACAATTTATGTCCATTTACAGGAAACAGCTGTAATTCCTGCATAAATAAACCTTTATTTGTTGAGCTGTGTGCATGTTTGAAGACAACAAAGAGGCTGTTCCTGTCTTCTGTCTGTGCACAGCGGATAACTGCAATCGGGACACAAAGTAAACACAAAGACAGGCTGCTATCTGCTATCGGTTACTTTCAGTGTTTGTCTCATATTTCCCCGCACGTGTTCTGGCAGCATTCGCTGGTCCAAACGGGTTTTATCGGAACAATATCCAGACAAGCCGTTGGGTTACTTTATCACGACAGCAGAGCTTTCCCTAAACGTTCAATCCCGATTGATGGTAGCATTCTTCGCAGGTCGATGTTGGCGAGAAAAATTCAGCACAAACAAACGGCGGCGCGAATTTACTTTACGTACATAAATCTGCGTTCTGCAAAGTCCCAGTTCGTACCTTTTGTAGCGCTTCTTGGCGCGCCTGTCGTTTTCTTTCTTTCGCTTCTTCGATGTTGCTGGAACTCTCAAAACTGACTCCGTAAGCCGCCATGACAACGTCGTTCACGGGTTTAGTCAACTGTCGTAAAGCATCGCAGTTTACGATAGTTGAATTGTGGTTCTTGTAGTTTATTTTAGTAGATCAATTCCCTGGCTAACAGGGAAATGTACTTTATTTTTAATGGGGTAATTATTTAAATATATAGTTGGTGTTTACATTTATGTTTTTGTTAACTACTAAATTATTTAACCTTTGTAGGCCAACATTAAAACACTTGGGAACTCAAAAATAAAACCTTTATTTTTTTTACCCACAAAATAATTTAGGAACATAATCTCTTCCCTTAGCAAAAAGTCTTCTATTAAAGCGCACTAGTACAGATGTTTAGTTTATACTAAAAGTGATGCAGTATACTTGAAGTTTACTTTTAATTTACAATTATGTATTGTAATGTCAATGTAGTCACGAGGTGGCCCAACCTAAGGTCTCATTGTGAAGAGGAGGATGGTAGATATACTATGTGTCCAGGTGGAAAGAGAGCACGGCTAGAAGCTTAGAAGCCGGATTCACGTTTTTTAATCATGGTGGAGATGGGAAGAGAAATGTAGTAGGAGTTATCTTAAAAGAAGAGTTTGTTAAGAGTGTTGTGGAAGTAAAAAGGGTGTCAGAGTGATGAGTCTGGAGATAGACATGGAAGAAGTGATGTTTAATGTTGTTAGTGGGTATGCCCCACAGGTAAGATGTGAACTGGAGGAAAAGGAGAAATTCTGGTCCTACCTTGATGGAGGGCTGATGAACATCCTTACAAGTGAGAGAGTTGTCATTGGCGCAGATTTCAATCTACACGTTGGTGCAGGAAATAGAGGTGATGGGCAGGTTTGGTATCCAGGAGAGGAACGTAGAAGGACAGATGGTGGTTGATTTTGCAAAAAATATAGAAATGCCTATAGTGAATATATTCTTTAAGAAGAGGCAGGAACATGGGGTGGCCTATAAGAGTGAAGGTAGAAGCACACAGATAGACTACATCTTGTGTAGACGGTGTAATCTGAAGATCAGTGACTGAAAAGTAATGGTTGGTGAGAGTGTTTCCAGACAGCATACGATGGTGGTGTGTAGGATGACTCTGGTGATGAAGAAGATGAAGAAAAAAAAGACAAAGGCAGAGAAGAGGACAAACTGGTGGAAGCTGAAAAAAAAAGAATATTGCATGACTTTTAGGAAACAGTTGAAACGGGTTCTGGGTGGTCAAGAGGTATTCCCAGATGATTGGATAACTACAGCTAATGTGATCAAGGAGACAGGTAGGAGTGTCCTTGGTGTGTCATCAGGAAAGAAAGTTGATAAGGAGACTTGGTAGTTGAATGAGGGGGAGCAGGAGTGCATATGGAGTAAGAGGCTAGCTAAGAATTAGGGGGACACTAAGAGGACTGAGAGTAGACAGGAGTACAGAGCAGTGCAGCAAAAGGCGAAAGTAGAGGTGTCAAAGGCCAAACAAGGAACTTGTGATGACTTGTATGCCGGGTTGAGAGGTAAAGAGGGAGAAACTGACCTGTACGGATTAGCAAGGCAGAAAGACCGATATGAAGCATGTTAGGATGATAAAGGGTGGTGATGATCATGTATTGACAGGTGCCAGTAGTGAAATGGAAAGATGGAAAGAATACTTTGAAGAATTGATAAATGAAGAACATGAGAGAACAAAGAATAGAAGAGGTGACTGTTGTGAAGCAGGAAGTTACAAAGATTAGTAAGTGAGGAGGCATTGAAGAGGATGGAGAGTGGAAAGGCACTTGGTCCTGATGATATACCTGTGGAGGTATGGAAGTGTCTAGGAGACATGGTAGCAGTTTTTGACTGGGTTGTTCAACAGGATCTTAGGAAGAGAGAAGATGCCTGAAGAATGGAGGGGAAGTGTGATGGTGCCCATTTTTAAGAATAAGGGAGACGTGTAGAGTTGTGGCAACTACAGATGAATAAATCTGATGAGCCTTACAATGAAGGGATGGGAAAGAGTAGTTGAAGCTAGACTAAGAACAGAGGTGAACATTAGTGAGCAGCAGTATTGTTTTGTGTCAAGAAAGAGCACTTGAGTGAGCAGACATCACGTCTACACAAATAATTATAATCATAGAAGTTGTCTTGCTGTTTGTGTATATTGTTGCATACTATTGTTGCCTCAGCTAATGACTTTTTTTCTATAACTTTTGCTTCTGCATATGCATTTATCCCTACAATAGTCTCCCTGTGCCTACAGCACTAGTTCTCCGTAAATGAACTAGAATCTTTCAGAAAAAAAGAAAATTGCAACATTAAGACAAACTTTTCAGATTTTTTTAGGTTTGAAATAATAACCGGCAAAAAAATGAACAAAAGAAGAGTGGCATAGTTCTATATCAAAGCCTTGTTGAAACCATAGATTCTCAAAAATCCACATTTATTAATTGCTATTAGAATCTAAACAAGAACATCTTTTCATTTTGTTTTGCATTTTTTATTCCGGTAAGTTTTCATTTGCGCAGACATATCTTCATGCATTTACTCCTTCTGCAACACAACACACCAGTTCCCCTGGTCATGATAGCTGCTCTTCACTTTAACTCCAGACACCTGAGCACAGAGCAGCTCTAGTTCCCCCTGCTGGAAGACGTGGTAATAGCGATGAAAGACAGGAACTGAGCTGTTCTCTGGTTTCAAAGTAGAAGCAGCAGGACTCAGCTTAGCATCTGCACGCTGTGAGGTGTTAGGGTCCGAGTCAGACCCCGGGCTTGGATCACTACCAGAGCTTAAGTCCGAGTTTTCCTTCTGTTGTAATTTCCCTCCTTTCAGATGCCAGGGAACCAAAAGATCCTGGGAAGTAAAGGCTGTGCGGTTGATGTGCACACTGAGCCGGCCTTCAGGAACTCTACTAACATCTTGCACACTGTTGGAAGGTTTGTGGGTGTTTTCTAAGTTGCAGGAAGGATTAGATATTTGTTCTCCACTGGATTTCTGGCTCTTCTCTGACAGTGAGTTGGTACTGAACTCTCCATAGTCTTCTTTGAAGTTTTGCTTGAGGTATTTGGACTTCTGCTTGTTGTATTCTTGTTCAAAAGCCCAAACATATATGAGTGCCTGACCCCCAGGTTTCAAAAGTCTCACCAGCTCAGTCACTGCTGCCAGTCGCCGCTCCTGGTAAATGCAGGAAAAACATTCAAACTCATTATTTCAACTGGACAGTCACTAAAAGAAAAAAAAACTAATTTGAGAGAAAAAAAAAAACAAGATTAAATTAAAATTATATGAAATTAACAGTTTTATTCCCTCTTTTTGATCATTTTTGTGCAGAACTTTTTTTTTATTTGATAACAATTTTTTGTTATAATGTAAGGAAAATAACTGCTGCTATCAAAGATGGTGTTCTGTAGTTTAGATGGTTTACTTTGATTTTCTTTGTGCACCTCAGATCTTTTTTTTTTGCATTTTTCAGCACCATTATTCCATATAACCAATTGTCTTTGGATTTTTGTGGGTCTAAAAAGAGGTAATAATTGATAAATGTCAATCAATCTTTGTATGAGCATGTGCAGAACATACCGTGGTGGAAAAATGATGAATGACTGCAATGGAAACGCAGGCATCACACGACGCCGTTCGCAGGGGGACGCTAAGGGCGTCTGACACAAACGCATGATAACCCCTCGCAGCGCAGATTTGAACAAGAGCAGTGCTGCGATCACAACCCACCTGGAGGCAAACAAACACAACAAAGACAAACTTCAGCTGAAGACACAACTCCATTAGGAACACACAAGCAGGATATATGAAGAAAAAAGAAGAATGACTTCAAATACTAAAATAAGGATTTTTTTATAAGTCAATTGAGTAATTTTAGAGACTTTTGTGGGGGGTTTTCTGTCATTATTCGAGGGATACAAATAATGTTGCCCATGTAAACACAAATGGACCTGAGCAAACAATCATCTTTTCAGTTTAATCTTATTCTAAACAGCAGCTGCAGACACAGTGCCAGTGGTTTGTAGGAGACAAAAAGGTAAAGAATTAAACAGAGAAAAGCAGGGGAGGAGTACATGGAAAATAAAGAGGAATTATCCTCAGAAATTGGTGTGTGACCTGCATAATCACAATGTTCTAAATGGTGATTTATAACAGCTAAGCCTAGAGTCAGCATAAGCTGCTTACATGCACGTCCCACATCCAAAATATGAATATCCCTGATGTGCACAAGTAAAAAGAAAATGAGGAAATTACCATGGAAACGGAGCTAGTGAAAGTGATTAAATCAAAGCATCTGTGACAGCTGTTGTTGCATTGATGCATTTGTCATAAAGGATAATTACACAACTTTTACAAAATAAAACAAAACAGTCAAACTACATGTCTTTCTAAGAATATTTTCCAAGACTACATTTAAAGTCCCACTCCGATCATCTTTTGATCATTTAAGAAGCATTCCCAGTGTTTTTTAAGTCATAAGTATGCAGTTGTTAGGGAAAATCAAAAGGTCCGTGTCGTTTTCTGGGACAGTTTCTGCAGAGCTGCAGGAGATCATTAGAAATTCATCTCTGAGTTGTGGGCGGGACCAATGGGGTGGAGCAGCAACCCCCCAGCCCCACCCCGGCCATTGCTGAGAGCTTGGAGCAGGGAGCCAATGGCCTGCCCAGCATATTTTCTTCGTCACAAATATAATCTTTTTCCGACAGTATTTTTGCGTTTCCTCCTGATTCATAATGATTTGAATAGAAATACTTAGAAATGCAATTTAAGGCCTAATTCTCATTAAATATGGTCTCCATCATAAGAAAAAGGGCACAAGAACATGCTAAGAACACAAAAAACAGGATTTTTATTGAAGTGGATCTTTAACACAAAAGTATGGACATTAGTTTTTGTGGCTGTAAAGCTTCTGGAAAGTTGACCTTTTGCTAAAAACCTGTTTTTTTTTTTTATCTTTCTTGTGGTCCATCATTTATTAGAAACATGGGTTGGTGGTATGAGGAGCAAATCTGTGTATGATAGTTCCCTCTTTGGAGAACTGAAAATGCTTAACAGCTTGTATTACTTTTCCGATTGAGTTCCTGGAACCCACACATGCCGCCCATCAGGTTCCTGTTAGACAGCAAGTGGTCTGCAGTGAAGGCTTGTAGGACTACACTGCCAACAGGTCTCTGTCTGGTGTTGTACGCTGACCCCAGACGTTCTTCCTTCAAAGAATGTTCTGTTCATTATGTATGAGTCCAGATTTTGCCCGCAGCAGGAGATCAAAGTGTGAAGAAGCAGCACCATCCTGTTTGCTGCAGCGATGTAGAAACATCTTTAGGTGGAGGAAGTGTCATGGTATCTCTATTACTGGAAAACTGAGGCTTCTTGAAGGAAATCCTGAAGTAGAACCTCGAGCTAAAATTTGACAGTGAGCAACCCTCAGGAGTCACATCAACAAAATAAGACTTTTGCTTTCAAAGTCCCATACCTGAGTGTGTGACATTTATTCTCCACATTTGACCCCTCCCCTAAGGGAACGATGAGCTGCAAACGCAATCTCTTAGTGGTTTAAACCCCCAATCCAAACAGGGAGACATTGAGTCACACTTTTTAAATCTGTGGTAAAATCTTGATCATAGATTTGAACCCACAACCTTCCAGTCCCAGGGCAGACACACAACCACAAGGCCAGTCATAGAGAGGAGAAATTCAAGTTTGAAGGTGAAGCATCAAAGAATCTTATAAAATGGTCTTCTACTCACAGCGACTAAATCAGCGTTCACACCCAGATACTTCCCGTTTCCACAGCCCACGTCGGCCAGGACGCTGCCGGGCGGCAGCGTGGACAAGAAGTGGCACACACGGGGCCAGGGTGTGTGGCGAGTGTCGCTGAAGTGCGAGGCGATAGTGCGGTAAACGCGATGTACGTACTCCTCCTCCAAACGGGCTGCATCTGCGTGGCAGGAGGGGAGGGAGGGGCCAGGAGATGGCGAAGGTGCGCCCTGACTGTCGCATGCAGACGGAAAAGCTGGAGAGTAGAGAACAAATTCGTATTTACTGCACTAAACTGAAAACATAAAGCTTTTTTCACAAAAATTAGCTCTTCTTCCAGGTTTTAAATCTGCAAAATGTGACAAAAGCTAAAAGAGATCAAAAGTGCTGTGGATCAACACCTGAGGGCAAATCAAACCACAAATCAACATTTTGGCCCCAAATTACCCTCAAAAACTGACACAAAGTGTTGAGAAAAAACAATTAAAGGTGTCTTTCTGCTTAGCAGCACTCACCACAGCAACAGGGTTCATGTTTGATCTTCCGGAAAGTGAAGGAAGTGCGAGTTCCTCTCCTGCTCAAAGTCAGGTTGCTTTGGATCCCGGGTTCCATGGGAGCATCGGCCCGTGGCTCCTCCGCTGGGACCACGTCAACCTTTCTGGGTGTGATCCTGACACAGAATACCATGCTTTTGTGGTTAGGAGACTTCCTAAACCCGAGGAAACCTGCAAAAACCTTGTGAAGTTCAGATACAGATAAGGACTGCCCACCCGTGGCTCCAGAGGTATCTGCTCTCCCCCTTCATCACCAGGAGACTCCGTTCTGGCAAAACCAAAGCAGCGACACGGCCATCGGGGTGACGGAACTCCATCACTGTCTGTGGGGAGGGGGCAAACAAAGCAGGAAAATGGTAACTCAAAGCCATTTACCCTGACAGGAGTGGAGGAAGAAAAATCCAGAAGTTCCTCATTAAATAATGAAGCAGCTTCAACAAAAAGAGACCAACTGTAAAGAAGACGCTTAGCCAGCTGGTCTGGAGAAACCAGAGGAGCACCAAGGTGTGAAAGAAGTGATGAGAAGATGCAGCCTTTGTTATACAGAGGCAACTAACTAGGCTTTGGAATGGAGCATCTTATGGAGATTAGACAAACACTGAGGTGTCTGCATTCCAAACCGACCGAAGAAGCGTGAACTTCTGAGCAGGGTGGAAGGGTAGGAACCTAGGATGAGGTCTGAAAAGCAGAAGCAGGTCAGCTTCAATGTGGCTGAAGCAGAAACACCAGAAGTCTGAGGATGTTCAAAGACAACATTTCAACTTCACTGAGAAAATAAACAAGTAAAACCTCAAAAAACTAAAGCAAAGCTGTATTGGTGAAGAGGTGGAGCACTAATATAAAAAGTGGGTGAGATGATCTCTTCTCAGTGTTGAATTTGCAGGTGAAACAACCAACTCCAGGTCACTACAAGGTTTCCAGGAACTACACCCTCGACTCCAGCCTGAAGCAGATCCTTCAGAATCAACCAGAACAGATAAGCTTCACACCTTGGAATGGAACCCAACTCACATAACCACGAAGAAACTGAACCAGGCTTACAACACTATCCAAAAACGAAACCAGACTCACATAACTACGCAAAAACTGAACCAGACAAACAACAACACCCAGAAACGAATCAAGACTTCTAATAAAACCCAGAAACGGCACCAGTTTCTCAAATCCACCCAAAAAAAGAAACATTTTAATGGTGTTTGAGGGGAAATGCAGCTCTGCCTCCTTACTTTTGCGCCCAGACTCAAGGACAAGATGGTGTCTTCAAAGGCAGAATGAGTGTCCACATGGGGGGGGATGCCTGAAAAATGGAGTTTAAATGTCAGATGAAATAAATACATCTGTGAAGGTCAGTCTAAGAACAGGAGCCATAACTGCTGTTTGTTGCTGGCTAACATAGTCAAAAACTGTCAAAAATATTTCACATAAAATAGTTAAATGTGTAAATGATTCGAGTCTGACACAACCCAGCGGTAAAAGGAGGGGATTGGGTCTGACAATTCCCTCTGAATGCTGACGACAGTCTGTAATGTCTGAACATTCATTCATTCATTTAGATCGAACAGTCTTTTTCTGAGGCTCTGTCTCAGTTTCCCTGAACAGGTCAAAGAGGACATTCAAAAACATTAAAGAAAAACCTGGGATTGCAGAATTTATTTAACATCTGAACATTAATATTTATTTTAAATGTGTGTAACAAAATCAAACTGCTGTCACTCACCCTGGCCAGGCTCATACTGGTTCACAGTCAGCTGATCGGAAAGGATGTTGGTGTGTCCATGCTCCACACAACGCTGCAGAATGGGTACACACTCCTCCGGAAGACCTGAACACACAGATACACACACCATTAAAGTGTTAAAAAATTCATAAAAACAAAATAACTCTGTAGTTTGAATCTCTAAAATGTCTCTGTAATTAACAATGTTTGAATGAAAGAAAAAACAGGACCAAATTGTGTCGTACCTGCAGCTAACGGTTTGTCTTTATCCACATTATTGATGTCATAGCGAAATTCAAAGCCGTAATGTTTCACTCTTCTGTGTTTCAAGGACTTTTGGGCTAAAACACATTTTAAGGTTATCAATAAAAAGTACAAACATCTTTCAACAAAAAATGATGATGAAAAAAAAGTCAACCAACTATAATCTAGTATAATATTTAAAGATCAACATTACTTCTAAAAATGGAATCATTTCACCAAAAACAAAACAAGAGATAAGAAACATTTTCACAGTAAAAAAGTATAAATGTTAACCTGTGACATTATTATGAGTGGGTGACCAGTCAATCGCACTGAGCAACTGCGCTTCTTCTTCTGGAGACACAAAATTTTCCACCACAACCAAACCTTCTGGCAAAGGGACAGACACTGCCTCTTTATACTTCACTGTAGACAAACATGGAAATAGGACAAATATTTATGATAAAGATGAATTTTTGAGGTGGTTTAAGAGGTTGTTCATAAGACAAGCACCTGAGTTGACGTAACTGAGGTACAGTGTGACACTGCTCTCCCCACACTGTAACTTCCACCCGTTAAGGTTGGCGTGAGCTTTCCGAGCGCCATCTTCAGATCTGGAAACAGGATGACAGTTCTAGGTCAAAACCAAGACTTTCCCCCACAATTCCATGCTCCAAATGAGCAAAAGACGGAAGCTGGAGTTTGACAGCAGCTTGGTGATCCTCCAGCTGTATCTGCAGCATCAGAAAACTATTTATGAACAGTTAGATTTCAGAAATAAACTTGTACTTTTTTTGAAGAGAAGAATGTACAGGAACATTGAATCAGACTGCTCATTTCCTCTAGGGTACCTGGACAACATTTTTTTCTAAAGTATTTGATAATCAAAAATTAATTTCTAAAAGAATACAACTAATCCTTTCAGCAAAAACACAAAGTCCACTTTTATATTTGAATTTAGAAGTAACACATAAACTCAATGATAATTTCAACTATGCAGACACGTACACAAACTCAGAGTCTGTTTAAATGAGTTCATATTATGACGTGACAATTACAGTTAACAACCTGGTTCACAGACCCATTACTACAAAATAAAAGCATGATTTGTGAGGTTTGTCTCAGGTCAGTCATTCAAACATCTCAAAGTTGGTATTTATATTTTCCATTCTTTTTTGTCACTGTCCTAAAAAAGTTGTTTTTATTTACAGAATACATTAGTGTCTTTAGAAAAAAATTGGGATCCGTTTCAAATCATTACAATTAATTTTTTTTAATCCTAAAATGATGAATGTGTGTAACTGTAAATTGAATTTGTTTGTATATAAACCCCATTTGAATATTATTAGATGCAAATAAAGGATTGCTGATTGGTTCTTACAGACGCCCAAATTTATTATTACAAGTACAGAACTCTTTAAAGACAGTCATTACTTTAGCAACAAATCTAACTTCATAGTTGTTCACCTACCCAAAGGTGACAAAGGCGTAGGGTTTGTGAGGAGGCATCACCAACGTTTCCACTTCTCCCATCTCCTGCAGCGCTGCAGTCAGCTCTTCTCGACTCACGCCATTCCCCAGGCCTCCGTTTGCAATCACAAAGCTCTGCACATTTTACACGGCGCAAGGTTCATACAAAAATAGACAAAAAAACAAACAGATCATTAAAAACACGCTGGTTCACACAGAGATAAGAGATAAACGCTTGGTTTTTCAGACTATCCGCTTTAATTAAAGTTCTCGTTTGTTTACCCTAGTCGGCTGCGGTGTTGTGCAGACGCCCTCGTGCTTCAAGAGAGTGTGGCTGGCTTTTATCTGTTTTCGTAAGACCTTTTTCTCCTCTTTACTCTTGCTGCTTTCTGTTGACACATTGGACTTCATTGTACCGTCCCCATAAACTGTCCGTGCTAAACAAGCACCGGAAGACGATGGTTCCGGATGATGACGTAAGGAAAAGGGCGGAATTCTTCTGTTATGAACATTGACGTCCAAGTTACTTTAAAAAATATTAAGTTACACGTTACTTGCTCTTATCCAAAAGTAATAACAAACTCAGTACACTACAAACTTACAAGCTGACATACTTTATAGTTGGTGAAAACACTTGCCACACTTCATGATATTTTCCCTTAACAAAAAGTAGTCTATTTAGGTGTACAACAAGTATTTAGTCAATTGTAGAATAGATTAGGAGGTACCTTGCATCAGAGTAGTGGACAGCACAACTGCTTAGTTTACCATCTTGCTGGGAAGGATGGGCGATCTGTCAGTGCCAGTATCGGTATCGGATGAAATTTGCATAATTTGAGTTTATCGATCCAATGTGAAAAAATCTACAGATATTGTTCTGACTGTTTTTAGATACACTTTATTTTTTTAAACGTACCGGTATATATGCTCCTAATGGATTCCTGGAACTGCCATTGAGTAATTTTTCTGACTGTTTTCAGGTGTATTTTAGTTTTGATAGGTATACATGTTGTTCTAATAGATCCATTGCAATAAGACATTTTGTTTACAGCTATGTCTAATAGTCAATAAATGGTCTGAATGTTTTTCGATATATATTTTCAACGTTTTAAAGTAATACTTCTTCCTTTGAGATCCCATGTATGATTTACTTACAAGTCTGGCATCTTTATCTTTATTAGGTTTGATTGTAGGAATGGCGCCATCTCTGAGGATCAGTCTTCCAAACGATCCACTTTGATACAGGCCAAGGTTAAAACAGTCATCTGCGAAGTGGCGGTCACAGACAAAAAGCTGCAAAAATCCTTTTTTTGCCTAGGGTGCCATGCAGACCAGGGTGGGGCCTGCACTTGTTATTTGTACACTTAAAAAAAAATAAACTGCAAGTGTACTACTTTTTGCAAAAGGTTAATTTAAAGCCCTTCATGTGTAAACAGGGTCTAATTTTAGTTAAAAACACACAGGAGAGTACCATCATGGCTAAAACTGCAATAAAAAAAAATAAATCTTTTTTTTTTTTTTTTAAGTGTGTTTTTGGTGAATTTAACTTGTTTTTGTAGCATTTTTTTCATGACGGAGGCCATATATTAAATAAAAAGTAAGATTAAAACTGCCATAGTCTCCTGCTCCACTCCATTCTGAAGCATTCAATAAAAATAGATCCATTAATGTCTTAATTTTTCTTGTCTGAGCTGCCATCTGGCTCAAAAGTGTTCGGTTCTATAGCTCCAATATTGCTCTTCATTTTTGCTGCATTGCTAATGTTAGCTTGGGATTGTAAGGGGCTGTTTGCGAGAGAGAGTGTAAACAAAGGGATGATGGGATATCAAGAGAGGCTTACTTCTACGCCAAAAGTTCCACCCACAACTCAGAGGTGAATTTCTAATAAACTAGTGCCTTTCTGCAGAAACTATATTCTAGAAAACAACACAGTTTTTGATTTTGGCTAAAATTAGCAGCGATGGGCCACTGGGAATGCTTTGAAAATAGACCAGAAGATGATTGGAGAGGGACTTTAAACCCAAGTCAACACACGCTTCCTTTCACTCTGCTTTGGCTTCCATTCTTTATGTAGGTACTAAACTTATCAGTTACGAGTTTCGTCCGTAATCCTGCGCTTTAACCAATCTCCAGTGCTTCACTGAAATGAGGTTTTGGTCCCAATTGAGACAGCTGGTTCTAATAAGGTCAAGGATTGTAAATAGGAACAAAACAAACACCAACACAACGGCACAAACCTACACAAAGCATCCCAGAATGTGTGGAATGGTGTCCCAGAGGGCTTGTTGACACTCTCTGTCTGTCCACCAATTTAGGGATCAATCCTGCCAAAACATGTCTATCTTAAACACTCACAGCTGTCAGAGTGGTTTATTCTGCTTCAACATGCCTGCACGGCCTGACTGGTATTATTCAATCGCCTTCCATGACAGTAGGTATCCCAGGATATTAACCACCAATCTCAGGCTGGCAGAGCAGCAGTGGAATGACCCTGTAGACATTTTGATCGACTAAATCCTCTGGGAATGACCCTGGAATCTTTTCGTGGCAAGGTTCACGGCAGCTGCTTTGGTGCTTTGTCCTCCTGTGCCCCTTGTGAGCGTTTGTGTGTGTTTGTGTGCAGTAGAAAGTGAGGGTTAACACTTGTTCAGAGACAGCATGGTTCTTCGCAGCTGTCAAGTGTGAGATGAGCTGAGAGCTTTGATGGTAGGACCTGTCAAAGCTCTTTTCTTAGAGCCAGCTTAACAGCAAAGTGAAGGGTAACAAATTAAACTAGAGAACAAAGAACGGAAAAAGTCTCAATTGACATTTTAAAAGGAATCTTGCTGACGTCTGTTAATTTTATTTCATTTCAACTTCACCCTTGTCACTAAATGACTTAATTTTCAAGCTTACTCATCTGTCTGCATTAAATTTATCTATGTAAAGCCCTACATTAAAGGCCCTATACCATGAAAAAACAACTTTTTGAGCTTTTAAGTGTATTATACTGTTCATTCCTCAGTATACAGAACCCCAAAGCAGTATTTTGATCCATTCACACATTTTTGAGTAATCCTCTAAAAACCACTGCTCTTAGTGGGTCCTCACCATGTGACATAGAGCAGTGAGAACCAATGAGAACACTCCCAACCAGGAAAAGTCTGCGCTGCAAGCTTACACAAGGGTAGCCAGGCTAACACAAGCACATACCCACTTTCCCCCGGAGGTGCAGAGAAAACAATGGCTAGCTTTTTTTTTTTTGCATGCAATGTCTTTTAAGTGGGGAAAATGTTTTTTAGGCTGCCAGAGATTTCTGTGTTTGTTCAGCCTTCAAGCAAAAAACAGGATCTAAATGCATTCTCCAGAACTACATGATTACTTTCTATTCTATAATACTTCCAGAAATCCAGACTTGGTGCAGACGGAGGCGGCAGGATTGGCTGCATCAGTCCAAATGAAACTCATTGACAATGGAGAATGAAGTAAAACACATCGCAGGATGCAGAACCGGAGAAGAAAAAAGACAAAGGCAACAACAGGCAGCACTGTAAAAAAAAAAAAAAAAAAAAAACCCAACAAACATCTTTTTAATTTAAAAACGTTTTTTAACTTTTAATTCTTATCGTAGGTTTATAGAATTAAAGTATTCTGATCAACCTTTTGTGATTATTGAGCTCTGAAAGTATTTTCTGAAGTAAAAACCTAATAAAAATGAACGTTTGACAAAGACTATTTATGATTCCACCGTGTTCTGTTGATGAAAATTTGAATGATTTGTAGAAAAACAAATATATTTAAATTTTTTGCAAATGAAAAATCACTCAAATGCTCTACATTGTGATTTATATTCACCATTCTAGTGAGCAGTGATGCATTGCACACTGTTTTTTTGCAGAGACTTCTGGGAAAATTTATAGGTTGCTGGATTTTGAAATTGTAGATCCAGACAGCACTACAGAATGGCAAACGCTCTATAAAGTGAACTAAGTAGTGAGTAGGGAAGGAATTTGGACACTACCAATTATTCCACAATTACGTTACTTCCACATATAATGTAATACTGTAGCTTCATTTCATTACTGGTTTATTTTAAGCAATCTAGACCAAAAATATGTAAGAAGAAAACTAAAACAACTGTTTGTACATAGATTCAACAAACTTTGAATGATTAATCATGACTAGAAAATTAAATGAAATCTTGATTAGAAATTTAAAGTATACTGAAGGACTTCTGCTTGAGCCTGAGCCAAATCCCATGATTAAATTATAATTTCCCCCTTTTTTAGACATCCAGACACATTTTGAGGTCTCACCCTACTGTTCCAGTCTGCATAGTTCCTCTGTGTGTTGTGGTCAGAGTTTCCGACATCCATCAGATGATACAGATGAGAAAGTATTGTGGGGCAACTGTAACCTAAGTGCACGCATCATGTTGTAAAAATAACTCCACTGTGTTTTGTGTGTGAGGAGAGTGGCTCAGTCCAGTTATGTATGAGGAGAAACTCCACAAGTCGAGATGGTGGAAAATTACTCTGTTGGCCGTGACACGAGTTGCTGAGCATGTGAGCGATGGGCGGTCCACTGAGAACGGCTACTTTAGGAGCAGCACCGGACCCTGGAGGCTTCACAGGGCAGCAGCTATGAACAGATGATTGGGTGGATGACCGCGACCACGGAGAAGATTCAGTAGAAGACGACACATCTGCACCTGTGTTCACCAGGAGCATCTCTTCAAACTGTTGAAGATTGAAGAACAAGAAAACTGAGGTAATGGGTTACAAAATTCCACAGATTAGTGCTTTACAATGCTGCAAGTCTATGTTAACAGAAAAACTCAACAATTTCAAGAGGATGGTTATATTTTAATCCACTAAGTGTAGTGAAAATGTGACTTGAAACTGTAGGTTGGCATGCATTTCCATTTTGTGAGCTTTATGTGTGGATTTAAAAGGTTTTTTTTTTTTTTTAAAAAAAAAGCCACAAACACAGAAAACAATAATAGTCTTTTTGGCCTTTTTTGACCCATAAAGTACAGATAAGCAAACAGCAATTGTCACTGACACGTTCAATTTCATAGGATCTTCATGCTGCTCTCTCTATTGTTGATACTTTCTCTTCCCCTTTTCAGGAAAAGTGTCCTGAGGGAGTCAGATTCCTTCCGTCACAGCTTCATCGCTCCAGAAGCGGACTGTTTGTCCATCCACCATGGACCGCTCCACTCAGGAACTCTTCCTCAACTTTATGATTGTCTTAATCACAGTGCTGCTGATGTGGCTGCTGGTGAAAACTTACCAGGACTGAAGGATCGAGCACCAAGAGGTCAGCGGGTTCAAAGTGATGAGAAGAGGCTGCAAGAGGGGCGCTTTTGTCCCAGGATAGTGTTTTTTATGTATTTTCTTTTAGGATCACTGGTCTGATCCTGGTCTCCAATATCAAATATCATGTGATTAATGCCAGGGCTCTCTCTGACAACGTCTATGTTTGTACTCTAGCTGCATGTTTTAGGCAGGTGTCAAAAAGCACCAAGAGATGGAAATAAAGATGCAAAAAAAGTTAATTATCATGAATGAAGCTGGTTGGCACTGAACTGTCACAATAAAATGCTGCTATGTCTAATCGTGGAATTGTTTGTGAGTATAAATGTGACAAACACAGACCAAACACTCTTACACGAAGTCAGCCGCCCATACAAAAGGGTATTTTATTTCTTTAACAGCATAAGCTTCTTATTATGTCAAACTTTTCATTCATCATTTCTTTACATTTACTTTGCCGTCATCTCCCAGCTTTTAATGGAGGACCAAAGGGGACAAATTGAAATTAAATCTGTATGTGGTATTGCTTGGCCAGCAGGCACTCACCGCCCCCCTTTTACCCAGCCTCAGTGGCTCAGAGGCAACTACGTGTGCCTCATTCTCCCCTTCTGCCCCTGTTACCCTGGTCAGAGCTGCAAGTGACAAACTGATGATCTTTTTATGACATGGCAGCTTTTCTATTGGTATTATCTCCATAGCAACCAATAATTTTGTTGTGGTCACCCAAACAGGTTTATATAATTTTAGAAGAATCAACAAAAAGAAATTTTTGGAATTCCCCCTTGGCAACGGAAGTTTTTGGTTATTGTTTATGCCCACATTCCTTCACATGCTCATATTTTTTCACTCATGGACACAGTAAAAAATAAGAATAGTAAAAATAATCAGGTCTTTGAAGTGCAGTCCTGTCTGGATATAATTAAATGAATAAAACATTACTTAATGAAATATTTTAAACTGTAATTAAGTCATCCAATGTGTAATTAAATGAGTAAATAATTTATAAAATTATAAAATTCAATAAAATACCAATTAATTTAATGTAAGAAACACATTTAATTATTTCAGGGTCTGGCGTTGCAGAATTTCTTTAATTAACTTCATTTGTCAAACTCACCTGTCAAAGTCAAATGGGCGAACCTAAATCTAGCGAATTTAGTTATTTTGAAGTCTGGGTAAACAATCAGATGCTAGGTTCCACCCATTTGGCTTTGACGGGTAAGTTTAACAGACAAAATTAACTATTAAAAAGCTGCAAAGCTGGTCCATGAAAAAATTAAATCTATTTCTTACAATAAATTAATTAACTAACATACCATTCATTGGTATTTGAATGAATGAATGCAACATCTTGTGACACAGTTATTATTAAATTCTACTTTTAATGACACGTTTATTTAATTAATTTAATATTTTATTAATGTATTTCAATTTGTCACCTTTGGTCCTCCATAGATCTTGTGACTCTGAAAAAAAGGTGTGAGAAGAAGAGCATGAATGAGTAAAAGATGAATGATGAGAAAAGATGACTAACAACCTAAAAACTGGGGAAAAAATATAGATTTGACGCTTGGTTATGATTTTTTGATGTAGAAATGATTCATCAAGTGATCTTTTCAGCACTGGCCCAACCAACACTATTACAGATCCTGCAGCATTTGACATGTAATCCCATGTAGATGCCTTTCTTCCACTGTCCATGCACCATAACAGATCAACATCTTTTTCCATGGTTCAATTTCGGAAACTCTTACTTTCCTTCTTTAACGAGTCCAAAATGAATTCCTAAAACTAATGGTGAACCTCAGGGACTTCAAAATAAAACAAATAATTTCCGTGAGACCAAGAGTTTAAGATTTCCTGGGTTTTTTTTGTTTTGTTTTTTTCTTTCTATCTGCTCTTCGTGTGATCGTATTCTGCCGGAGGAATTACAAAAGCAGTTCTCTCTCAAAAAAAAGCATTGCTTCAGGCAATATTCCCATGAGGACCAACGCTGATTCAAGTTTCACTTGTCAGAAAATGTATCTGAATTTACTGCAGGCGCCAAACTTCCCCCTTCTTGAGTTGCTGGCAGCTCTCTTCAGGGAATAAAATCAACCAAAAACCTGTTTGAGTGCAACTATTGTTTTCAGCAGCAACAGCACATTGTAACGAAATAAATAACACTCATTTGGACTAACCTGCCAGCTGCTCCTTACATTACTTCAATATTAATATTTGTGATTCTGTACTTCAAGCCTCTGACTTGTGATTGTCTGTGTCTGATCTAGAGGTGGATTACATTTGTTTATTCATAGGACAAAAACTGATCCATAAATGTGAGTAAAAGTCATTCGAAGGTCCAGAAGTCCTGGACAACAGGACTTCTTGTGTTGTGTTTTATTTCCAGCAGTTAAAACAAAACATCACTTTTGGGCTCAAGATTTTGCCAAAGAAAAAGATGGAATGAGGGTAAATTCTTGTTTCTTTGGAGAGCTGGCATGTTCAGATGCTGAAAACCATCTTTGTGGATGTCCTGTCAGACCAAAATACAATTCCAAAAATAGTTTAGAAGCCTTATTAAGCTTGTGGTAATAAACTCTAGTGAAAAATCATGTAGAAATATAAATCCTTATCTCCTGTCTATCATGGGTTGTCCCCACTGACGTATGAGAACTGAATTACATGACCCCTTTCCCCTGGCGTTCCAAACAGGAAGTGAGAGGAAGTGATTGGTGAGAGTGAAACAATGACTCTGACTCAAACCAATCACTGCTTACTGATGACATCTGGCTCCAGCAAGGCTTGAAAAATGGCGACTGAATGAACTTAATTTGGTTGGAGCTGTATGTAACCCATTTTCTATGTATGAGTTCACACTCACTCTAGTTCTCATAAATAGTCAACAGTCCTCCCCCCATGGGTCTCTGTATCTGTTGAAGCTGATGAGCTGACAGTGGAACTCGGTGAGCGCTCTGGGCATTGGTGCCACTTCCTCCCATTGACTTCTCCCACTGTGATACACCTGTACGGGTAACGCAAAAAGCACAAGCTCTTAAGATTCGGATGGATTATTATTAAAAGTCTCTCTCTTGTGCATCAAAAATAAAGTTTTTTCCTGTTTAGCTGGGATATTTATCATGTTGTGGTCAAATGTTAGTTCAGCTAAAAAATAAATAAGCATTTATATAAAAAATTAGTATTACAGTTGTGCTCATAAGTTTACATATGCTGGAAGATATTATGATTTTGCAGTCATTTTTCAGGGGAAAATGAATGAATGACATCACAAAAACTCTTTTCCACTCATTGTTAGTGGTTGGGTGAATCCATTAATTGTCAAAAATTATGTGGATCCTTTTTAAATCATAATGACAACATGAACTTCCCAATTGACTCTGCTGAAAAGTTGACATACCCTGATGACTTTGTTCTGACAACATGTACACAAGCTAACACAAAAGGATTTGTAGGGTAGCTTTTGGTAACCACCTTCACCTTTGACTTGTTTTCTTGTAATAAGTGTGTGTGCACAAAGGGTATTCAAAGTTATAAATTTCCATTAAAAAGCACAATGTAATGACATATTTTATTATTTCATGGTCCCGGTGTGGGCCGGAAGAGAAAAATTGAAATAAAAATGTTTAATATAAAAATTATTAAATAAATGTGTCCTTAATTATTTAAAATTGGAAATAAATAATTAAAAGTGTCATCAAATGTGTCAATATTTCATGAAAATTCAATTTTAAATGACTTAAGAAACATTTATTTATTTCATGATTTAATAAATAATTTCATGATTTAATGAATAATTTTATGGTCTGGTTTGCAGCATTTCATTACGTTATCCGTCAAACTGGCCCACCAAACTTAATGGGCGTGGCTAACTCAGATCATCTTTACTCCATTTCTCTTGCGTGGTTTGAATCTCATCATGGCGCAGGACTGCTGATCTCATGAAACTGAGGAACTTATTAAAGATTTTAAGGTTTTTTGTGGTACCTCACACACATACACGCTGTAAACATTGTTTTGGTGAAACTTAGAACTTTTGTGAGGGTCGCTTAGACAAATTTCCTGCTAACAGGGCCATGATTAGATTTAAACAACGTAAGAGCAATGGAATAAAGATGATCTGAGTTAGGCCCGCCCTCTGAAGTTGTCATGGTAACACGACAACGCGGCATCGACCTTGACTGCAGCGGCAAAGGAAAGCGATATATATGCTGATCATCATGATAGGTTCAATAAGGCATCAGTTAAAAGAGAAAGTTCACCTCTTACGGCTTGTTTTTGTCCAGATCATGAAGCAACAGTTTGTTTTGAAGCCTGCACATACAAAACATTGTAACCAGAACCACTTTTTAAACTTGCATCCACACCCAGCAGCCAACCAGAATAAAGTATTCAATTTGAAGAGCAGAAACACAATGTTTGATTCTTGTAGCTGTACATCAGCATCTTTGTCTTCTTGGAATAATACTGCAGACATGAGTCTTTACAGTTCTGCTTATCTTACTGTTGATGTGTTTTGTGCACACTAATTAAATCTTGAGTTAACACTTTGCAAATTAAAACATTGCAGACAATAAAAATGAAGGAAAAATGTTCTCTTTGACCTTTTTTTGTTCAAAAGCTGCATATTGTATAAATTTACCAAGTAAAACATTGTGATTAATTGCGATTAATCACAATCCAAAAGTATGATTAAGATGATTTATTTTAATTGACTGACATTGCTAGTTGAAACCAAACCACAGTCACGAAGACCAACAAATATTTCTGCCACAATTGCCCCAAATAACGCTAACTTAATCCAATTACTAACCATGAGTGGAAAAAAAGATTTTGTGTTGTTATACATACTGTATTTTCTGAAAAATATCTTCATAATTTCTTCCAGATTATGTAAACTTAAGAGCACAAGTGTAATTAAAACATCAGAGCTAAAACATGAACAGAAACACGCAATTATGTTTGTTGTTTTTCTGTGCATACCTGAACTTCGTCTGTGATCTCGTCAGGTGAATAGTCTCCTCCCAGGATGTAGATTCTGTTTGCTATACCCACAGCTCCAGCATTGAACCCGGCACATTCAAATGAGCCCTGGCCCTTCCACACACAGGTTTCTGGACAAAAGCTGTAAACCTGAATGGAAAAAGCACCTGTCAATGTTCTCCAAAAGCATTGCATATTCTTGCTTGGAAAATGAATATTATAATGTTTTCATGTATTAAAGGTTCAATTGTCATACCTTATAGGTGGACAGGTCACAAAGGTGCAGCGTGTCATTAATTGACACAGCCTTGACCAAAGTGGCGTGGAAAAACTGGCCAAACTCTGCCACCAGTCGGCTCCACTGGTCTTGTTCCGCATCGTAGCGGAAGAAGCAATCGAGTGAGGGGTTGAATGAATCTGTGATCTCTACTTCTGACCCCAGAGTGTAGATAACACTTCCACAAGTGCTGGCCTCTGGGTAGAAGATGGCGCTTGGGAGGGAGCTGACAGAGCTCCACGTCTGAGTCAGAGGGTTATAATACTCCACCTACAATTAAACACAACACATCTCACACACCAGCTTTTACTTTGGGAGGTAAAAACCTGATGCCCCACCTCCAGGAGAGTAGGGGCCTCCCCTTTGGACCCCCCTGTCCGTCCGCCAATGACATAGACTCGATCCAGGCAGGTGACAGCTGTATGCATGGTTCTGGGCTTCAGCATGGAGGGCGCAGGTGTGCAGGTTAAGGTTGTAGGGCAGAAACACCAAACCTCATCAGTAGCATTATGCTGCGGTTCAGCCACGTGGAGTCGGATTGCTCGGCAGCAGCTACCTCGGCAACCACCAGTGACAAACATCTTTGAACAGGGAAAGCACATAAACGTAAGCAAGTTTTCCAAACTTGGCTATGATATCATTAGAGCAAGCGTCAGTGAGCAGGGTTGCATGGCCCTCAGGCGCTACCAACCCCCACCCTCGCAGTTCCCCTTGACCAGCCCTCAGAGCTGCATGAGACAAACTTCAACACCAACATCCAAAGTCGCTTCCCATTCCCAAAGATGCTCGAGAATTTAGTGGCAATAGATCAAAGGAGGACTTTAAATTTGTAGAAGGTGCTAAAGGTGTTTGTTTTATTAGGTTCAAAATGACCACCCCTTCCCAAGGTCAAAGGTCAGCAAAACTTGGCTTGTGGTTGTAGGCTAAACCCAGTGGTGTATAAAATTTCGTGAAGATCGCTTAAACAAGTTTTTTTCCCTTATTGAGCAAAAATGTGAAAATCGCCAAATTTCACACTTTCTCACAAAATGCCCGCCACGCCGTGGATCCTGTGGCAACCCCATAATAATTTCAATTTTCAAAACTTCCTTTGGATAACCCTGACATGTGCGTTTTGGTTTGTTTGTGGATTCTGATTTGAGGTGAGGGTAGGGGGTCACTACGCCCAAAATTCATTTTCACCAGGTGCTGGAAAGTTTTGGTGAGTTTTTGAGGGTGTGGTGGGTGTGAAATTTAACTATAGGAAGAAATAAGAATTGTGAAAACAATCTCGTTCTTGCAGTCCAGGACTGCTGTGGGACAGAATAGAGAATCTCCAAACCGTGGTGTAAAAAACATTTTGGAAATACTTTGATTAAACTATGAGAGGTTTTTAAAAAGGTAAAAGCTTTTTATGATATTGCATTAACATTTCAAACATACCTTCTCAGCATAGCCTGTAAGAAAAGACCCTGGTGGGTCTGGCAACAGAACTCTTTCCTCTCCATCCTCTGTGTTCAGCTCTTTCCATCGGTCTGTTTCGAGGGAGTAGCAAAAGGTGTGGCGGACTTCTCCATTATCCTCTGTTTTGTGGATGTAGATGTAGCTCTGAGTGGTGGCAGGTCTGGCATCAGTGAGCAGTCCCCTGAACTGAGCCTCTCGGATCTGTGCTTCCATCAACAGTGTAAGGCAGACCTCATCATTGCAAATTAGAGGCTCTGAATCCTGAAGACTCTGTGTGGCCAGAAAAGAGGGTGGAGTAAAACTGCAACATAAGCAGATCTCATGAGTAGATCTTACCTTGAGCGCGGCTGCGGGGAGGTGATGCAGTCGGGTTAGAGACAACAGACCGGGCAGAAGCTTCTGTCTTCCCTGCAAATCATGGCGAAGCCACTTCAGGAGTGACGACACTACTGCCTCCTCACTGGAAATGTTCAGAGCATCTGACTTCAAACAGGTCTCTAAGTCATCTACCTGAAAAGAAATTTGATTTCAAATTCAGAGCTAGATTTGACTGCTGACAATGCTACGGTAACTATTTCTTTAAAAGACAAAACATCTGTCACAACATCTGTCTCAAACATCTTGTAAATCATATGAAATAATCCAAACTTGAAAACAGACAGCAAAGAGTACAGTTTTTTGCCAAGACATTTAAAGATCCACTTCAGTAAAAATAGTGTTTCAACATTCAACATTTTCTTGTAGCATTTTTCTAATGATGGAGGACATACATAAAGAAAATTAAACTTCCATTTATATTTCTGAGCTTTTCTTTATTCAAATCATTTTGAGTCAGGAGCAGATGAAAAAATGCTGTTTGAAAAAGATCGTATTTGTGATGTAGAAAATATGCTGCGTAGGCCACAAGATCCCTGCTCTGCTTAAGTGCATTGTTCTCAGCAACCGGGGAAGAAGGGGGTATAGGATTGCTCTGCGTCTACAGTCTCACCCACAATTCAGAGGTGAATTTATCATGAACTACTCCCTCTCTGCAGAAACTGTCCTAGAAAACAACAAAAGTTTTCTTTATTTTGGCTCAAAACGGCAAAATCATAATTAAAGCACCACTGGGAACGCTTTTACAATCGGTCAAAAGATGATTAGAATGGGTTTTTCAAAGAAAAACATGTAATACAGAAATTAGCTATTTGTGTTCAGTAATCAGGCACAAAATCACCTGCATATCCAAGAAGTTCTGGGTTTCAGAAAGATCTGAAAAATTTTGAATCACATAGTCTTTGGCGCTATGAAGGAGCGAGGCCGAACCGTACACCTCAGCCAGGGACAAGAGAGACAGACAATTGCACAGATCCAAGGTTCCTATCAGGAAGTCACTACAGGCTCTGGACAGGACAGGCACCTGAAGACACAGTGACAAATATCAATTCAGAAATGTCTGATTGCTGTACCTTAACAACGTGTCTCTTCTTAGTTTTAAGGAGAATTCTTCTTTAAAAAAATATTTAAATACATAAACACTTAAGTAAGTAAGTACATAAATAAATAAAAAAAATTATTCTGGTTGTTTTACTTCTTTGAAGACCCATGCTACTAATTACAGTTACAAATTAAAGTTGTGAGCGGTGATGTGTTCTTTCTGTGCCCTCCCTCCCTGCCTCCCGACCTGAACTCATTGGCTTTTTTCAAAACTGAGGTTTTTGTTAACTACACTCACATTCCAAATGTGTTCATATGTCATATCGTATCATTCAGCTTGAGCCAACGATTCACATTTTACATTTTTACAATATTTTGATTAAAAAAAACGTGTGAGTAAAAGGGAACACCACCTTTGCAAGCTCGCAAAGCTAATGTTGTCAAAAATCGACAAACTTTAAAACCAACATATTTTTTTCAAAGTAACTTCCCAATGATAATTGAGGAGTTTGGAGGCAATAGATTGAAATCCCTAGGAATAAAATTGTAGTTGTGGTTGTAGACTTAACCTGGTGAAGTGAAATGTTGTAAAATTCACTAAAAACAAACGTTTTATTTTCTATATTGTAAGAAAATGTGAACATTGCCAAATTTCCCACTTTGCCACAAAATAACCACCAAGCTGTAGGTTCTGTGGCCATCCCATAATAATTTCAAAACTTCCTTTTGATATCCCTGACACATGTTTTGGTTTCATTAGTGGATTAAAAAATGTTTTTTGCGCCCTATAGGAGATTTTGGCCCCATTCATTTTTTAAAACTTTTTTTAAATGCCTGCTGTGATGTCATATTTTTTTTCAAAAATGACCTTTCATTTTCTTTGTGCATGCAATGTTTGTGAGTTTTGTGAGGCACTGTGAAAAAGAAGAATGGTGAATACAATCTGGTCCTTGCAGTCCAGTACTGCTGTGGGACATAAATACAATTGTAAATTAATTGTAATGATTGTCAAGCAATAATAAGTTGAATATATGGTCTCATGCTCAGATAATAAAAATTGTTTACTGTTTATAATCACTTCTTTTAAATTTTGAGGCAGTTCAAAAGAACATTCTAAAACCTAAATAAGTCAAAGACAGAAGCTAGACAGAAGATTGAATAAACATAGTTTTTGTCATTTACCTGCAGAAAAGAAGCAATCTGAAACAGCATGTCGATGTTTCTATCAGTGATGAGGGCCTCTCCAGAATATGCAAAGTCCAGGAAGGAACTCACTGCTGCAGAACACTGGTTCCCCAGAGTAACTGAACCATCACCTCTCTCCCGCATGTCCACCTCAAACATGGCCCTGAACACAAAGCATTTCCACATCCTAGCATGTGGGTGAACAATAAGATGCAAAAACCAGACTGACATGTACCTAAAGAAATCACTGCATGCTGCAAGAACACAGCGGTGGCATGGAAAGCTGTGGTCCTGGACGTTGATGGTGAAGTCAAACAGCAGACCCTGCTCCCTGAAGGACCGAAGCACGCCCAGGAGCTGCAGTCCGTGGGACTCGGACACGCGCAGCAGAGTCCTCTTCTCTGGAAGACTGTTGTATTTGGGAGCGCCTTTAGGACTGCTACAGTGAGAATTGCAGCTGCTGGAGATGTGAGAAACTGCTGAACCCATGCACGGATCTGGGTGCTCAGCCATTGTACCAAATCTGATGAAGAAACCGAAAAAACACATTTTAATTTAAGACTATGACATAAAGCTATGGGTCTGTGCTGTATTTGGTGTTTGTGTAATAGCAAAAAGCGTGATAATCTGCGAAATAATAATAATATTCTGTGGATAGAAGGGTATGTTTAAAAATCTGCTTCCCTCAGCATA
>BSAI01000072.1:19439595-19474021 GCA_036245035.1 Adrianichthys oophorus | reverse complement strand
AATCACGCGAGGATTTGAAACGGGATGTGTTTTTGTTCGTTTGTGAGGTTACGCTTTGAATCTCCTGGAAATGTGTTTCTGAGATTGTTTATGAATATCACAAGCTTGTGCTATCGCTGTAACACTGCTCTGGGCGTGGAAGCCATATGCCGCGAGCGCCCTCCCACCCCCACCCCCCCAGCCTTTTCCGGGCTCTAGGCATTATTACTCAAACACAAGTGAAATTATGCTGCATCGCAACCATTGACTGTAAATAGAGAACTGGACTGAGTGAACCCTCCCTCTCTCCAAATAGGAAGTACCTGCTGGCTCCAAGAAACCAAAATCCCATAGGCTTCTATTGAGAAATAAACAGCTATTACTCAGTCATTCTATTTGTCAGAATAACCATTCTTGCTCTGATGCCTTTTTCTTTACATCGTCTTGCTAATGCTATTTTTTTTATATATTTTTTTTCTTTTATTGAAGTTATAAATGGACTAATCAGATGCGTCAATGAAAGCATGTGGTGCCCCCACCTCCTACGTTTGACAAATTCTCCCGAGCCGCTTTCAGTGGAAGAGGTGCGGACTTCAAACAAGCTTCCTCATAACAGCATGGTGCGAGTCAGACTGAGCTTCAGTCGCTGTTGACTGGCTCCCAGATGGAGACATCCATATCATGGAAAATGGTGACTAAATTGGCTTCATTTCACTGGAGCAAAAGGTAAGGCATTACATATGGGTGACGTCACATGTGCTCAGTCCAGTTCTCTATGTACAGTCAATGGACATGATTCAAACAGGTAAAAAACAAAAAAAATCTGATTCTGATGAATGTTAGGATGTCCCATTTTTAATGTTTAAAACTAACTTTATTAAATCAATTTAAGTCAGTCTGCCACACATGGCTCCTGAAAACCAGCACAATATTGGTGTCCTCTGTAGAGGACATTTGTTTTTTGGATTGCGTTATTTGACTAATTTTAATTAATCAAGACCATTGACTATATAATAGAGTTGGACCGAATGATCACCCACCTACCCACCCCCATGTGTTCCAAGCAGGAAATGTACCAACCCACTAGCTCCAAAAAGCCAAAATTTCATGGACTTCTATTGAGAAATAAACAGTTATTATTCACTCGTTGTGTTTTTCAGAATAGCCAGTCCTGCTGTCATGCTTTTTTAAAATAACTTTTACTTTTTTTTAACAGGTTAATTGACACATGTTGTCAGTTAACCCGTCATGCATGCCGTTTTCCAGCGGGATTCGAGAGTTTTATTGAAACCAAGGTTTTCAACCCCAGCTGTTTTTGGAGTCTCCCTCTGCAACGATCAGCTGCCTCTTTTGAGCACGAGCGGTTTGATGCGCTCTGTCAGGTCCAAGCCATGCACATTTATGTAGAGATGACAAATGACTTCTGTAAGTCGGTCCAGTTGTTTGTGTCGTGGGCCAGACTGCACAAGGGAAAACTTCTCACAAAGCTACTATTCTCATGTTGGATTGTGGCTTATGATGACAGGGAATTGGAACCTCCTGCTAGTTAGCAGGCTCATTCCATGCCTGGGATGGCTTCTTCCTGGGCACTTTTTTAGGGAATTTCAATGGATTACATATATGAGGCTGCCAGTTGGGCATCACCCCATACTGTCACATGATTCTATAAACTGGATGTGACTTCATGACTCTGTCTCTTGCAGTATTAGGTGTGACTTCCGTGCTGTTTTGAATAACTGGCTTTTTCTTAGTCTTTAAGGAAGCTTGTCTAACAAAACAGGAGTCTCTATATTCCAAAGTGAGATATTGAATACATTTTTGAAAGAGTGGGGATATTTTCTTGCCACACTTTGAGCCCCTTAGTACCAACTGAGAATGGTTACAACACCACAGCCTACCTGAATATTGTTGCTGACCATGTCCATCCCTTTATGACCACAGTGTACCATCTTCTGGTGGCTACTTCCAGCAGGATAATCATCATGTCATAAAGCTGGAATCATCTCAGACTAGTTCATTGAACATGACAATGAGTTCACTGGAATCAAACGGCCTCCACAGTCACCAGATCTCTTTTATCCCACTACATTTCAATTTATTGTCTTTTATATAATGTTTGTGGTACATTTTGTTTTAACAGTGTAACTTTATGAGCAATTTCCTTGCACCCTTTTAGCTGCAGCTGACAATTCTACAGCAACTGTGTGACGTTATCATGTCAATATAAACCAAACTTTCTCACAAATGTTTTCAGTAACTTGTTGAATCTTTTCCACCAAGGATTAAGGCTGTTCTGAAGGCAAAAGGGGGTGTAAACCGGTACTAGCAAAGTGTACCTAAGTGAGTTATATGGATAGATCTTTTTTAAGTGTAAATGTTCTAGTTTCCAATCAAGTCATGACTAATCATGCAAAGTTTGACATATCTATGCATATATATTATACATATATATAGTTTCTCTTTCGTTTTATTTTTTGTTTTGATTGCTTGAAACAAACAAATTCCAATTCATGAGAAATTTGATTTATGACCACAGGGAGGCACTGTCTTGCTGTTTACAAAGACAAAAATGTAGACCACGACCCAAAGATTTGTTCAGAAAACAAACAATACAAACAATATTATACATAATTAGATAAAAGCAGATGCATAGATGAATGTGTGTTGTAAGTATTACCACTTTTATATAGTAGTTATATTACATACTACCAATCATTTTAACAATTTTAACAAAGTATCAACCTAATATGTTCCCCCTATAATGCAGTCTTTATAATTAAAAGAAAATGTTTTTAACTTTGCATGAATTTCCCTTCTCCTCGTGGTCTGGACTGCATCGATCCGATGATCGGACCCCCTCCGCAGTTCATGATCGGTGGGTCGTCCCCCCGTCGTTCTGCTCGCATCCCAGCATCCCTCCCTCCTTCCCTCTCGGCGGTGCATCCCCATCCCCCACACGGTGGCCGTCTCTCTTGGTGAAAGCTGTCTTCCCAGCGCCACTGGCCGAGCAGAACCAGTCCGCACCGACCGAGCGCACTCAGCACGCGAGGGAATCTTTATTTCTGAGTGGTTTCGGTAAGTTCCGTTTGCTGGCTGTCGTGGGGTGTGGGTGGGGGTGGGGGGGCAGAAATGCCCACGGGTCGACTTTTTATTTCTGCGTTTTTTGACTTCTTCCCCCTCCCTTTCCCTTCAATTGTCCTCCGTGGTGACTAGTGGGAATCTAGCGGGCTAAGCTAAAAATGCTAACGATAATAGCGGAAACTAAATGGACACACTAAACGCACCGGGTGTGCCTTTATATTTGTGCTACTTAAGCTTCGAATCAACAGTTTTGACTTTAAACGTGTTTGCATTATTTAGGCCATGCTATTGTCAGCAGTTTTTTTCTGGAATTGTCCGGTAATTTATCGGCTAGCCTGCTAATTAGCGACGTGAGCAGCGTGCGCCGATAGATGCGGGGATGCAGCGGCCGGTTAGCGGCTGTCTTTTCGGGCTAGCTTGAAAGCTAACGTTATGATAAGAGTTCAACCTCTTCCACCGCGAATGTTTTCTAATGATTAGACCTCACGCGTGTTTATTGATCGTCTTTAGTTGATTGGCAGCTTCAGGAGGTTGTTGCACAAAAATCAGGGGATTTTCAAAATGGTGTCTTTAGCTTGTATTGACTGTGACCATTTTTGTCCAACCTTTGCTGTTTTGGCGTTGTTCGCTATCTGTGGTGAGCAGCGCAGCACCGACCGATGCGTGCCACGGGCTGATAGAAACACGTCCGAAACACCGAGGTTCCAGGAACTGTACAGGAGCCTGCATGCTAATATATCAAGATAAAAAGGTTTTGTTTTGTTTTTTTGTTAAAAATATTTTTTATTGATTTTTTTTTTATTTTCATAAATTCTGTTTGGTTCAAAATATACATTTGCAACCTACAGAAGACAATTATGCAAATGCATTATTAACACGAATTTACATTATAAATTTGCAACAACTTTTGTTCAGTAAGAATGTCTGGATCAGATATTTCTATGCCCTAATTTGATTCATTTGATTTGGAGAATCAGCCTAAACCAAGTATCGATCCAATACGTTTGTAACACATTTTTCAAAAAATAACAATTTTGGTGATCAAATCCAGGTTGTCCCCTATTTTTAAAAATTATTTTATTGGCCTTCTTTTATATTTTTACACTTAAAGACCCACTCTGATCTGTTTGGCAATTTTCAAAGCGTTCCCAGCGGTCTTTTAATTAGGATTAGGGTTGCTACAAACGATTATATTAATAGTCGACTAATCATCGATTATTTTTTCAATTAGTCGACTAATCAAGTCGTGCGTAAACTGAAAGTAAAACATTTTAAATTATTTTTAAATGATATGAAAATATATATTAAAAAAGAAAAGAAAAAAAAGGGCAGGAGATGATGGAATTTACTACTTTCATTATTTCACTGTGCCCCCTGCTGTAATAAAAGCCCCTCCCACTGGTTACAAACAGAGCGGCGGCTCCGGGGCAGCTGCTGCTTTTCTCTGTTTGAGTACAGCTCTTCAAAAAAAAAAAAAAAATCTGATCTCTCATCTTCCATTTCCTCCATGATGAATTTCAGAAAAGCCTTTGATGGAAGCTCCTCTCACACGCGCTTCAGGTTAACGTCAAGCAGCAACTTTGACTCATCGTGGCTCTAGAGTGCAGCCAGATTTTTCAAATGTGCGTCTAAAAAAAAATCCATGGTCGCACCTGTGTCTTTAGCTTTAGCTCCAGTGTTTACAGTCTTTCCTCTACCGTAACTATTCAACCGTTAACTCGAATGTAATACCAGCGGCGTCTGTAGCGGAAAAAACAGACTTGTGCTGATATGCAGCGCCGTGCAGTTGTGAAGTGTTTACATTTATTATGATTTTTTTTAGATTTATGATGTGTCAAAAAGTCTGTTATTTAGGTGTCGCTGTGACATCAACAAATCACTCAAAAACATCATAAAGATCACAACAACAATTAAGAAAACAAAACTGTTGGGACTGTTGGCGTGGAAAAAACCCTCCACTGAGTTCTTATAAAATCTTTGTTTACATTCTCTCCTGCTAGCTTACGGCCTCTCACAACCCCAACCTGAAACTGGCAGTGCAACAAAAATGGCAGCAATGTTGGAGCTTCCAGCTCCATCCTTGTCCGTTCACCGATCTATTTGTCTCATAGATCGTAAAACAATGGACATCCCAACCCCTCCCCTCTCGTGTTCTCAAAAAAGAAGTACCTGTTGGTCTTTTTTTAAATGCAACTGTAAGTCCGATGTTTGCGTTCAGAAAAATCAATACAGACACTTGCTGTCAGTTTTAAACATTTATTAAAAGAGTTATTGACTCTGGAAGTCCGAATCTGAGTATCTTGCTAACGCTTTTGTGCCTCTCCTGCTCAAACTAGTGTCATGTTCTGCTCATGATATGCAGACTTATACTAAAGCATTTTTGGAAATGATAAGCTTGAATTGTATGTCGCTGATCAAAAAAAGAATTACAAAAATAGCTAATCATTGATCGAGGTGCAACATCTGATTCCGATTGAATCTGAAACATTGTGATCAAGTCTGATTTTTGATTGCGTGAGCTGATCTGGACATTCCTACAGTTTTTCACTTCTATTCATGTGTTTTGACAGATCCTTCTTATACTTGAAATAGTACGTTGTAACACCCCCTATAAACTAAGCATATTTCCTTACCGAAACATGTAATATCTCTGCTCAAATTCATGTTTGTTTGTTTTAAACATGTAAAGTAAAACCATGGATTTAGAATTTAGTATGTTGTGGTCCTCATCTCTCCTGTCATCTAAAGTGGTGTGTGGCATTGTTGAGCTTTAGCTGGCTGTGAAATGGAGCTATTAAACTGTCAAACCTTTAAAAGCTGGAATCACTTAGTATTACACCAGTAGCTCACAAATAGACCTTTGTGTTGTCAAAACTTTTTTTCTGTGATTGGAGCTGCTAATTGATTAGATGCTTAGAGACCCAAAGACATTCAAAAAAAGTCTTCATCCAAGTAGCCTTCAGCATCCCACTATACTATCCGTTTACTCTAGATTAATTTTTGATGGCTAATACAAGATTTTTGTTGTTTTACAAGATGAAATGACAGTGTATTTAATTTGTCTTGGATAAAACATTAATTAGTTATTTTTAAAAGGTTAATACCTTCTCAATAAGAGCAGAAAACTTGAAAAAGAAATGTCACACAATGTTGTATATCTTTCAAAGACAAAGGCGCTTGCTTGGGTTTTTCTCTTAGAAGCCACATTCAGCAAAAATGTTTTGTTTTGAAAAATTGTCATAAATGTATAGCACCGACTCTCATCTTGGGTTGAAGAGCAATGTCATTTTTTAGAGCCAGAATTTGTTAGTTTTTTTAAGTAATTACCTGACCTGCAGCATTTTTAATGCACATAATGCTTTGATTTCATGAAAACAGTCTAATTTAAGCGTAAAGAAATACTGCTGTCAAGATGTATATTAAAGTTATGTTTTATGATTTAGAGCTGTCAGAGTGTAAAATGTTTTTGGAATTTTACACTTGGTATTAAAGCAGTTTGTGTTTCACACAAAAAATAACAAGTCCTGCACACAATTTCTCAAAGTTTTATTAACAAGTATTTGTGACAATCGCATTTTTTAGAAATTCAAATTAAGTGATTGTAAAATGCATTTATTTCAGTTTTCAAATATTGTCTGAAAACTCTAGTGAGGTCTTTGAAGAGTACCAATCTTTCTCTGAACCTCTAAAATTCATGACTTTATCTTACATTGGAAACAAAGCTTTAGTAATTGCAAATAAAGATTATACAGCCTGCAAACATTCAGTCTTGTTTTCTTTCAAAACCTTTACAGAACAAGACTCATGCAACACGTTTTAGTAGGGTGTGTACTACTACTGTAATAACTATAACTGTCTTTAAACAACAGTTACATACAAACACCCTGAGCACAGCCTTTCTAATTTGTTGGAATAATTACTTCACAATCTTTGAATCTTTATTGCTATATGGAGAAAATGATGAAAATGATTCTGCTAAGGTTGTGCCGTTCTGATATGATGAAGTTGTCTTGCTTTGGCTGAAGTAAGATAAGCAAACGTCATTCACTTATTAATATGGGTTTTTGTCAATACTTTTTGAGCTGTATTTACATCATAAAGCAAACTGATAGCAACATAAACTTATCCTTGAAAGGAGAAATTCCTGACACTGAATATTTAGTGTGCTTCGTTTGGAAGGTGGGGGGATTTCTTGATTTTCAGTTGAATAGTTATTTCAGATACTACGTGAATACATTTCGCTACTAATACAGCATTTATTGATACATTGCTTAATTGTGTCTAAGTGAACATCCTCAGATAATGTTGCATAGTTTTCTGTAAAATTATATTATTGCAGTCCTAATGCCAAGCATTCTAAATTTAATTGCATAAGGAATATGAAATTCCTTATGCAATTTATGAAAGTATAAATCTTAGCAGCAGTATAGAATTTGCAGATCTCTTTTCATTGGGTAAATGGGGATGTGCAGAGAAGTGTTTTACATTCCAGTGGGGATGCCCATGGTCAGTACTTTTATTGAAGAAGGCTGTACAATGCACCTCTATCACCTTTCCATTCTATTGTGTTAATAAAAACCATGGTGGTGGGAGAGCCAAGCATTTCCCTTCACCTCTTTATTGCTTTGTTGATGGCTTTTAAGGTAGAAACAAGAAATCAAGTGAGCGACATGTGAATGGGAAAGTTGGAACAGCAGAGCATACATCTTAATGACAGGATAATGAAACCACGCATAATGCTGGCCTGCTAACTGTTGGTAGATACATTACAGAGTTGTCTCGGCGTGGTCTGGTGAAATCCTGAAAGTCAAGAAATGCTGTTTATCAAATCTCGTTTTCTTGTGCATGCAAGCATAAAGCAACCTCCATGTGAAGATATTTACTCAGTGATTGATTTATTGTATAAACATGCATTTGTACACTGACAGTAAGGATAAAGGCTCAGAAAAAAAAGGTTAAAATGGATTTAGTTCTTCCTTATTCAGAGCTTGTAATGAACTCTGTGTTTAAAGAATCTTTCAATCAAATAGTTTTTTACAGAGAAAGACTATGTCAATGAATCAAACTTATAGATCAATTTTAATTTACAACAATTTATTTTGAAACTTTTAGGTAAATAAAAGCTTTACTGAGATTTTTAGCTCGGGGATTCCAAATTTTACTAATGAAAGTTGTAACTTTGTTTAGTTTCATCCAATAGTTGTGTAAAAAATATGTTTTTATTGAAAATGGGAAAAACAAATAAATATTTAATCAAATTGTATCCGATGTAGAAAATAAATCAGTAACTTGTGAATCTCAAAATTGTAACCCTTGAATATGTTCCTAGTCATAGAAAATAAATATTAACACTGGGTTATCCAAAAATGATTGGAACTACAGATTCCACTGCAGTTGTGGTAATCTTGGCTTTTTGTTCATTTGTTCATTGTGTAACAAAAAGTAAAAGAAAGTAAAGAAAAATAAAATGACCATAAGTGACTCAAATTTCTCCAGAACTATTCCATGTATTATGATCTTCTCTTCATATCACTTGAAATCCAAACAATAGCCATCACAATCGTCTTATATCAGCATATTTGAACAAAATCTAATAGAAAAGGACTCACTCTAAATTCCCTTTTTATGAATGCTGTTCTACCACTTTTTTTTTTACTTATTGCAACATAGAAGTCAATCATACTGCATACCAATTATTTTCCCCAACAAATCTTTGAGTTTATGTGCCTTTTTTTTCATATTTGAAAGAAGCAATGTCCCAGTTTCTGAAAACTTAAGTAATGAAAACTTTAATACATTCTATTTAAAAGATTCAGTTTAGACTAAGTGTTGCCATTCATTAAAAAGATAAAAATCAATTTGGTGCAAAAAACAACAATTCTGACTCTTAAGATAGTAGCAACACCTGAACTAACGAGTTTTGTCCTAAAGAGAAAACGAATTGAAATGTGAGTGTCAGAGGAGAAGAAAATCTAAAGTCATGGGTGGAGCGGCCATTGTGGTGAGATGTACTGATGGGACAGATGGACAAACAAGGAGGATCTGAGTGGGTAGGTACAGTGATATGAGAGAGAACTGAGGGTCACAAGCGGGACAGGTTCTGAAAGACCTTGTAAAAGCAAGATCTTGGATTGGATGCAATATGTATTTGGGAACTTGTGAAGCTGCTGGAGAACAAGTATAATGTGAGGTGAATGAAATTATTATCAGTGCCATGTGGACTTCATGTGAGAACAATGTGTGTCTGCAATGATTACTGCACTGGTCAAATTGACTTTCTGTAGATTTTGAGTCAAAGGCATGAAACAAGAAAGTTTTCTAATCTGGTGCCAGAAAATCCTCCCCTGCTTATTGCTTGGCTTCTTAGGTCAGGTGACAAAATTAATTTAAAGTTGAAATTGCACAAAGCTGAATACAAAGTGCCTGACAAAATTGTTATTCTCTCAGTTAAAATAATGAGATTATTTTATTTTCCCAAGTGTTTTGGTTGTATTTCCTCTACCCCTTGTGCTATTTTGTGGGGTCCAGAGGACCCCACCCTACGGCTAGTCGATAAACCGATAGCTATCGATATTGCGATAGTACTTTTTCTTGATAGTAAAATGAGCCTGTCACGAAAGACTTTTATTTTAAAGGGCATAAATGTTTATTGATTTAAGAATTTGGTTTTTTTTTTTTAGACTTTCACAGACAGGCCGAGTAGTGTGATCTCTTCTGATGTTGGAGCACAATCTCAGGTACTCTCTCTTGAAAAGAAAGCCCATCATTCTGGTCTACCAGTCCTGAAGCACTTTCTCTCTGAATGGCATGTGATGTCACAAAGGTGCGTTTCACAACGCAGCCCCACAACATTCAGAAACTCAAGGTACTTAGGCCAAACCTCATTCATCCCCTGGGGCATTACCACCAAGAAGCTTTTTAACTAGCTCTGTGACTTCAGCTTGGGTGTTGGACTGGCCCAGTCCTGCATAATCAGCCTCTACTGCCTCAGTGGAAAGCACGTGAATGACCTTCAGTAAATCCTCAAAATATTCCTTCCACCTCCCGAGAACGTTCTTAGTTGATTTCAACAGCTCGCAGTCACCGCTCCCACTGTTGACTGTTTTGGCAGAGAAATGCTTCCTCCTCTCGAGGCACCAAATAGTTTGCCAGAATTATATTATTTTATATAATATTTTATGTCCAACAACCGCCACCATGAATTGCTGTCCTGACAGGCACCACAGACTTTACAGCAGCTTTATACAGATGACAGTTGGAGGTGGAAAATGTGGTCCACTGGGACTTGGTGCCTCCAGCTTCCCTCAGTCCCTCCCAGATGTTGAGGTGGAAGACCTCCTCAACTGAGGGCTCAGCCAGATGTTCCCAACAGACTCTCACAGTACATTTGAGCCTGCTGAGTCTGCTTGGCTCCTCGTCCATGAGTGAATTCAACTCACCACCATGTGGTGATTGGTTTAAAACCCCACCCCTCTCTTCACCCAAGGTGCGTGGCTAAAGGTTTGGCAACTCCAAAGTTGATAGTTAATCTCCTGCCTTAGATGTCCTGTTGCCACTGAAGGACACCCTTGTGTTTGATTTGTTTATGGGAAAACTGACCAGCATAGAATTCCAATAATAAAATGCAACTCTGGTTAAAATCAAAAGGATGCTCCAGATTTTTCAATTATTAAAGCCATTGCTTCTGTTTTAGGCATTTTTAAACCTTAGTCACATGCACTTGTTTGGGGGGTTGACCCCTTATGGGTGCTGCGTGTTTTTGGGTTGTTAGGGCCTGTGGATGGTCATAGAGTGGAGCAACTGCTTAAGTGGAGTACAGGTGTGTCCTTCCGTTTTCTTTGAGGTTTGTCTGGCCACCTTAAGCAACATCGCAAAAAATTAAGCATTAACTTGTCGTGCATGTGGTAAGGGTATTGTGAAGTATGTGTTAGGCTAATGGAAGTTGCACGCACTTATAATGTGCGGGTGATGTTGTCAAGGTGGTGTTATACTGTTTTGTTTTTTTGTTTTTTTTAAAAGAAGGAATTATTTTGGTTTAGCATTTAGCATTGCTCTTTATGGTTAGTACTATTGTTTTGGTGCTTTGGTACTGACCAGTCCAGAGACCAGAAGAGACGAATTGAGATGTGACGTCACCCATAGAAATTCCTTACCTCCGGTTCTCGCAAAATGAGGCCAAATCTGTCTCCCTTGCTTCCTGATACATGCGCCACCATTTTGAAAGCAGTCGGCAGTGATTGGTCCGAGTCAGCCTGAGTCACATCTTTAGGGGAACTACTGTCACAATCACAAGCGAGGTTGTTTATACGGCCTATGGTACTGACATGTTTAGAAACAGCTTTTGGAGAGGTTTATTTCAGCATAATATTTTCTAAATGGCTTTTTTAGTTTTAAATAAAAGGGATTTCCTGATCTTGAATCAATACTGTTGTGCTGTGTCAGTACCAAAAGTTTTAATGCAATGTTTACTTATATTTCTGAAAATGCTAGTTCCACAAAAGGAATGTATAACTCCATAAGTAAATGTATCAAATTTCAGTGTTAATAAAAATGTATTTCTTGGGGAGGTGACAGTGATGTCATATCATTCAAGAAACGGAGACCCCACAGTGTTCCGGACAGATGAGATGATGAAGAACAGAATAGCAGTGAGGCAGCACAGGGGAAAGGTGGACTCTTTCTCAACGTGTATAGTGCTGTCCTCAATCTAAAATAGCCATGTGCAGTTGGGAGCTCTTTGCTGCCGGCAGGAACGATTGTGTCAGAAGCAACAGGGATTTGAAGATAATACCTTTTAGTGCAGTTAGGCACTGACTTGGAACTCAGACATGATTATAAATGTCAATTCTTGTTGCATAACAAAAACTAAGTATGGCTTCAAACCTTTCCCTAGAAATAATACTGAAGTTAGAATTTATTGTATGCAAGTCAGATTAAATCTTGCACAAAGGCAAGATTAAGAGGTGCTCCAGGGTATTTCCATTAAAAGATGTTTGTCTCTTGCAGTTGAGTATTCCTGTGGTAAAGTCAATGCCAGTACAAACCTTAATGTAGTTATTATGGTGTGCTGCTAACTTTATTTAAAAAAAACATTTCCTTTTTTTAGTTTTACAGCTTTCTTTAGTTTTCTATGTAGTTTTTGTCAAGTGAAGATGTTTGTTTGTCTCAATAATGTTTGGGAAGATTTAAAATTTGCTTGTATTTCTTAATGATATTTTTGAAATGTGTCCATTGATTGTGTTGAACACCTTGGCAGGTTTTCTGCTCTTTGACATGGTTATGCTATTTCTGCTTTTTAAGGGTTTTCAACTAATCCATTCAAGTGCATCTCCATTATCACATAGCTGGTTCAATAATGGCACCAACTGATTCTTTTTTTCCTTTGTTAATGCCATTTTTTATTTATACAGTATTTAGGAGACTTCAGGCTATTGACAAAACTATGAGAAAGCAGTCTTTTTGTTTCCATAAAAAAATTTTTTTTCAACTACTCTTTGTTCTGTGTTCTCACTTGCTGAGTTCTGCTTTGGTTTTGCTTTGCTGCTTTTGCTTTGAAAGTAGATGCCCAGTGAGGTATTATGTGGGAGGATGGAGTCAGCATGGGGGATGTGCTCAACTGAATGTGTTTCTAGAAATGGTAGCCCTTTGTACATGGATGGTTTTTCCCTCCTCCTCAGGTCTATCTCGGCCTCTCCTTTTCTCTAACGTAGCTGTTATTAATATCTCATTATTTTACAGTTATTTTAAAGACCATAACCCAATGAAACATATAAGCATCAAGTCTGAAGAACTGAATGTCACAACAGCAGGATTTATCACAAATACACGATCTGTTAATTTTCATCTAACATGCTGGGTTTTTCTACTTGAACTCAAGGCCACATTTTGTGAATTGAGTCTAGAAAAATTCAAGTGTGATTAAAGCGAAGTATTGAAAAAATACCTGAGGAAAAGCACATTGTAGCAAGAAATTTGTAATAATTATTGCCAGTTATAAGAAAATTAGTAGCTAAATAAAGACCGAAGCTTTTAATTTCTACCACACCTTTCTGCTTCTTAACGCTTTCTCTTTGTCCTCATTCTTCTGTTAGTTACTGACTAGGAATGGGACATTTGTGCTCACAAAAATCCAAACTATAAACAATTAAATGCTAATAATTATATTAGAAGAAGTGGTACAGTGGCAGAATGTAATTTCAGACAGATTTGCTTTAGAGTTACTTGATATTTAGGCAAGTGGTCCTGTCTTCACAAGGATAGTGGGACAAACATTAGTGACACTGAAGCAATTAAATAACTGTGTATTCATTCAAGTTTTTTTGACCAGTTCACAAACAATCAAATATTAGTAGTTTGTTTATTGAGATAATATTTTTATACCAGGGCAGTGACATGTTTTGCATTCATGCAAACAGAGAAAAATGATTAAGCAATTTTGATTGCACTGATGTGATGACTATCTGAATGAGGTGTATTTAATCAATTAAAATGGCGTATCCTTTACCTCATTCATTTTATAACCTCAAAATCAAAAGTTCAAAAACTCTTTTACTTCACTCAATTTCTTGTTGAAGACATCTACCTCCACAGAAGGGAGGCAGTCAGTTTTTCCATATATATTGTTTTTATATTTTTCTTTGTTTTATTGTTCCACCCTATTGTTATCATTTTTCCTGCAAGTACTAGTAATATTAAATAAATAACTTAATAAAATGTATATGTACATAGCTGTTGTCATATACCCAAATAAGACAATGAATACATTGGCTAAAAAGTGAATTTAAGATGGAAGCTCAGTTGAGATTGACACATTCTCCATTTTTTTCTCTGTCCTTTCTTAAATATATTATGAATATATGCTGTTTTTATGATGGGATGTCGTAACACCCTCTTGTTAAGGGGTTTAAAGGTTTTGTTTTGTATTCTTAGTTTTGTTTTTTACCATTAATCTCATAAAAAACAAAAAAGAATATCATGAGATAGATGGAGAAGGAGGATGACACCAGTGCTCAGTTCCTGGAACTGGGCATTCCTGGAGGAAAGGATGATCCCGGGTTTATGTCTAGATTGGACAGAATCCTCAGAGACTAATAGAGATGCAATGGCCTTTTTTTGCTGGTGTGCTGCTTCTCACAGCCCCTCTGTGCTTACACTTCTATACCTTGCTTTGAGTGTTAGTGGTGAATGGGCCTTTTTCCTTTTATGTGTGCCAGCTTTCCTGTAGTTTCTCGTTGAGATCTGGCATTTTCCGCATCTACTTACAGAGAGTAGCATTTTTGTTGTAATGTTGCACCTGCCAGCAACATTCTGACAGAGCTGTTGGCTGTCAGATATGTGCCAGGTGGGTGCTTGCTGGGCAAGCCATGAACTGACTGGCTCTTCGTTGCATTTATTTTATTAATGAAGCCCTCAAGTAATCTAATTAAAATGGATCGAAAGCAAATGTTTTTTCATTCTTAGTCCTTGTTATAAACAAGCTTCAAAAGCCAAAAATGTTTTGCTGTTATGGAAGTTCTTTCTTTTTTTTCCATCAAACAAAAGAAAAACCTGAAAATATTAAGTCTGTAAAGAGAGTACATTTGCTGCAAGTAAGTGAAAAGACTAAATTTCAGATGTGCAGTTTCATCTTAATCACTGTCAGAGTCCACCGTGAGCAGCAGTGCTTTGATTGATGGGAGTTCGTATTCTGCAAAAATCACTGGTCTTCAGGGTCTCATGTTTTGATGTTTAGAAGAACAACAAGGAGGACAAGCAAAGCACAAACTGATTAGTATGAACTGTTTATTTTAGTAATTGCAATTTAAAATGTCTGTCTGGCATTTGTTTTAAGTACCCTCAGCTTTCAGCTGCGATTGATTGTCTTGTTCACCTGAATAGTAAAAAACAGCGGGGTTCGCAAGTTTGGGCAGCCCAAACTTTTGCACTTTTGCACACACCATTATTTTGTTTTCTGTCATTTTTGAAAGGGTTAATGGTGCAAATAAAGCATTTTTTAAAACATATTAAAAGAATGCCTATATCTGTAAACTGATGCCCTTAGAGGATTTTTCAATCTTTCCTTTGGTTCTTTATGCACAACAATATAACATTTTACCTGGGGTGCCCAAACTATTTTAATTAATCACGTGCATTAACATTGACAGCCCTAATTTTTCATACATGCCCTCCATCCTAAGAAATATGCTACAAGAAATTGCTAAAAACATTATTTTCAATTAAGTACGTCTCTTAACTGGAGCCCTTAGACTAGAAGTTTAGCTCAAATATAAGCCAAGATCTTAAAGATAGACTCCAATGAAAGTTGTCAGTTTTTAAAAAAAATGTTCTTGTAGTTGTTTTCTCATAAAAGAGTACCTATATAAAAGAAATGTGATTAAAACTGTGTATCTGAGTTTTTCTTAATTTAAATCAAGTTGAATCAGAAAACCCGATGCTTTAATAAGCTCAGGCTAATGACACAGTTACTAAAAAGAAAACGTGTCAAACTCTCTTCTTCGTTTTTCTCCTCCAACCCCTTTCAAATTAATTTTTCTTGTTTGACTTGGCCTCTGGCTCAAAACTGTACGGCTTGATTGATCTAATATTGCTCGCCATTATTTTTGTGCAGCCAATGCTAATTTGGGGCCATAAGCTTGGTAGTGAGTACGCTAACAGAGCTCTCAGCAAAGGGGAGAGGTTGATCTGAGTCAACAGTCCCACCCACAAAACAGAATTGTATTACTAATGAGCTACTGCTGCTGCTGGGTATAAAATATATTTTAAAAAATTGACTGCATGTCTTTTTGATGTTGGCTAAAAACTGCACAGTCATTATTAAGACTACTGGGAACGATTTCACAAAGAACAAATTATATAGTTGGAGTGAGACTTTCAAGTGGTTAAATGTGACTGAAAAAAAACACAAACACTCAAAAGTACTTAAGTTATAGTCTGATACCATGAGTATGATTGGCTTACCAGATACTCCTTGAAGAGTTTCTCCAGGTCTTCCCCAAGGTATACAATCAAGGCCTTCAGGAGACACTCTCTTCTTAAATGGATCTCATGACTCTAGAGGAGGGAACACATTTTTATAACTCAACTTTGAACACAATGCAAATTGGAGCATTCATTTATTTTCTATGCTGTTTTGTCCCTTTCGGGGTCACGGGGCTGCTGGAGCCTAACCTGGCTATACATGGGCAAAGGCAGGGGATACCCCTGGACAGGTCGCCAGTCTGTCTCAGGGGTCACAATCACACACCCATGCACACACACATGCACTCATTGGGACAATGTAGAGTAACCAATTAACCTATGAAGCATGTTTTTGGACGGTGGAAGGAGACACCCAGGCACGCACGGAGAGAACATGCAAACTCCACACAGAAAGGTCCTCCATTGGGGGGACTGTTTCAAGTCCCCCATCCAGGACTAGAAACAGAAGCATTGTTGCTGTGAGGCAAGAGAGCTAACCACTGCACCACAGTGCAGCCCATGATTGGAGCAGGTGTAACTAATATACCAAATGTTTTAGAAAACCCGTAATATGAACAGTTAAATACTGGGTCCACCACTACAAAACAAAATAACCCCATTTTAAAATATTGCTTTTCTGATGAAAAGTTTTACCTGATCAAGAGCCTTGAGTGTCCTTTGAATGGTTTCTCTGCAAGATCCTCCCTTCTTCCTCACGATGTCTATGAGCTTGGGGAAGTGAAAGTCTAGGGAAACCATGAATCTGGCCTGAAGTGGAATTGTTGTTATTCTTCTAAATTCTGCGTTGATCTTCAAAAAGAAAAAAAACAACATTTTCTGTCACATTATTTAGGGCACAACTAAAAAAACATTTTTAATTTCACAGTACCTGTGTTTACATGGACACATGTAATCAGATTAAAAACCTGATCAGGATAAAAAAAAAAAAAAAAGCACCATGTAAACACACCATTCAGAATACTCTGACCCTATGAAATCTTAAGAAGTGGGTCAAAAGTGCCTTCCAAGTCTTGCAAGTTCCAAAGGAGTTTGAATAAACGCACGAGTAGGGGTGGCGTCGTCCAAAATGTCTGTGTTGTAACTTATCATGTTTAAGAAGTTCAGATCTTCGTGACACAACTGTATCACAATCTTTGCATTTCCACATTCACTGAAGGACTGGAAAAGAGAAACAAAGAACAACTTACCCACCTGCCATTTATTTTAATAGATAAAATGAGGTCTAGAAAAAGTAGTTTGATGTAGTTCAGGTCTTTGGCGAAAAAGTAAATTTAATTGAAAAGTTTAAAATCAAAAAGCTTTTTAAAACTTTAAATCAAACCTAAAACTGAATTATTTAACTCCTTAATTTTTTATTTCTTGATTTTGCTTCACTACTTCCCCGTTTTTCTGTGTCAGCTAGACATTTGTTCATTTTAGCAGTCTGACTTTGTAGAGTAAAATTTACATTACTCTTTCCAGACCATTTTTTCTTCTTTAGGGTAATTTGCTTTGACAATTTTAAAAAATAAGACTAATAGATTTCAACAGAATCAAAAAATGCAAATGTTTTTTATTTAAATAATTCAAAATATCAAGCTAGGTTTCTACTTTGAAGCAATTACTTTATAGATATTATGGTATCACTTACCAAATTGAGCAATGTGGCAGGAACAGTCAAAAGGCCAAGAGTCAACAGGAAATCTGTAAACATAAAAGGATATGAAAAATCAAGTTCTGGTCAGTGAACTTTTGACCTTGGTGTTGTGTAATGCGAGAGATTAAAAAGTATATACATTTTGTTCTTTTCTGGAAAAAAATCCACGTCTGTATCTCACTTTCAGCTTTGGTTATGTTCGTTTAAAAAGGTGAATAACTATTCTAGTTACTACCTTGAATAGTGTTTAAATTACTTTATTCATTCATATTTTTTTTTATAATTTGTTAATTGTTACTTTAAAGTACTTGTTTACATTGCCTTTTTCCCCATTAATACAAATACAGCATGCACTAAAGTAAATATGATTGACAAATCCTATGAGCCTGTTGAAGTCCACCTGAACCCACCATGCAGTGGAACACAGAGCTCACGTAAAAGAGTTTGGATCCTCAACTCCGGACGGACAGGTGATGTGCTAGCGAGCATAAAAGCAGTGTCCAACGAGAATTTGACACGCAATACGCAGCATAAGCGTTTAATTAAAACACTTTCTTCAGGGCAAGCCAAAAACAACAGTGGAAACCACATCGCCATCTTGAGCACATGCACTCGGTGCTAGCTAGTGTCAGAGCAAGCAAGCTAGTAAGTGAGTAAAAGCAAAGTTATAAGCAACTTAGTTTGTATAGATATAAAAAAATGATATCAGCAACAAGTTTGTTTATGACAAAAAAACAGTTTTATTTACCTATAACACACGTTCTAAACCATTCATGAAAAATAACCTACACGTTTTCAAATGGAAACCATCACCAAAAACCAGTCGAAATACATACTTCATCGACTGTCGAATCAGTCACTAACGAGAATAAATTTAAAGTGATACTTTTTATAAAGAAGAGGTACAGATATAAAGTCTTACCTTGCCAGATGCAGACAGATTGCACTGTGCTCTTCTTGATGAACCTCGTGGTGATTCTGGAATGCGCTCATGCTGATTAGTCACGTGACACTAGTTCTTACTCCAAATTATAGAAGCAATTTTATCTAAATGATCATTTTAATTTAGAGCAAAATGCTTAACGATTATATTTGAAGAAAACTGAAAAAAATAATTTAAGAAACTCAATCACAATTTTACATTAGTCTAAGCAAGAAAAGCTTTTCAAATCAATGACACAGTAGTTTCACTTTTTTCAGTGTACATCAGCTGGTGCAACCTTTTTCTTTTTAATTTATTGTAATAGGTGTGTATGGTTTCCCATTGTCCATAGATATATAACCTGTGCCTCAGTGACAAATCTCTGCTGTAGAGTGGTCTGTGTGCTCAGTCGACCAGAAGGTTTACTGGTTTAAAAAGAGCCTTTTATGAGTGTCGACCTCATCACCTCCTCTTTGGAAACAAAGGCTGCAATGGTTAGACACTCCTGCTCACTACATGCTTTTCTGCTTTCCTCTTCCCTTCACACACAGCTTCATTAGATGCATTGTATTGCCTCTCTTGTTCTCATCTATTCCCTCTCCAACACCTTTTTGTGCTCAACGGTTCTCTGAAACAGATGAACACCACCATGCTCCACAACTCCATTATGCACAGCTGTAATTGGGTATGTATGCTTTAGGTGGATAAGACCTCTAGGTCGGTGTAGGCACCCATTCGTTTGTTTATGGCTTTTGGTTTTTCACTCAACACTCAGAATTGAGTTTATGTAAACTACCTAATTTAAATAAAATTTAAAATAGTTCCCATTTTCTATTGTTACTTTTTATACACTGTTCATGTACTTTAACTTACTCCCAAGTAGGGCTGGGTGATAGTGTATTTTATATCTCACAATAATGTTTTTTTCATGAGGCGATAATATATATAGTGGTTTGCCCTCTTGCCTCACAGCAAGAAAGTTTAAGTCCCGGCTGGGGGACTTGAAACAGTGTCACCAATAGAGGACCTTTCTGTGTGGAGTTTGCATGTTCTCCTTGTGCATGCGTGGGTTTTCTCCCACCATCCAAAAACATGCTGCATAGCTTAATTGATCACTCTAAATTGTCCCTAGGTGTGGATGTGAGTGTGCATGGGTTTGTGATTGTGGCCCCTGCAACAAACTGGTGACCTGCCCAGGGGTGTCCCTTTCCTTCACCTTGCCTTTGCCCATGAGTAGCCGGGTTAGGCTCCAGCAGCCACGTGACCCCAAAAGGGACAAAACGGTATTGAACGGTATAGATGATAAATGACTATATCTGTCAAATCTGAGCTTTCTGTGGCTCATTAGAGAAATGTGCAATCATCAACAGGTTGTAGATTTAAACATTTCTTTCCTGTCATACTTTAAACATCACAGATGCACTGAAGGGCCATGATGCAACAGTTTTTTTTCGCAGAAAACTAAAAAAGGCATAAAAATTACAACTAAACAGAAAATTAGAGCAAAAGCTTTGAAGTTTCAAAAGAGAACATTAATAAAACAGAACGCTAAACTGCTTGATCAGTTCCATTTAAAAACAAATCAATAATTCTTCAAATCAATTCTAATGTTTTCAAGTTTTACTGAACAAACATAAGCGGGTAACTAAAGCAAATTCTCTGATTTTCTTCTCATAGTTTAGACTGTTACTGCTGTGAAGGTCTTAACTTTGTTGTTTTTGCTGGAGAATTTTCGTTTATTTCAGTCTGAGATTGAGCATGCTTGGTGGCACTGCTTCCATTGCACATTACTTTGTTTTGTGTTTTTTGTTGAATTTTAAATAACTAAAACACCTCCAACAATTAATTTTTTGATACTCTGGCCAAGTTGGCCTGTTGATTTAAAAAAAAAAAAAAAATCCACCACCCAAACATATATTCTATCGCCCACAATCTAATAAACAGAAATACTTTAGACACTTTACATTTTTTTTATTTTTCTGATATTTTTTTTTCTATTTAAGAAAATGAAATTGCATAAAAGTAATTTATAAATGGTATAAATGGTATGATCTTTATTGTCATCTAACTTTAAACTCAAATTCAAACATGCTGAGAAAACAAGGACATATTTAGTAGAGATTTCCTAATTCTGCCTCCAGGTGATCACATTTTATTATAAATTTTAACAAAAATGCCTGAAAACAGTGTCATGTTTTGAGTTATTGTCATTATATATCACTATTGAAATTAAAGCTGCAGCTTTGAGGAGGCAGGAGGATTGAGCACAACATCTGACAGGTCACAGTTTTCAGTGTAACAGACTGTTATGCTACACAGATGCTTCTAAAACAAAATTAAAATAAATAAATAAAAATAAAATAAAAAATAAAACAGTGGATTCAATTCTGTTATTATTTAGAAAATAAGGTTTTTATGAACGTCCTGTGAATTAATCTTGTTGTATTTATCTGCTGCGTCTTAAAGGCCGGTCTGTGAAAATACTGTCCAACTTTAAACCAGTCTGTGATCACAGGACACACAGAACAGCGAGTAAGCATCATAGCATTAGCGGCTAACAAGCTAGCATCAAAGCGTTAGTGTCTAACAACAGCTCTGTCTCCAAATCAATAAATTTTATTAATCTGTCTGTTGCTTTATCCTCCAGTTCTGACTGGATCCTGTTATAAATCACCACATGTCCCACTGTTTCATCAGCCAAACTAAACGCTGCACAGGTGAAATAATCACAGGAGTGGGGTGTTGTGTCTCGCGTTGCGTGTGTTTTGTTTCGATGGTGTGCAGACAGTAAAAACAAACAAAAAAGACGACAAAAGAAATTCACCAAAAGAAGAGCTAATAAACATGACTAAGCTTTCGCAAACATTTACTCACCATGTGATGATTAACCCTATAACTTTTAATTGCCAAAAAGGAAAAAATGCTCGCGACTGGCAAGTGTTAATTTTGGACCTTCAAAATAAAAATCAATCATGATAGGCTCATTTTACTACTGAGAAAAAGTACTATCGCGATATCGATAGCAGTCATTTTATCGCCCAGCCCTACTTCGAATTTAGACCAAAGCGATTGAGGTGGCGAGCAGCTGTGCCGTTGCAATCTGAGAATTAATGTCAGGGAAATCAAATAAGCAATTTACAAATACAAACAGCACTCAAAGTAGGCTGGAGTATTGCGTTTGACACATGTTTGCGTCGACCTCCAGAGCTATAGGTGGATAAACACAGGAAGCAGACTCCAAATGTCAAAATTCTAAAGCACCTTCAAAATTAAATTAAATTAAATTTCTCCAAAAGCACCATAGTGATTAAAGCATCTTGCATTGCGTCATTTACTCCAGTAATTGGTGTTCCACGGGCATCAATAAGTTAATTCTTGAAGTGGACAAATTTTGGTGTGATGGTTAGCACTGTAACGACAGCAGGAAGTCACTGGTTTGTGTTGAGCTTGAGTGACTTGATCCTTTCTGTATAGAGTTTGCATGGTTTGCTTTGTTTTTCTGGGCATTCTGGGTTCCTTCCACAGTCCACAAACGTGTTCAGCAATTCTAAATTGTCCCTTAGAAAGAAATTAATGTGAGTTTTTATCTGGGTGTGGTCCTATGTGTTTTATTCTGACTTGTCTGGGATTGCCACCAATGATCCTTCAGGCTCTCCAAAGGGCAAAGCGGATATGGATGGATGGATGGATGGATGGATGGATGGATGGATGGAGGAAAAATTTAAGATATGTCAAATCTCAATTTTTCAAGGAAAATTTAAAGAAGTCATGGTGCTCAATTCCCACATTTGGAGTGTAGAGGAGAAGATCTTCAGACATGCTGGTGTATCATGGCCCTCACGCCTTTGGTGCTTTTAAATAGTTACATGTTATACAACCAAGCGCCACTGCCACATCCCTGAGAGGTTTTGGTGTGAATTCAGCATTCTACCTGGAAGAAACTGATAAATGATTAAAAGTATTTTGTGAATTGAACTCCTAAGACAACAAATGGTCAAATATTTAAATAGTAAGTACATAAATACTTTCAAAGAGGTCACAGTATGCTAGAGCAGTTTCTGACTTGAAGCGTTTCCTGTGTTCATACCAGTTTGTAACTGGACACAGTGGTAAACATCAGCCCTGACTTTAGTTGGCATCTTCTGCTGCATGAAGATCTCGGTCCATTCTCTAAACAAAGAGATCTTCGCTGTTTTTGGAGCTATACTACTGTTTTAAACTGACCCCAAATGTAAAATTAAATTATCTTAATGGGATAAAATATGTTTCACTGCCTGGTTTGACTCCAGTCAGGATTGTTCACATGGGAAATTGTCAGATTCTGAATCCTGTCCGAGTGATTGGTATGTCTCGAGCAAACTGGGATTCTTCACAGGCTGTGGAAAAAAATTCTGGAAGGTGGAATACTGCAAACCCAATAAAAACAATAATGGTAGTTCCTGAAAAAAGAGTGAATTCTCAAAGTATTTGTTCTACAGTGTTGGCTGTCAGGTAAAAGGAAGCTGACTATAATGCATCTCATCTTAAAGGGAGAAACTGTTTTGAATTTTCTTTTCAGGAAAGGTTACAATCTCTGTTCCTGTGTGTATGAATCCTATATTTGATTAGGGAAAGAACCAAAAACAACCTAAAAAATATGAATTGTTTTGGATAAATTATTTCCTTAAAATTTCTTGTAATCCAAGCATAATCTTGTATTTAGAGACATTAAATAGACTAGAGAAACCTAGTAAATGAAACAAAGAACAGCTGCAGTGAGAAATTAAAGAGGGAGGCAGGGCAGAGCTGCTTTAGTGATGGGTTAATCTGCTCCCCTGAGACCACCCTCTTTTGAAAGATGAATTGAAGCAGAAAACCAAAGCAAACTTGGTATTCAAACACCTTCACACACGAGCACGTGCTTTAACACATCTGCTGTGGAATTCAAGCATTAAACACCTGAAAAGGAGCTGCACTTAAGTGTGTGTTATTCTGTCATTTATATGTCCATATGTTGGTGTTTTGGATTGAACTACCGGTATAAAACCCTACCAGATCTCCCAATTCAGTTGGTTACATCCACGTGGTGCAGAAAAGGTCAATGATATGCAGCTCCAAAAGGTTTTTGTGCAAATGGCTGTTTGCTGGTGTGAAGCACAAGTTTTGGGTGGATCTTTTTCATCAAAAGCACAATATCTATATTAAAAGCAGGATTGGACAGATGAGTTTCCCTCACCTTGTGTACGTTAAAAAAGCATTTGAGTAACAAACACTTGCAGCCAGACACACTTGCAGGCCAATCCCATTCCAAGTCTTATTTATTTGAGACACTGCAGTAAAAACCATCACAAAACCATGCATAAAATCAGAAAACACATGGATCATTTGCACTTTTGCTCCCTTTATTTGCTCTTGATTTGCTGTATGTTGTAATATTTGTGGTTCTGGCTCACGTGCATCCCTGCCTTTGCTTCTTTATGCAGTACTTCCCTGTTTTACTGTATAGTGTTTGTTTTTTCTTTTTTTTAAATTTCTTTGCTGTTTGTCACTATCTAGCTCACTGGCTTTTGTTTGCGTATTTTTTCATGGGCTGTAAGCAGCATTTGCGTGTACTGGTTGTTGTGTGCAACACGTATTTAAAAATTCATTCTCATGCCTCATTGTTCTTGTTTAGGTTTATATACTTTAAACACAGCAGTAAATTAAATGATATATAAAAACAATAGGCAACATTTTATTGAGTAATTGGCTTTTAATCTAAATATATTTCTGGCTCTAGGGAGATATACAGTCAATGTATAATTTTCAATCAGTTTACTGCACCTTTATGCTAAATTGGCAGAAAAAGACAACACACACTTTTCCATTTTTCTTGCAGCTGCCACTAACCATTTATTGTTGCACCAGTGCTTGCTTTTTGCTTCGTCCTTTTTTTGCTTATTTTTCTAAATTTGCCTGTGTTCATTGTAATCATGAACTCTCGCTGTTTTAATTTCAGATTTGCATATCCACTTCCACTCCTTCCTCATTTGCATACAGCAAGAATGGCGAGCGGGCATCCCACAGAAAAATTCAGTTTCATGTACCAACCAGATACGCACAAGAGGTACGGGGCACACATGCACACACACTTACACATGTAGTTTTGCGTGCCCAAGTTCCTCATGACCAGGTAAGTAGAAGATCTGAACTCTGGTACATCAACACGGGTGAGAAATAGCTTCGGTTTGAAACACTTCAGCCCCAGCTAACATCGAAATTTGTCGTTCAATCCTGTTCATACTCTCAAGTTGGCAAATTTGCCAAGCAGCTTTTAATGCGACACCGGAGACCAAAGGAGCGTTTGGTTGATGGATCCATTCCCTCTTGTGCTTCGCTATCAGGGCTTCTCCTTGCTGTTGTCACGTCATATCTGGTCTGAGGGGTGATGTTTTGCAGGATTGCGTCTTTGTTGCAGAATCCTTTATCTGAGGGATTAATTTCTGGAGCCTGTGTGTGTGCATGTTAATCAAAATGATTTTCTTTCAGATTTTCATGGTTTACATCCCCTTCTCCATCTGTTTTTCTTGTTCCTTCCCACCCCCTTCCCCTCTTTTCCATTCCGTCGCTGTATCTCTTAGCAAGAACAGGTTATCTTCAGCCATGAATCCCGTCTACAGCCCCGTTCAGCCTGGCACTCCATACGGAAACCCCAAGAACATGGCCTTCACAGGTTAGACCCAACCACCACACGCTCGCACTTCGCTTAGCCAACAAGTTTTCAAAGACCCGTCCCAAAAAATGTATGTTTTTAACATGTTCTTGTGGCTCCAAGTACAACTTTTATGTGTCACTTTTTTTGTCTTTGCTAAATTACTTGTAATAGATCTAATACAGTTCTATTAAAAATATCAAGGCAAAATTCTAGATTTAGAATTAATAAAGATCAAGTGCGATAAAAATCATGTTTAGAGTGTTTTTAACATGTTCTTGTGGCATTTTTTTATGATGGAGGACAAATATAAAGAAAATTAGGCTTAAAATAGCTTTTTTGAATATTTCTTTCCCGCTCACAACTCAGGGGTGAATTTCTAATGAACTCCTGCATGTTATGTCCTACAAAACAACACACTTTTTTGGGCAAAAACAGCATAATCATAATTACAAAACCACTGGGATTGCTTTAAAAATAGATCAAAAGATAATCGGAGTGGGACCTTAACAGCGCCTGTTTTCACATATTGCAAATATTCTACCATTATCTGATTCTTTCTGAGCGATCAGATTTTTCAAGGTAGAGAGAATAAACTGATCTCCTCTATTAGATAACAACAGTTATGCAATTAGGAGAAATCAGATTAACACTTGTAGGCTTATCTTCAAAAAGACAATGCTTATAGGCATCCATCCACCTTTATCTGATTGTAGTTAAAAATCAAAAACGACTGAAGTAGTTTTAGAAGCACCCACAATATCCAAATCAAACGCAGTTTCTTCTTCACTAAGTACAAACATCAGCTTGATGTTGTTCTGTAAACATCCCACTTCACCAAGGCTAATGCTACAACTGCTAATGCACCGCCATGTTTACAAAGAACAGGTCAGCAGGGTTAAGAAGAAACAGGAAGTTTGAATGTTACATTGTCTCAGAAATAAATCAGATAATAAGCTGACCAGGACTTTCTAATGATGGCATTTCCATAAAACATTTGCATATATCTGATTATCTGATTACAGACAGTTATCTTGTTTTTGTGGGCATGTAAACAGACTCATTAAAATATGTAACCTCAGGGAAAATGCATCAGATACGACCTACAAGTCTAAAATTTTAATCTAACAGTTTGGAATAAATAGTCATACTTTATTTGTTAAGTGATCTAGGCTTCAGGTAGTTGTACATTATTATAAATACAGAAGAAGAGCTTTTAAAGCAAAAAATAATGTAAATAACGCAAATACAGGATTTATCTTTCTATGGTTTGGATGATGTTTACAGCTATAAATGACAGAACAAATGTTGACCTAGAAAATGAGAATGATCCTATAAGAGGGTCAAAATCACCAAACCCACATGTCTCTCTATAATTGTAAAGAACACGGTAAGTTACCTTACCTAGACGACCATTTAACTGAGTCCGTACTGTGTTTGGTGATTGAGGTTCAAAACCTTTCTGATTTAAAAGCTCTCAAAGTGTATTCTGATTGCTCTGGCAAATGATGACTCAACAGAATGAATTTCATCATATATCAATAGTTTTTATTGGTTACATTTTTGTTAACCAGCAGCTGAGATTTAATAAAGAACGCAAACGGAAGTGCTGCTCTGTTGGTCTCATCCTACCGTACAGAAACTACGGCTGAAATTCAAAGGCTATTTTTGGATTAATTTAACATTTTCTTTATTTCATGAATATTACAAATAGCTACACTACAAAAAACATTTGCAGAAAATACAAACAGCTATGTTTTTCTTCTGTTCTTCTCTGTTATGAATATTTATATGTCAGTAATGAGAATGAGAAGCATGAGAAGACAGGTACCGAAGCTGCCGACCTTTAAATTGAAAAGTCACCAATAAAAGCACATATGGACAAACTGGTTTGCATCCTTCTGTGAATGAAAAAAAACTGACCAAAGTTAAAGTAAATAACAAATTATAATAAAATTATTTTAAAAAATTACAGCCTTTAAATGTTGTTCAACACATTAAATGAAAACACGCTCCTAAAGTAAGTTTGAACAAAAAAATGTGTTGCCTTGTTTTTTACTTTTCTCTCAATTTTTGGTAATTTCATTTACCATTGGGGGGGGTTCTTTTATCTACAAAGCAATGACCAGACATTTGTGAGTGTATAACTCGATAAATGTCATAGAGAGGTTTGTTTAGCAGCTGAAAGCAATTTGCTATGTTGGTATTTGCAGAGAATCTTTAGTATTGATGTACTAACCGTGTTAGCCTGGAGCGCTTCAGCTGACGTGCCTGTACTCAAGTCGTCTTTGTCCTTTAATGCTGCCTCAGCTCTTGCTGCCTGTAGAAAAAAACCTTCAAGTTTTCTTCCCACTTCTCCAGCAGCCTGATTCAAGCAGAAAAGTAATTAAACTAAAAGTTACGCATATACATATATATATATATATATATAAAAACATGTTAACTGATCAGTTATTGTTAATCAGGTTTATCCCTGATGTGGTCGGATCGTCCAGGGCCAAATCAGACTCAGACAAAAAATGTCAGAATATTGTCCAACAAGAGAATATATGGCAAGGAAATAAGAATTCCTTTTGAATCACATAAACTAGCTTCAGTTAAGAAAAAAAAATGAATGATTAAAAAAAGGAAAATTCCCAAGAATCATAACTCCAGCCAGAGTTAATGTTTTGGAATTTGGCTGGCGTGAAATGGCAAAACAAACTGATGATTAGAAACTCCTTTATTGAAACAGCTGAGTGGATGTGTTGAGCTAAGTAAGCTGCATGATGGATCACTGGTTAGAAGAACTATCTTCCCACTTTATGGTAACCTTGATTTCCTGTTGAAGAGCAATCAGAGGTTCATTCTGTCCATTTTCCATAGTGGAATAACAGTGATGCACGGTATGTTTAATGCCATGATATTCTTAGGGGCCAATAGTCTGCATCCGTCGTTCACATAATTACAGGTGTCTTTTCTCTTTGTAGTGCCATTAAATTAGAAAAATCCGATCCTACAAGAATACTTTTTCTTTTGCCATCTCAGATTTATTAACAAACCTTTAGATACATCAAAAATTCTTCCTGTAGTCGCATCATTTACATGGTTACCTTACGAACCTTTTATACAGGCTTGTGGAGACTTCCTAACATTGTATCTAAAAAAAGACAGAAAAAAACCCAGAAAAATGAATTCAGATTGTAATAAAACCTGTAAAGTCATCTGAATAAAATGAGTCATATGTGTTCTCGTATCCCTTTCTAATCTAAATCAGTCTCACTCTTTAACTGTGTGGTCGGTTAGCATAACCTCCCCCTGCAGTGAATGTGAAGACATTTATAAACTTGTTACATCTTTACTTCACAGTAGAGCTGCAGAACCAATTAAATGAGAGCTTGTACCAGTAGCTAACAGGAAGAACACCCCTCTGCTTACTTTTTAAAGATTTTCTCTGTGCTCCTTTACCTTAAAAGTTCAAGTCTGTACCAGGATTGTTTTTGATGGAGATATTTCTCTCTTTGAGCGCCATCTTTGTGCTTCCTGATCCAGAGGCTCACCATACTTGTTTGTGTCTCAGTGTTGGTTCATGCTGAACATTTCCTTTTTGTCATTCATAGTTTGATCCTTCATATCTGACAACTTCTTACAGGCTATCCCGGAGCTTATCCTGCCACTGCCCCCACCTATACACCCAACCTCTATCAAACAGGAAGTCCTGGGTATCCACCAGGTGAGCAAAACACGCATTCATTAAAGGTTAAAGGTTAATCAAATGAAACTGTTCACTCTTTGTTTTTGTTGACTGAACACAAGAAATAAAAAGTCTTTGACTGTTGGGTTACTGAGTTTTTGAAGAAAGGATTTTCCAGGTAGAAAGGTTTATGACTTTAATGAAATTCCTGATGTGTGATCATTAACTGTATATAGGAGCTGGACTGAGTGACTCGTCCCCCCTGGCGTTCCTGGTATCTTTATTTATTATGTTTTTTCTGTAGTTCAAGTTATTTAAGTTAAAATCTGACCAATGCTTTGCTATGTGTGATGTCACACTCACTGGGTCCAGTTTTCATGTAATGGGTGTAACCAGTAACAAGACAAAGATCTGCCACAGCTGAACTATTCACACTCAAACCAACAGAAAAAATATGTTTAATGTCCAATTCTGAATTTCATCTAGATAAATGAATATTTAGGAAATTCACATCAATAAATCCAGCTAACTAACAAATAGAGCAAACAGTTTTACTGTGTTGAAATCAGACACTTGTTTCAAGAGGATCCATAAGCGTTTGCTGCTTCACAAATCTACAGATGAATCAATTTATTATGGATATTTAACCAATATCAGCTCCTCTTTTCCAACTTCCTCAATCTCTCTGAGTCAGAAAAGGTTCCAGTTCTGCCGTACATCAAACATTGCAGTTTAGTAGGAGTGTTATCATAATCACTTGTGCAGTCAGACGGTAGCTACAGCTTCAAGGCAATGTGGATCAAATGCAGCCCTCTGCCTGGAGGCATTAATGCGGGACAAATGGGCAGCAGGCCGGCCACGTGTACCCATGTGTGTCACAGCAGATATGTCTGTGCTGGGCTCTGAAGCAGATGGACAAGAAGAAAGTTCAGAAGTGTTCTGTCACCTCTGTGTCGGCGGATTCATGGTCTTTGGGAAAGAAGAAAGAGGAGGAGTGGGTTTTAGTGAGAAAAGAATCAATTAGAAAACACAGAAAGAAGAAACTTCAAGGACACTTTTTATAATCAGTCCTAAAAGGAAACAGAAAGTAGAACACTGTGTTACTAAAAAATAAGATTTATGTTTAACTGACTCTAAGAATATGTTCTAGTACTTTTAAAAACAAATGGCTCATACGTTAAACCAAACATCAGAAGGCCAGTACAGAATCCCCTGGGAGTCTGATGATAAAATGCCATGAGGTTGTTAAAGAGAAGCTTTGCAAAGAACAGTTTTCATTTCTGATGGGAAGAATATCTGCTTTGTTTCTCTTGAATGTTAAAAGCTTAGGCAGCAGCTTTCTTCTTTTTCTTGTCCTCTCCCTGACTCTGGTTTGTATGGTAGAAATCCAGCGACATGTCAAACGTCTTGGGTGAATCTTACTCTGCTTTGTTCCTGCAGAAACATGAGCCTCTTTGTTGCTTCTGTGCTGCGGTTGTTGTGTTTTTACTGTGCTCTCAGTGGCGTTAATAGTCTGCTGAAATGACAATCAATTGCCAGAAATACCAGCTGTGGTCTTAGTATAAATGTGTTCATTATTGTCCATTATTCCTCAAGACCTTTGATGAATTATCTGTCAGTAGGGCATTTGTGTAATTCCCACACTCCATTGTCTTCCATGCACGCTGCGTTCATGTTGGAGTGTCTGCAGGCATGCGTCTGTGCATGCGTGCACACATTGACGAGCGTACAGACTTTCAGCCACAGAGCAGCTCCAGCGTCTCTTTGTTCCCTTGTCCTTGTGTGAGAAAAGGGCTTTCATAAACATCTATGGCAGCTGCAGCTAGCTTGTAGCGTGTTTGACCTTCAGGCTCCTCCGTGTGGCAGCTTTCATGTATTGCAGCTTTGGGCTTTTCTAACTGAAGCTATGCCTCCATTTACAGATGGATTCTATGCTCAGGGGTTCATTTCAGGTTCTAGTTCTCTTTAATTTGAGAGAACATAATCCATTCAAGATTAAACTGAATCCACTTGAAGTGGTTGTTCAGAATCACCTATGAACAGAGCAAAGATGCCATTTGAAAAAGTCAAGATTGAGCTGTCTTTTTTTTTTTTTTTTTTTTGGACCAACCACTTCACTGGTTTAGATTAAACTCTTCAAAGAAAAACCCAAGTCTCCATCTGGTGGACTTAATTGGAAATACAAATGTTTTACTGTACTGTGTACTTTTAGTATTTTCTCATTTTAGCACCACCTTACACATTAAATACAAAGCTTGATTTGAAGGCTTATTTTTATTAATTTAATAGCTGTGACTGTTTACCAACCTCAAACAGGTTCAGCCACAGTTGCATGAAAGATGGTTACATTTCTTTTTCTTTTTTTCCCTTTTCTTTAGATGCACATAAAAAGAAATTCTTGAGAGATAACGAGTAAACAGTATTGGCTGAGAACTGATATGATATAATGGCACAAAGCCGCTTTTTTCCACTTCTGATTCTGCTAGATTTACATTAATGGCGTAAACGGTTGAAGAGTTAAGGTAGTCAAAAGAATGTAAGCACTGGAGCTAAAGCTCTGGTGTTAAATGCTTAACAGACAACTTCTTTTAGTAGCATGTGCCCCCCCCCCCTCCAAACTTCATAGCTTTTCTCGATCATTAACTCAATAGTTTCCCCCTCCGTCCGTGTTAGGAGTCTGGTTGTCATCCTTAACTCTTCCTTGGATTTCCAAAATCACACGAACAATTTCACCTTGTCTGCATCTGCATCTCCTTCATCCCTCCTTAACTCTTTATTTCACCTCCAATCTGGTCTATTGTCATAATCCACATCAACTAATGCGATTAACTTCAGTCTTTTCAAGTTTCCACGGGTCCAAATTCAGACACACATTTAACAGAAATAGCCATGTTTACCTCATCACACCTGTCTCATCCACATCTACTTGATTTCCATTGTTTCACTGTAAATTAACCATTTTTCTGTGCGTCGTCTTGTTTTTATCTGTAATGTGTTATTGTGAGACAAATACAAATATATTTGTGTTTGTATTGTTCAATGAATGTTTTTCTGATGTGTTTTAGGATATACTTCAGCAGGAACTCCATACAAAGTACCCCCCACCCAGTCAAATGGAGCACCTCCTCCTTACACTCCCACGCCCACCCCATACCCGACAGCCATGTACCCCATCCGCAGTGCCTATCCTCAGCAGAACATATACGCACAGGTGAGGCTGTTTTTCTGCAGAAATAGTAGGAATCAGCTTCACACGGTGTGGGTCTCTGTGGTTAAAACTTTTTCTTTTTTTGTTTCTGAAAGTTTCAGTAAATATAATAATAGTCTAATATGAATAATCATCTTTTACATCATCTGTTTTGTAAAACTCCTCCTCCATAAATGCTCTCATGGGTTTCGACCTCACAGGGAGCTTACTACACTCAACCAGTGTACGCAGCTCAGCCACATGTGATCCATCACACCACCGTGGTGCAGCCCAACAGCATCCCCTCCACAGCGCTCTACCCCACCCCTGTCCCCGTTCCTGCTCCTCGCAACAACGGCATGGCAGCCATGGGAATGGTGGCCGGGACGACTATGGCCATGAGTGCAGGTACAACCAACGGTCAATCAGATGTTGTCTTTTTGTCAGAGGGCTTTGATCTAAATTAAGTTTCTGTAACATTTCACTGGTTATCTTACACATTCACACCAAACATTTGACACGCATTCAAGAACGCGTTGAACGTGGGTTTTTGAATGCACCTTTAGCAAATGGTGTTCACACTGGACTGTCACTTCCTGATTCTATCTCATGGTCTCACAGTTGGAAGAGGCTTCGTACAAACAGTCGAAGCGGTGCAAATCTGAAAGACTTGACGTCACATAATTCCAGCTGGGCACAAACTGCAATTATTCATTTCTCCTCCATGATCAATTTATAAACAGTTGGTACTTCCATGAATTGAAAAGGATGTCATCCATATGTCACCACAAAATCCAAGTTCCTGATTGGTCAAAGTTTATCCTGGTTTAACTTTCAACGCATGTTCCATTAATGCATGTTTTGTACCTAGGGCCCGAAAACTGACTTTAAAACGTGTGTAATGAACGCAGGAGTTTTGAATGCAGAAGCGCCAAAAAACACACACATGCATGTGTTTACATAGACTTTTCATTGGAAGTTGTCCCTTGAATGTGTGTTGCCGATGCCGGTGTGAACTTAGCTTTAGAAGTCAGACTTAAAGCGGTCATTTTTCTTTCTTTTGACTTTAAATTAATTTCACTTTGGTGATTTAAAGGGACCCTGTTGACAACCCCCCAGCACCCCCCGATTGGAGCACATCCAGTTACGGTGCCAACCTACAGGCCCCAAGGGACACCTGGTTACAGCTACGTACCACCTCACTGGTAGAGCCCACCCCTTGTGTAAGTGTCCTCCTGCTTGGCTCTCCCACTTCAAGACTCTTTCAGGCTTAGTCTTCTTTGTTCTTTCATCTACCCTACCAGCATGTGCAGTTTTTTGAAATCACTCACCTTCCTGTGTCCGTTCTCTTCTTTTCCTCCAGATCTGGAGTCCACCATCATATGCAACTGCTTAGATCTTACATGAGCTCCCAGTGGTAAACATGGGAACTCGGCACGTGTCTGCAAGAACAAACTAAAGTGCAACAGCCACTTTACTATTATTGTTATGATGCGGCATTCTCTCTTTTTTTTTTAAAGCTGCTTTTATTTTGTATTTTTTTTCTGTTCATTTGCTAACGAGTCATTACTGTTTTTTTTTTGTAAAGTTGTTGATGTCCTCATGCTGTGTCTGTCATTGGAACTCCAGAAGGACTCAAACCATCACAGGCGTCGCTCGCTGCCGTTTGCGTTGTGTTGGGCTGTTTGTGGTCCTGCCTGCTGCTCAGTTTGGCTGGAATCTGTAGGGCACTTACTCTTCATCATCATCTTCATTAGTCATTGGAAAGACTTTAGGCTAATGCTGCCAAATTTTCTAACAGGATATCAGCACAGGGTTTTGACATTAATAGGACTTTTATTTTGTGGGGTTATTTTTAGTGGTTTAGCACGTTTAGCCATATTTGTTTTCCTGTTTTTCTACACTTTCATTCATCCCTTTTTCCTTTCTTATCTTTTTTTCTTGCCTGGTTTTTCGGTTAGATCTCATGTGTCTTCCAGCATGTACCTATTCGGCTGTTGGTCCAGCTGTTTCCACCCGAGTGTTAGTTTGTGCTGAGAGCGCTTACCGACCATCATTCAGCTTGTCTGACTTGTTCGTTGTACCTAGTACACACTGCAGAGACCCACCCCCCTACCCCCAGTTACATGCTACATACTATGCAGGCTGGTATGTTGTGGCTCACCAACATTGGAGAACATTCGGGGCAGTTTGGGTCACTTTTGTAACGCGGGCAAAAACTGTACAAATGTTAATAGTAACAGAATCAACAGCACATGAGGCTACACACACACACACACACACACACACACACACACACA
>BSAI01000072.1:19421140-19439585 GCA_036245035.1 Adrianichthys oophorus | reverse complement strand
ACACACACACACACACACACACACACACACACACACACACACACACAGGGGCTCCTGTTGTGTACTTTCACGTACAGGCACTTACTGCTGTCATCACACAAAACGAGCAAATGTGCAGGTGTGTGCGTGTAGGACACCGCCCTCGCAGATGGAGTTTAAAGGGATCTTAGTGGGAGGTGGGGGTGAGAAAGGAGGCTGCGATGCCATGCTCACAGCCTCTTCGATAGTTCAAGGTACAAAACATCTGAGTTTGTGGCATTTTACCTCCAAACACACAAACGGACGGCATATCCTTGCACCGGATGTTTTGTATGTTGACCGTTTTTTCCCCCGGCCGTGGTCATGACATCTCCCCCGCCTTTCTTTATTCAGATAAACAATAGAGAGAAGAGAAATGCTCTGTAGAGTTGCATCTTGATACTTCTGTGGACGTTCAAAACATCGATGACGAGAGTGCATTTGTCTCAAAGGCATGAAGATCCCCCTCAGTGAAAGCTGGCGTCGGTCCCCGCCCAGACCGTGTGTTGGTGGGGATTCATATTTAGGTGAGGCATTTTTCAGGAATAAAAAATAAAAAAAGATTTGCAACCTTAACGGAGTTTAGAGTACATGTGGGTATTAGAGAATGCATTTACTACGCGGGTATTTGTCTGAGGGGGTTCAATTATCGCAATAAATAAGAGGGAATGCCTCCAGCTGTTAACTTACAGTCATTATTTTATCAGCATTTTTAATTGATTTTTATAAATGCTTGTTGTAATATCTAATGTGGGTTTGGGGCTGTTTATTCAGCCTTCATTCAATAATTATTCCAGTTACTGCTAAGAACATATCAAAAGTTTGTGAGGAAATATTGTACAACATAAGGTTTAAAAAGAAACTTGACTGTGCTACTCTAATTTAATACTAAGTAAGAGGTACTTAGGCTTCGTAGTGCAGGACAGACGAGGACGCAGTTAATTAAAATCAAACAATAAGGTGGTGCGTTTTGAGGTTTTCTTAGTCTTATACGTTCATTTTCTAGAAGACATTGCAAGCAAAACGATACTGGGTGTCAAAGAAATGTGTTTTCTTGCGACAGCCATGATGTTACTCTGCATTATTTAACCAAACCACTACAGGATTTCTCAGTGACATCTTGTTTCTTTCCCTCCTTTCCCTCTGGTCACACAAGCTTAAATGGGTATGCATTATATTCAGGTGTATTTCACTATAGCATTGGATATGAAAAACATGCAGTATATTTACATAGCGAGTGGTACAGTGAGGTACTTCTAGCGAAGCATGGTTGCATCAGTGTGGCAGCTACTGTTTGTGCTTTTAAGGAATAGTTTTGGGGTTTTTTTCTGCATATCTGTCACCACATGAGGAGGAGTCCATGCAAGCTGTGTCTTGAATGTTGGAACCTGTGGAGTGTGTCATCCCCCCATTTTTAGGACTATTGCCTGAGTTTGCTGAAGGATGTAGCAGTGAAACCTCTTTTCATGGAGTGAGAAAAACCAGCTTTTTCCTGTCTCATTTTTGTGCCATATTTTGACCAATTGCTGTTCAGTAAATGAGTTTCTTCTTCTAAATAACTGGTAAACTACGAGTCCTTGTTAATGTCTAGTTTCTTGTGAATCTGTGTTTCTTCCTGTTGTTGTCCTATTTCTCATGTGACTGATGCCGTCTGACTTGCTTTGATCTTGCGTCTGTTTTTCTTTTTAACGACACAAAATGATGTTTGACTTCTTACTGTCCTCTCACCTCCTCATTCCTTTCTTTGCTTTTACATCCTAAAATAATCTCCCATTGGTCTTTGATCCACGCCACCATGGACAGCGGCATCGCCGTGGTTTCAGGCTTTGAGTTGACGGGAATAACTCTTCCTTCATTATCGCTCTGATGCTGTTGTGCACCAAGGTGTTTCTGGGGGCCATAAGCGTTTTTTGTTTTTTTTTTGTAAATGATCATTTTAGGGCATTTTCATGCCGTTTCACACACGACCTTCACTGAGGTCAGAGACGAGGATCCATCTGGACTGTCCAACAGTTTTGGTGTGGATGCTTGGGTCCTCTTCAGGACGGTGTAACCGCCTCCTCCATTCCTTTCCACTGACTTATTTCAATTTGCACTTAAGTGAACAAAAATATTCAAAAAAATTCAGGGGGGGTTGGTGTGCAGCACTGTCTTAATTGTGGATTTTTGCATCATCTTTTCCTTTTTGTCCTGCAAACCTTCCTGTTTAAGTTCAATCACTTTTAAAGTGAAACCACAAAGAGCCTCTCCTTTTCCTTTCTCTCCTTTTCTCTCTTTTTTTTGCCTTGCAGTTGTTAAGTCTTAGTTTGTCTTAATAATAAAAAAACAGAAGCACTACTATCACAGTGAGTAGTGGGGCTCTTTAATGTATTTGATGTTTTGCTGCAGCCTTTTTTTTTTCAATTTTGTCAGACATCTCTTAGTTTGATTGGACACTAAATGTGATGCAAAAAGTGGAAATTTCTCGTCTTCCAAAAAAAAAGAAAAACCTGTACTCGTGTCCCCGCTGGGCCGAGTATCCAGAAAAAGCCCGTCTTTGGAAGTTTTCGTTTGGTACACAGTTTGCACATGCTATGGTATTTCTGTTACCGTAAGGTTGTGTTTGAAACTGAAGCCCAGCATCTGTTCAGCGTTGAGAGAAGTGTATGTTCGCTTTTCGGTCCAGAGTGAAGGACCTGCATCAGGCTTGTGATATGAAGTGTAAATTTGTTTTTAATTTTTTAATGTTTCTTCTATTTTTTGTTGTTGTTTTTTTTTCTTCTTTTTTAAAGATAAGTTAGTGATCTTAGTACTATAACTAAGCCAAGTTTGTAATTGTATATTTACTGTAAAATGTAGAACATTAAATAACTATAAAATTTTCCTATAAAAGGACACGTGTGTTTGTTGCCTGTTATTGTGTGAAAGTGGGGGAAACGCGTCACATCTTTCAATTGTTGCTGCAAAAGGGGAAGGTCTGCGCAAGAACAAAACACAATAACTTTTACTGTCTTCCTTGGAAAAATCACTGACCGCTGCTCTTTCACTTCTCTGTGGAAGTTTCTCCAGACATCTGACTTTAGCAACACTCCCAACAGATGACTGGCCGAAGGCAGGAAGGTCAAGCATCTCTGTGCCAATAGGGTTTACGGAATCATTCAAACTTTATTGACAAAAATGATGAAACAGAAACATATACACAATATGTATGTCACACAGAAGTCCTGGGTTGAAAGAGCAACTGCTTTCCTACTGAGCCCAAATTTGAAAGGAAGAGACCGTCAAAAGAATGGATGGGGCCAAAGTCTCTTATGAATAAAAAAAAGTTTCACACGCACACCACCAAGTTAAGCCTACAACCACAACCAGAGTTTCTTTGACTTTTGACCTCGGAAAGAGACCGCCATCTTGAATTGAAAAAAAAATTCCCCTTTAGTACCTTCTTCAAATTTAAACTCCCTTCAATGTATTGCCTCCTAACTCCTTGATTATCATTAGGAAGCTACTTGAGGAAAAATTGTTGGAAATGTGGCGAGCTCACAAATGTGTTTCCCTGTTCCTTGCACGTTTGTAACAGAATATGGTGAAAATGTAATTCATACAGTAGACCCCTTGCTCAAGCGGAATGAAACAACATGACATAAGAAATGCAAAAAAATGGCAGTTGCCAAGGAAATCTAAAAATTTACTTTTGCCGATTCTTCTAAAAATGACACAGACCGGTTCGTCACCCCCAGGTGACCAAAAACTAAAATGGTTGCTATGGCAATCAACCTAACAGAAAAGCCACCATTTTGAGAAAAGTGGGGTTTTTCTCACCAGTTTGTCACATGCAGAGGGGAAAAGTAAGGTGTGTGTGTAGTAGCTGCTCAGCCAATGAGGCCAAGTCAAAAGGGGTCAGCAAGCACCCACAGGCCACACAACCCGCTTGTTGCTTTAATCTATTCTTTAAATGACTCTTAACTGCTTTTGTTCTTGCAGCTTTTATGTGAAAAGCGTTAGATTTTTGTTTCTTTTATTTCTTAGGGTCATTTGTAACCACATACAGTATGAATGTAAGTTTACCAATCATTTCCAAATGAATAAAATGTGAGGTGCTGAACAGAAAGAGCATTTAAACTCACAAATTACTTACAAACATTCAACGTGAAGCAAAAAAAACATCTGTCATCGACTCAAGTTTTACAAAAGCAACCTGAAAAACACAAACCTACTGGTTGTAAATGAGCAACAATTAGAAACATGTTTTCAAGTCCTACATAGACCACAATTTGTATTGAATTTTACCGTTTCCATCCATCGCAGAAGGACGTTTATTTAAACACAAAGAATGTTTTAAACGTTTTGTTTTGTGAAGGGCTGAAGTGCTGGAACGCCAGTTCTGACCACAGCACAGTGGGATGTAAACACAACCATTGATAATCAAAAGGATATTTGTGCTGTTTCCGGTAAAGTTTTAAAGAATTGGGGACAGGTGGCTTAAAACGACCGGCTGAATCCTGAAGGCGGGTTCAACCATTGCAAAATTCCCCTCTAAGCTTTTGAGCAACGCTGCAGCTTTGTTTGCACATGCCTCTGTTTCCACATCAGCAGGGAAGTGATTCATCAAGTCTGCTGCAGAAGATGAACGCCTGAGCCCAGTCTAAAACAGAACATTTTTTATCTTTTGTTTGCTTGTAAGTTTGAAATTGACATGTCTTTTCTGCCGTTTTATGATTCTGTTTACTGGAAATGAATTGCACTTTTTTATTTTGAAGCTATATGCTCAGGGATCATTCATGTGGCTTCCATATCATTTATAGAATGTTCATGTCACAAAATAAACTAAACAATAGTGTGTAATTAGATTTGTTTTCCATCTGGATCCTCAGACTTAATTCACTCCAATGCACACAGAAAAGCAGTTCATCTCATTCAGAGTCAATATTTGTGATCAAAAAACATACAATAATGTAATACTTGGTACACAAAGACTGACGGGCCAGGAGAGGAACGTTATGACCTCAGTCTGCTTGTGCACAGTGAAAAACATCAGTGTTTCTCATGTTAAAGTGAATTCTAAAGTTCTCTGTTGGACATCGTCAGCTCTGTAACTGGAAAGATGATGGGCTGATGGTGAAGGATGAGAAACTAAAAAAAGTTTAGTGGCCAAAACCCAAAGGAAAGTAAACCAAATTTCATTCACTTCAAAGGTAAAAGCAGCTAAAACCCTGATGTTCTGGTGTGAAGATCTCAGAGCACCAGGAGAGAGACGAAAAGGCTGCAGATGATTGATGATGGTACATATCTGTCTAGCTTCCAGCTGCATTGCATGTGTGTGAATGCAACCAACCTTCCTCCAGCCTCTTTATGAGCTTTGTTCTGACAGGAAGCGGACGCTGAGCTGGAAACGGTGATGTTGACCCCAGAGGAGAACAATAAAAGCCTCATAAAATTCCCATAAGTGACCCGCCTAACACTTCTTAACCATTTCCAAGGAAACTCAGCAGACTATATTTCAGTTGAAAGACAGGAAGCCCCGCTCAGAAAGGTTTATCACGCCAAACTTTCTCATTCATGGCTTGTTAATAAATAGCTATAGTTTAGTTCTGTCTCATTTTATAATTTAATCTGATAAGAAGTTAATGTTCACAACAAGTTGCTTTGGTTTCTTGTCGTGCGTAAGTGTGGTCTTATTGTCTTTTGAAATACTTTGATCTATGCACAAAAAAAAACCCAACACTGATTTCACATATTATGCAAAAATAAACATTTAATTCTTACCCAGCTGATCCCTGAAGAGTTCAGGTAAGACTTGTGTCTTTGCTTTCTCTCAGATGCGTCAGACTGATGAAAACAGCTGCAGAAACCTCCATGAAGCTCAGATGATTGCAGTCACACCAGGATGAAGGACAATGAACAGAAATAATGGCCGCTCTGGGGCTCACAAGTGCTGAAACAGACCAATAGAAGCAGAGTACATCACTAATAAATACTGACTTAGTTTTAAACTTTGCAACAAAACCCAGGGTCAGAGTTTATTCAGTGAATACAGACATCTTGTCAAACAGGTTTTTCTATAGGCTTCTCTGATTCATTCAACATCCTGTTTGTTTAGGTTTTTTTTATAACATCAACTTTTTATGACTATTTTATTTGACACAGTTATAAAACTGGGTTACTGTAATGCATTGAAGTACTGTGTACTACTACAGTCGTATTTTAGGCCATAATTTGTGCTTCTGTGGTTATTTCTTCGTCTGTTTTTTAACTGATGCATTTTTTTAAGTGCTTGGTGGTGATTACAGACATGTTTACAATTTCTCAGAATTTATAGTGTTTCTTCAAAAGCTGTGGGTTTAAATGATGGGAATGAAATCGAACTAAATAGACAATGCGTGTACTTTTAAATATTTAAGAAAAAGAAAGTCTTTGACGGATTGTCATGTTTGATGTAGAAACCTAGGACGCTTCTGCGCCTCCAGACTGACTGATGAACAGAACTGCGTCCACCTGCATATCCTCACAGGTGTGTTTTGTCTGAGTTCTTATTTTTCACTGAAATCTGTTCGGTAGATCGACTGGGACGCGCTCACGTTAAGTTTTTCTCCGTTTTGCGCACGGTGGCGCAACACCACGCGCGTTTACGCGACAGCGCAGTGATCTGGCGCCTCCGCAGAAAGTAGATCCGAGACGCACGAGCGCAGTTTAAAGCTCACCTGCTCGTGGAGTGGACTCCGAGGACGTTTCTGACTCTCGTGACTCTTCTCGCGCTTTCAAAGGCGAGGAAGAGGAGCAAAGCGGGATTACATGTTGGTTTCTCCGTAACTTTAGGTGAGTCCTTAATGCATATGTCCCAAATCCAGCTCTTCACACGTTCTTCTTGTCGCGTTTATGAAACAGTTTTAGAAAAATGAGACGCAGAATTCCTGTGGATCAAAGGACTGCAAGTCCTGAGGAAGAACTAGTTTTGTTTGTGTCATTTCACGTGGTGCAAAGAAGCAGATCTATTTGTTTTATTTCTGTTATAATCGTAGGAAACAGAAGGAATTTAAACAAGCCTCAATCAGGTTGATTCCTTCAGAAGAGTCTGGAGGGGTTTTCTGGACCATCTTTGACTCAGGTGTTCCAGGCATTTCGCAGGAAGAGACGCAGATCTTCTAGGATTGTGTTTTGCTGACTCAGATCATTCTCTTTTGGAACATTTCATCATAACAGCAGAAACCACAGACGGACTAACTGATATTTAGGACTCTCAACAGCATTTGGTGGGCTTCTTGGACCTTTAAGGCACTTATTAAGGTGTTGCAGAATCTCCATGCAGCAGGACTTCAGGAAAACATGTTTTTTTTTAAACCTAACCATTTAGAACAAGTGTTTGGGAGCAACAACAGATGCAAAAACACAGTTAAAGATAGATAATAGTTGTTTTTGTTCAACACTCATTATTACACTAATAGTATTACACATATAGAGTAGTTCGCGTCCTGCAAATGTATTAAATCAACTTAGATCTTTGTTTTATGCTTAAACATGGAATCAGAAGTGCACTGATCCAGGGCACCCACCCCCCACTCCCACACACACACCTTTGCCTAACTCTGATAGGCTCCAGCAACCCAATGACCCCAAAAGAGATTCAGCAGCAGGTTCTGAGGATGGATGGAAGGATGGATGGATGGATGAGAATTTTGCAAAAAGTTTAGAAACACAAATGATTGATTTGCGTTATGCAGATAGTGGATAAGTTTCATCAAACAGAACAAAACCGACTTTATCAGGTTTATCGGGGTGGCCATAGAGCCTTAAAAACCCTTGACGTCTGCATTTATTTCCAGGTATGAGAAAAAAAAAATGTCACTTCTGTTTTTGCTTTCAAGTAGACGTTAAATTAAGATAATTTTTGAGCCCATGTTATCTGAGACATATTTGCATCAATAGGTGTCAAGAGGTTTAAAAAGTCTTAATTTAATTTGACTAAAATGAGGAGTTATACAGCTTTCATTTGTCTTAAATTCTGGTGAACAGGTCTTACATTTTCTATCACCAGTACAATGGGACTTCCTGTCACTAAAAACAAAATTCACGGATACAAATTCACTAACTGGTGGTAAATCGTTTAACCTCCTAGCTAATTAGCTCATGTTTGTCTGTGCGGGAAAATACAGTAATAAAGTGCGAATTCGTGGAGGAATGACTTCAAAATAGTTATTCCTAAACCGAGTAGAAAGCTTTATGAAGAAAACTGTGGCTTGCCAAAAGACATTTAAATCTGGCACAATGGGGATGGAATCGCATGTGTAGAGCAAGAAACAGGACACTCAGCTGTTTGTTTCATTTTTTTTAAGCACACTGTCTTAAATCAGATTTTAAATGTTGTAAATGATCAGGTTGCAATCTTCACCTGTGACCCAGAACTTAGTGTTGCATTTCAATCGGTCGAACCACGCAGAGGCCGCATTCCTCATACGTGTTCACACAGCACGTTCTGTGTGAGTTGTGTTGTGTATACAGAGACAACAATGTGCAGGCAAAGATGGAGGTGTTTAAACGCGGTCCGTTGCCGTGGCAGCAGCTGATGGAAGAATGCAACTCCATCATCTGCAGGATCAGCTCAGAGAAGGAGATGGTTCTGCTTCAGGAATGTTCTCGCCACTGCAAATACAAAAAATGAATCCATCAATAAAACTATTGAACTAACTTTGAATATTTGCACAACTTTTAATCCAAGCTTATAGGGTGTGGCCTTCTGTGTGATCAAATTCTGCTCAATTATCTTTGTTTTTTAAGGTGGAATACCTTCCAATTTTGAAAAAGAAAATCATTTAGTAATCAGTAGCTTAGGTTAATGTGTTTTAAAAATGTGCAGACGTTTGATGTTATAAAAGAACTGAGACTTCGGCTAAAATGGAAATGGAAAATGGAAAAATTACATTTTGACTCATCAAATAAGATAATTTTGCTTGTTATTTCACTCCAGAATAAAATAGACCTTTAAAAAGCTTAATCTCCAGATGCAGTAACAGAAGCAGCTTTTGCAGATGCTGCTTCTGTATCTCATTTTGAGGAAAATTATTTCGGGGAAGAGCATGCCTGTCAGTAATGAGGGACTAAATGAGCCAAATGCATTTCAATTGATTAGAAAATGACTCCGGATGAACACAGCAGCCTGAGGTGAGAGATGGCAGCAGGAGTTTGACTTCAGAGAAACACAGGTTCTGACAGATTTGGGTTTTAAAGCTGATGACTCTTTGACCAACTTCTTTCAGCAAAAGACAGGGTTGTCTCTCAGCCTCTGAAGACCTACTGAAGCTCTGAGGCCAATTCTAAAGACAACAAGTAGCTACACGTTTTCCCTTCGTGTCACAGCAGGACGAGGACTTCTGCGCTCACAGAAAAGCTTAGAGAAAAATCAAAGTGGAAACCAGGAAAGGAAGGATTTCTTTGTATTTGTGTGAGACCTGCTGGGTATCCAACAGAGCAGATATTGTTCTGTTGTTGTTGATATTGATGCAAAATCTTAATCACAATTTTGGGTTGTAATTAATCACAGTGTTTTACTAGGTACATTTTATACAATATGCAGCTTTTGAACAAAAATGGGTTTTGATGCACACCTAAAAAAAAAATGCCCAAACACTGTCACGTCGGCCAAATGTTCTACATCACTGCGTAGACTTCTTTAAAATTTCTGCTTGATCTTGATAAAGATAAAACTCAAAGAAAAAAAATTCTAAGAAAATCACTGTATGATTTTTAAAGAATTTATTTGCCAAAATTATGGTGAGAAATAAATATTTGGTTAATAACAAGTTCAACTCAATACTTTGTTATATACCCTTTGTTGGCAATGACACCGGTCAAACGTCATACATTCAGAGAGATAGACATCTACCAGTTGTCTGAGTTTTCTGTATCTTGGTTATCTAATCTATTGTAGATGTATATTAGATAACTAAGACATTTACTGCAGATACATATTAATGTACATTGATTAATGTACATTGATTAATCTAACATTGCCTCACTGTAAGAAGGCCCCGGCTCAAGTCCTGGCTGGGACCTCTCTGTGTAGAGTTTCAGCTTCCTCCCACGGTCCGAAGGTGACCTGTCCATGGTGTACCCATCCCAACAGTAGCCAGGTTAGGCTCCGGCAGCCTCGTGACCTTGTAAGGCACAAAAAGGCTTTAGAAAATGGATCTATTGTAGATGTAGATAACCAGTGTTGGGTAAGTTACTTCTAAAAAGTAGTTGAAAAAACTTGGGAGCCAGCTCGTCGCTCACACCAAAGAGCGGCATTAGAGTCGTTTCATTCATAATCAAAACATCAGCACAGGGGGTGGGTCTCTGACCTGCTGATCACCTGACAGGACTCTTTGCAACATCTCTTTTCGTCTAATCTTTGAGTCAGTTTGGAAAACATTGTGACTGCAGCAATGCGGGCATGTCTGCATTTTGATCGATCCAACTCTGCGTGTACGTGTTTGGTTATGCACCACTTGTGCTGTTTCTTTTTTTAAAATCATCTCAGTTTCATTTCATTTAACCGAGAGAAAATAAAGAGCCTACAAAACCTAAGTAACAAAGTTACGAGGATTTCCAGAAATTATAACTAATTACAGAAATTTGAACTGTAATTTGTTATGTTACTCTTTTACTGACAAAAGTAATTAAATTACAATAATTTGTTGTTTTGTAATCTGTTCCCCCAACACTGCAGATAATAGAAATCATGTGCCCACTCCAAACTGCATAGAGCAGTTCTTAATATCAGTACTAGAAAAACGTATCCCAACATGAAACCTTAATATACAATTCTACAAAAGACTGTCACAGAATACAATCTATAATTTTAATGTAATGAAAAAAAAAAGAACTGGAATCAAAAAATATGATTGAAAATAATCAATGAGACAGGTTATGTGAAAACATTCAAAAGTGTTAACAGCCAGAAATGCAAAGATTTTGACTGGAAAAAAAATATTTAAGAAGGAAATACCTTCAGACATATTGTCATTTTTACTTGGTATGTTACCTTACGAAAATTTCAAAAGGGAAGAAAGACAGGTTATTTATATACTATTAGTTATTGCCATTTTATATTAACCCTATTAACTCATTACATATATTATATATATTTTATTTCTTTAACTGGAAAAGCATTAAATCACCAGCAATCAATGAATAGAAAAGTAAACTTAGACAAGTTTACTTTATGGAAAAAATGACTGCCTCTCTACATATGAAAATGAAGATTTCTGATCAACAGAGGAGGGGAGTGAAGTATTACTTGAATATTTAAAGTGAGAGATGCTGGGTTGATATTCTGATTTAGTTATGTAGATATATTAATAGAGGTGGTTGTATAATCCGTGTATCGTTCGTTCATTCTTTTTTTCAATTCAAAATCAAAAACAAAAAAACTAATCGTCTTTTCATCTTAAAACCAAAACAAAAAAATACGAATTGTTTTTTTCGTTTTCCAATTTCTGTATTAAATCAAAAATGGAGCAAACGGATAGCGATCGTTTAATTTAGTTTTTCGCAATTTTGTCTGAAAAGTCTGGATCATCCGGAAGTAGTTTTTTTTAAAGTGCTTTATTGAGGACTCACAATGCGAGCTGCGGATGCTAATATAGCTAATTTAGAGTGGTCAGCTTTAGTGACAGAGTGCTTTCAGAAAAGTCAAATGCATGCAGAGATTTCAGAAAATTTCGGGGAGAAGATTCTGTTTGAAGCTCCAGCTCAGGAGAAAAAGACACGACGGATGGACAACTTGAATTTGCACTTGCGTCAGCCATAAATAAGGTAAGAATGACCCTTAAACATATATTTATTTTATGATTAATACACAATGTAATACTGGGGGGTTTACCGTATCTGCATTTACCTATGTAATATTTTACCATAATCATAAGACTGGCCCAGTCATGTGCAAAATAATATATATTGAAAATAAATAAATACATTTTTTAATTAAAATAACAAATCAAAGAGTCATAGACTTAGAACAGAACATTTTAGATTGTAGGCAGAGGAATATAATCGTGTTTGACTGAAAGAATGTATTTTAATCAGGTTTTGATGTATTGACCCCTCCCAAATGCTTTTCTAGTAAAGTCTGTTTTCTCCTCATTTTGCTGAGCTTGATTCCTGAATAAAAGACCAACTACAGCTTCTGGGTTTTTTTTTTCCAGGGATTTCAGTGGAGCTGGGAGTCCAGTGCCGAGGAAGCTGCAAGCATGCAGGAGCTGGGGTCCGTTACCGAGGTATCTTCATCTGCAGAGGATCCTTTCTCAGAGCACGGCAGATATGATGCTGAGCAGCAATGTGGACAGACTCTCCCTGACACAACTCTTTGTGATGCAGAATTTAACCACAAACAGACTTCTTCCAGATGCATGTCTTCATCTAATAAATGTTACTGACAGACATGCTGAGTAAATGCTGATTATAAATGTAATATTTGAATGCGTATAGAAGCCACAAAACCCTCTTTGTTTCTGTTGTTGAAAAACATATTCATGTTAAGTTTGTAATAAATATACTGCTCTGCCATGAAACCATGTTGTTTATTTTTATATCCGTTATAACACTCATGTCAGCATTCAGTTTTACCAGCAAGAAGAGACATTTCTAAACAGCTTTGAAAATGTCAACATTAACTGTTTTAATAAAGCTTTAAACTTAAAATGGTAAACATGGAGCCAGTAAACACCAACTCCTAAATAAAACAAGTCCAATATGATGCAGTCCTTTTGGATGTTGTTTTCCAGCTCATCAGCCTGACACTTTAGGCAGGAATCACGGCTCCTCCTCCACTCTCCAAGGCGTCTATAACAACCAACCAGACTCAACCAGCAGGTCAGGAAACAATGGCTTTTCCAATGACCTGCAGTTTAAAAAAATGTAGAGATTAGAGTCAAATAATTAATGATTGTATTGCATATAAAACAGTGAAATCTGTCATAGTGATTTGTGTGTATGCTATATACCACGGTGAAATTACTTTAGTCTTCTTTTTTATTCCCTTGTAGAGCTGCCCTCTGTTCTTCTGGCTCTGCACAAACTTTTCTGGAACTTTGCTTCTAGTAACTTGACCTGCAGAAATCACACATTTTAACTCAACATCGTATTTAATGTTTTATTGGAGTTCACTGTATGTGTCAGTTTATGTAGATGTTATAATGTCATTTTCAATGTATTTTAATGTTTTTTCACATTAACTTGTTTACTGATTTAAATGTTAAATATATATTTAGCAACACTGATCCCAAATAATTACTTTATGAATCACAGAATCATCCAGGCTGGCTGGGGCCGTTTCTAGCCTTGTGGCGGCCCTAGAGTAGATGCTGGTTAAGGGCCTTCATTTTCTAAACTGTATTGAAGAGATTCCTAACCCCTTTGGTCTACTAAGACAGCTCTATGTATGAAAAAAACCCCACTATAAATGACTTGGGGGGGGGGGATCCTCTTTATCTCAATAAATAGAAGAGATTCAATAAACTAACAATTGCAATTAAAACAACAAATGTACACTTAAAAATAATGTTTGATTATTGTAGTCTCACACTTATAATACCAAATAATAACACAGTATTTTTTGTAACAGTCACTGTGCTTTTTTATTTGCAAAGTCATCAAGCTAAGTCTGTTTTATCTTTTCATCACTAGTTCTTTAAAGAAAGTGATGCTAAAAGCTTCTATAATCTCCTTTTTAGGAGGAAGTGGAAATAATCTGAATTGTCTCTCTGCCTACTTCATCAGTCCTGAATAAATGAGAGAATAAATTGGCCAGTGATTGCATCTACAGGTTTAGTAAAAACAGGCCAATGTCCATGTACATGTGCAGATGATGCTTTTACATCAGAGAGAGGTCTTCAGAAACCTGATGGTCCTGGAGCTTCATGGTCAGGATGTTCCTCAGATCCCTCTGGCTCAATGTCTTCTCCAAATATTTTAGAATTGCTCCTGCAGAGACAAAGCTTATTAGATTATTGGAAAAAAAACATAATGAGTGCATATTCCTATTTTATTATTGGTGATGTTGCAGTAATGCAGAAAAAAAATCACATTATTTAGTTTTAATCTATTTTAGGAGTCTTTTTTTAAACTAGTTTACACACAGTACTGATTACAATCAAAATAATTAAGATAAATGATCCACTGCCACAAACAAAAAACATTCCTATTAGAATATTTCCAGAATAATTCTGTGAATTTTTAAAATAAGAAGAAATCTTTCACTGAGTCATTGGTCTGTAATTGTTAGAGATCACAACATGTTAGAATCTGAAGAAATAGCTCTGGATACTTTCTGGATTTTCTCAGCTACAGCTGTTATGAAAAAATAGTTTCCCCTGCCAGCATTTATATCCATATTTCTGACAATAATTATTACTTGTCGGTTGACAAATGATTCCACAACAACGGTTTCATATATTTCACGTTTTTCTTATCCTAAATTAACCAAACAAAGGTCTCTTTGTGTCACTGATCTTTGGTACAACACCGGTGTCTGATGCTAGCTCTAGCTAGCTAACAGCACATTCCACACTTTGTGGGTGCTGCAGCTACGTTAACTTGTGTGGTTCAAAAAAGATGAGACAGCTGATTATTGCATTTTATTGTATTTACAGTCAATATTTTGTCATATATAATTACATAAGGGGTTTCATAAACTCAAGAAATAGCTACATGTAAAATCGGACGTTTTAATTCTCCTCATGATGAAGTTGATGAACATGTAACTTTAATACCTCCATGTTGCGTGGTGGCCCTTTACGTTATTATCGACAACAGGAATGGTTTTCGGGTTCCTTTTGTGCATTCCCGAGTTTCAGTTAACAACAGTTACTTGTCAAAGCAAAACTTCTAACAAAGTAACATTGTCAGAGACATGTGACGGAAAAAAAGATAATTAAATGGATTCTTACCTGGAAAGTGACTGAAGTATTTTCGGTTATCATATCCTTGGGTCTCTGGGTTTCCTTTTATGGTCGCAAAAAAACAATATAAGATCTTTGCCCTTTGTTGAAAGACAACTGATAGCACGAGCAGTGGTATCAACTTTCAAAATAAAACTCCACGCAAAATACTTCCGGTTGACCCAGACTTTCCAGACGAAATTGCGAAAAACGAAACAGAACGCTAGTTATTCTGTTTGCTCCATTTTCAATTTAATACACAAATCGGAAAACGAAAAAACAATTCGTTTTTCGTTTTTGATTTTAAATTGAAAAAAACGAATGACCGAACGATACACGAATTCTGTATGTATGTGGGTGGTGGCTGGATCAGCAGATGGACAAGTTGAAATATGGGGAAAATTTTGATACAATCTAGCACTTTTTATTTTTTTCAGTTATGGTTGTTTATTTTTGTTACTGTTATGAATCAATGAAGACTAGGTTGCAATGTAGTATGCATGATTGTTTAATGATGTATCAGTTTTGTTTGTGTTTTGAATTTTTGGTTTGATTTGTATAAAAAAAATGAAAATAAAGAGCAAAAAAAAAAAATTGCCCGTTAGGAAGAAACCAACCAAATAGCTTGTTTACAACACACAAGGCACAATGGGACCGCAATGCAGTTAGCTGTGGGAAAGTCATTTGATAGAGATCTAAACCACGATACGCAATAGACTTCTATGAATAGATGCATAATCCATATCTATAGCTGTGAACTTTGAAATAGCCATGATTTACATATCTAATAGATGTGTCCATGTCTAGTCGGTGGTAACTGCTAATAACCAAAGTTACTGGTGCAGTGGTTAGTGCTCTTGCCTCACATGAAGAAGGCCCCCGGTTCAAGTCCTGGCTGGGGAACTTGAAACAGCATCACCAATGAGGGGACCTTTTTGTGTGGAGTTTGATTGTTCTCCCTGTGCATGTGTGGGTTTTCTCTGGCGACTCCGGCATCCTCCCTCCGTCCAAAAACATGCTTTATAGGTTAAATGGTTACTCTAAATTGTCTTTAGTTTGAATTCAATTGTGTATGGGTGTGGGATTGTGGCCCTGTGACAGACCGACCACCTGTACAGGCTATACCTTTGCCCACGAGTGGTCGGGTTAGGCTCTGGCACCCCCGTGACCCCAAAAGGGACAAAACAGGTTTTTTAAATAAATGGATGGATGTCCGCTGACAGGTATCGGCAGTCTATGCAAGCTACTCGGTCCTGGGAGGAGTTAGGTGAGCCATGGAAAAGAACTATCGGTTGGCCTCGAAGAGGTTCTGGCAAACCGTCCGGCGCCTCAGGAGGGGGAAACAGTTTTCTGCAGGCACTGTTTTCAGTGCAGGTGGGGAGCTATTGACTTCGACTGGGGACATTGTTTGGCGGTGGAAGGAATACTTCAAGGATCTCCTCAATCCTGCTGACACGCCTTCTCTTGAGGAAGCAGAGGCTGAGAGCCTTGGGGTTGGGCTGTCCATTACCCAAGCTGAAGTTCTGTTCCCAGAATTCTTTATAAAACATCAGGCCCTGGAGCTTTGTTGTTGGGCATCAGCAACAGAGCTTCATGAAGTTCAGCCAATGAGAGCGGAGAGTCTAAGTTTGAGCTTTGATCCTCATTTAATCTGGGTAGAGTTACATCATTAAGAAATGAGTTAATACTTTGCTCTGATGGATTGACCTGTGATGTGTATAGGTTTTTATAAAAATCTTTAAACGGTTTATTGATTTTAACCGGGTCGTGAGTGACAGTTCCTGTGTGGTCCATAATAGAGGTAATTGTTGATTTTTCTTTATTAATTTTTAGCTGATTAGCTAAAAATTTACCATATTTATTTGAGTTTTCAAAATTTTCGAGTCGAAGTTTTTGTATTTGGAATTGTGTTTGTTTATTGATGATGTCATTTAACTGAAGCTTTAAGTTTTTCAGATCTCCCAGAATGTGTTCTTGTGCAGAAGCAGCATAAGCAGCCTCTAGATCTTTGATTTTATTTTCTATTTCTAATAAATCTGCTTTCTCTTTGTGTTTTTTATTTGTTGAATAAGAAATAATTTTTCCTCTCATCACTGCTTTTGCTGTTTCCCAAAGAACACATGGTGAAATATCCGGAGTATCATTAAATTCTAAGAAGGTTACCCACTCTTTTTTAAAGAATTGAATAAACTCTGGGCTGCACGGTGGTGCAGTGGTTAGCGCTCCTGCCTTACAGCAAGAAGGTTCCTGGTTCAAGTCCTGGCTGGGGGACCTTTCTGTGTGGAGTTTGCATGTTCTCCCCGTGCATGCGTGGGTTTTCTCCGGGTACTCCGGCTTCCTCCCACCGTCCAAAAACATGCTTCATAGATTAATTGGTCACTCTCAATTGTCCCTAGGTGTGAATGTGAGTGTGCATGGGTGTGTGATTGTGGCCCCTGCGACAGACTGGCGACCAGTCCAGGGGTGTACCCTGCCTTCGCCCATGAGTAGCCGGGTTAGGCTCCGGCAACCCCGTGACCCCGAAAGGGATAAAGCGGATTGGAAAATGAATGAATGAATAAACTCTTGATCTTTTAACAGCGAAGTGTTAAACCTCCAGGTTAAGCCTGAAGGTGTGGGTAGATCTCTTGAAATATTTACAGAAACTGGTGCATGATCACTAATGATAATTGGATGAATGTTGGAATCCTTGATATCATTTAAAAGAGAATTACTGACTAATAAGTAATCTAAGCGAGACTGTGAGTGGTGAACTGGAGAAAAGAAAGTGAACCCTTTAGTGTTTGGATGACATGAGCGCCAAGCGTCGCAGAGACCCAACTCATCCATGTATTGCTTCAAAATACTTGCAGACCGCCATGTGCGCTGGTGTCCTGCTGTGTTGAGTCTGTCAAGTTCAGGATCAAGGACCAAGTTGAGGTCTCCTCCTATAATTATTGTGGAGTCAGCATGAACCGAAAGTGAGGTGAAGAATCTGTGAAAGAAGGAGGATTCATCAGCATTGGGACCATAGATACTGGCTATACAGAAGTCTTTATTCTGAACTGATATGTTAATAATTACAAATCTGCCTTCTGGATCAACAATTGTGTTCTTATGAGTAAAAGTCATATTTTTATTAATCAAAATAGCAACTCCTCTTTGTTTGGAGTTGTAACTAGCTGAATAGATGAATGGGAATTGCGAGCAGCACAGGAGATGATCAGCTGATCTGGATAAGTGGGTCTCCTGCAGTAAAACTAGATCTGCTTTTAGATCATTCAGATGGTTGAAAACTTTCAGCCTCTTTGGCCCAGAGCCAAGTCCACGCACATTCCAGCTAAAGATGTTCAGACTGGACATGACTACACTGACTGAGAGAGTGTTATGCTAAGTAATGTGCGTGCGTCTGTGAGTCCTGTGCGCGTGCCCGCTGACCAATGCGCAGAGGAGCGCTGTGTGCTTGTGCGCGTGAATGTTTCCTGGCTGTGTGAGTTGCTTGTTGTGTGTCCTATATGAGCCTATGTGAGGTGTTTGCGGTGTGTCGGCGAGTGTGTGCG
>BSAI01000072.1:19407368-19421130 GCA_036245035.1 Adrianichthys oophorus | reverse complement strand
AAAGAGGAAAAGAGAAAAGAAAAACAAGAAAAAACAAACACAAAAAGACAACAGAAACATGAGAGGAGCGAGAAATAACTGATTTGACGAGATGGAGGTGTGGATGATTGATGAGCTGATTTTCCATTAATTTAAATCAGTTTCATCAGCGCATTATGTAGGTTCTGATCGCAGCATATGAGGGTCTTCAGCACAGCCACAGGGTGATCTCGGGGTCCCGAAAGAGCCGTCCACTAACAAAGAGTTTGTCCACTGAGACAACCGCTCGAGACCCGGCGGTGATGTGCTTCCTCCTCAGCGGGAAAAGGATCTTCGGAGGTCGGAGGATCTCCGCCGGGAACTGGTCGTTGACGCTGAAGTGTGTTCCCTTCAGCTCCCGGCCGCGGCTCCTCATCAGCTCCTTCTCTTTGTAATGCTCGAACTTAGCCACTATGGGTCTCGGACGCTGGTTATCAGACCTCCTTCCTCCGAGTCGGTGCACTCTATGGAAGGAGATCTTCTGGACCTCCTCCTTGGGGAGCTTCAGCTGGACCTCCATGAAGGACTTCACCGTGGCCTCCGGGTCTTCTCCCGCCTCCTCTGGAATCCCAGAGATGACCAGGTTGTCCCTCATGCTCCTCGCCTGAAGATCCAGGAGGGTTTCCTTGATGGAGCGGTTCTCCTCAGAGAGACGAGCGGTGTCGCTGCTCAGAGTCTGGACGGTCTCTCTGAGGGCCTGGTTCTCCGCTGCGAGCTCCTGCACCTGCTGCTGGCTGAACTCCAGGGACTCTCGCAGGCCTTGGAACTCCTTGTGAAGGATCTCCAGCAAGTTTAGGCGGCAATCAAGGCTGGAGAGCTTTTTATCAATCGATTCCAGGATTTCACTGATGCTGCTGCCTGGAGAAGAGGCGGCCCCGGGAGAGTCTTCAGGACGGCCGCGTTTGGAGGAAGGAGTGGTGGTGTTTGTCTTCCCCATGACGAAGGTATTATAACACTCGTCTATGAAGCTCTCCAGGTCCTCCAGGCTGTCAAGAACTTAATAATCTTTTTAGAGGTTTAATGAATATTGTTATAATTATTACTTATATGGCGGAAAAAGAAAAGCAGGCGGAAATGTTTGTTCAACCACTTTCGCGTCGCCAAGTTGACTCACTACCCACGTCTCGTCGATTCTCGCGATACTCACAGCATCTCACTCCTCTCACCTATGGTCATGAGCTTTGGATCATGACCAAAGAACGAGGTCCCAGATCCAAGCGGCTGAAATGAGCTTCCTCCGTAGGGTGGCTGGGCGCTCACTTAGAGATAGGGTGAGAAGCTCGGTCACCCGGGAGGAGCTTGGAGTAGAGCCGCTTCTCCTCCACATCGAGAGGAGCCAGTTGAGGTGGCTCGGGCATTTGGTTCGGATGCCCCAAGGACGCCTTCCTAGGAAGGTGTTCCGGGCATGTCCCACTGGGAGGAGGCCCCGGGGAAGACCCAGGACACGCTGGAGAGACTATGTCTCTCGGCTGGCCTGGGAATGACTCAGGGTCCCCCCAGAGGAGCTGGAGGAAGTGCCCGGGGAGCGGGAAATCTGGGCAACTTTACTTAGACTGCTGCCCCCGCGATCCGGTCCCGGATAAACGGAAGAAAATGGATGGATGGATGTCTAATTAAACTTAAAGCTCACAAAATTGTTCTTGGGCTCCCCTAGTTTGACTCAGCTCCACCTTTGTCTAACAAGATGATGAATGGTGGGACTACTGATCTTCTGTCCCCTACCCCATCCCCGGTGGAGGGAAGAGGGCCTTCAGCAGCGGCGGCCTTGTCTCTTGGGAGTTGGCCCCCTGGGCCTGGCGGCCCCCTCCCCACGCAGGGAGAGGGATCCCTTCGTCCTCTGGCAAGTCCATGAGCGGAGGATCATATTCCATCTGAGCCTGGAGGGTGTCTGTGTCCTTGTGGTGCGGGTTCTGGTCCTTACCCACGGGTGCCGGGCCCCTTCTAAGTCACAACATTAGGAGAGCCTGGGGACCCCCACTTTCTCTTGGTCATCCCTCCTCTAGGTGGGGGTAGCTGACCACCGCCGTGCTCCCTTCTGGATCTCCAAAGCTGCCTGGAGCTTTGGAGCGGGTCTCCCTTGGGGGGCCCTGGCTCGTACCCGGGGCTGGGGTGGGGGGATGCTCAGAACTCCTGGGTGGTGGTGGGCGGCTTGTCTGGGGTGGTGGGTCACCTGGCGCCGTGGGAGGGCTGCTCTCCTGACTGGGCTGGGCCTTGCGCTCTGCGCTTCCGTACCTCACTGTGCTCGGGTGTTGGGGGCCCATGTGGTGGTCCTGCGGGCCCTGGTCTGGGTGCTTGGCCGGGCTGCCTGGCGGGTGGATCTCCTCCGTCAACCCCACAGTATGGGTGTGGGGGCAGGCCCTGGTCGACGCTGCTTCCTCGGTGGGGGTCTTGGTTTAGGGATGGCTGGGAGTTCTCCCTCCTTATTTTTTTTGTTGCATTCCATCACCCACTTCAGCTTAAGATAACATTCACCTTAGCACAGGCGTCGGCTCACCTTTGCACCTTCAAATAGTGTGCGTGACAGAATGCAATGCTTTACATGTGTTGGTTGGTATGCACAAGTGTGCGTGTGAACTGGATGTGGACAAGTTTGTGAACACTCTTGGGGCCAGCAGGTCTGTTTGTAACAGCTGAGTGTGTGGACAAGCCCTGCCCATTTTAGACCAACACTCACTACTGTAATGGGTATAAGCTCCAGCACTTGTAAAACAAAAAAAGAAAAAGAGAGAAAAAAGAAAAAATATAAAAATAAAATAAAAAAAGCAAGATGATGAATGAAGATCGATGAATGGAAATTTGACTCAAGTATGAAACTAACTCTTCAGCAGTATCAGCATGTTAGCATATCTGTGCCCCCCCTCATCTTTATTTCTCCCCTCTAGAGGTGTAGCACTCAGTTTTATTTATCTCCTTTGTGTGATTCAGAAAGCAATTTCCCTCCCAGCTGTGTTTTTCTCTCATTAACTGCATAATTCAGGATATAGGGTTGGAAAATGATTTGATCTGTGTCTTTGTTTGGAGTGATCAGGGACAGCGGAGATCACTGATTGGACAGAAATGAAGGTTGAAGAGCTTCTGTTCAGCCTGAATGTCATAGGTGCAATGTGTCTTTGTGATGTTTCTCCTGAGGCTGTATCTGCCAGAAGCCCAAGCTTTCAGATAAGATGTCCTGCAGAGAAACTGGTCAGACAAACACTGACTAGCTGCCAAAGTTGGTCGTGTCCGTTTGTGAGGGTTTGAACATAACTGAACACGTGCAAACCAAAGAGCTAATGTTCTTTATCTGACTTTTACATAAAGAAACCAAACATCTTTACGATGTTTTTACTAAATTTTATTTGGACCAATTTCTGATCTATTTTATTGATGAAGTTGATCACTGCATCTGCTGTGTTTGGCTAATCTGGGAGAAAATTATGATTCAAGTAAAATGATTATTGTTTGCTTTCAGCAATCTGAGTAGGTTATCCTACAACTTGAGTATAGTCAGATTTTGCCACACTTCTCCTCCTAGGTTCTTTATAAAGCTCCTTTGTGGGAAGTGTGCTACAATAATTTTTTTATAGTTAATATTTTTCAGAAAAATAAATTCCAATAGGAAATGAATGAGACCAAGCAATTACACTCTTTGACATTCATAACTCCTTGCACGATTAAAGTGAAATTGCTGATCTGCAGAGAAAAGGGGCTTTGCGCTGGTAAAGCAAGACTGAAGAAGTTTTAGTCTACTGAGTCGCCGTCAGTCCTACCATCGTTTAAAAATAGTCTGGTGTCACTCTTCTGTTCCTGCTGGCAGTGGGGGAGGGTTTGCATGTGTACGCACGTGTGCACACATGCCAGAGACCGTAAAAGAGACACTTAACAGCCTGTGGTTGGGGAAGTGTTGTACTGTAGGCAATCTCGACTCAGGGCTGTGGACGGGGAATTAGCTCAAATGGTAGAGCGCTCGCTTAGCATGCGAGAGGTAGCGGGATCGATGCCCGCATTCTCCATAGAACCTCAAAAAAATTTTTTTCCCCCCTACAGCTAAACCAGAACTAGCACCTTCACCCATCAGATGTTCCTGAATAGATTAAAATAATTCCTATGGCGTCAAATGAAGATCATTTTTACTCCCATGTATAATTATGTTTGGCTGTGAAAACTTTAGTCTGAATGGAAACAGTAAACTGAGTACTGAAAGGGAAGAAGGAAGACCAAAAGTTGAAAAAAAACCCCAGCAGTTTAACGAAACATTATTTGTCATTAAGTAACAGTTTAGTGTGTTAAGTCTTTTTATACCAGTCTCAAATGTACTGCTTTTTTTTTTTTAATTTCTTCAAAGTTTTTTTTTTCAAATATACAAATTTTCAATAACTCCTTTAAGTTTACAATGTTTACTTTAGTTTAAGACTGTTTTCAATTTTCCCAAAAAATTTTTGTATCAAAATTTTCCAAGTTTATTTAATTATTTCAAGATTACAATGTCTGTTTTTAAATTTAAAATTGTTTTTTTATGTACTTTAAGCCGATGGTAAAATGAGCCTTTCGCAATAGACTTATTTTGAAGGGTCCGAAATTAACACTCACCAGTCGTGAGCATTGTGTCCTCTTTGGCGAGTAATAGTTAGAGGGTTAGTCACCACATGGTGAGTAAATGTTTGTGTGAGCTTAGTCGTGTTTGTTAGTTTTTCCTTTGGTGAATTTCTTTTTGTCCTCTTTCTTTTTTTAAACCGCCTGCACACGAGGTAAACAAAACACACACGAGACACAACACCCAACCGCTGCAATCACTTCACCTGTGCAGCATTTAGTTTGGCTGATGAAACAGCAGAACATGTGGTGATTTACAGGATCCAGTCAGACCTGTAGGATAAAGCTGCTTCACTTAAAGCAGCAACAGACAGATTAATAAAATGTGTTGATTTGCAGACAGCGCTGTTGTGCGACGCTAATACTATGATGCCATGTGTTGCCTACATGTGATCACGGAGCAGTTTAAAGTCTGACAGTATTTTCACGGACTAGCTTTTAAGACGAGGGGAATAAAAAAAACAAAATTAATTTAAAGGACATACAATAAAAACTGTAATCTCTAAATAACAGAATTGAATCCACTGTGCATTAGGAGAGACTTTGTAGCATTATAGAGTTGGTGTTACACCGAAAACTGTGATCTGTCAGATATCGAGTCAAATCCTCCCTACTACCAGAAGCTGCAGTTTTAATGTCAATAATAATATGAAATAATGATAACCCAAAACATTATACTGTTTTCATGCATTTTTGTTGTAATTTAATATAAAATGTGATCACCTGAAGGGAGAATTCTGTATTAAATATGTCCTTGTTTTCTCAGCATGTGTGAATTTGAATTTGAGTTTACAGTCAGATGACAATAAGGACGAATTCATTCCATTTATAAATTATTTTAAAGCAATTTTATTTTCTTAAAAAATCCATCAATTTTCTTCCGCTTATCTGGGACTGGGTCGCGGGATCAGCAGTCTAAGTAAAGTTGCTCAGACTTCCCGTTCCCCGGCCACCTCCTCCAGCTCCTCTTGGGGGACCCCAAGTCGTTCCCAGGCCAGCCGAGAGACATAGTCTCTCCAGCGTGTCCTGGGTCTTTCCCGGGGCCTCCTCCCAGTGGGACATGCCCGGAACACCTCAACTGGCTCTTCTACATGTGGAGGAGAAGCGGCTCTACTCCAAGCTCCTCCCGGGTGACCGAGCTTCTCACCCTATCTCAAAGTGAGTGCCCAGCCACCCTACGGAGGAAGCTCATTTCAGCCGCTTGGATCTGGGACCTCGTTCTTTGGTCATGACCCAGAGCTCATGACCATAGGTGAGTATTGGGGTGTAGATTGACCGGTAAATTGAGAGCTTTGCTTTCTGGCTTAGCTCTCTCTTCACCACGACAGACCGGTACAGCGACCGCATGACGGTGGACGCAGCACCAATCCACTGTCGATCTCACGCTGCGATCTTCCCTCACTCGTGAACAAGACCTCAAGATACTTAAACTCCTCCACTTGGGGAAGGAGCACTTCACCCACCCAGAGAGGGCAAACCACCTTTCTCCGGTCAAGAACCATGACCTCAGACTTAGCGGTGCTGACCCTCATCCCAGCCGCTTCACACTTGGCTGCAAGTCATTCCAATGCATGCTGGAGGTCCTGGCTCGATGAAGCCAATAGGACAACATCATCTGCAAAGAGCAGAGAGGAAATCCTGTGGGGAACCACCACCCCTGTCTGCCAGTCCAGTGGTACTGTTCCCGACTGCCACGCGATGCTGCAGAGACGTGTTAACCAAGACACTCCCACAGCATCTAGAGACTTGAGGTACTCAGAGCGGACCTCGTCCACTCCTGGTGACTTGCCACTAAGGAGCTTGTTGACTACCTCGGTGACTTCAGCTTGGGTAATGGACAGCCCAACCCCAAGGCTCTCAGCCTCTGCTTCCTCAAGAGAAGGCATGTCAGCAGGATTGAGGAGATCCTCGAAGTATTCCTTCCACCGCCAAACAATGTCCCCAGTCGAAGTCAACAGCTCCCCACCTGCACTGAAAACGGTGCCTGCAGAAAACTGCTTCCCCCTTCTGAGGCGCCGGACAGTTTGCCAGAACCTCTTCGAGGCCAACCGATAGTTCTTTTCCATGACCTCACCAAACTCCTCCCAGGACCGAGTTTTTGTCTCTACTACAGCCTGAGCTGCAGCTCGCTTAGACTGCTGATACCTGTCAGTTGCCTCTGGAGTCCCACAAGTCAGCCAGACCCGATAGGACTCCTTCTTCAGCTTGACAGCATCCCTTACTTCCGGTGTCCACCAACGGGTTCGGGGGTTGCTGCCACGACAGGCACCAGAGACCTTGCGACCACAGCTCCGAACAGCAGCAGAGACAATGGAGGTGGAGAACATGGTCCATTCAGACTCAATGTTACCAGCCTCCCTCGGTACCTGTTTCAAGCTCTCCCAGATGTGGGAGTTAAAGACTTGCCTGACGGAGGGCTCAGCCAGACGTTGCCAGCAGAACCTCACAGTACGTTTTGGTCTGCAAAGTCTTTCCAGCCTCCTTACCCCCAACGAATCCAACTCACCACCAGGTAGTGATCAGTGGACAGCTCTGCCCCTCTCTTTACCCGAGTGTCCAAGACACACGGCCGAAGGTCGCCTGATACAACTACAAAGTCGATCGTTGATCTCCTGCCGAGGGTGTCCTGATGCCACGTGTATTGATGGACACCCTTGTGCTCAAACATGGTGTTTGTTATGGACAAACTATGACGAGCACAAAAGTCCAACAACAAAACACAGCTCGGGTTCAGCTCAGGGAAGCTGTTCCTGCCAATCACACCCCTCCAGGTGCTACTGTCGTTCCCCACGTGGGCATTGAAGTCACCCAGGAGGACAATGGAGTCCCCCGTTGGGGCGCTTTCCAGTACCCCTCCGAGAGACACCAAGAAAGCTGGGTACTCTGTACTGCTGTTTGGCTCATAAGCCAAAACCACAGTCAGAGACCTGTCCCCCACCCGAAGGCGGAGGGACGCAACTCTCGTCCACCGGGGTGAACTCCAACACTTGGCATCTAAGCTGGGGGCTCACGAGTAAGCCCACCCCAGCCCGCCGGCTCTCACCGTGTGCAACTCCAGAATGGTAGAGAGTCCAACCCCTCTCGAGAGACTGAGTTTCAGAGCCCAGACTGTGCATAGAGGTAAGCCTAACTATATCTAGCTGGTACCTCTCAACCTCTCGCACAAGCTCAGGCTCCTTCCCTCCCAGAGAGGTGACATTCCATGTCCCAAAAGCCAAGTTCCATGACCGGGGTTTAGGCCACCGAGGCACTCGTCCTCGACTGCCACCCAAACCACATTGCACCGGCCCCTTCTGAGCTCTCCTGCGGGTGGTGGGCCCACTGGGGAGCGATCCCATGTTGGTCGTTCAGGTTTCACCCGACCGGGGCCCGTGGGAGGAGCCCCGGCCACCAGGCCTGGCTCCAGGGTGAGGCCCTGGTAACGCCAATCCGGGCGACGCAACTTGATCCATGGACGCAACTTGAGCCATGGTGTTTTTTCTCCTGAAGGAGTTTTCTTAAAAAAATTTAATAAAATAGAAAAAGGTAAAAAAAAAAAAAAAGAATACACGTAATTGTGTTTCTGAATAATATAGTGTTATAATTTGGCTGGTAGATTTATTTTTTTCATCTACTGGTCAACTTGGTTGGTGACTCAAAAATAAAACTTGGTCACTTTGTGAAAGTACTTCAACTTTTTAAAATACGACAACAAAAGAGGACTGCAAATTGTGAAGAAGGCATGTTCCTTCTAAAACTGGCAATACCACCACCCTCTTTATCACCTGAAGCAGTACCACCAAGCATGTTCAATCTCAAACTGAAATAAACGACAATTAACAAGTAAAAACAATAGCTTTGCTGGAGAATCCTGCAAGTTAAATCCTGCTCAGTAGCAACAGTCTAAAACTACCAGGAGTAATTCAGATAATTTGCCTTTATTTCCAGGCTTATTCACAGTATATTGACAAAAATGTTTGTCAATTTTATGTTTGTTCTGTAAAACTTGAAAAAATTAGAATTTATTTGTAGAATTAATGCTTTGTCTTTAAATCGACCTGATCAAGCAGTGTAGTGTTCTGTTTTATTTATGTTCTTTTTAGAAACTTGAATGCTTTTGCTTTAATTTTCAGTTTAGTTTGTAATATATATGCATTTTCGTAGTTATCTAAAAAAACAGTTGCATCATGTTCCTTCAGTGCATCTCTTATATTTAATTTATAATGAAATATAACTATTTAAATCTAAACAACCTGCTGATTATTACAGGTCTCTTATGAGCCACAAGGCGTTGAAATTTGACAAATATAGTTATTTAGTTTACATCGTGATATATATTGTTTTCAACTGACATGAAACAAACTATATCATGATATTAAAACAATGCAATCTATGCACAAAACTATGCACAAACACAAAACTGCACAATTATAATTAAAAGACCACTGGGAACACTTTGAAAAAAGATCAAAAGATGACCAGAGTGGGTCTTTAAACGTCGTAGTGTTTTTCCTGCAAATACGCAGGAACATCTTTCACATCCAAACCACCAATCAGATAAAGCACCTTTGATATTTTTACTGACCTTTTCTTTAAGTGTAAACTGGTGATTTATGCAAAGTTAGAGGAGATGTAGTCTTTCCTGATTATTCATTCATTTTCTATACGGACACGCACGCACACGCGCACATACACACGGCTTTGCCCAGCACACACTTTTTTAAACATTTTTTTTTCTTCAACATTCAAAGATTGATGCACATTTTCTCCTTTGGATCCCCTCTTGCGCACATAGGTTGTGAAATGCAGTGAGTCACCCATTCAAGGCTGAAGGAACTAGTTCTTGCAATGCACTTTCTCAGCTGCATAAAAGATATGTCTGATGTTAGGGGGGTGGGGGTGTTGGACTTTTCATTAATCTCTCCTTTATTTTTCCAGAGATGAAGGTGGGAGTCCAGACATTGTGCTAAATCTCATTTGTTACCTTAAGCTGCTGTCACACCTGACAGGAAGTGACCTCATACGTTGTGAAACTAATTTCTTTGATGCTCAACATTTTACGTTTCATTAAAAACTAGGTTAGTCATATATGTAATTGTTGTAATATATGCTGAATTTAGAGTAAAGAGAATTTGAGAAATGTAAAGAAATTAGGTTTTGCATCAAAACTGTTATTTTACTATATTCTAATCTTTTAAAATATGCTGCACTAAAACAATTGACTGTAAATTAGACCAGGAGCGATTAAGTGTGCCATCACCCAAAGAAAATGACTTCCTACTAAATAGTCTAGTCAGCTGCCATGTTGGAGCCAGACATTGTCAGTAAGCAATGATTGGTCCAAGTCAGTCTGAGTTTCTATGGCAACCACTCATCTATCAGGAGTGGGCTTTTTGGAAGTCCACACCCATACCACTTGAAAGCAGGCAGCATAAAATTTGTCAAAGGTTTTGAATACTGGATGTGGGGGCCAGCAGGCTCCTCTACTTTTATTGAGACATCTGATTCTTAATAACTTGAATAACTAACTTTATTTTGATCCATTTATGCATTTTTGATTAGATTCCTGATCAGATTAACATTTAAAGATTTATTGAAATAACAACATTGTATCCTGTTCTGATTAGCACTGGCTGTAAACATTTCTTTTCTCTTTGAGTCATTAATCTTCGTATGAAAAGTCCCCTTCGCTTTCATGCCGATCATTTTCCTGGAGACACGCACACCTATTCCTTTGCTCAGTAATCCATGTTCAAACCAGTTCTTCTAATTTGTTGCTGCTTTCTCGGCTCACCAGGAAACCAGGCTTGCTCCCTTTCTTTCCTTCTGCAGCCGTCTCCACGGTTTAGGATTCACCCCAGAATTGCTACATGGAACTAGCAGCTAAATGTTTTTAGCTTTTTAGATACATGGAGTACTCTCTGTTTATTTAATTTTCAATGCATGAAAGACATGGATGATGTCTCAACGTTTGGGTTCATGAAAACATTTAGAATCTCCCACAAGCTACAGAGAGCTTCTCCCACACTGTCTGTGAATGGGTGCTTCCGCTTTATTTCCGTCTCTCGTAAGGAGTTTGACGACTCTCTGTCCCACATTAACACGAAAGGGCAAAAATAAAAACAAGAATAAAATAAGGGTAGCTTTTTTAAGGCGTCAAAGAAAATAAAGTTCAGGAGGCCTGAGAAGACCGCTTTCCCATACCGCATCGGCTCTCTTTCTGGCTGCGAGCTCCTCTCCCGGTACTGCAGTGTGTGGGTCCAGCTCCATAGGTCCTGCGACCGTCTATCGAGAGTGTACACACCTTCGTCCAACAGCAGCAGACTGGACGGGCTCCGGAAACCTCGCTGCCCCGAAAGGGATCCAGTTCCAAGAAAATGAATAAACCAGTGAATCGGTTTGCTCCTTTTCTTTCTGCAGCCGTCTCCACTCTTTCACCCCTCTTTCTTGCGTCATTCTCGGATAAAATTAGGATTGATCCCAAAATGTGGTTCAGATTCCTGACCAGAATGTTCTTTGGTATATTCCACCACAAAGTTTTGCTCCTACACAGGATGCTCCTGCTGCGTGTGGGAGGAGTTTTTCTCTAACTCAAAAGATGTGGATGATGAGAGATCAGGTTTGTTTATTTTGAAAAGTTCTACAAAAAGAATTAAGACAATTTTCAGCATCCGGATTGACTTCCGATTATTGCAGCAGCAGCAGGGGACATACAGTGACGAATTTGAAGTTGTAAATTATTCCATCCATCCAGTTTATTTAAACATGCAGTGCCCACTTTTGTTGTATGAACTTTCTGATCTGTTTTTTATGCATAGGAATATTCATGAGATCAAAGATGTTATTAGTGTTTTTATAAAAAGGCCTCAATAAGCAAATTTCTTGATCCAATATACTGGTATGTGTGTTTGTTTTGAAGTACTTTATACATGTTTTATTTCAAATATATGTTGTAAAACTTTTCAACAAATATTTTTTTTAGCTTTAAACTTGTTATTTTTCTGTGACATGATCTGAACCGTGAGATTTGTGATCCATTACAACCATAATGGGGTTGATGTGAGGTGTTGAACATCTGTGTGGTCATACAGCGTTAAAGCTAACTTGAGATGGGAGGCCCTGTAAGTTTAGTCTCCTGAGTCGCCGTCACTCCTACCATCGTTTAAAAATAGTCTGGCGTCACTCTTCTGTTCCTGCAGGCAGTGGGGGAGGGTCTGCACGTGCATGTACGTGTGAGCTCACGCCAGAGTGATTGAAAGAGACCAACAGCCTGTGGGTGGGGAAGTGTTGCACTTTAGACGATCTCAACTCAGTGCTATGGCAGGGGAATTAGCTCAAATGGTAGAGCGCTCGCTTAGCATGCGAGAGGTAGCGGGATCGATGCCCGCATTCTCCAGAGAACCTGAAAAGGGTCATCTTTTTTTCCCTACAGCTAAACCAGAACCAGTGCCTTTAACCCTCAAATGTTTCTGAGTAGATTAAAAGAACTTTTTAAAAAAACCCACGTAAAACTAGGTTCATCAGTGAAAACTTGAAAAGTCTGAATTGAAACTGTAAACTGAGCACCGAAAGTAAAGAAGGGAAAAAAAGTGAACAAAACAAAAGTTGAAAATACAAGACAGCAGTTGTTACATTTTTCATTAAGTAACAGTTTATGGTTTCTTTTTTTCGCCTTTAATTTAAGCTTCAAATTTACAACCTTAAAGAAAGTAATAAATGACACCCACCCATGCACGAACGAACGCGCACGCACGCACGCACACACACACACACACACACGCACACACACACAAAGTTGGTGCGACAAACTCAGACTCCTGGATAGACATGGTGTCCCTGCGTACAACAGACCTCATAAACCAGCTTCATTTCACTATACAGAATGCACCAGACCTTTATATCAGACATAAATACATAACATATGACTTACCTTTGCTGTATTGCTATGTAGATAATTCTGTGGACCTGTCTGGTTCTGATTTGTTGCTGTACCATTCTGGTTCGGATTTGTGTAATGAGATGTCTTTCTGGTCCATTTAGGTATTTACCTGACGTAGAATTACAATAAAACATGAATGATCATCACAACATTATCATCAAATAATCATTTATGCTCTTTTGCAAAAATTGTAACCGACAATTCTGATTTAATTAATCATTTAAAAAGGGGGATCTGAAAACATGCAGTGAAAACTTGAAAAGTCTGAATTGAAGGTGTCACAGACTTATTTTATTATTTGATATCAATACTGCAGCACCACATCCAGACCCACCTCTACAGAAGTTTTAAATAAATGGCAAATAAATTATGTTAAGTAAAGAGTGAATTTAAATTAAGGCTGTCAGTTTTGTCATGCTAAAATCGTGTTGACTCAAAACACGTTTGACGCCATCAATTTTTTTTTACTGCATTAATCGCAGATTTTGAATTTTGGCACTCCCTCCTTTCCTTACCACCGCGCCCTTCAGGAGTCAAGGCAGAAATGGACAGTGAGAAAGGACTCCTAGATGGCAAATTTATTTCTATGATCATGCCATAGGGCTCTTTGGGCAAAACTACTAAAGCTGACAATTTCAAACACGGTGCATCGCATTGTCATGGTAACAGTTCCAGCCCGCACACCGACTGCTCTCTGCTCTCGCTTTTTCCTGAGGAATGCGACCATCACGAGAAAATAAACAAAGCATCATTTCAGAGGGAAAGTTAGCCTTTTCCCGCATGTTTTTGTCCAGATGATGGAGCAAAAGTTTGTTTCAAAGAAACAAAGCCCTAACTTTAAATAGCTCAATTTCTCCGGTGTCACGTTCTCGTGTCTCATTTCCTCCTTAAATTCTCTTCTCTTTTTCTCTTCTGCTTCATCCCAGTCTTCAAAATGATCAAATTAACTTAACAGGTTAAAGGAAACCATAAGGTCCCTCATGTCTTTTCTACGGTTCTTGCTGTTGAGATAAACTGTACAATAATGCAAGTCAGTTTAGTTTTTCGCAATTTTGTCTGAAAAGTCTGGATCATCCGGAGGTAGTTTTTTTTAAAGTGCTTTATAGAGGACACACAATGCGAGCTGCGGATGCTAATATAGCTAATTTAGAAGAGTGCTCAGGTTTAGTGACAGAGTGCTTTCAGAAAAGTCAAATGCATGCAGAGAGTTTTCCAGCTCATCAGCCTGACACTTTAGGCAGGAATCACGGCTCC
>BSAI01000072.1:19295320-19397084 GCA_036245035.1 Adrianichthys oophorus | reverse complement strand
CCGCTCACTGAGAAAAAAGAAAAAGGTCAGCGGGTCGGCTCCGGCAGCAGGCCGTGATGATTACAACCATGAAGAGTTAGAAGACAGCGACAGTGATTCAGCCGTGACCATGGACCCTCCAGAGAGGCAGCAGCAAAATGCTGGCGGGATGGTGCAGAGGAGCCACTCTGCACGAGAAACCAGCATTCGCAGCAACAGAGCCAGGGTGCAGCACTGGGAGCGCATCTCCTCACCTGTGATGTCCAGCACACTCCCAGGTGTGTCGCGTGTGGCGAAGGTTCGCATCCTTCCCTTTGCCTCTGGGGATTCACGCTGCAGCAGCAGATACTCCAGCTCTGAGACGCTGAAAGATGAAGAGCAAACCAGCTCTGCCAGCTACGTCTCCAGTGGTTTCCTCGGCTCTGGTAGAACACAGAGCAGTCCGAGTAGAGCGGCATCTTCATCCATGCTGAGTAAAACCTACCACGGGAATTTCACCATGTACCGCTCCCCAAGCTTTGGACACGGGGATAACTTTTCCCGCGCTCCTGTGCGTCCCAAGCTTGTGCCAACTGTTTCACCCTTATCTGCTAGAAACGATGGCGTTCCATTGGGGGTCAAAGGTGGCGAGAGGATGGTGTTGAGGAAAACTGGAGGTGGCAGTGTAAACGATAAGAACACCCAAATTTCGACATCTAACCCGGACATTGCCTCAGAAACAATCACTCTCTTAAACTTCTTGAAGTCGGACTTGTCAGGCCTCAGGGTGCACAGGACTAGCGTAGGAGACCAAGGTGGGGATGTGGAGGGTTTGTCTGCGTATCAGAGGGACTCTGGGCCTCAACACGGGACCGTCATGTCTTCCAACCGTCGCCCATCACTGAAGGACCTGACAGCCACACTACGGCGTGCTAAGTCCTTCACCTACTCGGACAAACCCTCCGTCAGTGTGAGGTATTATTTGAAAGGCGGTGCAACAAAAAGAAGTTCCTCTGAACAACAGCTGGACTTGGATGGAGAGACATGTGAGGTGATGTCAGAGAGGGAAGTGGAAAGTGATGGTGGAGAATTTAGAGTGGGACAAAGAGTCAGGTCGTATGGACACGATGATGATGATGATGAAGTAATGCAAACCCCAATGCAGAGGAGGTGTGCGCAGGAAGCCCGGCAGGTCATTCAGGACATTTGCCAGATGTGTACCAGGAACGATGAAGAGGACGATGTGTTTCTAAAGAGACCAAGTGGTTCTGTGGGGGACACCTGCTCACAGTTTAACAGCACCGGTCAGGAGACTGAGAAGACGGAGATCATCACAGATGAAAGACGAGCTGAAGGAGTTTGGTTTGAGGGTGCAGCAGACAAAGATAAACATGAGCAGGAGACAGGGGAGAGGAGTGGACAAAGAGTGCAGCTGGAGAAGCTGCTCAGCAGGGGCTCAGAGGGCTGGGAGAAGCCAGAGAGACAGAGCAGAGAGTTACAAGAAGATTTACTCAAGGGGGATTCAGAGGAAAACATGCTGTACGAACGCTCAGTAGATGAACTTTCTGGCCATGAGTCCAGTTTGACTGACGAGGGGATTGTGACTGAGCCGGAGATGGGTCTCAGCGACCTCTTGGAGAGTTCACTCCCAGCAGGACTTAATTTAGGGTCACAAATGGCAAGAGAGGAGCTGGGGCAGCCTGTGGCTGCGTGGAAGCATTTGCCTCTCTGTGACACTGAAGAAAAAAGGATGGAGAGCAGCTCGAGTGGTCCGAACCGCCTGAGTGAGCTCAGGCTTTCTCGTCCTCCTGATCTTCTCATGACCGGTCTGAGCGCCGCTTCCTGTATTGATGCTAGTGAGGGGGTCCACGCTAACCCCACTGTGTCACAAGGGTCAGGAGGAGGAGGGTTTGAAGCCCCTGCAACCCCAGGTGCTGTCCGTCGGAGGCGCAAGTTCTCACCCTCAAACAGCAACAACACAGGCTCTGATTCCAGTAGCGGCAGTCATGCAGAGTCAGCAGCAGCAGCAGCTGTAGGAAATGGGGAGTCAACAGTCTACCGTTCCCTCAGCGATCCCATGCCTCAGCGACGCTGCTCTGCCACAGAAGACGGAAACAACAACAACTATTCTTCTGTGGACAGCAACTTTCTAGGATCGCTGTCTATGAAGGGGACAGGCGGGAGCATGTCAGAGGGCTCTGATGCAGTCGAAGTGACAGAATACAAAGGAAGTGTTGCCAGTGACTTGTCAGTTTGCAGCGATGGCGGTCTCCGGGACGACAGCGTCCGCGATTACAGTGGCATGATCAGAAACATTGTTTCTGAGCCAGGTGCGATGGACAAACTTGTGGTCGACGATCACAGCAATGGCAAAGCCCCCAAAAAGAAGTCTTTCAGTGACCCCAGTCGCCGTAGTGATGCCCCTTTACTGTCCCAGAATGACCCCCAGCTCAGGGGTCAGGCGGGTGCTCAGCCAATAAGTGAGCTGGATCAGCCCAGTCAGATTCCGCCCTCCAGCAGTGAGCCAATCCTGAGCAAGCAAGGAGAGGATCTCTGGGAACCAAAAGTCCAGCCTCCACCGGTCAAGGTCACCCAGTCCCAGTCAGAAAGCTGCCCCAAGTCTAATGATGATGAGGATGATGATGACGACATGATAGACCAAGATGGAGAAGAAGAGGTACAGAAATTTAACTTTAACCTCAAGCTAGCTGAAGTCCTGTCTCCTAGATTGATTCGCAGACCCACCAGAAAACGTCCAATCCGGCTGCCGTTTGTGCCCCACGAGGACCCGTTTGAACCCCTTGAGCTTGATCCAGATGGCCAACAGGTCGGCCACAATGAGCTCGCTCACACACCCCACAACACCTCTTCTCCACCACTAATGACCAAGCCCAAGGCTGCGTTGAAGCATATCCGCCACACCAGTGAACCTGCAACATTCATTCCCATATCCCCTGCACCTCATCTGCAGCCCCTCAAGGAAGCAGAGAGCATCACTGTTGAACCTCCTGCAGAACCTCAGGTGTTCTCCAGGCCTCCAGGCGAAGAGGCTCCGTCACTGGAGGATGTGACACAAAAATATATCCTTGACCTGAGCACCCCTGAGAGAGACACAGGGGCAAAGGAGGTTTCTCAAGGTTCTGCATCAAGTTTGGAAGCGCCTGGAGAAACCGGCATCGGTGGACTGGCAGAAGCTGCACCTCAGAAGAAGGACAATGCATTGATTTCTGCACCACAGAGGACCAAACCCAGAGTGGTGAGTCAAATTCACTTTCTCTTGTCTTTCCAGTTTTAGTCGTCTGTTTATCAAATGAAACTACGCGACCTCTTTCTATGCAGAAATGTCTTTAAAGTCCCACTCCGAACATCCTTTGATCTATTTTCAAACTGTTCCCAGTGGTCTTTTTATTGTGATTTTTAGCCAAAATCCTAAAACCTGTGTCATGTTCTAAGACATAGTTTCTGCAGAGCGGCAGAAGTTAGTTCGAAATTCACCTTCTGAGTTGTTGGTAGGACTGTTGGCACGGAGCAACCCCCCACCCCCCACCCCACCCCACCCCCACCGTTGCTGAGCAGGGAGCTTGTGGCCCCAAAAAAGTTCCTTTTTCCAGCAGGATTATTTCCTCTGATCCGTATTCACAACAATTTAAATAAAGAAAAACTCAAACTACATTTTAAGCTTAATTTTCTTTATACATGTCCTCCATCATAAAAAATGCCACAAGAACATGTTAAAAACACAATTTTCATTGGCATGGTCTTTAAAAAAAAGGATCTTGTGTCATCTGATTCTGTATCTGTTAGTTTCCAGTGTTGGCATCCAGAGTTTAACCAGAGCAGCCATAAAAAAACTGAGGCAGTTTAAACAAGCAACTGAAGATGTTATTAATTTGATCAAACAAAAGTCACACAAGAGGCACAAAGGAAAAGTCCAAAGCTTAGTGCCTGCCTTCATTTATCTGCCTCGACCAGTATCGCTGGCTTCTGTGCCAAAGTCAACCAGAGAGAATGCAGTGAGCATCCAGACGCAGACCTTTATCTGTACACATCCAGAGTAACCACCGCTCTTGTTTGATGATTAAACAAGTTGTTGCTCATGTTAAAAAGGTGTTTTATTTTAGCTCCTGGAAATGTGTGACCTACAGAAAAAAATCTCATCCTTTCTGCTGTGGACAAACAGGTTTCCATCTCTCTCTGGTTTTGCTGTTCGTGCACTCGACTCTCTAAAAGCCAACCTCTTGGTATTTTGTCAAGATGCCTTATTGTTTTGCTAAACTATCGTTTTCATCCATTATCCTGGAATTTATTAAATGCTGCCCCCGGTTGCCATAGTGACAGAAGCAGGAGCTGGCAAATAAGCCTAACACAGCAGGAAATGGGTTTAGAGGAATGGGAAGTTGTTGCGGTCACTAAGGGGCTTGATGATACCCAGCACCAGCATGTGCATGCGCACATCATTGTGTTGTATCTGTCTGAGTCTTTGTGTGGAATGTGTCAGAGCTGTATCCTGATAGACCTCTGGAACATACAAATGTGATTTGGTTGGGAGAAAAAGATGAATTAAAAAAAAAAAAATTCTCTTCTGTTTATTGGAAAATAAGCTCTCGTCACACTTTTGGCTGTTTAGGTTTGGAGTATGGTTGGCAGACACTGCTACATTTCTACATTGGTCATTTTTTCTTGGACATTCCTCCTCATGTTATCTTATGCTTGCCTCTCCTTGCAGTGGAACATTGCGGTGCAGTGAGGTCATGATGCTTTTCTTGGTGTCAGGCTGAGCCAAACGTTAGAAGGATGGAGGAGGAGAAAGAAACCAAAACAGGGGATGGAGTTGGTAAAAACTTCACTGACAGAAAACACAGTGAAGTTAACAGAAGCAGGTGGTTGATGAAAACAATTCATCTCAGAAGTTTGATTTTACATAAAAAACTTCCATCTTATAAATGAGTTGATATGTTTTCATTCTGTACTATATTGTCCATCACTGTGCTGTCAGAGGTGGTTTGTTGACAACCTCCAATACATAGCTCTTCTGCCTCATTGTGATGGAATGAGTTGCCCTTTAACTGCTGTATGTGTGCCCCCCCATGGTTAGGCCCTTTTCACTTCAGCAGGCAGTGGGAATGTGGCCCATCTTCCCCTCTTCCGTCGTTGCATAACAGCCCTCAACCTCCCAGAAAGCTGACCATTGGTGGTTTGCATCTGTCATGCTTCACCAGCTTCACGCTAACGTGGCACAGTTTTTCTTTTTTTCCCATGATGCTCTCTTAATTATGAATAATTTTAATCTATAAACTTGTATTGTTTGTCTAAAACGTGAGAAAATGAGCTTCTCTGTTTGCTTGATGCGTCACTCTTTGTTGAGTTTTGTTTTTCAGAGATACAGGAGGCAAGTGACTTGTAAGAAGAGCATTTTAAGTGCAGAGTCTGTGGTTTTGGTTTCCCAACTTGAAGGATTAGCTCTTAAAACAATGTTTACAGATCTAGATTATGGGGCTGACTGGTTTGATCAGTTAATTCGAGGCTTAGCTTGGTTACTTTCATCCAGAACTTAGTTCCAGTATCTCCATTCTTCCTAAATGTATGGATTCATCACATTTACATAGTGTGATACCTCAGAGTTGACGTGTTTGGAGCTCAACGAAGGAAAACCTACAGCAACAGATGCAAGATCAGCAGATAAAGAGGGCTGTGAAGGTGCATGTGACTAAGGGCCTTCACAACATAAAGTCCCAGTCTGATAATCTTGTGTTCCCAGTGGTCATTTAATTACAATTATGACGTTTTTAGCCAAAATAATAAAAAAGACTAGTTTGTGCAGAGCAGCAGGAATTCACCTGAAATTCACCTCTGAGTTGTGGGCAGGGCCTTTGGTGCAGAAGGAAGCTTTCGCTGATATCCCATCATCCCTTTGTTTACTTTTTCTCCCGCTAGTGTACAGCCGCTCACAACTTCAAGCTAACATTAGTGGAGCCACAAAAAAGGCAAGCAGTGTTGGAACAATGCAGCTGTACAGTTTTTAGCCAGATGCCAGCTCAAGGGAGGAAAATGAAGATGTTGATGTATCTGTTTGTCTGCAAATGGATGCGAAAGAATGGAGGAGGTCAGGGAGACTTTGGCCTTTCCATTTCAGTTGTTGCGACACAAAAGAGATCTTTGTCAAACTGCATTTTTTAATCTGCTCCTGATTCACCACAATTTGAATAAAGAAATACTCAGAAATTCAGTTTTAAGATGAAATTATTTTTTTTATATATGTCCTCATCCATGAGAAAAATGCTATCAGAACATGTTAAAAACACGATTTTAATTGGAATTGGTCTTTATGTGCTTTAAGATCCTGATATTCACTGTGATTGTAGCGCTTTTCTCCTTCTGGTTGTCAGCCGGTCTCGATTACTTGCTTTCACTGAGAATGAGATTGACTTGGTTCGGAAAAATGTTTTTTTTTTTTCTGCTTGTTGATTGTAGTCTTAATGTGGAAATCATCATGTGCCTAAAGATAAGATGGAGATTGGGTAGTTGGTTTTCTCTTTCTTCCTGCAAACCTTGAAGTAGAAATTGAGTTTCTTTAGTTGGTTTGATTGGTTTAATCTCTGGTAAGAAAACAATTGCATGTCAGGATGTGAGAAACATTAGAATATTGATTTTAAAATGATGATAAAGCCCTCTCACCACAATCCTTTAAACTGACTTTAGCAGGTTCTTCTGTGTTCAAGTTGTGGGACTTTTACAAAGCTATAAAGGGGTAAAGGAAGGATGTAAACCAAAAAGCAACTTTCCTTTGAAAGCAGACTTAAAAGTTGAGTCAAAGGGCACATTTGCACTCACCAAGAGGATTTTGTGTAGGTCAACAGTGCTGTTCTGTTTTTTGTTTTTTTTTTCATCTGCAAAGGTCAGCGGAGGTTTACTGAGGTCAACAAAGCCATGCAGGCTCAGAGGTGAATGCTCAGAGGAGGGGATCTAGTTTGTTTGGACTCAGCTTTGCAAAGGCTGCAGATGATGGCGAATAGGTGGGATGAATCAGAAGATAAGACTTTCAAGGAGCCATCTGTGACACAAAGGGATCCTCTGATGGTGGACTTAGTGGTTAAACCCTGTTCTTTATATGGGAACCATATACATCAGTGTGGAGAATGCATTCTTTATTTTAGCCTGTAAAAAGTTAAAATGATGTGGAAAACAGGATATCCAAATCTTTAGGATGAACCGGTGGTTTAACCCTTATTTAGGGTATCTCTGTGCATTGTTCATTTTCTGCTGAAAGTTTTCCTGCCTCGGTACGTCTGATAAGTGAGGACTTAAGGCAAATGGAGCATTGTGGGAAATCACGACTTGTATTTATTCCCATAGGGGTAGCTATGGGTGGCTGGCCCCTGTCGTGCTCTCTCCTGGATCTCCCGCGGGGTGGGCTGTTGCCTGGAACTTGGGGGCGGGTCTCTCTTCAGGGACCCTGGCTCGTGGCTGGGGTGGGGGGATGCTCTGAACTCCTGGGTGGTGGTGGGTGGCTTTTCTGGGGCGGAGGGGCTCCCTGGGGGATGGTGCAGTGGGAGGGCTGCTCCTCTGGCTGGTTTAGGGTTTGCACTCTCTGTGCTCCCGTTCCTCACTTTTCTCAGGAGTTGGGGGCCCATGCGGCGGTCCTGTGGGGCCTGGTCTGGATGGCCCGGCAGTTGGATTTCCTCCATCAGTCCTACAGTATGGGCGTGGGGGGTCCTGGCTGCCGCTGTTGATTCGGTGGGGGTCTTGGTGTTGGGATGGCTGGGAATTCTCCGTTCTTTTTTTCTTTTTTACGTTTGATCATCCACCTCAGCAAAATATAAACACTCACCTGAACACAGGTGTCACCTCAACTTTGCACAATTAACATACGTTACAGATTATAATACTTTACATGTGTTGGTTTGTATGCATAGGTGTGTGTGTGAACAGTAGTTGTATTGTTTACATGTTTACAAGTCTGTATGTGAAGACTCTTGGAGACAACAAGTATGTTTGTAACATCTGAGAGTGTGGACAGGCTCCGCCAATTTTAGACAAATTTTCACACCTGGCTATAATGATTATAAACTTCCAGCATCTTGTTGCCTGTTGTTTTATGATTCTATCCCCTCCCCCTGTAAACATCCTCCAATTTCTTTCACCCCTTTTCCCCTTGCTTTTGTGCCATTACCCCCTCCTCAAACATCTCTCTCTCTTCTTCTCCCTTCTTCTTTTCTGACTGGTCCAACAAATAGGATGCAAATATAATCACTATGAATAAAGTTTAGTTTAAGTTACGAAAGGGGTTTATACAAATATACACCTTGTGTGCCCGATGATTCATAACCCCTGATTGTAACAGTAAAAACTGTCCAACACGAGAGGCTCTCAGTTCATATCTGTTTGCTCAACTGTTGGACAGGACAAGTAAAACAAATGAGACGCACCAAATATTCTGCAGCCGAATATATTTAGCCGAATATTGCAAAAATAAAAGCCACATTTGGCCTTTGGTGGGAGTGAGTTAAACTAAGGCCAAATAGTGGTATGTGATGCAATCAAAGTTTGGATAATTAACGTGCATCAGTGATCTTTAAAATGTCAACGGTGTTTGTATTTAGAGTTGCACTTTAAATGCTGCAGTTGGCTGAGCAGCCAATTAATACATCTGGTGATTATAGCCTTTTAAATAATTGGTTTTATCAATGCTTCTAATTTATTTATGTTTTTAATCTGCGTCTTGGTGTTTGTTGTTGTCTGTGTGAAGGATCCCGCCAGTTTTTTATTTTTTCCTTCTTCCAATGTAACAATCGCAACAAATGGCAAGAGTGAGAGCAACAAAAGAACTACCGGGAATGTTGAATCGAGTGATCTAGAGGGGGTTGATCTGCTTAAACCTTTAGCACCTCTGCATTAATTTGTCATTTAAATACCAAAAACCCGGAACAACATGTCAAATATGAGAGAGAAACTGCTGAAGCAGCTAAAAGGAAAGGTTGCGGCACTCCGTCCGTGGCATATTTTAAAAGACAAAAAAGGATAGCGCCAAATCAAAAGGAATCACAAAAAAAGTTATGGAGTACTTGGCTTTAGATGATCAACTGTTTAGTGTGTGATACTTCACGAAGCTTCACGAAACATGTCTAAAATGTGCGTAAAAGTTTCGTAAAACTCAACATCCACCGTAGATATTTGGTAACTGGTCGATATTTGGCCAAGCGTTTTAGTTGTGAGTCGGCTTTAGCCCACAAATCTTTCCGTTGGTGCTTCCCTAGTGTGGACGAACATCTTCTTCTGAAGAAACCTTTGCAAACTCAACAGTTGTGAATTGTGTCTCTAAAGAAATCCCAAGATGAGGAGGCTCCATCTGTTTTCTCACAGTGAAGGGGGGGAAAAAAAGACTGTGGGAAACAACCTCGTCCTTGGTGACAATGGTGCTTTGAAATCATGCAGCCCGTCCTTTTTTTTAAGACCGGATCCTTGATTTTTCATTTGTCTGTTTTTTTTTATATGTACTGTAACTCATTGGAGAAACGGACATCTCTCCTTGTTCTTACTATGATCCTCTTGCCCTGTCTTTCCTTGCTCTGTCTCCCCTTTCCCAGTTGATGTGGATCCACCCAGTGTAATTACAGAGCAGTTTGCTTATGCAAGAAAAGCCTCCCCTGAAACAGCACTTTCGAAAAGCTGTTTCAGCTCTTTCTGTTGTTCACCCCAGCAGGTTTTGAGCACGTCTTTGTGTGGGTCTGATAAAAATAATTACAGTTTATTCTGACAGCACTTTGAAAATGAGTTCACCTTTTGAAGGCTGTTTGGTACCGCAGATGTATTTTATAGATCCTTGGTGTTCCTCAGACGTTTTGTTTCTACCTCTTGCATTTCCCTATAAAATAAGGAGAGAATCCAACGTTTTTACCTCATCTACAGGTTTCTCTCTGATTTTTCCCTCCATTGTGGTTTATGCTCAACCAAGGCCTCCCAATTAGTCATCCAAACAAAGTACATTTTTTAAAATGCCACCTAAGCTGTTTTCTTCTGCGACGAAAACACTCCTGGACTCACTGATCAATTTTATGTCCATTCAGTGAACAGCAATGAATGAGAGAAACCCCACAATGATCACGGAAATAGCCCAAACTGACAAAGGAAAAAAAAAAACAGAATAAAAATCAGCTTTTCTGTTTAACAGAATCATTTTGAAAAACAGGCCAGGACAAAAATAACTTCACATTTTGTCTCACAGCCTTTTGAAACGATCACTTTGTGGGGCTGTCAGAGCGTTTCTGCTCATGTCTCAGATGTGAAAGATGTCTTTCAGTGTTGCGGGTTCTTTCGGGTTCTCATTGAAGACCATTACACTGCCAAAAGTGGCAAATAACATTAAAGTCAAAAATTCTTACCCCATTAGCAGATTTTCTTTAAATAAGTAAAAAGAAAAAAAAAATCTGCCAGTGCGGTAAGAAAAACTCACCAAGATTTCTAATTTTAAAAAAATTTTCGAGTCAATAAGATATTTTCTCAAGGTAAAATTTTGCTATCGAAAAACTTTCTTGATAAGAATATTTTTCCTGCAAGAAAAAAAAGGACATTTTTTCTTGAAGCAAAAGTCTTTGCCTCCAATGTTTTGCTTTGTAGCCACTCTTATGAGTTTTGGCTGTTTGCTTTTTGGGGAAATTTCCTGCTCAAGACCCCCAAATGAGAACTGAGACCAAACTCTGACTCTGATCATCATATAGAAAACTTCTATAGAAAACCATGTATTTACGTTTGTTCATGTGTTTGGATAGGCATCTGGACAGCTCAGGGTTTGATTCTCAGTGTGTGCAATGAGCTTCATCCAGTGTGGGTCGTTGGGAAGACCCTATTATGCTACTGCCTTACTATGTAGCCACAAGGAGGCCCAAACCTGGGGCTCCCTGTGCAGATCCCCAGTCTGGCTAAAGTACAGAGTTGTGTCAAGCAGAGCATCCGATATAAAACTCTCTCCAAATCACCTGTGTGAATTAGTGAAAGATGATTTGCTGTGGCAATTTCCGAAGGGCTAAACTGAAAAATAAACAGTTTATGCAACAATTTTATACCCAACCGTAGCTTCCCAATCCTGATCCTCGTGATCTACCACACTGCCTTTTTTCCAGCTCTCCCTCCATTTCTTGCCACCGATTACCTGGATCAGGTATTTTCTGGCAACAAGAATGAGGAGAGATTGGTCAGCTAATCAGCAGAAAGTGGTAGAGATGCCACAATTCTCACTTTAAAGCCAAACCATATGTTAAACCATTGAACAAAATCATAGGGAAAGTGAATGTAGCATCCCTACTGCATACGTCAAACATGTATTTTGTTAATAAGTAAGAAGGATTTATTATTTATTGTTTGTATTACATTACACCAGGCTCAGTATAAACCAACTGAAAGGTTTACTTCATTGTTCCTCGTTTATGAGTAAAAGAAAATCTGATTTTTCTGAGTTTTTGTTTTTTGTTGCTTCTTTTGTTTGGCATAAATCATCAATTAAAAACCAAAACATAATTGTGACACTGCAAAAACAACTGGAAAAGAGGCAGTGTGGGTAGACATTGATAACCAGGTTTGGGCAGCCCTGATACACAATGTCTGGTTTTCATTGATTGATTTCCAGTAAGTACTTTTTGTTGTTTCTTTTGTCAGTTTTAACTTTTTTTTGGTGTGTTTTTTTAACAAAAGAAGAAAAAGAAGAACCAACTTTTTGTTTGTTTGTTTGTAGCTAAAGTTGGCGTCCCAGTAGAAACACACCAAAAATATGTTTCAAGTTTTTCTTTAAACAGAGAAAATCTTCTTGAGATCAAGTTGGTTATATAAATGCAGAATATGCAATAAAACACCAGCAAAGAGTTGTTAGACCGTATAAAGTGTCGCTGCATCAATGGATTTGAATGATTTTGCAGTAAAAGTCCATTTAACTCTGCAAACGTAGGAGGCCTTTTTGACTGTAGATCCCAGATAACAGCAGTCTGTCTTCATGAGCATGCACTTAACGCCATTTCTCCATAGTAGCTTGTGGTTGTAGACCTGCTGCCTGCCTCACTTTTACACAATGGAACATCTGTACCACTTCTTCATGAATATTGGATGGCATTGTTCATAATGTGGTCAGTACGGGCCTGCATAAATGCCCTGTGCTCCCAGTCCAGGCCTTGGTTCAGAGCGTGGGCTGATTTGGCCTTTCAGAGTTCTTCTTTGTCCACCACAGGAACATGATAGTAGAAGTACTCTTCCTCCTTTCTCGGACTCTTCATCATCAGCTCACCCGTCCTATGGCATCAGTCCGTCGGTTTGGATCATGCTCTAGCTGCCGGTTTAGAAACGCTCTTGAACACAGGAATGAAAGATGCTGGAAAAATCACAGCGCTGCACTCAAGTGGCTGCTGGGATCCCGGATCAAAGCTCAGGGTGAGGGTGAACATGACTGGAAAACAAAGAAAGGAGCAGCGAAGGCCCAGGAGGCCTCACAGGCGAGTGGAGCGCTTCTTCTGTCCTCATTTGGTTTTCATTTCATGTCTTTTTGCTCAAATCTACAAATCTACAAAAGCAGAAGTCTTTGTTTTGCCGTCCATGTTTTGGTAGGCATGCCGTCATAGATAAGTCAAATCAGTCTTTTAGGCTGTTGAGCCATTGTTATTCATTTGATGGTCAAATATTTTCTGGCGGTTATGTCCCTTCATACTGTGGAGTTCATCTTTGCCTCTCTTTGTCATCATCTGCAGCTTTTGGAAATAATTTCTGGTTTACAGTTTCCCATTTTCAGACAAAACGGTCTCATTAACCAAATGAATGAAGAACTTTGGCTTTGGACACTGTATTGTTAAAACCTTTGTCAGAGCTCCCATTATGGACTGTCTGCGGTAAAACCCACACGGGGCACGCAGGTGGTCTACACAAAATATCAAGACTGCTCTGTGAGCCCATAGTAGGTCTTCCTGCAGACAGCCTCTGCTGCCAACCTCTGACCTCTGAACTCACGTAGGTTCACGCGAGAACCCGCCATTTAAATATGACGTCAAAGTGAAAAATAGGTTTTATTGTGAAAAATGTACCCGATGCACTTCACATTCGCTCGCATGGTTTCCGGTTCATGACCTTAATTGCTCCAACTTCACAATAAAGTGCTACAGATCAGCTCTGGTGTCCGAAAAAATTAGAAATCAATGAAACGAATACGGAGCGTCGCAGAGGCCGGGCCAGACCGGATGCAGTGTGCGTGCCTCTCGCACTTTTCATGTTACGAAAGACTGACCCCGGGCTCACCGCATGTGGTCCGGAGTCTTTACGTAACATGAAAATATGAATGACCAATGGAAGGATGCTTTTACTCAGGCATCTAATTGGTCGGTTTCTAACTTGTGATAAAGAAAAACACATATGAAAAGATTAGGATGAGCAAGAACAGTTCTCTTGTACAGTCAATGTCATCAGCGGATCAAGGAGTCGCTTTTTTTCAGTCTGTTCAATGAGAGAGTCAGATGGAGAGCCTTATATTTTTCAGACATGATCTTCCTTGTTAGGAGTTTAGAGGCGAGACCAATGTCTTCACGGGCTGGCTCTCGTTTCTGTCAGTTTGTTTGTGGTCTACCATATTAAAGCCATGAGATCAACATTTTCTTTGTCCAATCCAGTTTTTTTTCTTCCACTGCTCTCCTGTTAGGTCCAAGTTTGAGTTCCTGGATGAATTTCTTCACTCTTGAAAGTAGTTCTTAAAGCTGCAATTGTCCACAGTTCAAAAGCTTCCTTAGAACAAAAAAGAAATGTTGTAACTTTCCCTTCACGTTTTTTTTTTTTTATATCTGGCTTTGCTGTTGTCCTTTTAAACAGGTCAGAGGGAAAATGAAGATATTTAAACAGAATGGTATCATCATCACTGATACTAATGCCTATAGATTAAGATAATGCTGCAGAGTCAGACATAAAATCCAGTGAGTCATAGATTGTTCTCATCTTCGCTCGTCCTGATCTATTGAGCCTTTCCTGTCTGTCACTGTCATGAATCAAAGTGGGAATTTATCCAGAAATAACAGCAGTCACAGTCATGGCAATAATGATGGTTAATGTTAATAACGGCCACTGTTGTGTGTGTGTGTGTGTGTGTGTGTCTCCGCTCTGAGATATGTTTGAAGGATTCTCACAAAGTCCATCGCCCTGCGGCTGCAGAGACTTGGCGGCTGCATTCTCCTGAAACAATGCCATCCTTTTTCACTCCTCAATGGCCTTCTTATTTCCTAGAGAGCCTCAAGGTTTCAAATATTTTATTCAACGGTTTGCATTTTGGTTGTGACATTCTGAAATGTTTTTTTTTGTGAATAAATGCTGCTCAAGGTTGAAATTCAGGTCACTGGAGCCTCTGCAACACAATCAGCCAAATCTGTGTTTTTTGAAAAGAAAATGTCTGGGGAAAAAAAGATTTGTAGTGGTTGGCTTTTTGACAGGATATGATTTTGCCAAATCTGGACTTATGAGAATTGGCAAATGTTTGCTGCAGACAGTGTTGTACCCCTTTTTGGGTCGAGGACAGGCAACCCCAGGCCTCGAGGGCCGCATTCCTGCATGTTTTCCAACATGCCGTGCTCTGGCATGTTTTAATTTGCTGGACACACCTAAACCAGGTAATCAGTCATGAGTAGGGCATCATAGATATCTGGAAATCAAGCAGACACTGGGGCCTCGAGGCCTGGAGTTGCCCATCCATGGTTTAGGGGTCTGGAGGAGCATAACATAAAATTGATTTTTGTTGCCCTGACCAACAACAAAAATAACCAAGAAACTAACTGTCTCCATGAAAAAAATAACACATTTATTTACAAGAAAACAACTACCAACAACAACTAAAAGGTGAACCAAAAGGCTTCAGGGTGAGCCAAGGCCCAAAATAACAAACAAAAGCCCCCATCTATCTAAACACAGAAATCTTACCTACAAATGAAAGAAAATGGAAAACAGTGACAATAATAACCTCCCTAGACTGACATAAACAGGAGAAAACGTGTACTAAAGAAAATGGCAGTTCACCCCTATAGCTTCACTATAAAATTCACTAACAAAAGACACAGAGTGGACCTCAACACAAAACCCTACAAAGAAAACAAAGTGTAACACAGACTACATAAAACGGAGAAGAGCACCAAGCTGCAGTGGAGACATGTTTCAGCAGAGCTCCCTTCTGGTAGGCTGGAGGTCCACACAATGCTTTTAAAGGCTGACCCCATCAGCTTGGGTATAATGGGACTCACACCCACCCCAGCACCACACCTGTACGAAATGAACAGACACAAAGATCCACAGAAGCACAGAGGTCCCACTCTGACAGACATGTAGTACACAAAACACAGAGAAAAACCAAACTACATACAGCCACAGCTGTAACAATGAGTTTTAGAGCATGCTCAGTAAGGCTTTCTTATTGCTAAGCATTGAACAACTAGTAAGAATGGAAATGGCCTTCTCAAAACAAGTAAAAAATAAATAAATATATAGAATACAAGATTTTTTTTCTTAGTTATAAGAAAAAAAAAAATCTGCCAATAGAACTAGCAGAATTTAAACTTAAAATAAGTTGTGAACTTTTAAGACAAAATTAAATCTTGAAATTAGTAATAAACACTCATATTTTTATAGTACTCTGTTAAGTAGAAATACAACTATCCCCAGTTTTAGACAGTACATTTCTAAAAATGCGAGTAGAATTACATATTTTAAGATGAATTTGTCTAAAAATATTTTTAATTGTTTTAAGTAAAAAAAAAAAAAAACCTTTCCAGTTTCTCTAAATGAGGTAAATCAGTGTCGTAGAAGATCATTCACAATTCAAAAATTAAACTTCTGCTTAGAATTTTGTAAAGTAAAAAAAAGTTTCTTTAGTTTCTGCAGAGCAGCAGTAGTTTATTAGAAATTCACCTCTGAGTTGTGGACAAGACTGTTGGCGTGGAGCAACCTCACTTCCCTCCACAGTTGACGAGAGCTCTCTGTTTACACACGCTTTCCCACTACAGGAAAATTGTGGCCCGCCAGCATATTTTTATTTTTATTGTTCTTATGTGAATAAATGTTCTCCGTCATGAGAAAAATACCACAAGAACATGTTGAAAAGACCAAAAACATTTTTTTTATTGGAAAGTGCCTCTCACATGAGATGATTTGAAGATCAAATGACTCAACAAGAAAGTTACAATTTAATGTCTAAAAAGAAGTTATTAATAGTTTCGTCTTATATCAAGTCTAATACTAAAGTTAAGGTACAAACTAGACACAAATACTTGCTGAGATTATCATTTAGGTATTATTTTAACTATATAACTGTATAATATAACTTTAAGTTAAAGTTTTCCGTTGAATTTGCTGTAAATAGACTTTCAATTGAATGGGTAGTAACCTGTAATGGCTCAGAGGGGAACTGACCTGGCCCCAGATGCACTTTTGCGTCTTAATTTGACATTTGAAAGGGTGTTGCTGTTTGATTTAAATGCAGGACTCATCTTCAGGAAAGTCCCAATGACTCATCTGCTCCTCATGTGTGGAATAACTCACCTGAGAGTTTTTGCATCTGTGGAGAGTTTTAAATGTACATTCAAGATTCATCTTTTTAACTTTATATAATTCATAACTTACTTAATTATTTGTTTTTTATGGCTTTTATGTTTTATAATTTGTACATTTACAATTTTAATCTACCTAGCGATGGTGCTGTAGGATTTGATGCTCTGCTGGTGAAGTTCGGCTCGGCATAAACTCTTGCTGTTACTGAAACCTGAATTCTCGAGCTGCTCTGGTCAAACAGAAAGATGAATAATTTGGATTGTTCTCTCAGTAGTCCTTTACATAAGTTGCACCAAAATGGTGTTTCCGCGTAGAGCAAAAACACGCTGCAGCGTCTCTGTACTATGTCTTTAAATCCAGGCTGTGATCTCCATAGAAGCCCGACACTTTTTTAATAAAGCAAGGCTGTCTTCAGCAAAGTATTTTATATTTGAAAAACATGTGGTATTGGCTTTTAATTTGAAAAATGTGTGCAGCGGTGAAAAACAACATGGATCCTGCCTTTTAAGGAGCTTTTTCTTCTGTGTTGTCCTTCTTGCAGGAACCATAATTGTCTTCACTGAGAGGGCAGGGCAGGAAGTGGGTTTGGGGGAGGTATTTTTTAAAGTATTCAACGGACACACACAGACACACAACCATTTCAAATCTATAAAGTGAGATTGAGAAAGCTCAGAGAAACTTTAATTTTAAGGGAACAGAGCTACAGTTTTTATTTTTTTGGTTTGAAAAATGTTGTCCACTTTGAGTATTATCCATCGCCTGTGGCGGCTCTGTGGATGTCGACGTAGGAATGTGGGTAGACGAGGGGCTGGTGTATTACTTTTAAAGAAAAATAAAAGAGAGGAGGATATTTGGGACAAGAAATTCAACTCTTTGAGAGCTTAGGTGCTTGTACTTCTTAGTCTTGCACATTTATCCTCTTAAATGATTGTTTGTCTGACTTGGCTCCTGTCTGACCCTGTCCTGGTCTGTTTCTTTGTGCCTGTCTCACCTCTCTCTTGTCTATTTTTATCTCCTCTCCCACTGCGCTCACATCTGGATCTTATTGACAAAGTGAACAGGCCTTCAGTTAAAAAAAGGCTTTCTGTGTGTGTTTGACGTGCACATTCTGTCTGGCAAATGCAAACGTAGTCTGATTTAAAGGAGGATTTTTGTGACGCCACACATGGGTCAGAACACATGGAACAAATGCTGATGACATGATTTTCTGTGTTCTCAAACCGGTTCTCATTTTCTGCTGCTGAATCCTACATTTTTTCACTTCTTCCTTTTTTTTTTTGCAGCAGCAGCATTTTCACTGTTAAAGTACAGTGGCCCTGAAGTGCAAATTACATCAACAAATCACTTAGCGCAACATATTAAAGATCACTAATAAAAAAGCAAAACAAATGTTTTTGCATCTAGTGATTTATTGATGTGATTTGCACTTCAGGGCCACTGTGCTAAAGAGCTCATGACTTTTGTTGTCATGTTTTCTGTTTATTTTTTTTAGCATCACCACAGCGGCAGTAATATACTAAAGAGGCACTTCTGGATCTGGAATAGTCTTTCATTTCCTAGGAAGACACCTTCTTCCTTTTCTAGAAAGCCAAAAACACTTATAGCAACTTAAACATTTGAGGAAGTGAAGGAGGGGTCACTCTTTGTCTTTGATTGAATAAACGATTAGCCAGGTCCATTCATTCATTCATTTTCCAATCCGCTTTATCCCTTTCTGGGTCACGGGGTTGCCCTACTCATGGGTGAAGGCAGGGTACACCCCTGGACATGTCGCCAGTCTGTCGCAGGGGCCACAATCACACACCCATGCACACTCACATTCACACCTAGGGACAATTTACAGTGACCAATTCACCTATGAAGCATGTTTTTGGACGGTGGGAGGAAGCCGGAGTACCCGGAGAAAACCCACGCATGCACGGGGAGAACATGCACACTCCACACAGAAAGGTCCCCCAGCCAGGACTTGAACCGGGAACCTTCTTGCTGTGAGGCAGGAGCGCTAACCGTGCCACCGTGCAGCCCTATTAGACAGGTTGTTTGTTTAAATGGACTGAGAGTATCGGGCCACACAGTGAGACTCAGAGGTGACTATCCTGCACACTGCCAAAAGGGGCAGCCTAAAAATAGGAAAAGAACAGTAATATTAGGAAGAAAGTCACTAGAAAGCATCATTTTCTGTCCATGCAACAAGTCATTTTTACTGAACAAGAAATCTAATTAAAAGAGATTAAATTTTGAAACAAGGAGTTCCACACAAGTATTAAAAAGTAAATAAGTTAACTTTTACGTGGGATTACTTCAAATTGAATGTCATAAGCCAAACAAGTGTTTGGTTGTTTTTTGGTGGTTCTAAGCAATTGGTTTGTATTAGTGAGCCTAAGTGTACTTAATTGTAGTTCATTTTGATTATAGTGTCAAAAAACTATTGTAAGAAGTGGAACTGACTCAAGACTCTCAAAATGAGAATACGATCTCAGTACAAGTTGGACCATTTTAGTAAATCTTCATGTTATCTAAAATTAGTTCTTATTCTTTATTTTTTTCCATTTTCTGAACTGTTTTATCCCTTTCGGGGTCATGGGGCTGCCGGAGCCTAACCCGGCCACTCATGGGGACAACCCTGGACTGGCCGCCAGTCTGTCGCAGGGGCCACAATCACACACACACACCCGTGCACACTCACATCCACACCTAGTGACAATTTAGTGACCAATTAACCCATGAAGCATGTTTTTGGAGTTCTTATTCTTAGAACATAAATCTACATTTTTGTTTCCAAAGTAATGACAATGAATGGCAATCTAACATTTAATGAACTTTTACAATAACATCCTTAAAACTGAGCCAAAAAACAATTTTTTATTTTTTTTTTTAATCTTAAATCAAGTTTTTCTATTATCAAGATCATGGAGCAAAAGGATTTTGACTCATTTAATCATTTCTAGATTCTAGTACTTAATGAGGGAAAAAAATATCATCTGCTGATTTTGAGAAAAGCTTGTGATGTGGAGAAAAGAGAAGTTAAGACAACTTCAGACGTGGTAAAAAATCTTGAATGTGGGCCGGCCACAAGCTCCTTATTCCGCTCTATTCTGATGCTTCCACTTGTAGAGGACTAGATCCATGTACGTCTTCGTTTTCCTCATCTGAGCTGGAATCTAACTCATAACTGTAAGGCTGGACAGCTCCAATATTGCTCGCCATTTCCGGTAATGTTAGGTTGGGGGTGTGAAGGGCTGTAAGCTAGTGGGAGCGAGTTTAAACATAGATTTGAAAACAAAAAATGAAAAACGGCATAGTCAAAATCAAAAGGGAACACTTGAAATAGATCAAAAGGGGATTGAAGTGGGTCTTTGATGGATCTCAGACAGAACATCCCAGAAGTGAACTTTAACCCATACGATTCATGCTCATAGATGTTTTAAAATGTATCTACAAAACAAACGACAGCAAAAATCTGCCTCAACTTTCTTTGGGGTTGACCCTAAAATATTTTAATAACAAGGTCACAGACTAAAATCTTCCTTTGTCAGTCTTTGCAGTCCCGCCGTACTTCACATGTTCCCCGGTCTAGTAGAGACTCTCATAAACCTGTCAACCAGCTGACGTGCCGCGCTCTGACGGTCCGCCCTCATCGCTGTTGTCTGAGAGCCACGGCCTTCAGCTGCGCCGCAGCAGAGGGGCTTCAAACCAAATAAAGTTAATGACAAGGTGAACGACAGCCCCCAATCTTCCTAATTGTAGGCTTTATTTCTGGCAAACAAAAAGTAGGTTTTAGTAAGTGGAGGGGTGGGACCGTGGCTGATGAACAGCAGCTAACTGACTCCTTTTTTGGGGGTGTCACGGTCATTGTAGGCAGTAAACATGTAAACGGAGCGGATGCTCACTAAAAGGGTCTGTATATGACCCAGATGGAATCTGAGAACAGCAGAGGATGATCCTTAAACATCTTATTTTAATATCATTATTCATTTCAGTTTCTGCTTCTCCTTTCCCTGCAGCTCACTGCTGTTTATGACCCACAGCGTCACACATTGGTTTGGATTCGTTTTTATTTCATGACGATGCTCCGCAGAAACTCCAGTGTGGAGCTTGTGTTTGGGTTGGACCTGAGTGTGTATGTGTGTCTGCACGCGCACGTGTGCATGTGGCTACTCTATTATTAGAATGAGGGATAGTGCAGGCCTGGGAATATTGTCCTTTTTGGAAAAACAAACTTTACTTTCTTCCCATTTTTCCTTCTTTTTGTCGTTTCAGCATCAGTTGATAGGGAGGAAAGGAAAAAAGATGAAGAAAAAGATCTCAGTATTTGAGACCATTGAAGTAAACATGATTTTTTTTTTTAGTCAACTTGGTTTTAAATGTGTCTTTTTTTTGTTTCCTCTTGTTATAGGTCTGACTTTTAAACATTTTTTTTTACTTTTATTCCTGTTTTTACTCTCACCGGAGCCTCAAATTTGTTAACTGTGTGATGTTTGGAGACTTTTGCTTCAAGTGTTTCTCCATCTGTTGATTTACTTCGATCGGTTTAGTTGTTGAATGAAACCACTAGGGGGCACAATCCAGTCCTTTCAAATGCCGGTCCAGATTCCAGGTAAAAAAAAGAGGTTTTAGTCTGGAAGAGCATCTGACGAAAAGCCACAGTCAAATTAATCATGGAAATCAAGAACCAGAGCCATTGACCTGCAGGGCTCTGTTGGACTACTGTTGGTGGTTCTTCAGTAGAGAATGAGAGGAAACAATTCAGAGGAGAAACTTCAAATATTTGGACTTTGACAGGAAAACTAGAGAGTTGGTGGACATGATAGATAGAAGAAAAATTGGATCTCCTGAGTGTGATGAGTCTGAAACTGGAAGCTGATGGTGTGATGTTGAACGCTGTCAGTGGTTACTCTCTTCTCCCCACCCCCCTAGGAAGGATGTGAGGAACAGGAGAAGGAGAAATTCTGGATGGAGAAGGATGAGGAGATCTTTGAAGGGGGAATGACATTTAGAATTCCTTCACTGAACTTTGATGAAAGAATGGAAATGTCAGTGATGAGGACATTTTCCCAGAAAACAGAGGATTGTTGTAGCTGGGGATGGAGGATCATTTCAGGTCAACGTCAGTATCTAGACATTTCCTTTGTTTAGTTCCTAGCTCTTAATGAGACGGCAAATTCTGGACTGTTGATTTTAAGAATAGCTTGAAAAGGAGTACAGCAAAGAGAAGTTAAATCAACGTCAAGCCTGGTACAATATTTGAAATGTCTTAAAAACAAGGTGTGAAATCTTCACTGCCTCACTTTTAGTATAGACTTAGTATACTTATAGTAAACTCACATTGACTACGTTTTTGCTAAAGATGGGACTGGGTTTGGGAGGGTCTCAAGTTCATTTTAATATTTCTCACACTTATAGATAGAAAAATTCATAATTTTTTTTGCTCATAAATAACAATTGACTTTGAATCCCGCTTTTTGTCAACATTTTTGACAGTTCTCATCTTCAGCATCATCTCTGTCACCACCTTTTTGAACCTTCTGTTCCCCAAAAAATGACATTCAGGAAAAAAGGTCCCAGCTGTGTTGGGTAGAGGTCACAGAGGTCGCTCGTGCATCTCAAGCTTCACATTTGCTGGGTGTGTGCAGCACATTACTGCTTGTGTACCACGACTGGATGACTGCATTGTAGGTGATTGTGTTTATGCAGGACACGCTACCTGGATTCCTGCATTCCAGTCATTTTGGCTCCTACTGAAGCATTCTGGGAGGGAAGGGGGGGTATTAAGCGGGGAGGGGTAGAAGAAATTAAAATAAAAGGGAGGAGGAGGCAAAGAAAGGAATCCTTCCATGTTGAACCACAGATCCTAATCTAGTCATTTCATGTCTCCTCTATTTCTCTCTTAAGTGCCCCCCCCCTGATCTTTATTAAATAAAACTTTATAAGTATTTAAAGCTTGAATGAATGTGATGGAAATAAAAGTAAAGCAGAGAACCTTGCTTGAATGTAGTCAGCATGGTGATCTAATCGCTCCCTTTGAGAGCCACACTGGGAGAAGGCCAGCATCAAACACACACTGCCACACACACACACACACACACACTGCCACACACACACACTGCCACACACACACACACACACGTAACGCTGCCATATAAGGAGAGAGCTGGAGGCAGTAGGAAAAAGGTTAAAACCAGGGGTCTTCGGTTTTTTTCCCATCCTCTCTTTCATTGTAAAGTCAACAGAAAGTTTGTTTTTCTGTCTACGCTTCTGCGCTTTTGTTTGTCATCCGTTCATCAACAACCTGATGCCGCGCTGTGCAAACGTTGGATCTCCTCAAGTTCAAAGCAGTCGTTCTTGTTCTCGCTCTGCTGCACAGCCTGGTTTTTGGTTTGGGCAGCATTCTTGGGACATTTCAACTTTTCTATGCAGCTTAACTTGGGACTACACATTAACTAAATGTCTCCCACTGATTCTTGCACATTTCAAACACTTGACCCCAACAATTAGAAAAATATTTTCCAGCAATAGAAATAGACTTTTGTTTTGTTTTACATTTTAGGATGCGTTCAGGTGTTTTTTTTTTTGACAAACACTTGCAGCCATTATTTAGATTTGAAAATCTTCAAACTTCTGGCAGAAGTCAAAAATTCATGTTAACACAGTTCTTTTGCTTTAACCCCCGCCCTCCCCAAAGTAAATAAATAAAAACTAGCATAGGAAGTGTTTGGAGGGTTGGCAGAGCCTGCTGTTTGTCCCAAATTTTATGAACAGGAGTCTTCACTGTTTTTGCTCGCCTTTTGTGAAGGTTTTCCAGTCCAAATGGAGCCTCAGAAAATGTCTGAAAGTCCACGGTGACACTGAATATTTTGACAGAGCAGTGGTTAATGTGTACAGCAGAGAGTACCCCCTGTGGATTATGTGTGTGTGTGTGTGTGTGTGTGCATGCAGTGGAATGTGACTGTTTCATGTGAGCAGTTATAAACGGCTCAATTTTCCTGGGAGTATCCGGCATTGAAGAGTGTGTTGCAGTGTGTGTGGTTGAGATAAAGGAAACATTTCCCTTCTTAAGTTCTGTCTCAATGGGGAGGGATTATGAAAGGAGGGGGCGTGGTCTCCGCCAGGCCCTCCTCTTCTGTTTGACAGCAGCTTTTCAGCACAGAAGCTTCTATAAACTCCAGAATTTGTTTGACATGCGACTAGTGCGGCACAATAAGAGGAACACTTGCGATGTGGGATTTTAGTGAATAGTACGCGATGATGAAATGACTTCCGATACATGTACAAATAGCAAAACACAAAAACAACTTATTCCCTTTCACTGGAACAGTTTTACCCAAAGGGACCAGGATCCACTCTCTGACCCATCTTTCAAAATGGTCAGATGTTTCGAGGTCCAGTTCAGTCTGAGTTACCTCAGTCTGAAATAGAAAAGAGAGATCTTTATTTAACTCTTAAAGACTTCATCTGTTGAAGCGTCACTGTTTGTCACATTTTTCTCTGAAATTTGACTGGGACATGAAGAAAACTGGCTTTTCTGGAGCATGAAATGTGTAAAAATGCAAACATTCTTTAGTCATCATGCTTTGATGTGAAACAACAATGAGTTTAATGCTGCAGAAGAATTCAGATCCCATATTATATCCCTGTTTTTGAAGACTTTTTATGACCATGCAGTCAGCCACAGAGGGGACCACATATTCTAATGTAGTGGGATTGATGTTCGTGCCCTACATTTTTACTCCAAAAACACAAAAAATCCTCTTCATGTTATAGTTTCTTTCATTTTGTCTTCTGTTATTGATTATCTAATTCAGATCATGGTATCTATCAGTAAAGCTTCTCCTTGTTCAGTTCCTTTAACCCTAATCCTCTACTGAAGGATTCTGTAATTTCCACGTTTTGTGTTTTTGGGAGAATCTGCTTGTCCTTTGTGCTCGGTGGCGTCACACACCGTCTCTGTGCAGCCTCTGCAGCGCTGATGCTCTATAATTAAGGCTTCCTCTGCTGTATGTTTCTTTTTCATTCATGCTTTCTGTTGCCTGGTTCTGTAAAAACCAGCAGCTGACCAGCTAATAACACAGATCTGGTTCTCCTCTTTTCTCCTGGTTTGTGTGTTTTGTTTTTTCCAGTAAAGGAGTTTCTTTTTTACTTTCTCTTCAACTGTTTAGTTTTGGTCAGGCCCTTTTGAAGGTTTTTTAACTTTTAAATAGATTTATTTGATTCTAGAATAATTTAAGTTATATGAAATGTTTACTCTTAAAATAATATATAAATTATGCTCCTTGTGTTTAGACAACAGAGACTTACATTTCTTCAACATCAAAGTACTGCAGGAAGACGATGCCTCGGTATTGAGAGAAAACTACTCTGTTACTTCAGGTCTGCAATAGAATTTTGTCCAGAATTCCTCAGTTATATTTTTTTAGAGCAGAAAATTAAACACATTTCTTTTTCTATTTCAAATCGGGGTTTATCATACCAGGGTTTTCAATAAGTTTTTTAGCCTTGGGTGGGCAGGAGGAAATGTGAAAGCCAGAGGAGGATGAGGAGAAAAGATGGCGGAGGGCATCAGAACAGGGCGGGAGAGACAGAAAGTATTTCCTGGAGTTAAAACGTTCTGTGACTGATGGCTATCAGCCGTAGAGCCAAGCATTGTGGGACATGCAGCCGAACAGGAAGTGGATGTCAGATTAGGGGCCGCTGTGGAATCAGCGGGAAAGACAAAGATGGATCAGAAGCTCCTCCTGGTGTATCCAAATCAAATGAGCGTTTTTGGCCATTGCTACACTGGCTCAGAACGCAAAAACCAAAGACATCCGGCATCTACCCGACTGTGCAAGACCGGGGAGGTGGAGTGGGGGTGGATCTTAAAAGAGCCACTATTAGAGACCGGCGTCTGAAGTAACGAACACTTGTTAGACCCAGCGGATATTAGGGATGGGACACAATTGGAAGATATACGGTATTGTGCATTTAAAATGAAAGCATTTTTCTGAGCACGTAGAGAATGTGTGTGTTAGCCTGGGGACGGTGCTGGCAGAGCAGCCTCTTCCTGGGTGGAGCTGTTCTTACTTGTCTATGTCAGCTCGTGTGAATGCGCTTGTTTTCATGGGTTGGGAGAGGCTGGTGCTCAGAGCGCAGGTTTTTAGAGGAATATTCAGAAATGCACGAGTGGATCAAAATACCTCTTTGGGGTTGTATATAGTGAGGAATGAACATTATGATATACTTAAAAGCTCAAAAAGTTGATTTTTCATGATAAAGGGCCTTTAAGACTTGAATCACTTTATATACTGGCCAAAAACATTTTCAGAAAATGTTTGAGTCCAAAAAAACTGGCATCTAGCTCAAAACTGTACGGCTGGATAGCTCCAATATTGCTTGTCATTTTTGTTTCACCACTAATGTTAGGTCAGGGGTGTGAGGAGCTGTAAGCTAGCAGGATCGTGTGAAAACGGAAAGCTCTGTTATTGGTGAGAGGAAAGGGGGCGGGGTTGCTTTACACCAACAATCCCTCCCACAGCTCAGGAGAATTTGAAATAAACTTCTGCTGCCCTGTAGAATGTATGTCCAAGAAAATAGAAGTTTTTTAAAATTGTGGCTAAAAAAAATGGCATAATCTTGATTAAAAGACCACTGGAAACAGTTTGAAAACGAATTAAAATATGATTGGAGTGGGACTTTAAAGATATTCTAAAGATAATAGTGAGCTTTCTCACAAATTTTCTCAAAAATGTATTGTTTTATCTTTTTTAAAATGAAAAGCAAGAGCTTGGAAAAGCAGTAAAAAGGATAAAAGCTAAAAATCCAACTATATATATATATTAAAAAAAAACTGGAAATATCACAGCATAAAAATTGACTTAAATCTTAAAGAACATGACGGGTGAAAGATTGTTGCTAAACTTATCAGATGAAGAACATGAGAAAAACATGAGTGACGGTTCCTCCTGCTCTGGTCAAGATTCTGTTTCTGCTGCTGATTGGAACATGAAATCCAATAATCATCTCAGGTGTTTTTGTGCTTGTTTGTGGATCTGGGGCCTTTGACTCATCATATCTGGGCTCTAGTGACTCACAAAAGATCTTTTTACACATTTTCTTTCCTGCACACAAACACACACGCACCATCCCATTAGGGTGTATTTTCAGGAAAAAGGAGATCTGGTTACCTGTGAGTTCTCCCTTATTCAGCAGCTCAGTTTGGTAACAACCTGCTTGATTTAGGCCATCTCATAAAAAGCACACCGAAGTGTAGAAACAGCCTCTCTGTGTTTAGAATAATCTGATTTTAATCTTTTATCCAGTTTTTTTGACCGACTATAATACAGATTAGGAGATTAGGGAAAAAAGTTACACCCAATGATGTAACTGCATCATGACTGCTGCCCCCTTGTGGTTATTTTGCTTTTTTTTTGCCTTTTTTTTTACATTTTGTCTGAGCTAAAGTTTTTGGAAGAAAGAAAATCCCACTTTTTTTCTTACCTGAGTGTGTATAGCAAGGAGGAATTCAAGTGTTGTGTTTTTGTGTGTGTAGGTGTGATAAATATGAACGCACAAAGATTTAACAGGAGGCAAAAAGAAGGGGGGGAATGATGAATCAGGGAAAAAGAGGGTAAATGTATGCAAACATCTGCCAACATGTTGTTGCTTGGCGCAGAATCGCAAATGTTGTCAGTACAAGCTGTGCACCAGCACAGGTGTGAGATGACAAATCTGTTTTTGTTCAGGCAGTCGTGCGTTCACTTCTTCTAGGGTTACTCACTTGAACCTGGCGTCACCAAACCTCGGTGGTTATCAGTGATTGGGGTAGTTTGTGAGGGTGGAGGGCAGAAGCTGCAGCGCCCCCATGCTGGCAAAGGAGGAGAAATAAAGCAGAAGCATTTCCTGAATGACTGTGGAGTTTGTCGACACCTTCCTGATCTAGTGTTTGTGTGAAAGCCCCTCCCTCTTGACCTCAACCGGAGTATGTGGATGGCTGTCTGAACATCACCGTTATTTTCAGGAGTTGCGGTCCATGTGAAGGATGTTTTTTGCGTGACAGTGACTGAGCGGTCTTGGGAAATCTGGGTCAGCTCGCCACGTGCCAAGAAAGAGCTCTCCGTCGCCACATGCTCCCCTCCTTCCCCATTCACACATAAGTGCTGTTGTCATGGAAATGGGATGCTGCTGAAAGTGAATGAACAGATGAACTCTGTGACCCTGAGGCTGAGCCGTATGATAATAAAAGACAAGTTGTCCTTGAATATTACAGATGTTGCTGTTCAGGCCTCGTTGTCCTTCTTTGTTTTCCTCTTTCAGCTTTTTGGAGGCAAACATCAGGAGCTTTTGTTTAGATGAGTGTCTCACTAATGTTATGCAATATTAAAAAGCAACAGGAAATGCCTCCTTCCTCCATTAAAAAAACAAAATGAACCTTAAGAATTATGATTCCAGAAAACTGGAGGATTTTTTAGGCCTGGGTTTCTTTTAAACGGCTGATAAATGTTTCTGTAAAGCAAAAGAACCAACAGAAATTCTGACTTAGAACCAACAAATGCAGCATGATTTATGTTCTGGATGGAGATGAAGAAGCCAAATGATCTTAAAGATCAACTCTAATCATCTTTTAATCCATTTTAAAGACCCACTCCAATGAAAATGGTGTTAAACATTTTCTTGTGGCATTTTTCTGATGGAGGACTGATATCAAGAAAATTCAACAGATAATTGCATTTCTGATGCTTTCTTTATTCAAATCAGTGTGAATCAGGGGCAGACGAAAAATGGCGCTTGGAAAAAGCGCGTATTTGTGATGTAGAAAATACACGGAAAATACGGACCACAAGCTTCCCTTTCTAAGCTGTCAGCAAGGGGGTGGGGTTGCTCTGTGCCAAAGGTCCCGCCCACACTTCAGAGGCAAATTTCTAACGAACTACTGCTGCTCTGCGGAAACGATGTCCTAGAGAACGACACAAAATTGAATTATCGTAATGAAAAGACCACTGGGGGTGCTCTTAGCATGATGGAGCTCTGCAGCATCACCCTGAAGATCTGAGGTTTCCTCACGTATGACAAACACATATCTGCAAAACCATAAACTGCAATTGCATAGAAGCTGGCTGAGCTACAAGTTGGTCTTACCATTGCTTGTAATAACCTTTCTTCCTATAAAAAATAATTCATGATTAAATAATTGGCCACCATTAAAAAATGGTTCACCATTTTATTCACACCTTTGTGGTTTTATTCAAATTATTTACAGTTCTTTCTGATATTAATCATATGTCAACGTCTTAGACTGTTCCGTTTTCCAGATAGGGGTCGTTGTAAGTTAGACCAGAGAACCTTTGATCAGAAGATTGCAGGTTAGATTCCCTCCTTGGCTTCCCATGTGAGTATGATACTGAGCCCTCACATTGCTCCTGTTGGTTATAGGTTGTGTGTGGCTGAATGGGATTGTCTGTAATGCAATTTGGACCTTAAAGCAAGGTAGAAAGCTGTTAAGTATATGCCATTTTATTAGTATTGAAAAGTATTTTTATAAAAATACACAATTTTTAAATGTTTTCATTTGCTGTTTGCTATTGTCTATCATGTTTGCATTTGACTACATTTCATCTGGATAGTGTAATTTGACAGTGAAATTGTTTCAAATCTGCTGTTTTCTTTGACTGAGTGATGATAAGCTCTTGATGATAAGCTCTTCATAGCCATCAGTCGCATGGCTTTGAGAATAATGAATCAACTTCAAAAGGATGAAGATGAAACCAAATCTCTGCATGCAGACAGATAAATGAGGAGGATAAATCTTCTTCATACCTGTAAATGGAGGTTCTGATCCTCCAGAGGTTCTTGGTCCCTCATACAGGACATGAAATCCCTGCAGGAACAGGAGGAGGGTGGAGACACATGGACTGGGCTTCAAACACATCTGTGAAATCATTTCTCTGTAGTTCTGATGCTGATGGGGATTAAAGTGCAGGTTCCCACCTTTGTGACCTTTAAATGTCGCACTGTGACCTTTCTGTGGCCGTCCGGTCTCTGCGATGAAATGGCCTGCTGTTCATTTGGGTGAAATGTAGGTTCAAACGAAGTGGAATTGAACCGCCAGGTGGGAGCCTGATCTGCATTGTTGTAAAGCCTCTGAGATCATCACAGAGCACCCCTTGATCCAATCAGATCCTCAGTCTTTTTTCATAGTCTGGCTTGATTACATGATCATTTTTTTTATTATCTAAACCACCTGGAATATTCGTTTCCTCTTTTTACAGACACCATTAAAGCATTTATAGTGTTTACTCACAAACTTTAGAGCTGAAGATGTTAATTTATGAAATATTCTTCTTTTTTAAGGTTTTATTTGGAGGAAACCAACAGTGGGAGGACTTGGATTCAACAGATGGATTTAGGTTTTTCAAAACGTATCATTCAAATTTATCTGCCGTTAATGAGGCAGATCTAAGAGAAGAGATCAACTATGAAAGTATGGATACTCTAACAGAAAAAAGTTTTAAAAAGGGTCACCTGGACCTAAAAAACTATGGCCATCGTCACATGCACCCATATAGGGGTTGACTCGTATGACTGCTGTGGGTTTTTAAGGCCGTGGGTTTGTCCGGTCCGTGGAGGGCCGTGGGGAGGAGTCACTGCATCTTCAGGGGAGCAGAGGTGTGTTGTAGTTTTGCTGCCTCTGCACAAAATGTAATAGAACTGGTTTTTGAAAAAATCCATAAATTGATTTAAATCTGTCTTTTAATTAGAAAGTGCAATTGCAATTGATCAAAACCATAAATTGATTTACTTTTAAAGGCAATTTCTTGTGGTTTTTTTCAGCTGAAACACTGTATTTTACTTATAATATATTAATTTAAATAAAGAAAGTTCCATCCATGACACAGCTCACTAAATAACTGGTTATAGAGCCAAACAAACAGACTTTGAAAGGAAATTTTGAGAATAATTTAACATTTAATAAATACATGAATGAATTATTTCGGATTTTGTTAGTGAAGCACAGACCTAAGAAGATACAGGAAAGCAAAATCACCTTTCAAATTGACTTTCATTAATGGTGAAATTCATATTTATGAGGGAAATCGAGGGAACGAAAGGTTTTTATGACGGTATGGACTTTATGGAAAAAAAACTCGCCAGCTTGAATAGAAGATGATGAGCTCAGCTGGAGTTCCCGGGAGTCAAACTGTGTCGCGCCCCCCAGCTGTGGGTATTTCTCCCCTCAGAAACAGAACAAACAGAAAATCATGAAACATTCTGAAGGTGAGGTGGGAGGAGCAGCTTTGCTCTGTCAGGTAGGAGGGGGTGACATTTGCAGAGGATGCAGCTCCTGCAAGGGTTGTCTGGGGGTGAAAGTCTTCCTGTATTCCCTTAAATCAGTTCTTTGTGGGGTGCAGGCTCTATGCATGACCTACTTCCGCGTTCGGCCCTTGATTGCTCAATCATTTCCAATTATGTTGTTACACGGAAAAAGCGGAGTATTTTGGAGTTGACAAGATGTCTTTTGGAGCTACCCAGAGTCACTATAAATGATGTTAAGCTCATTGTTTGTCTTTCTAGCAAAACACCCCAAAATAAAATGCAAAAAGGATTTAATTTTTTGTGTCGTCCTGCATAGTAAACTTTGAAGGTAATTTGTTAAGGCTGATGTTTTTCACATGTATTTACGTACGACCAGCTCAAATACTGATGGAAATTCATGTTGGCGACACGTAATACTTGAAGCCAATAAACAGCTTGCTAGAATGCTGCATGTATTTTAAACGCCTCAAAGGCTAAAATTTGTTACTGCTCAGACGTAATTAATGTTAAAGTCCCAGTGATCGGCAGACACAACTCAGGAACCATTTGGTATATTAAACATAACCGTAATCCTCACCTTTCCCGCTGGTCCGTGCGGCCAAAAAAAAAAGTTCAGGCTTGGCTGAACAAAAAAATAAGTGCAAACAGTCTGTTAGTTGACCTGTTGACCTGTTAGTTGTGTTCAGTTGAACAGGTTTTAAATGTTTTAACATCGCTACGTTTCATCTCCATTATTCATGTGATCATACAGACCGTGGTTGCGTTTTGTGAGTTCTGGGTGTTTGGTGTTTCAGGAAGGCAAACTTTGCCTTTTTGAATGTCTGCATTTCCACGCTCTGCCAGGGGATACGGAGAACACATTTGACACCTAATGGGACTTTAACTTAAAGCATCATTTTAAAGACGTGCGGCCGACAGCAAAATCCAGCCTTGGACGCACTTAAAATACTTGCGAATAAAGCAGCAATGTGCGTCTTTGCTGCACATATTGCGTGAATTTTCATCACTATTTATGTTATTGGCATTGGCCGTACAAGAAATAACCAAAATTTCACAAAACCAGGAATAGTACACGGAGCTTTGCTAAGTGGATGCATATAGTTAGCCACAACCGGAAATAAAAGAGCGATCTTATTTTAAACCGGAAATACGTCACACAGCTCTGTGCTTAGAGCTCATTGGTTGAGTCTGGCTGGTGTGAAAGTGTTGTGTTCGTCTGCCTGCTGTCTCTTATTATACACACCCAGGGGGAGGGCGATGACACACTCGCACGCACACACCTCCCCCCCGCACACACACACAGACAGACAGACCTCGCCTGCCTCACCCGTGTGGAAGGAGCAGATCAGACACTGAAGCGTGTGCGCTGAGGAGGACTCCTTTTCCAGTCTGGGAGGTGTGGGAGAGCCAAATGACAAACGAGCTGTGACGGCGTACCTGTCTCAGCAGAGAAACGCTCGCCAGAGGAGATTTATGGAAGCAGCTGGAAGGACCGGGAGAAGAAGATGCTCGTTTTGTCGCATGAGAAGTGGTAGCTCCTTCAACTGTCCTCCTCAACAGGACTGAATTAATGTGAGCGAAGGAGAAGTTGAAGACCGCGTCTGGCCATCTGGTTTCTATATGCCAACCTGAACGTTCAGAAAGCGGTCCACATGCTGCAGATGGTTCGAACCCTCACTCAGTTCAGCATCGCTCTGGAGGAAATGAATGAGAGCGGTGAGAACACAGGAGATGAAGGTGGAGGAGGTGGGGGAGGAGAGGAGGTGTTGGACAGAGACGCAGGAGATCCGTTCAGGAACTCCAACGCCAGTTTGAACGGATTCTGCGCTGGAAACCCCAGTGGAGAGGTAAGGCTGGTGTCTGTTTCCTAGACTCAAAGACCTTCTTTGACTTGTTCATGTCCTTCATCCTTCCTCTGAGACGTCCGTCTTCAGAGGATCATGTCTCTTTCATCAGCTCCGTCTCTGTCACGCTTGTCCATCATAGAATTAGAGCCAAGTGAATCACACGCTTAACTCCGACACATAAACACTCAACCCACTCACTGTTTGTCCTTCGGCACTCCCTCATGAATCTACACACAAACACACACGATGCTTTTGAGTTTTTCCCATTTATTTCACATTCCTTTTATGTATCCGAAGGTCTAAGAATGCTCAGGAAAACTGTGGATTCCACTTGTATGATCAGACATTGAAGACATCCTATCAGCCAACCTGTTAATCCACTAAAGTGTGTGTGTGTTTGTTGGTGCTTTTTGTGAAGGTGGCAGGATTTCTCAAACCAATATCAGGATAGAAAAGTTGTATTATATTTTTAGATTATATTTCTTTGGTCTTATATTTGACCAAAACATATATGAATATTTTTTTTTTGCCAAAATAAGAAATCAGAACTTCACCTCTGAGTTGTTGGCAGGACCATTGGCATGGAGCAATTCCGCTCGCCTTTCCTATCAACTACAACTGAGAGCTCTCTGTAAACACGCTCTCCTGCTAGCTTACAGACCCTCACACCCCCAAGCGAACATGACAGGCGCGATGCGTCTGTGAGGTGGGACCTGAAGATGTGGAAGCATCACAGATTAACTGTGGGGGCAAAAGGTGGATGAAGAGGTGCGCGCTGCCTTTGCTTCGGCCAAGCTGTTGCCAGGGGAAACTGTACCCAGGAAGTGCGGGGTGAAAGGGGGCAAAAAGGCGCAGAAACTGGAGGGATGAGAGCAGTGAGACGGGGAGAGATGTTTCTGAGACCAGTTCTCTGTGAGAACTGAAAACATTCAGCAATTCTGACACAAATCTAAGAAAAAAAATATTTTTTCTGACCCCCACCCCCACCACCACCCCCCGCTTTTACAATGGTCTCTTTCTCAGTTCAGGGAGAATCTATGTTTAGGATGAAAAGCACATGGATGAAATCAGACAATCTTTGACTTCTTTGACATTAGAGCATCTTAAACCTACAAAAGCTGAAAACTTGAGCTTTAGTAACACCAGAGGACCTGGATGTTTACCCTCCGACAGCGCTGGCTTCTTCTTTGTGATGGAGGTGAATTTTCCGGTGCGCTAGGGTCAACCTGTGGAGTGCAGCTCGTCTGCATCTCAAGAAAAGCTGGAATAAGATTCACATATGAATAGTTAATGTAAAATATTTGACAGATCTACTATTTGCTTCTGTCAAATGAAGCGTCTACAGCTTCACACATGTAGGTTTCCTTCTGCACGTGCTCGTCTTTTCCACGGGGTAAAAAAGAGGTCATCTAGTGAAGGGAAGTGATGTTTAATGACACTAAATTGAATTCAGCTGTGGCGGTAATGAGGCGCTTAAGTCCGTTTTTAGGTTCTAGCAAAGCGCTCGTTTTGGGAACAGGATGAACATGAAGGAATAAAGCTGAAAACCCAGACCCTCAGATTTCTGAACCCCACCTCTCTGTTCAGAGGGACAATCCGTCGGCTGTGTGCAGAGGCTTGCCGTTTCCTTTGTTCAGAGGACACGCCGGCTAAAACGGCAAACATCCAGAGGAGCGTTTGTGAGTGCGGAGCAGACGATGATGTTTGGGCTGGTCTTTGTCAGAAAATCGCAGCTGTGAAGATTGAATTACGCAAACAGAGGCCGTCTTTGAGCTCATACCTTTCCTCAGATGAGGATTGTTAAAAAGATCAGCGGGATCTCATTTAAGCCACAGAAAAAATCAGTGACTCATGGGGCTTTGAGGACATATTTGAGTTAAAGGTGATGCTTGTAATGTAACATCCAAGAGAGGTAAGATTTGGAGTCACCAAAGACATAGAAAATGATCCGCAACACTATCGGTGAATTAATAAAGTTAGCTCTGTTTGAATCTATGTGCTTTAAGATCCAAGAAATAATTTAACCTTTAGTTTTCAGGCTGTATCTGTAAAAACTTTGATTCACAAACTGATTTGAACTCAAACTCTTAAAGGATTTTTCGCAGGGCATCAAAGTTTAACTGAAAACCAGAAGCTTGAACCACAAAACTTTATTGATTTTAAATCCTAGAAAAAAAAATTCTTTGATGTGGAAAGTAGGATAAAATTGTTCAAGCGTGGATCTAGGAGAAAACGATGATTAATTCAAGTCAGGTGCAGAAAACTCAGGACATTTGAATCAAACTGTGGAGGCTCAAAGTTTTGGCAAAATAAAGCATTAAAAGGTATTTTATTTAGGATTATTTTCAGATCCTGGTATCCTTGTAAGATTTAACAAATCTTCTTGAGGGTTTGGAGAAGCACAAGATTTTTGGAAATAAGAAAAATGAAACAAGGTGAATGAAGAAAGGAACTTTCATGAGGTGCATAAAATATGTCTTATCTAAAGTGGTAAAAAAAAAAAAAACCTGACTCGTAAATGTAACAGAAAAAAATATATTTTAAGTTAAGTGTTACTTTTACAGTGAAATTGTCTTAATTTGATATGTTTCCCATCATTTTGTTTACATCTGTCTGAACATCTGTTCAATTTTTTGGAAAATCTTACATTGACTAGATATTTCCTCGTTTGCATTCGACAAAAGACATAAGGTTGAAAAAGTTAGAATTCTTTTCAAATTTGTCATCTTTTCATCTGTTCGTTACGTTGAACAAATGGAACGTGGAAATTCAGACGCACAAAAGAGAATTTTGACAGTCACAAACAGTAACGTCTGTTGTTTCAGTTAAATTTCATTTTATTCTCACAAAGAAATGAAATTTTATGAACTTACTTTACAAGTAATGTTACGGAGGGGCAAAAGTCTGATGGAAATAAGATAAAAAAAAAGCAAAAGTGAATAAATAATGAAAGATAAAATGGGAGGAAAAAAAAACAACTGACTGCATGAATGCAGCAGAAAATATAGATTTCAATGTATTATTTTGCAATAAAAGTTTTCCAACATTTTGTTGACATCATTTTCAACATTTGTAAAGCAAAAAATGTTTAGGATGTTATAACATTTTCATTATTTTATGATTTCTTCAAGCTGAAATTTCCTGTGTTCCATCATGCACTTCCATAGCAGATGAGGCGATCCAGTAGGTTTTCAACGTCTGAAAAATAAGATTAAATCAAAATCTGTTGTTGCTTTAAAGTCCTTTTATAACTGTAAGATTATGGAAACATTATTTATTGATGACACATGAACAGCCTGCCTTAACAATTTGTCTTTGTTTAAATCAATATTAAAATCTCTCTCTCTATACATATATATTTATGTGTGAAATCTGTTCTCTGCATTTGAGCCATTCTCTGGGGGAATGGAGAGCATCAGACACTGCGGCGCTCAGGCACCATTTGGTAGTTAAGGCCTCCAATGCAACCCCTTAACTCTGAGTTTCAAGCAGGGGGGGCATCAGGTCTCAGTTTTAGTCTTTTGTATAATTTGGCTTGTATTTGAACTCATGGCCTTCCAGTTTCAGGGTGAACACTCTACCACAAGGCCACTGAGCTGTCCTCCCAGTACTGAGAAAAAAAAAGTGTGTGCACCTCAGCTGCTTTGTGCAAAGGTTTAACAACAGCCCCTTCCTCCAGCAAGAGGGGCGCTTCAAGCAACTCGCAAACATGTAAGAACATTTCTACGTGCACTATCCTCAGCAGTCCCGACTGAGCCGATCTCCAGTGAGGTCTATGCAATCAGAGAAAAGCCGTTTTGTTGGAGAACACTTTACTTTTTCACTTTTTTACCTGGGACTTTTGCACAGAAAGTTAAACTGGTAAATGTCTGAAATAAGGGTCACTGTCAGGGCACTCGCTGAGGAAGAACTCCCCATTGAGTCTTCTGCTTCCATTCTGTTTCTGTTCTCCAGCTCTCACAGGAGCGAACACGCCGTCCATGTTTCCTGACATCAGACTTCATTTTTTGTGTGTGTGATCCAGCGTGGCTGCTGTTTGTTGTGTCTTTGCAGCTTTCCTTTGACAGGAGCTGCTGTGAGTCTGCATCTGCGGCACTTTTTACAGCATGAGGCCGGCGTGTCCGGTGACCACGCAGCCTCTCAGCTGGGGTTTCCATGGGAACCCAGCTAGCAAAAGGAAACTGGCATTCCTCGCATTATTTCACCTTTTTTTTCTGTGTGTGTGTGTGTGTGTGTGTGTGTGTGCAGCCTGATCAAGACAGCAGCATCACACAGAAAACTGCTGCCGCCTTTTGGTAAATTAGTCTGGATCTCCCTGTCGGACCAAAGCAGGACTTTTCCTTGTCTGGTTGTTGCAGCAACAATACTGTTGGTTCTGCAGCTGCTGGAGGACGACAGCTGCGCGTGTGCAGCAGCAGTGAGAGCTGCACTCTTTAACCCCAGACAGTCATGAGAACCATAAGAGTGGATCTTGTTGTTGTTGATCTTCAGTAATGAACCATAATTAGTGTGAAACCTTCACGCCGCTGCAGCTGTGAGCTCGTGGAGTGCAGTTTGTGTTCAGACTCTGCAGCTGTCCAGCTTTTCGTGGTCCTAAATAGAGCATGCATTTACCTTTTGATGTTCTGTTTTTGCAAATATTGAATATAAGAGGCAACACTGTGACCTTTGATGCAAAAAAAATGTGTTTAGAACTAAAGAATGGATGTATGGATGGGGAAAACGCTGGGTCTTTTAAAGCCACACACAAGGTAAAAATCAAATACAATTAAGCTTTAAAATTGATAAAAGAAGTGAAAAGGGTTTTAAAATCTAGTAATAAATTTAAAGTAAAAAAAGTAAAAGTCAATAAAAATATGTAAATATAAATGCATATAACTCTAGAGCAACTAAAATTAATAATTGATAAAGAAATATAAATATTTTTTTAATTTTATGCCCATTTTTTTCATCTAACCTGCGATAGAATATTTACTATATGTTCCATTAAACCCTCCCAGTTTAGGAATTAACATGTTAAACTTAATTTTGGGGACTTTATCTATGACTGTGTTCTGAGTGGACACAAAGGCATTTAAAAAACATACGTTTTTAAAAGAAATTAAACCAGGAAAGTTTCAATTCTCGATTTAAAACACTTAATTTAAAGACCCACTCTGATGGAAATCATGTTTTTGGTGTGTTTTTTTTACATGTTCTTTATTTTTCTGATGATAGAGAAAATTTAGCGCAGAATTGTATTTCTGAGTGTTTCTTTATTCAAATTGTTGTGAATTCAAAACAGACAAAAAAAAGCAGTTTGGAAAAGTTCTTATTGTGGTTTGGGGGTGTGGGGGTTCTCCACACCAACAGTTCCACATACATCTCATGAACTACTGCTGCTCTGCAGAAACTTTGTCTTATAAAACGACAGTTTTTTTATTTATTAATTTTTTAAAATCATAATTAAAAGACAACTGGGAGCAATTTTAAAATAGATCAAAAGATGATCAAAATGGGACTTTATCAAAAAAAGACTTGAATTGTAAACCAGACTAAAGGGTTAGGGTTTTTATGGGAAAAATGGACTCATTCATATTTGAGGTTGTGATCTCAGAGTGGGTTTGCTCTGTCCTTCTGAATGGATCCGGATTGAACCTTCAGTGTAGGGTAATTAGGGATGAGAACTGGATGTTTTCCTCTTTCACCTTGTTTAGTCTTGTATCCCTGCCTCCCATTTAACTGTGGTGTTTGCGAGTCAAGCATGAGCAAATGGGGATCAAACCGTTTAGTAATGGAGCGCTGATCTTACTTTTGGCTCAACTCTTAATTGCATCATTGGATTAATCTGCTTTTGGGAGCCCACCCCACTTTACAGGGCAGGTTCATCCCTCACAGTGACTCTCATTCTGTTGCAAACAATGCCACACATTCCTCCCATCCAAAGTCCCTCCTCCAGGGGTGCCCCCACAGCACCCTGGGGTCCCTCTGGATGCCAGACACTAAAAAGCCTTTTGGGATCTTGCTGTTAAGGTTGTTTATAGGACACTGAGCTGCTGGCAGAGATGAGCTGCCAAGTTGGAGGGTGGTGGTGGATTATGAGTGTGTCACTTGTAAAGACGGACAGAAATGCACACGGAGGGGGGTTTGCCTGCAGGTCCTTCTGACATTTTTTCTAAAGTTCCTATTTTTTTAGAAATCTCCCCAGAGAGTCCTCAAATTCTGATGTCTTTCTTCTTCTACCCCACGTTCCTCAGTCAGGGGAGGGCTTTCCATCCAAAAGAATGGTTCATCTTTCTGTTTCTGAGTTCCATCCATCCTTTCTTTTCCCTCATTGTGTTTGCTTACTTGATGCAGTAGGTGTGAAGACAGAGGCACGCATGGCTGTGACAACAATAAGCACTTGATCTGTCGCCTGTTTGTTTTTTTGGATTTGAAAAAAAACAAACATTGGATTTGAGTGACGATCTCTTCTCACAACGAGCTTTTCTCCCCAATGGGATCATTATGGAAGCAACTGTGACTCATAATTCAAAATAAAAGCCTATACCGGAAAGGCTTTTTCATTTTCAAAATACAGCTGCCTCCCTTGACAGATCATGAGGAAAGGATCTATTTACGCAGCGCTGCCATCTTTAAAATACTCAACGCTTTTTTTTTGAAGACTTCCAGAACTCATCGCTCCCTTGGGGCAGCACCCCGCCCCCTCTACAGCGAAAGCACAGAGCTCCCACTGGGTCCCCCAGCCAGAGCAGCCAGGCAGCGCGAGGCCCCCCTCCACAACCAGGGAGCGAAGCGGGACGCAGGGCTGATCGACCTCCTACGCTCACCGGGTGCTAAGGAGGACCCCACGCCGCCCAACATTGCTGCAACTGGGAACCAGCGCTTGCGGAAGAGCCCCGCGGCAAAAACACAGCGAGGGAGCGATGAGAATAGAGACATTTTAGTGTCGAGTGTTTTAAGAAACCGCATATTTAGACTTCTTTACATTAATTATCGGGCATCTGTTTAAGAAAGTGGAAAACTGTCAAGTTTTCACCAGATAATATTTTACAATCCAAGTTCAAAGCGTCTGATAAGAAAACTAAAATCAACCAGCATCCTAGCAGCATTTAAATGCATCATTTACACACGAATCCTTCATTCATTCATTCATTTTCCAAGCCGCTTTATCCCTTTCGGGGTCACGGGGTTGCCGGAGCCTAACCCGGTTACTCATGGGCGAAGGCAGGGTACACCCCTGGACTGGTCGCCAGTCTGTCGCAAGGGCCACAATCACACACCCATACACACTCACATTCACACCTAGGGACAATTGAGAGTGACCAATTAACCTGTGAAGCATGTTTTTGGACGGTGGGAGGAAGCCGGAGTACCCGGAGAAAACCCACGCATGCACGGGGAGAACATGCAAACTCCACACAGAAAGGTCCCCCAGCCAGGACTTGAACCGGGAACCTTCTTGCTGTGAGGCAGGAGCGCTAACCACTGCGCCACCGTGCAGCCCATTTACACACGAATCTGGAAACGTAAATGCGGTTTTCTGTGTGTGTCAAGCAATTGGTGCGTAATTTTTAAAGATCTGTGTGTGTAGTTAGTTTTAAGCTGCTGTAATTTAAAGTTGTTTATGTGTAAATTGATTTTTTTTTTGTCTTTTGTCATTTTTGTGAATGTGAATACACAAATACACAGTTACGTGTGTATTTTATTAAACCAAAATGTATTGTACTAGGTAACCCTACAAATTAAAAATCACGCACACACAAATCCAAAGTTACACACAAACACAAGTTACAAATCAACAATTATGCACACACAAATCAGATGAGTATTCTCTCTCTTTAACAGGTTGGGCGATATGAGAGTGTTTGTAGATTGAACGTGAGCGCGTGCGCGAATAGGAAAAGTGCGAGGATTTTAAAAAAGGAATAACAATTGTACAATTGCAGAAAAATGATATTACTATAATTGGCAAACTAATGAAAAAGTAAAAACATGACATTTACTTGTAATAAAAGCACCATCACAGAATTAACTTGCATTATGTTACCCAGACCCTGTCTCATAATGTAACACAGGATGCATAAGCCAAAAAACGCTTCTTTCTTTCTTTCTTTCTTTCTTTCTTTCTTTCTTTTTCATGTTAATGGTTGTGAAGTTCTTAGGAATGTTGATGGTATTTTGTTCTGATGGATCAAATCCTATTTCTGGAGGTATGACATACCATAAATGCAGAACTTTTGGTTTCAAACACACAGTTACAATACTATTTCAACTTTGGCCTGTTTTCCTTGTTTAATAATGTTATAAAGGAACCATTTAGAGTTACACTTGGAGTTATTTAGTTTTTTAAGCATTCTTCTTCTCATCACAGCTTCACTGCTAGCACGTCCCCAGCCCTGCAGAGATCAGTTTGTTTGATCAATATGCGATCTTTGTGGATTTTTTCTGGAGACTCCTGCTTCTTCCCACCGTCCACAAACATGCTTCATAGGTTAATTGGTTACTCCAAATTGTCCATAGGTGAGAATGCGAGTGTGTATGGGGTGTGTGGTTGTGACCCTGCCACAGACTGGCGACCTGTATTCTGCCTTCACCCTCCTATCCAGGATCTGCTGATCAAGCATAACATTTCAGACGATCTTCTACTCAGTCTTGTGTGTTTGCAGCTGGAAACACCTGTCTTTTAGTTTAACGTTATGGGTCAGTTTTCTGGTACCTGACAAAAAACATGAACTGCTTGTACTTTTCCAATGTTTTGTACTCGACACTCTGTACCATAACATGCTGTGAAACTGTCAATTGATTAAGATGTTTTTAAACAGGAAACTAGTTAGTTTCAATGGGGGAAAATTAGTTTAATCCTTTTGTATGATGTTCAGTGACACATTCTGAGATTTATAGTTTTTATTCTATGTTTTTTACATTTTATATTCCTTACAAAATCTTATTTTTCATTTTCTTGAGTAATTTTATAACTTCCAAATTCAGCTATCATGCAATTAAACAAATAAATTAAGTGATGCTGCATAATTTCAGTTGCTTTACTTAACCAAACATTCAAATTATGAAGAATTTTAGACTGAATCTGAATCAGTGTTTCTCTGATGCAGACTGTAAACATTGTTTGGCATTTCCCACACTGTGCAGACTTAAATACTGAAAACATCTCAGAATCAGCTTTACTCTAATGACTTTGCAACTTTATTGGAATGAAGCATCTCTGTAACAATGTCTTCCTGTAAGCTCCCGTTGAATTTCCTCACTACTTGCTGTACTATATCTGGGGGGGTCGCCACTTTTTCATGGTGTTTGGATGCACAATTCCATATGGAATTGGAAATTTCCCAGAAGTCTCTGCGTAAACCCGTGTGGATCAATCGTCACTAGATTGTGGAATATAGTCCACAATGCATTGTGTTTTAACAATTTGGGATTAAAAAAAACTAATGTATTTACATTTTATTTTTTATAAATCATCCAAGGGTTCGTCACCAGAAAACCGTTTCTTTATAAGTAGTTTTTGTAAAATGTTTATATTTATGAAGTTTTTATTTTGGCAAATGCGTGACATCGTATTCGGCATTTAAGAGAAAAAAAAAAGTAGTGAGCATGTGCAAGATTTACGTTAAAATCCAAGACGCTGAATAGTCTTTAAAGGGTTACGGAGGAGTGAGTGGGTGAATTTGGACCTAGTTTATGTCTGTACCAACAGTTAACTGTTGTGGTTGATGGACTGAAAAGCAGCATTTCCTTCTGGAAGACATTGGCTTGTTGCGCCTCTCTGAATTCAGACTGTAAAGTATAACTCTTTTCCTTCTCTGTCTCCACAGGACATGAGGAAACATGTGATGATGACCCTCCTGGACACAGAACAGTCATATGTGGAATCTTTGCGCAGCCTTGTTCAGGTAACAAAACGCACAAGTGACTGCACAGTGTGCAGGTGACTTTTGCTTATATTATTATAGTTTTAGTGGAAGTGTTAAATGAAGTCCTAGTTGTTTGTGATCGCAGCACTCATGCGCTACGTGCCAAAGAAACCCACACCAAATTCTGGAACCTGACTGCTGATAACACTCATAGGTAACAAAGATGTTATGTAATCCACTTATTACCATTCATCCTGTCAGTCTAATCCGCTAACCTTATCACATCTCCCTGTCATCAGCATTATCTGCCCACGCACACACACACACGCACACACATACAAACATACAGACTTTCTCTCGTATGCCAGAGTAGTCTAAAAGCTCACTAACCTTTGCCCCAAATCTTAGTCCTATCCATCTGTCCCTCCAGTTCATTCCCATTGGCAGACTCACAGACACACATGTTCACCTGTGGCCTCGCCCCCACAGTGGTTTACCTGACACAGTCTCCTGTGGGCGGTGTTCAACAGCACTTCAACAGCACTTCCGGTTGCTGTAAGTGTGTCTGCACATCACACAAGGTGAATAATCCTGCTCTGTGTTCCCATGACGACACGGGGGGAAAGTAAGTGTTGCCACGGCGACTGCTGCGAGATTGCAGATCCTTGAGGGAAGCTGTCAGATGTGGTTCTGATGCGACTGCTCTGCATCAGCACCACAGCTAAGAGCTGAAGTCTGTGGACTCTGCTGCTGTTTGACTCACATCATGACAGCTTTTACTGAAGCTCCACTCAAAATGTTGAAGTCTGTGAATATTTTCTGGTGATACTGGATAACATTCCTCCCAAAAAGGAAATGAAAGAGGAGAAAGTCTTTTCTGACACAATTTAATATGAAATATTTTTTTTATTATATGACTGAGTAACTAGAAATATTTTGGAAAATTTAGAAACAAACTCTTCAATAATTAAAGCTGGAAGTGGCGTTGTATGGCCTGCAGGCACTATCTGCCCCCACTCTCGCCACCCCCCCTTTTGACCCAGCCTCACTGGCTAAGTGACCCCTACATGCGCCTCATTCTCCCCCTCTGCCCCTATCAGCCTGGTCAGAGTTGCACGTGACACATTGTAGAAGAAACACTTTCAAAATTGTGGCTTTTCTGTTGGTTTTATCTCCATAGCAACTACTTCAGTTTTTGGTTGCCTAGTGGTGACGAACATATACATGTAACTTTCAGAAGGATCGGAAAAAGTAAATTTTTGGATTTCCTTGGCAACAGAGGTTTTTTTAACATTCCTAATATTTGTCATATTGTATGAATGTTTTAAATTATCACAATATTTTAGTAAAAAAAAAAAAGCTAACATTGGGGGAATACCACTTCGGTGAGCTTTCCATACTAACCCCATACAAAATCTACAACAATGCTCAAATAGTCAGAATGTGTTAGATTAAAATCTCTTGGGTTTTAAATTTGTGAAAGATACTAAAGGTGATATTTTTTTGGGGAAAATAAATCAATATGGAAACCTCTCACTGAGGTCAAAGGTCAATGAAACTTCTGATGTGGTTGTGGACTTATCCTGGTGGCGTGTTATATTTTGTGAGGTTTGAAGTCAAAAGTTTTTTTGCCATGTTGAAGGAAAAAGTGAAACAATTTCTATGGATGCCGTCATACAGATAGATATGCTTCATAACCTCAAAATGTGTTTTGGTGTCAATATTGGATTTTGACATAATTTTTTGAGCTCCATAAGATATTTTTTTGTCCCATTCATTTCTTGGATGATTTCTCCCGTTTTGATGTCATTTTTTTGGGGGGGATGGGTCACTCCTTATACCCAGAATTCATTTTCACTGAGTCCTTGGTGCGTTCAAATTTCGATTACTTTTTGAGTACGTGTTGGGGATTAAATTTTCGCCTGAAATGCACTGTAAGCATGGATTGCGAAACAATCTGGTCCTTGAGGTTCGGGACTTTTCTCCATTCACTGCTGAATTAGGAGCTCACTGTGAAAATACAAATGATGGGGGAGTAGAAAACATTTGTGCAGGAAACAACAAAACCAGACTTTAAATGTTTTTTTGTGTTTTGATCAAAACTACTTCGTTTTAATTCAGATTTTAAAAGTGAGAAGATGCAAACTCAGGCACTGAACTGAAACCCTGAAGCATTTGTAAAATAAATAAATAAATAACTGAAGTTAAGATTCTGCTTTTATGTCTGTTTTTATCGTTGATGTTCAAAATACTTAAAGAAAACTTACTTTAAATTAACCTTATGTGTGTTATCTCTGTGAATACAAAGGAGCCTTTTGAAAAAGAAATTCACTCATTACTACATTTAGAATACATGAGGTGGTTTGTTGGTGCTCCAAAGTACTTCCAAAATGGCTAGTAAGGAAGTACTTCAATCACTGGATCAAAAGGAAAGAAAAAGATTTTAATCCATTAATCAGCTTTTTACTTTCTGGGACTTTAAGTTAGTCCAGTTCTAGAATTTTACATCTGTTGAAACTTTTTGAAACCACAATTTCCAGTAAACCAAAAGTAAATTTCCAGTAACTTCCTGAGAACCAGCACAATAATTAATGACCTCTGTAGACTCTGTTTTGCCTTCCCAAGGAACCAAACATCTCATTTACCCACCCAAACACGAGACGTCAACGGAAAGGCCAACATGCCCTTACTTAAGCACATCAGGTAAGAAGAGAACCTCAAACGAGTCAAAGGGCACAAACACAAAACAACTCTCCCCTGCAGAGGACATAAATAAACGGTCTGGTTCTCAGGAGGTTAAAGACCCACTCCAATGAAAATTGTGTTTTTGGCCTTTTTAACGTGTCCTTGTGGAATTTTTCTGATGATTAAGGACAAAAATAAATATGACTAAGCTTAAAATTGCATTTCTCAGTATTTCTTCATTTAAATTGTTGTAAATCAGGATTTGAGAAAAAATGCAGTTTGAAAAATGGTTTATTTGTGGCATAAAACCACAAGCTCCCCAGCTCTCAGCAATGCAAAGGGGAAATTGGGTTGGGGTTGCTCTCCGCTAACGATTCCGCCTACAAGTCAATTTCTAATGTACTGCTGCTCTGCAGCAATTATGTCCTAAGAAATCGACACAGATTCTTTTTCTTTGGCTGAAAATGGTACAATCATCATCATTAAAAGACCACTGGGAACACTTTTACAATAGATAAAAAGGTGATTGCAGTGGGACTTTAATAAATCTCAAAGCACAGAATTAACATGTTCTTATTGAAATAGATCAAATAAATTATGCTATATCCAACATGTCAGACAAAAAAAACCAAGTAATTTATTTTCTTATATAATTACATTTTCATTCATTTTGAGAGATACAAATTAGCTTCAGCATTTGTTGCATTTGTTCTTCAATTTTCTGTTTCTTGACAAATTTCTTCTGTTTGTGGTTCTTATTCCTGAGACACAAAATAAATCCCTCCACCTGCGGTGGGCCTCCAGGTATCATTTTTATGTCCTGTGGGAGCTGTGACTCTTAGCTATAACACACCTAGGAGCTTCCAACCATCCATCCATCCATCCATCCATTCATCCATCCATCCAATTTTCTTTACTTGCTTATTCCTGTTCAGGGTCATGGTATTTCTGGAACCTATCCTAGCTACTGAAGGTAGGGTACATCCCATTGACTGTATATTAGAACTCGACTAAGTGACATGAGCTAACTAAAAACATGAGAGAAATGCAAAAGGATAATTAAATGACTCATCACTGACTCAACAATCATTGACCTTTTCAAAAAGCCAGTTAAAGGTCAGATGGGCGTGGCGTTAATGCTCATGATTAAGTACAGGGGCTGTAGGAAGCACTGATGTCAGGATATGTGGCACCACCGTAAAAATGTTGATCTGTGATAAAGATTTAAAATCTTCAGTGTTTTTGTTCCCTCAGGGCTACATGCGTCCTCTCAAACAACCAGACAGTGGCGCCATCGTGGACCCTCTGCTGGTGGATGAGATGTTCTATCAGATCCCAGAGATCCTGCAGCACCACGAGCATTTTCTGGACCAGGTCTCCGGCTGCGTCAGTCAGTGGCATGACAGACAGACCATTGGACACATCCTCATCCAATCCGTAAGTCAGATTTGAAGTCAGTTCCATCACCTCAATGTGTAAATAAGTGGCAGAAGTTCTACAAATGTTTGCATAGTTTCTCTTTCAGAAATGATTGTGCACGTTAACATAAATCTTTAAATTCTTGACCTAGTTCAGGGTGATGCAAACTTGAAAACAGAAGATCTCACTTGGAACAGAATGCTCACTTCGAGTGTTTCTTCAGAAATGACAGGAAAGTTATGTTAGGAAGAGGTCATTGTTTAATTGAAGGGAAACAATCTTTAAAAAGATGGTGCCCAAAATTGGTGATCCTTGTATGATCCAGTGTTTTTCCGGTGACCGCTCAGGGCCCTTTTCAAAGTTTTCCCATGACCCAACAGTGGCTTTGAAACGGGCCTCTAAACAAACAAGAGCCACAACGCTTAAATTTAGCTTGTAAAGAGACAAAACTCTGCTGCTTCTAAGGATACAAATGGTTCACAACACACTTCCACATTTTACAACAGTAGAAGACTAGATAAGAAAATGAAACGGCACTGTGACTCAGCTAAGCACCTAAACAGGAATTAGCGACAGCCGTGTCTGCCCCTCCCCCACCCCTCCGCGCTCCTCAGCGTGTTGTGACTGCAGTGAGTCTCAGGCCTCGTTGGCGCAGTAGGCAGCGCGTCAGTCTCATAATCTGAAGGTCGTGAGTTCGAGCCTCACACGGGGCAGAGTATTTTGCGAACAGTTTTTGCTCTCCGTGACTCAATTTTTAATATTTTGTGACTCTGTCAGTCTATAGAACTGAGTGTTTAAATTCCAGTAATGCTGAACTTCTTGAGTGAATAAAGCGTAAAAAGCATTGGGGAGAATCAGTATTTTATAATTCAACTTGTTTTTGGCCTGCTCTCTGGCTTCCACCATTTATCTCCACGTTAATGCTGAGAGGGATGGACACCTCATCAAAAACAGTTAAACAGAGATCAGTCAACACCACCCTCAGAGACAAATCTGCAGGGAAAGAACATGATGTTTCCTCCATCCTGAATTATTTTTTTTCCTGCCTGTTTGCAAAATCCTCTGCTCATTGAAGCAAGCATGGATTAGACATGACCCAAATATTACATTTCATGCATTTGAAATGTTTACTGAACAAAGCATGTATCTGTACATCTGTTGCAAAATTTAGTACAAAATCCAGCAAGCTTGTTCTCCTTTGCTCCAGTTCTCCAAAGAGGCCTTGGCTGAAATGTATTCAGCGTACATCGACAACTTTCTGAACGCCAAAGACGCAGTGAGGATTGCAAAGGAGGCCAAGCCGGCTTTTCACAAGTTTCTGGAGGTGAGTCATGGGGATGAAGGGATGTGGGCTGTTTTTGGACCAGCTGATTTTTTTTTTTAACTTTGGAAACTGAGAAGAGCTAGTAACAAAGCCTTTTTAATCAGATTTTGCAGCCAACACACTCAGCGTTGGACAGATTTTGTTTACAATATTTTTGTGTCTCAAAAAGAGAAATATTAGAAAAAATAAAAACATTTTAAAGTCTTTGAGACAGAGGTGGTTAAGTGTCCGGTAAGTTTAGTGGATCTCTGCTTTGACTGTTCAGTTTGTTCCTGCAAAGTGAGGGAAAGTCGAGGAAACTGGGCTCCTCTTAGTTGTGGCTTCGGACCGTGGAGCCACCACGGCATCTTGTGGTTATTCTCTGCAGTTTTGTTTTTTTGTTTTTTTAAATCATCTATTTTGCTTCGACCCAACAGCAGAACATGCGAGAAAACAAAGAGAAGCAGGCTCTGGGAGACCTGATGATAAAGCCGGTGCAGAGGATACCTCGCTATGAGCTGCTCGTCAAGGTAACCAACGATCTGTGCATTGATTGAAGACGTGTGACAGCAGGTAAACGTGGTTGTGGTTGCGTGGTTTAGGACTTGCTGAAACACACTCAAGAGGACCATCCGGACCACTCGTACCTACTGGATGCTCAGAGGGATATCAAGCGGCTTGCAGAGAAAATCAACAAGGGTCGGCGCTCTGCTGAAGAGGCGGAGCGAGAAGCCAGAGTGATACAGGAGATTGAGGCGCACATAGAGGGAGTGGAACATGTGAGGATATTATTAAAATAAAGTAAAGCTATTCAGATGAAGAACTCTGCTGTGGAGCGAGAACAAACAGCAGAGCAAAGAGTCAAACAGCAGCCGCTTATTGAGTGATGTTTTCTTTCTGTGTGTCAGATTCTGAATCCACAGAGGAAGTTCCTGAGACAGGAAATAGTTATGGAAGCAGTAAGACATACCTTCTATTTCCTCACCTGAAACATTTGGAAAAATGTCCTGGCAAAGTTTCCTTTAAAGACCCACTCCTATCATCTTTTGATCTATTTTCAAAGCATTCCCAGTAGTCTTTTATTTATAATTATGCAATTTTTAGCCAAAATCTAAAAACCTCTCCCCCTTTCCAGAACATAGTTTCTGCAGAGCAGCAGGAGTTCATTAGAAATTCCTCTGAGTTGTCGACGTAGAGCAACCCTAACCCCCTTCCTCTCATTGTTGCTGAGAGCTCTCTGTTTACATACTTTTTTTTTGTCTGTTCCTGATTCAAAACAACTTTAGTAAAGAAATGCAAGCTGCCGCTCTGCAGAAACTGTGTCCTAGAAAACAATCTTTTTTTTTTTTTTTTTTAAACGGCATAATCATAAATAAAAGACCACTGTGAACTGTTCAAAAATAGATCAAAATAATCGGGGTGAGACTTTAGGAAAATAAATAACCATATACACTTTACCTTTCGTATTTCTGCACATCTTTCTGAGCTCTCTGTGTGTTTCTGTAGAAGACAGTTGGTGGGAAGAAGGACCGTTCCCTCTTCCTCTTCAGTGATCTGATCATCTGCACCACTCTTAAGAGGAAGTCTGGTTCATTAAGACGCAGCTCCATGAGCCTGTGAGTGAAAGACACTTGCTGTCCCCACACTGCCCCCTGGGGTTGAGCTGCAGCTAACGCATGTTTGTTTCTGCAGATACACTGCCGCCAGTGTTATTGATACCTCCAGTAAATACAAGTTTTTGTGGAAACTGCCTTTGGAAGAGGTGGAGGTGGTAAAAAGTAAGAAAATTTCATTTTGTTTTTGTAGTTTCTACACTTATTCTACACTGAGGACATCTGCTTCCTTTCCACAGGTTCCCCTCTGGCAACAAACAAGGAGATCGTCCAGAAGATGATCAGCCGACTAGAGGAGGATCTCAGCACGCTGGGTCAGATCAGCAAACTGTCAGAGACCCTCAGCTTCCCACACCTGGTACTGGATATATACAGTTTGCATGTCTGGCTGTGGTCCTTAGCTGCTAAATTTGTGATTGACTCTTTCCTACTCTTTTGTGGCATTTGTCAGTCCTTAGACGAGGTCATTAAGGATCTCATGGCGTCGGTGCACAAAGAGCTGTCAGAGAAGCAGTCGTTGGCCTTCAGTATGACCTTCCTGCCAACAAAGCTGGAGTTTACCACAGTCACAGCTGAAAGCACCTTCGTCTTTGAATTCAGCTCGCCCGACGCTCGCTCCAGCTTTGAACAGGCCTTCGAGGACGCCAAGAAGAAACTGGGTGAGTGAGGCAGGAGACTCTGACTTAAGTGAATGAAAAAAAGCTAACTTTTTCAGTTTGGATGATCTGAATCATCTCTGGTTGTGTTTTTGCGTTTAGCTATGAATAAGGACCAGTGGGACCCAGAGTTTCTGAAGGCCATCCCCATAATGAAGACCCGCAGTGGAATGCAGGTGAGATCCCACTAACCAAAGCACCTCTGAGTGTGATTCCAGACCATAATAAACAGTTCACGCCTAAACCATTGTCATCCTCAGTTTTCATGCGCCTCACCCAGCCACAGCTGCCTCGACAGCGGCTGTGAGGTGTGGGTGTGCAATAGCGATGGCTACGTGGGACAGGTGAGACACTCTTTCACATGAACGTATTCACCGCCATCATAGAGTGGTAGAAACCAACCATGACGAGGTTCTGTCTTTAGGTATGCTTGTTGAATATCAAAGACGAGCCCACGGTGGAGGCCTGCATCGCAGTGTGCTCTGCAAGGATCATTTGCATCGCTGCTGTTCCAGGCCTCAAGGGAAGGTTAGATTTCTATTTCAATTTCTATTTTTATATGTTTTTTAACTGAAGCATGTAATGACTAAAATGTCTAAGCATACATTCGTGCAAGCAAATACAGAGACAGAAGCTATTTTTACAAAACTTTACTTAATGTGTGTATATATTAAAATAATAAAGAAAAAACGATAATAAATATTTGACACAAATGTCGGAAAAGGAGCATGAAGAAGAACAAATGTATGTTATTTTAATCCTTTCCGTATTTGATTCTGATATTTACTTTTTATTTTTGTCAGATCCGATAATTATTTTTAAACAAACCATTTTTTTAAAAAGTAAGATGAAATGATTTATTCCTTTACTTGCTTTTAAATCTTTCTTTACAACAGCATTCCCTCCACTCCACATTTTTTTTGCTGCAGTTATAGTTTTTTTTAGATGTTTAGTTGCCAATGATTTAAATGATTTTTTTTAAACTATGACCCTAATTTTTATAGATATTTATGCTCAGTCAATATTTTTTTTAAATTAGTGAAATTTAACCATGTCATGAAACACAGCTTTGATTATAAAAATAAAAGATAAAGTGTAAACTGTTACTTTAACTTAAAATTTGCTTTTAAAAAACTTTAGTTTAGAATAATAATGATATCTGCATTAAACATATTTAAAAACTCAGAAACATTGACTCTGACTATGGAAAATAAGTTAAGCTCTAATACTACTTCCTGTTGGACATTTCAGGTAATATTCAAAGATGAAAAACCATTCTGTCACCTGAGCTCGAATTCTGAAATGCTGTATCTTCATTTATTCAGTGATAATACATTTTTTTTTAGATAAAACATAGGATTATTGGGGGAGCAATGAATGGAAGTTACAGCAGATTCATATCAGTGCTTTATCGTTGTTTTATTTTGAGATGTCCCACAGACAGGGCTGGTAAACTGAATTGATCAGAATTTTTTTTTTAGAAGTTCCACTGAAATCTTTTTAGGAACAGTCATGTAAATGTCCTCAGAACCTGCAGCATTTTTGTTCTTTATTTAACACTAAAAAGGGAGCCTTTTTTTTACCCCTTAGTGTGGAAATGTTTCAATTTTAAGAACAGCGTTGGTCAATTTCACGTCTTTTTTTGCAGTTTTAGACACAGAACTCTGGTTCTGGATCAGTGAGTTTTAGCATTCTCAGTGTTTCTTGGATTTCGTATGTTTTTCTGACACTTCAATCCCAAAAATATCAGTAAACACTGATTACAAAATGCACACACAAACACACGTTTGACTCTGTTTCTTTACCTTCTCTGTGAGTTTTGTGGGGTTGACCGTATTCGCTTGACCTTTCAGGGACCGCGGATCAGAGCCGGTTCCATCATCTGCAGCAGCTGCTCCCTCCCAGCAGCAGCTCCACATTTCCATCTCTCATTCCACTCTGGAGCTCACTGAGCAGCCGACTGGTTAGTTTCTTCTGTCCAAACAAACTTGGTCTGTGTTCTTCTTGTGTGTGTTCATTTTGGATGCTGTGTTGACTCCAAGGACCAGGAGCAGAGCTTGTTCCCTTTGACAGTGATGACACAGAGGATGACGACTCCCCCAGTCCTTCCTCTACTCTGCAGAGTCAAGCCAGCCACTCAACCATCTCCTCCAGCTTTGGCAGTGGGTATTTTCTTGAGTTTCAACCTTTGTGACCACTTTTATCATTTCATCAAACTTGGTTTCATCTTCTAAAGATGATGAAGGCCCAGGCTCCAAAGACATGGCAACAGAGACCACCAGCAGTGAGGAGGAGCAGGATTTCCCAGTAGCGAGTTCCTACAGCGCTCCAGGGATGTTGAGCATTGGAGGAGGAAGCCGCGCCCTAACAGAGAGCCCCATGGATGGCCGGGCCATGCGCCGATCCTCTCGGGGATCCTTCACCCGGGCCAGTCTGGAGGACCTTCTAAGTACCGACCCAGAGGCCTATCAGAGCTCTGTGTGGCTGGGCACAGAGGATGGATGGTAACGATTCACCATAACCAAACTCGCCCAGTTTCCCTCCTCAAACTGCCACTGATGCTTCCATTTCTGGTGTTTGGGACAGCATCCACGTGTACCAGTCCTCCGACAATATCCGCAACCGGAAGAACAGCATGAAGATGCAACATGCAGCCTCCATCCTCTGCATATTGTGAGTCTGTTTTATCTTGAAACCATCGACCTTATCTGAGAACTGGAGTGAGTGAGTGTGACGTCACTCATAGCTTAGCGTATATTTTAGAGTATAAGCCGCTTCCGAGTATAAGTCAGAGCAGCCAAAAAATACATTATAAAGAAAAAAATCATACATAGATCACAATGGAGTATAACTCAAACTTTTGGGAGAAATTTACTGAACAAAATATGGGACCAAGAACGAAGATTTCATCCTGAAAGGCAAACCATAACAGAATAGATAACAATAATAGACTGAATATATACACACTTCACCACTGTGACACATTGATGCTTATTTAGCTTCATGAAACATAGGAGGAATCTAGTGTATAGTGCAACATGTGAACAATCATTAAGGTAACCATAAAGAACATGGCAACAAATCAACTAAACTCTTTATATCACTTAATTTTTCTTCCTCTGTGTCGTATGGATTAATACCTTCAAGCCGTCAGAGCTAAATACTTATACACATGCCTACAGTGTCCTCTAGTGGTTGTTGCTATTTATTTTTTAAAAATCACATACAAGTCTCACCGCTGGCCAAACTATACAAAAGAACACGACTCTTACACTCCAAAAAATTCCAGTACTTCCGGCTCCTACCACATTAGGTTAATTCTGTCGTCTTTTTCTTGCGAGGTTGTTGGAATCAGATGTCAACAGTAAACGATTGGTCGCAATTGGTCCAAGTCGGTCTGAGGCAACGTTTCTACATCAACCACTCTCTGAACTTGTAGGAAGGCCACACCCAACCACTTTAAAGGCTACACCAAAGCTGTCAATCAAACGTTTGGAACGTTGGAAGTGGGGGAAAGCAGGCTCCACCCACTTTTAATTGAGGCATTTGATTGATCACTTTATACCTTTAATAGCTTGAACTACAAAAAAAGTGAAAAAAACGGAGCATTATCAAAAAAAAGTTGTTAAAAAAGGTAGCAGAGCAAAAATGGTCATTCTGACAAATAGAATGACTGAGGAATGGCTGTTTATTTCTTGGAGCCAGCGAGTACTTCCTGTTTGGAACGTCAGGGGGGAGGAGTCCCTCACTCTAGTTCTCATATACAGTTAATGCTTGAAACAAAACTGGCGCTGAGGTTCATGTTTATAAACATGAGTGGATTTTAACCAAAGTTTCAGTGTTTTTAATCACTTAAATCTGCTTTTCCTCTTCTTTGTTTTCACCATTTTTCTTGTATTAGGTTTTTCGACAACAAAGTGTTTGTGTCTTTAGCAAACGGAGAGGTGATTGTGTATCAGAGAGAAGCAGGTAATTAATTCAAAAAGTAAAACACTCAGTTAAAATTGTCACATTTTCCTGTGTTCTGATCCACCCTATTACTAATTTTAGCCCCTGTCTAATTCAAATGTCAATTTTTATTTCTTGTATTGAATAAATAAATCAGATTTGTTTATTTCTATCATGAAATTGCAGGTAGTTTCTGGGACCCTCAGTCTTCTCAGACATTAGTTCTTGGTACTCCTAGTAGCCCAGTCACCAAAATGGTTCCTGTTGGAGGGAAACTCTGGTGTGGCTCGCAAAACAGAGTTCTGATCATCAACCCTTCTACACTGGCACAAGAGGTGAGAGGGGGCTCTGTGTGGAGAGGAGGTGGAGAAGACAGACTGGTTTTAGCTGCATCCTCTGCCTGTTCCCCATCAGCACTGGTTCCAGGTGGGCACAGACAGCAGTCGCTGTGTGACGTGCATGGTGGCGTATGGTCATGGTGTGTGGTTGGCGCTGCAAGGGAGTGCCCAGGTCAGGCTGTACCACGCCCAGACCTGGGAGAGCCTGACGGAGGTGGACGTGGCTCCAGCTGTGCACAAAATGCTTGCAGGTAAACGTAAGAAGATTAAGAGAACCGGAGTAGAAATGCTTGTGTTTTATGTTCTCTTAATGTGTCTTTGATTAAATTTGTCAAATACAGTAAAGTGGTTGCTTTCTATAACGCAGTTCACCATTCACGTCTTTGCTCTGTGTTTTTTCTGTGTAATTACGCATCATATTTATTTAAACAGTGTTTTTTGCAGTGCTTTGTGTTTTGCATCCTGATTGGCTGTAGACTATTGTCAATCAATCTCCTCTATGCTGTGCAGAATTCCTACAGCTTGATAAATCTCCATAAATCTTCAATCGCGATCAGATCTTTGTTCTCTTTCTAAAATACTGGATTAATTTTTCTACAAAGGTTTGAACTTTAAGAGTTTAAAAAAGAGAGTAAAGTGTGAAAGTGTTGATGTCTGTCTGATAAAAGTGTATAAAGTGTGTAGAGATTGGTTTTGCAGCCTTTAAAAAATACTTAGTGGATTGACGTTTTTTCTACTTCTTTATTGCATTTTGACTCTTGATCTTTTGCTCTGTTCAGGGGCAGATGCAATCATTCGACAGCACAAAGCTGCCTGTCTCAGAATTACAGCCTTACTGGGCTGCAAAGACCTGCTGTGGATCGGAACCAGTGCAGGTAAGTTCACGTTTGGGTCACCGACCTGTGTGGGAAATGTAACGAGACTGCAAAAACAGCAAAACATTGTGTTTTGTTATTATGAATGTGCATGTTATGCCTCTGCTTCTGTAAAGGGGTAGTTCTTACACTGGCAATCCCAGCGGTGACTTCAGGAACCGGAGCTGGGACTCTGAAATCTTCTCTTGTGCCAATGGGGTCGGCTCATGGTCACACGGGCCACGTCCGGTTCCTTACGTCAATCGAACTGCCTGAAGGGTTTGACATGACCTTTCCTCCGACAACTACCAATTCTACTGGTATCTGAAATCTAGAACCACACTTTTATAGGCTCAATTTACTTCTGCTTGCTTTAACCCCTGGTTTGTGGACTACAGGTAATCCGTCTCAGAGCAGCAGCACAGTTGAAGGGGGGCTCCAACGGCGTGACTCAGCACATCGCAGGACCTCCGCTCACATCCCACCAAAAACTAACCATCTCATCATCTCTGGTGGAGACGGATACGAAGATTTCAGACTCACCAACAGCAGTGAAACGGTCGGGCGCGATGACAGTACCAATCATCTTTTGCTCTGGAGGGTCTGAGACAATCAAAACCTGGCCGCTCTGTCTGGCAGCGATTGGTTCATGAGCTTGTCACCTTCGACCTCATCAGACTTGTGTTTATGGCCCTTTGCTTGGTCTGCCAGTGTCTTTGTGCATAAGTCAGCTGCTCCCTGCTGGATGTATGCTAAAATGCGTCATCAAAGCTGGTTTTGTTGTGGTAATGTCCAATTCTGTGCAGATGTCTGCAAGTGTGGCTTAAGAAAAATTGTTTTAGACATAAGCTTTTACTGAAAAGACTTAAAAAGACAAAGAGGGTATTAAAAAAAAGACGTTCACAGGTTTGGTATGCTCAGACGGTAAAGAAGGGCAGCACAGACGTGGATTCTACACAGCCTCATTGCACAAGAGGATGAAGGAAGATGTTTCAAAGAAGCATTTGATATTGTTTCTTTTCCTTAATTAAAGACATCATCGTTGTTTTGGACTCATAAACCTCCAGACTGCAGTTCAAGGTACTGGCTTATGAGTTTGGGTTGGAATAAGCTGCAAGTCTTCACAGGTGCAAAGACGGTGTTGTGTGCTTTGAGCCGAACTGGAGATCGCATCTTTCTTCCTCTTGTAGGAAAGTCATGATGTTTCTCAATGGCTGATCATAGATGTGAAACAGCTGCAGTCGTCTTTCCTTGTTGAAGAGTAAAAGCATCTTTTTTGTGAAATGTGTGACCACACTTTCAGGTGAAACCACATAGAAAGTGCTGTCTTACCGCTCAGAAGGCACAGGTTTTCTGCAGATGATGACTTTGTTGTTGTTTTAATTTGTCCTTTTTGCTGCCATTTAAAGATGACTGAAATGTCAAAGATGCCAGGTTCTACTGCTGGTTTGAAGAAAAAAAAATGGAGACATTCCTCCTTAACATGACCATGCCAAAGTCTTACATGTGCAAACATGTCCTGCCATGAAATGTCCGTTTTTGTTGAACGCTCTGTTATTTTTGACAGAGGCCGCGGTAGCAGGAAAAGATAGCTGTGTACAGTATTTATGGTTTCAATTTTAGCGCCTTCTTTACAGCACTTAATTTATAGAAGATGTAGCTTTCACGTTTTCTTGTTGAACTGGCGAACGTGGCGCCATGGTTTGCTGGTTAGGGCCTGGCTTCGCTCAGGCGGGCACACACCGGCACATTTTTGGGGTGTGGGGATTGTAGTTCACCAAACTATAAAGCTTTTGAATGGTCATAGATGCTGATGGGTATGATCCAAAATGCTTGTGCCACTGAAAGAATTTGTCTTGTTGAATCTTAAAGATTTGTATCCCTAATGCAAAAATAAATGATTTGAAAACAGGATTTTGGTCAAGCACACAAGACGGGAGTTTGTCAGAAGGACAAACGTTGAGCCGCATGTGACTCCTGAAGGCTACAAGTTAAGCCACAACACACACACTAACACACACACGGTGAACAACAGCAGATGTCTGTAGAAGTGAAGGATGACTCGGCCTTTTCCTCACATGCACGCATACACATAGGACTTTGCTCCTGGCTGTGGGGGGTTAAGGAGCGTTTGATCCCTCCAAACCTAGAAAACCTCATTGCACTTTACCGGCCATCTGGACTCTTCACCTGAGCTTTCCTGCTTCTTAATGCAAACGCACCGCTCTCTCCCTCTGTCAGGGATAAGAGGGTTTACTAGCTGCTAACAAGCTGGCTAGCATTTCAAAGACCTTAGAAACCTTCCTAGTATTCTGCTATTAGCTTAATAGCATTTAAGAAAAGCGATGGTGTCGTTTTCAAGCAACCCTAAAGCAAAACATCCAGCTAACTTATGCTAGCCTGTTAGGATCAGCGCCATGAAAGTTTAAGAGAGTTTTGGCTCTAGTTTTTAATTTGCCAATGTTGCCAGCAGTGGGTTCATTTGAATCTCATAAATGCTAAAAACGTGCAAAAAGCACGTCGTGTTTTGGGTGGGAATTCTTTTCGAATGGCTGTTCCCCAACATGGACCAGTATGAAAAGCAGCCTCAAGGGTTATTTCCTTTATTTCTTCAAGTTAAAGTTTCAAAACCCTGTTTAACTTTTTCATGCCTGTCTGTGAACAAGGTCTTACTGTTGTAAATATTTGTACACATCTTCCCCTTTTCTGTTAAAAAATGCACCACAGTTCTCAATTGTTGATATGACGTGTGAAAGATTTGTTAAATTTGTGTTTTGTTTCCTTCTCTTTACATTTGCTGTCAGTCACATTTAAATTATAGCGGTCACCTGTTTTTTTAGGATGATTTTTACGTTGTCACCTTCAGCTCCAGGACATGCTCTTGTTTGCTTTGTTACTCATGAACACAGAAAGGAAAAAAGAAAATATGTTTATTTTTTTTGCACGACCACCTTCCTGACTCTGACTGACACCTCCCAGTTGTCATAGCAACCCCCCATCAGAAGTACCTCCTGTGTGTAGCTGTTTCTCTTTGTAATTAAATCATTTCACTGGCATTGCGTTGTGCTTGCTTCCTTTTATCTTAAAATGACAGCCGAAGAGCTCCTAAACCAATATTTTACACAGATGTGACAATTCACTTTAACAATTATTCAATTCACATCACTATTTGGGGTTGACCAAATAATTGATATTGGTTCATTTTGAATGATCCGATGGGATCCGACTCACTGACCTAAAATCATTGCAGGACATCTTTAGCCAAATATTCAACCAGTGTGACTCACAGATAAATACCTGGTACTGAGCAGTGCAGGTAAAGTTTTCCATTCTCTGTATTTATTTTGCAAGATAATAAATTGTCAATTAAATGTGTGTACAAATAAGAAGTAATGGTAAACCCATTCACATTTTAGTTTCAGTTCAGCCCAATTTTCCACATCAATATAATACAAATGGAATATTATTAAAACATTCTACCACACTGTATGGTCACGTTTTTGCTAAATTCTAAATGTTTCCACACATTGGACTATCATGATGGCTTGATTAATTTTTGCTGCCATTACATGTTTGTTGTCTACTGTGATGCACTTGTTAGTTTTAATCTTTATAGTAAAATAAACCTACAATCTAAACAGTATTTCCAATAATGATTATTCATTCATTTTGAACCGATTTTTATAATGGCATAGGTTGATTAGATTAAAAACTTGCCTCAGACGGATCATTCTGCTGGGATTGTAGGAATACGAATCGATTTATGGATTAAGTTGATTACTACATACACCCCTACTTTTTTAGAACTGCAAAAGAAAAACCAAGAAGATGCTGAAGACAGTAAAGTGGATCCCTCTGTAGGGAAAGTGACTCGATTGGTGTGGAAAACTACATCTTCATTCAGTGAAGCTCAACAGTTGTGCCACTGGAACTCCTTGACCTACAATGAAGTGTTTTGTGATATGTGTGTAACTGAATACATCTTTTCACAGTCAACATGCATAAAAATGCAGCCCAGCCCCCACGAGCACTCCTGCCTGCTCTGAATGGAGTAAACAGTGAAGGTCTGTGATGATGGAGAGCAGCAGCTCACTGTTTCTTCCATGCCTTGGCAGAATGACAAAGTGATTCACTGACTGACACCAGAAACACCATCACTGACTTAATCTCTTACACTGATGGAGACTAGAAATGTCAACGTTAATTCATCAAGACTGAAGACGTTTCCAATTGAGTTCAGAATATTCCGTTTTTTGTGTAAAATGCATGTATGGTTCTGGTATGAAGCAGGTGTGAACACAGAATTACGCCTATGTAGTCATTCAATTTATTACTGAAATAGTGAAAAAAGTAGCAGCGAATTATTAAATAAAAGTATCTGATGACTTCCAAGAATCCAACCAGACAAAACAATTGTTTTGGAATTCTAGTTTCACAAATGTTAAAATAAACATTTGAATAAGCCGAGGCATCCTCTTTTTCAAACAATAAATCAATTAAAGACCATTAAAACTAAATTAGAAAACGATTCTTTCTAAATCAATTCATTAATAGTTTTTAGCTAACTTATATGTTGCACTTTTTAGAATTTCATTTAATAATTTTATTTTTTATTTTTTGTGTCAACTTCAGTAAAAGTATTTTCCAGAGGAACTACTCTGTGAGTCACCTCTTCAACAGAAGTTACTCGGCGTAACTGAGTAAAAGCAACCTTATTGCGGGCGGACACGCACGCGCCATGAGCTCACTGATCCCGCGCTCTGGCTCTGGGCGCGCGCGCAGCCGGGCTTTTAGCCAGGCGGCTTTGTGGTTTTCCGCAGCTCCGATGCGCCTCTCCGCCGCCGCTGATGCTCCTCTCTGATAACTGATTATTTAACCTCCACACAGGTGAGTCTGTTGAGTTTGTTTTATATGCTGATAAAGTCTGTTGCGTGTAAAAGTTAGGAGGGTACCGTGATGGTTCCTCCTGTTGGTTAGAGGTGTTGATCTGACGAAAAACAGGTTTGATTGCGTCAGAAAGTCACTTTTTTTGGCCACAATAGTGAACAGACTTAAAGTTTCTTTAATTTCGAGGTTATGAGCAAACCTGCGTTTCTCTTGGTCCTTGGTGACAGGTGAGCGGATGTTTGCTGCATCGTCATGGTGCGTGATGACGTCACGTAGCAGTCGCTCCCGTTCTTTTTGGTTTCAGCGTTGGTTTTTCTGTGAGCTTGAAGCTCTGCAGTACAGTTTACAATGTAAATTATAGCTAAATGTATCTAAATGTTTTGCCAAAAGTTTTTCTTTTTATTATTTGAAATATTGTATTTAATTTTAATGGACACACTCAAAAATTCCTTATTTAAAGATAACTAAGTTGGGTTGTTTTTAACCCAACTCGAAGGTTACAAAAAGAACTACTTCTTTCTGGGTTATTTTAACTCAGGGGGGAAAAATTGTTAAAATAAAGTCATTACAACCCCAAAAAATTGCATTATTCCAAAAATGTACCTAAAAATGTATAAATAACCCAAGAAATGGGTTAAAAAACAACCCAAATGAAGACTTTAAAAAGTTTTCTGTAAATAAATTATTATTGATTTAGAAGACATCATCAAATGAATCAATTCTATTCATTAATATTTCTTTAAATCAATTTACATCTTTTAACTTGAAATATAATCCTTGAGTATCAGGTTGAGATGAGGTTTCAGTAATAACCAGAATAACCTTTTTGGTTAAAAATCTGCAATGATATACTCACACACAGACACACAAATGCCCACATGACACTGTTCTCCAGTAGACACCATCCATTGTGTGGAGTTGCATTCCTGCATGCTTGATTCCATAAGAGGCTTTTGACGTCCGTCACGCAGGCGTGCAACTGGAAGCTCACACACGATCACAGGGATCCACCAGAAGAACTGACAAAACCAGCAAATGCATCCAGAAAGTATTTTCCTTCACATTTTCTTCATTCTTCATGGACTGAATGGAATTTAGTTTAAAATTCTACACGCCAAACTAAATACTTTAAAGAGGAAAATAAAAGCAATGAAGTTTTCCTATCTTAAAGCATGTGTACCTCTACTAATTGTAGTTTCCTGTGTGTTTTCTGCCACATTTAAACTCCACTGTACTTTGTTCCACTCACATCATCAGTGGCACTCTGCACACGCGCATGTTTATGGCTGGAATTTGTTTAATGACAAGTAAACCGGGAAGTAGAAGGACATTCAAAGAAAAACTTTTTAACCACAAACCCTGACAGAGAGACCACCATGTCTGTGATGATGTCCTGAAAATCAACATTAAAACTGTTTATTATTTTAAGCAAAATTTGCTTCATAGTTTTCCTCACATCTTTTAAATAATCATCTAAAGACAAATAGGAAATTACATAAAACAAAGTGTCCGGGCATGTCAGAGGGCACGTGGAAGTCAAATACTTACGCCAAACTCAAATGAACCCATCGGTCGTGTAGACTGTCAGTTTTCTCTGCCAAACAGCATGGTTGGGAATTCTTTGGATCGCCGCCGCTTTGACCGCCTGCCTCCCCAATGTCAGCTAGGAGCCTCTGTGCCAAAGACGCTGCAGATCCAGCCGTAGATCTTCATCCAAGCTCGCTTGAGGCCCAAAACATCCACTCTGAGAGAAGGGGGTAATTACAGAGGCATCAACACAAAAGCCTGGACAGACACCGGCAGGAAATTTAAAGCAAAAGCTTACCTTCAACCATCTATCATAAGCGGTTCCTCAGAAGATCAGAGATCCTTGATACGAGATGGTTGTGACCTTATGAGGTTTTGGGGTCAGAGAGGAAACTTTATAGAGAGAAACCAAAGAAGTAAAAGGACGTTTTTTTAATAATGTACAAAGAGGGAATTGGAATTGAATTTCCAGCCTGTTCTTATTTGGTTCACTTTTGGCCAAAGCTAACCGACTTTTCACATCCTTTGTGTTGCTCCCTCGTAAACTCTGCTGCCTCATGACAGTCTTACAATAAGTTTTAAAACACAACAGAATGAAGGGAGTTTGTTTCTGAATCTCCAAAAGAAACCGCAATCTTCTATCTGACCTCGCCAGTGACCAAAAGCTTGCTTTCAGCTGCCAACTTCAACCATTTGTGACCGTTTCTGAATTGGTTGGAATATGACAAAGCACAAGTGGCCTTCAGCTCGACTGCTGCATGCGCCGGAATGTGCGTGCTCCTTTCAGATGGAGATCGAAAGCTTCTGATCCAAAGCAGCTTCGGAAGGATGCCAGTGCAGCCAGCAAAGAGAAGAAGGAGTCTTGGACTGCAGGTTCAGACTGCAAATTTAAAATTCCACTCTGATCATCTTTTGATTAATTTTCAAAGCATTCCCAGTGGTCTTTTAATTATGATTTTTTTAAAAACAGTGTTGTTTTCATGGACATAGTTCTTCAAAGCGACAGTAGTTCATCAGAAATTTACCTCTGTGTTGTGGGCGGAACTGTTAGTGTGGAGAAACCCCGCCTCTCTTCCCGTCACCCATCTGTTTATGCACAGTCATGGTAGCTCACAGCCTCAACCTAGCATTACTGGTGCAACAACAATGGCGAGCAATGTCAGAGCTATCCAGCCGTACAGTTTAGAGCCAGATGCCAGCATGGACGTGGAAAACAAAGACGTTCATGGATCTATTTGTCTATGAGTAGATGCATCAGAATGGAGCGGAGCAGAGAGCTTGTGGTCCACCCAGTGTATTTTCTACATGACAAATATGGTCGATTTGAATAAAGAAATACTCAGAAATGCAATTTCAAGCTTAATTTTCTTTACATGTGTCTTTCATGATCAGAAAAATGCCACAAGAACAGGTTAAAAACATAAAAAATGTTGGAGTGGGTTTTAAGAACTTTTGATGCATAAATATGTGAGGATGTGAGCAACGTTTATGTCTGCTGTTAGGAAGAGATTGAAGATTTGCTTAAATGATGTGGTTTATTATTATGTAAACAAGTGTTTATCAACTTTAACTCTTATTCTGTCATTAGTAAGGTGACTATGTTGAAGTGTTTGGGTTTAAGTGACACATATGGGGGAACTTTAACTTAGTAAGTTTGAGTTGAAGGAGCTTCTGTGTGCAGGTTACCAGTAGTTAGTTCATCTAGTGCAAAGGTGACAGCAAACTAAGAACATTTTCATGCGGGGAAACAAGACTTTCTCATAAATTGTGGGGGAATAACATTTTTGTGACACCTACATAACGAAGATGTGAGGAAACAGTCGGTGTGATACTGATGTTAGTATAAAGTTAGAAAATCTTATCTTATCTTGGCTTCCAAATCCAAATGTGCTCCAGAATCTCTGCTTAGAGCCAATGAGGTCCAAGTTTGCAAAACCACACTGAAGTGTTGGCGTCTGAAACCAATCAAGTCCTGAAAAAGCTGGATATGTGAAAGATGCCCTCTAAACACTCACTTCGTATTTTCAGAAAACCTTTTAAAACTCAAACTGACTTGACTGTCCAAGTATGATGCTTGGACAGTATGACTGTCCAAGTACATTTTTATGTAATTTAGATATGTATTAAAAAAACAAGAATTTGATCAGCCTTTTCAAAAGGAAACAATATGATCAGCAAATAACAATGTCTACCTGTTATCCAGGAGATGACATCCCAAATGGAAGTCTGAAAATACACAAAGAAGGAGCTCCTCTGAGACCAACTATGAGCAGCATTAACTCAGTCACCTACAATGTGGCCAAACTCTCTTATCTCTATTGGAAGGCAACACAATCCACTGCGTCCACAACATTCAGGACTTTGTCAGCAAATTTCAACACAACAAGATGGACCCAAATAACACAATGGTCTTATTCACCTGTTTTCCCACCACACAAGTCACAGAAATGGAGAGAATAAGACATGGAATAAGACCCAGCCTTGCCCTAAAAGAACCTGCTGACACCAGAACACATTTGTGATCTGCTGGGCATCTGCCTGAACATCTCCTACTGCCAAACACATGGCTGTCCCATGGGATCACCCGTGTCTCCCAAAGGGGCCAGTCTGGATCTGGAAGGAGGGAAAAATAGAATCCTGACTTTCTTCCCTGAACTTGCTCTCAGATACCCAGGAAGTAATCAGAACATCACAGCAGCAAAACTAGAAACACTAATTCAAAAGGAACCAACAAAGAAAACACCTCCCTCAGAAACTACAGTTCTTCAAACTGGACTTTGGTGAAAGCCAAGAAAAGGAGATCTTGAACGACTGAGTCCAAAGAGGAGAAACAGAAGGACCAGCAATTCCCTTCCCAAGATGTGTCAGAGAAACTCAGAAGGGTCGTCAACACAAATGGTATCTCTGTTAACCTCAAACTCATGAACACACAGAGCCAAAAGCAGGTTCACCCTAAGAATAAAACACGGAGCGAGAAGCAGAGTGATGAAAACTCAGCACAGAGGAGTCACAGCATCAGGCCAAGACTCAGCAGATTATCTGAAGGATGGTGACTCTCCTTTGAGGACGATAAACTCACATTCTGGACAGAGAGGAAAGAAGGTCTAAAAAGGAACCAAGGACAGCATCCATGTCCAACCTTCTTAAACTCTTTACCTTGGAGACGAGAATCCCATTCACCACCGCCATAAGCCAAACAATAAACCAAAAACTTCTAAACCACACCAAGACCCCCACCATGTAACAGAGCAGCCTACCGTAGGCATTTGCATCTTCTCACATGTCATCTCGTTAAATTTGTATGGCAAACCTTTGAAGCAGTTGGCACATAAAGCAGAATTTTCCATCAGCTGTGAAGAACCTCAGATGATCAGTGAAACCTCTTTAGATCAGCGTTTAGAGCAAGATGATCCTGGGAGAACGTCACCTGTATGACTGAGAACCATCACAGACTTAGAGCCAGATTTTCTATTTATTCACATCTTGTTTAGTAATTGTAAATGACTAAATCAGAAGGCCAGGTGAAACCATAACTCAGTTTGGTGACAGAAACAGTTATTATCTAAATGGCTCCTATTTGTTTGACTAAAAGGGTCAACAGGTGGTTGTTTTTCAGGTGTGCGTGTGTGCAAACGTACGGAATCGACTTGAGGGAACAGATTGTGAGTCATCCTTCAAGGTGATGGTGGTGAACTCGAAGAAAACAACGGACCTTGACAAACATCTCTGCTGCATGCAGCTGTTCCTAAGCTGATCACCATCAGCTGAGTTCTTGCTGGAAAAAATGTTGCACATTGATTTATTTTACGCAGGTTAAGCATCACTACTGTTCAGAGATAGAGAACTTATTGGAGAAGCATTGGAAAAATATAAGTTTATCATTCACCAGAGTCCGTGACTCCAAAACAACCCACAAATTCCAGTCCATTCTACAGCGGATGTGAAGTGGAGACCTGAAATAAGCTGATATATAATAAGTTTTAATACTTAGAGCATCGTTTTTACTCTTTTAAGGTGCTGTTTGGATATGTTTAAGTACAGTGAATACCTGGTCAAGATTAGAAGATACCCTTTCATCAAGCACGGAGCAAACAAAGCTGCTTTCACTCTCCTGCTAAACAGTCTAATTATTATTTCTCCTTTAGATAAGAGGACATCAGGCTTTACATGTGTGCAGAGGCCATGTTTTTAAGATTATGAAAAGACATTTTTGTTCCAGGATGATTGCTGTGTTCTAAGCATCCATGCTTTTGCAGATTTGTAATAGCAAACAGATTAAAACCAAATGTTTTTATAATCGAAACAAATGAAAGTTAAGAATTTTAAGGCATGAGCTGGATGTATTTGTACACATTTTACTTTACATCGGGCCTAACCGCTGTGTTTATGGTTTCCAAAATTAATCTGTATGTTGTATTTGGGATGATCAAAGGTGGAGGAAACAATTGTGCTTTTTGCTTTGAGTTTAAAACCCAAACCAGATGAAATCTTCCTGATGTCCGCCTCATTTGATCTCTTTGGTAGGGGTTGGCCTGTCGTTGCTCATCTTTTTTTCTGATTAATTCGACCTTTCTTCCGATCATTTGGCGTCTTCCTGCCAACGTCCCTCAGAGGCAGGTGAGGTGTACGGTTTCCATGGGAAACATGACCACTGAGGTTACATCTACAGTGAGAGAAACCCACGGAGGAGTGACTCCGGCCCGGTTATCAGACGTGCTCCTCGTAATGAGACATTGTCTAAGCTCCAACGTACAAAGTGTTGGCGTAAATCAGCCTTACATTTGCCGATAATGGGCACCTCCATGAAGTCAAACAGAGGGTATGGTTCTCTGATCGCGTCGTTGTCGTACACATGCACATTATCTCTGGACCCACCAAGCGTCCAATGAATAATGGAGTGTAATTACCCTAAACCTCCTTTTGCTACCTCAGTTCTTTTGTATTACATTTCACTTTTCAAACTGTAACCTGACACTCCAGCGCATCACAATAAGGTGTTCCCCAAAGCTGTATCATGGTGTTTGACTATGTGGCCTGAAGAGGTGGCCATTATCTGCCTCATCAAGCCCGCTTACATAATACCAGAGGGGAAGATCCACGGTTTGAGTGCCGTGCACAGGCATTTGCTTGACCCTGAAGGTGTAAGTCAATCTGAGTTTATTAGGTCAACATTTATCTTCTCTGAAAGAAGGCAATAAAATAATTTCAGAGCCTAAAAAAATCACCTGGTTGTTGATGAACTTTAATCGCTAAAAACAAATGATTTCCCACAGTTACACTATTGGACTTCTTCCATGGTAGTATGTACAAGATGATCCATAAAAACTAAGAATGATGTTGACGATAAATGTTGAGTTGGTTTAAGAGATTGTCACAAGAAAGGCCAAGATGTTTGAATAATAATCAGATCAATAAAAAAAAGTCTGGAAAATGATCCTTTTGATTTAAAACTTTTCAGATTACAAGAGAATTGTAACATTCAAGCAGAGATGTACAGTCATATTCTGTTTATCATATATATATAAAATATTCAAATGCAAACATAGATCATATGAGCATTTCTTTTTCCTAAAGCATCAGCAAATCTGTTGGAATCAACAAAAAAAGCAGAATTCGCATTACATCAGTGCATCAGAACTGCAGATCCTGAACTGCCTGCGTTTGATGAAACTTTGAGAAATATCCAGTCAAATTTGTCAGCTGAATAATTTACTGTTGTAAGATAAGCTTAAGTCTTGAGGTATATTAATCAAGAACTGCTGTGTGTGTGTGTGTGTTTTAAAAACAGAAGACTCTTTGTGTTCACTGTGTCTCCCCAGCACCTGGAGGAGGTTTGCTACCAGTTATCTCTGTTCTGCATGCCAACAGAGTTGTAAAGTGTGTGAACCACCTTGACCTTGTGTTGAATAAATGCAGCAGCAGAGGAAAAACGGACAGAGATTGTTCAGAGAACGCTAAGAACAGCACTTTGTTCGTGTCTCTCCCTGCTATAGCTGGAAAAAGAAGCTTCAATCTTGCGTCTCTTCATTTTGTGCAGACCTGGGTTCACATGAACTTTATTTAGCTCAAAGACTGTGTTTTAAACCTAACAACTGTTTGGATGAGTTGTTGTTAAGGATGACTTTGCTCCTTTCTTTGTCTCAATTGGTGTCAAGTGAGCTTTAATAGTCAGCCACAGTGAAGAGTCATCCTCCATGACCAACGGTCACTCAACATCTGAGAAAGATCTTCATGGAACAGATTTTTGGAAGAGCTAGGTTTAAAACTATTTTATTCCAATCAAATCAATGAAAGATGCAGTTTCCAGACATCAAATCCATTCTTGCAAAATAATTGGGAGTGTAACGATTACTCAATTAATCAAGTAATTGATTTATTCAACCAGATGGATCTGTCAGAGGCATCAGATCACATCGGATCATTCAAAATGAACCAAAATTGACTTTGAATTAGATCAGCAACCATAAATTATGATTTGAATTGAATCATTGTTAGAATAACTCTTTCACCCCAATTATTATTTTGGTCCTTTTTAAATTAAAAAAATGAAACTTTCAATTTTGTTCATTTTTTTAAATTGAAAATTGCTTGTTGTAACCAAACACAAATGGAAATGTGTTCCAATGTTAGACAAATGAATCAATATTTAATGGAATTGTGTTGAATCTAGAATTAAATTCTGTATAAATCAAATCAAATAAATTCTTAAATCTGGAATAGATGCTCAACCTTAACAGTGTTACACAAAAAAATTGTAAATATATGTTTGTTTGTTTTTCCATTATTTTAAATCATACATTTTGACTCTGTTTTACTTATTGGTTTATTTTATTTGTTTATTTACATCATTTCAAATTTATTTATTTTTAATTTTGATATTTTTTCATTTAGTTTTTATATTTTTGGCTGGTGTTTTATTTTATTTTTATATTTCTTTATTTTTTTCATATTTATTTCTGATTTTGTTTGCTGCTGTTAATTCCTTCTACCCAAAATGAAATAACAAAAAAATGTTACATTAACTTTAAAGCCCAAAAGAAAATAGTTCTTGGGTTCTCGAGAGTTAAAAAGAAAGATAATTCACAGAATTTGGTGTTACCTTAATGCCTGAACAAAACTCAAGTTTTAAACCAAAATTTTTTGTTTTAATTCTGCGTCCTAACAAAAAGACTTAATGCCATTTTGAAAAAACTGAAAAGATAAATTAAAAACAAGAAAAATGTCAGACCAGAACCCTGCAGTCTGACATAGACAGATGATTGTTGGGGAACCAAAAACATGCTGGCTGGATCTGTGACTTCCTCTGTGATCTCCTCTGCTGCTCAGTCATCTCACACTAAAAGGCGAGGACTTCCAGCCATCTCTGTGCTTCTCCTGTTGTGGTTCCCTCCTTCCGTCTCAGCTTCATCCAGGAGGATTTCTCAGCTCATCTGCAGCCTGACGTCAGGGATCCAGAAACAGCAGTCCAACACATTTAGCTCCTCCTCACCACAAACATAATGTGCGTGTTTTTGTCAACATTACTTCTTTATTATTACTATTTTTAGCTCCTCTAATCATAACAGGAATGTGACTGATGTTTAGTGACTTATTGATTGTTTGTGTCAAAGCAGCGCTGATGGTTTGGGATAATTACTGTTTTACAAACTTCACGGAGAAGCTTCTCCTTTTCCTTCCAAGTGTTTTGATCATTTTCATCCCCTCAGCTGTTTTGTTCAGCTCACATGACGAAAGCAAGGCGCTGGTTGGCGTACGCTGGCATGCGCCTCGTGTTAGCCGGGAAATTCTGAGAGGTGTTAATGTCCCGTCACGCCCCGCTCTTCCTCTTCTCTCCTCATTGTTCTTCTCCTTCATCTGCCCCCTCAACCCTCTCTGCCAGCTCCCATAGCAGACAGAGGCGGGAAACTCTGGGGTGTAAAAAGGAAAAAAAATGCAAACTATAAAAGTTCGATTACAAGGACTGACAGCCCAGGCTGTAAGAGCACGTGAAAGACGAGTGACTGAGTTCAGAGCTGTGAAGTGATGTTACAACAACCAGGAGAAGAACTCCAACCTCTGTGACCACGTGAGCCATGTGAGGCTTTGCTTGATCAGCTCAGTTCAGATGCTACAGTTAATAACAAGCAGCTCAGAAAGTCTACAAGAAATCTTGATGAACCAGATCTCTTTTAACACTTTGAAAGCTCCCTGCAGGAAATGTTGCTGTTAAGAAACAAACCTCACAGAAAAACACAGATTTATTGCCCTGAAACGGCCTGAACAGCATGGATCAAATACATATACAGTATTTTTGGGAGAAGAATCTTGTTACGTTCCAAAATGTTTTCATTTCCTCATCCTGTAGATACGTTTTTCCAAAGTGACTTATTTAAGGCAGACAAAAATTTGGTCAGAGGTGTTTCAAACTGATTCAAACTGTCCATTTTGGTTGCTCCACATCGAGGTGTGGAAGCTACACTGTGCTGGCCTGAGTTGTCCATTTTGGAGGTCATTGGAGAACGGAGTAATGCCTTAATCGCAACTGCCATTATGGGTACAGGCCGTCTGCTGGCAAAAAATGGACAAACCTGTACAGAGCACGCACGTGACCCGAAAGGCCATAGTCAGTTCAGTGAACCCATAGAGCCAAAATGCTCATGCACATTTTTTCTATGGTCATAGGTCATAGGTGATAGGTCATAGTTAACGCTAATACAACATGTAAGTCATTGTGCAGTTTTTGTAAAAAATCAGTAGAGGTCCCCCAACTGACGGTGACGTGTCATAAAAGGTTTTTCTGGGAAGATCACGACTTAAGGCTTGTCATCTAAGTAGAGACCTTCTTCAGATAGCCAGGAAGGCGGAATGCCTTGGTAAAGACATCTGATGTGAAGGACAGAAAAAGCTGTATGTCATGTGCAAAGAAATAGATGAATGATGGAGCGTAGACCACGAGGAGCAACTGTGCAGCATGATCATTTCTGGGATGCTTCTTAAAAACATGAGGAACACTCAACTCAGTGGCCTAGTGGAAGAGTGTCTGGCCTGCAACTGTTAGGTCGTATGTTCAATCTATGGTCACCCCAAAGACTCTAAAACTGGGACCCTACGTCTCCCTACTTGACACTCAGCATTAAGGGCTGGATTGGGGGGGGCTAAACAACCAAATGGGTCCTGAGCATGGCTGTGGCTGCAGCTTACAGCTCCCCCAGCATATGGGTCAAATCCGGAGAACAAATTTCGCACACCGAGGTGTGTGACTGCTAATGGGACTTTAGATCATGCAAAGATCATACTGTTGGTGAAACTTTTACTGTTGGAAACATTAACATCCAATCGTTGGCATCAGAGCTTCTGTGTAGCTCATATTGAAGGATGATGGTTTTCAAAGGTCTGCTTTGACACGTGGGCGGTCACGTGTTTGCAGAGCTGTGAACGCTGCATGTGCAGCGGTCAGCATTGTAGTGGGTTTTTTATGGGAAAAATGTGCTTTTGCAGACAGTGGAGGCTTTCTGTTGCATGGCTGTGAATAGTCAGCTTTAAAGGTTGTGGTCAGCCAGTTCTGAGTCCTTTTCTTTGAACTTTTCATGAGACGGTCATGTCCGACGGGTTGGCATGGCACAGTCAACTTACATAATGAACCATAAAAGCAAGACTGGCTTAAAACTGATTGTTTTTATATTTCTGTTCCTACTGTAAACTTTAAAATAAAATCCTCTTCCTCTGTAGAAGTAAATGATGATGCAGGTACACCAACATTTACACAATCCACCTGTAAACATGTGTTTCAGAGGCTGCATTTGGGAGTCAGCATTCTTCAGCTCTTGACCTTTATGTAGCAGAGGGTTCATGCTAGCAAACTCATGCCTCCACATGTGTCTGACTTGTAATTAGCCTCATGCTCTGGTCTGTATGGCATTTTAATCAATGTTTCTATATATATATTCATATAAACTGGCCTATCAACCTAAAGTCCTCGGAGGCCGCTGTCTCTCTTTCTGTCTTTGACCTCAGCGACCTTCTGCTGGTTTTTCCAGTCTGTGGTTTCTTCATCCTTGCTTCATCTTTCTCCTCTCCCCTTAAATGAAGTGCTGGCGGCCTCCCTTGTTGACTGCACTGAAATGATGAACTTGTTTCTGTTTTACTTAAATTATTTCAGTCAAAGGGACAGTTTGGAGATGAGAGCGTTCAACATGTCAGAGTTTGCAGAGTTTTATACCTCCATGCTGGAGGTGAGCCCTGAGCACACCAGTGCAGGTGCTGGTGAGTTTATGGACTAGTGCTGGTTGTAAAGAGGAAGCTGCTGGTTTTTCATGTTTGCTCTAAAGGGGAAGAGCCGCTTTGAAGCGGACTCATGCACACAAACACACATAGAACCACATCCATTCACTGTCAAGGCTGTGACAGAGGGGGCGTGTCCTGCGGCCGTCGTGGGTGTGTTTGTGGTCAGAGTGACACTATAAGACGCTGACAGGTACTCTGGCTTTTCCATTCAGAGACACAGATGTGTGGCAACTTCAGAGATAATTTTAGTCTAGCTTGTGTAAATCTTTGAGTTGGGTAGATCACTTTTGAACTAAAAAAATATATTTAAGTTTTTATTTTAGTTTAATCAAAGTTCAGTTTAAATCTCTCAAGTATTTTTTGTTAGTGCAGCTCCTAGATTGCAAAAGGCTTATTTGAGTTTGGTCCTGATTCAGCATTTGTAGCTGTTGAGCATCTTAGCAAAGTTGCCACAGCAACAGTGTCATTTAGCTCCAAGCTGGGGTAAGTATACTGCTCAGTGTTTTCTCTTTTCTGTTCTTGTTTCTTTTTCCCTCCTTTTCCAACATTTTTTTGTCTACAATTATCTGATCTGTTTGCAGCACAATGAACATTCCTGTGAGAGGCGCAACAAAAAAAAAAACAGTAAAAGTTTTCAACCATTAATAACATAACAGAAAAGCTGTTTTATTTGGCGTGCAGGGTTTCTTTTGATCCTGCAGGAGCTGAGTGGCTTAGTTCACCTCCTATAACTGTGGGGGGCACAGCATCATCTTATCTCCTTCATCGAAAGGCTTAATCCATTCACACTTTCTGTCAGTCATTCATTCATTTCCAGTCTGAAGGTCTCACTCCTTCAACTGTAAAGCTATGGAGGTTTCACTTCCTGAAGCTGCTCTTAAAGCGCAGCAAAGACACAAAAAAAAGTTGGTGATGATGAGAAACAAAGACTTTTTTAATGCAGATGAATAATTACGGAGCAAAACAATTTAAAAAACTTTAATTAAAATATTCTTGAAGATGACAGCGCTGTTTTGGTGTTCTCTGTTTTTGTGGAGAAAGTGAGACTGAGTTTGCAAACGTTGCTGAGGGAATCACAGCATGAAGTGCTTCTGCGGTCCGAAAATAGCTGCGGGGGATCCCGGCTGCATTCACAGCTGTGCAGAAAGAAAGCCCTTAGTCATGTTAAACACTATTTTCAGCTTTTGAAATGCCCCCTTCCTTTCTGTTCTTACTACTCTCAGAAAAATGACTCATGTGTTTTGGGGTTTTTTTTTGCCACGTGAGTGTGTGCACGGTCTTACAGGTGTTTGTATGAAAACATGATGCACGTAATTGTGTTATTAAATGGAAAACATCTGATGTCACCTCCATGCTTCAAAACTTCAGAACAATGAGGCAGCGAAGAGGAAAAGGTTGTTATTAACAAAGTTCTCCTCTTATAGATTATATGAACATAGAAGAGTTTCCTGAAGAAGATGAAGAACCACCTTTGCTGCTCAGCTCTCGTCCTTCTTACAGTACGTATGTTCATAAATCTTGTCCGGATGTGCCATGGGGGGGGTTTACCATTTGCTAAAATGAGCTCAGTTTCTAGCAGATGTTTGGCTGTGGTGGATCAGAGCCAGTGCCATGCACGTGGGCAGAAGGATGTGAGTGTCTGCAATGCCCTGCAGGCCAGGAGCCTTCAAAGGTGAGACTCATTCATCACTGTTGACAAATTGATTGTAATAATCTTCAAGGCAGGGAACCTGCATGTATGAACCTTTAAAGTCCCACTCTTATCATCTTTTGAAGTGTTTCCAGTAGTTTTTAAATCATGATAATGCGAATTTTAACCAAAATCTAAAAACCTGTGTTGTTTTTTAGGACATAGTTTCTGCAGAGTGGCAAAAATTCACCTCTGAGTTGTGGGTGGGGCTGTTGGTGCTGAGCAACCCAACCCTCCTACCCCTCCCCATTGCTAAAAGCTCAGAGCAGGCAGCTTGTGGCCCGTCCAGCGTATTTTTCTACTACACAAATAAGATCTTTTTCAAACAGAATTTTTTGTTCTAATCCTGATTAGAGAAATAGATACTCAAATGCAATTTTAAGCTCAATTTTTTCTTTATATATGTCATGCGTCTTAAGAAAAATGAGTGAAAGATGAAAGACAAGGAGCGACCAGATATGATTTCATGTGTTCTTTTTCTCCTCTACAGGCCTGTGAGAAGATACAGACTTCAGCAGAAGAAGTGCAGTGTCAGCCGTGTGCATCTGGGAGCTTCTCAGATGCTCTGAACGCTGAGCTCTGTCGCATGCACACGATCTGCGAGACCCTCGGCAGAAAGGTTGTGATCTCTGGAACCACTGTCTCTGATGCTGTCTGCGGAGCCTGTCTGCCCGGGTAAGAACTGCTTCTGTGCAGCTTCGCATGCATTGAGGGTTTCAGTGAGGATTTATTCCTTTAAGTTCCTCTCTGCACATTTTGAAAAACATTTTTATTTTCTTTTTGCAGGTTTCACTTCATTGCGGCAGACCAGACTGCTGCTCACAGTCTCTGTCTAAAAGGTAAGCAAGCTTTTACATCTTCATCTCACCTTTCAGCCAAATTTTCAACACATCTCACCTTTTGGTCCTCCTCCTCCTCTTAGCTGATTCGCATGTGAGGATGGTCCGCACAGTTGGGAAAGGTCCATCCAGCGGAGCCGGATTGGTGAACAGCACAGTGGTTCTCAGCGCAGAGGAGAAAACCACTGAGTACGCCGTTTTTGCACTGGTGCCCGTCTTCTGCGTGATGGGCTTGCTGGGAATCCTCATCTGCAACATCCTGAAGAAGAAAGGCTACAACTGCACCGCAGAGAAGGAGGGAAGAGATGAAGAGGCTGCCACACCCGAGAAGGAAGGTGAGAAACTGGTAACAGAGGAATTAGTTACACATATCTGGCGAGTAAGACCAGACTCAAGTTGTAAAGGGAAAAAGGTCAGAGAGAAATGGAAGAAAAGAAATAGGAATCTGCAAGAATCAACCTTACAAATATCGAATCCCTTAAATGTCTCTTTTGTGTCATCTGGAAGACTTCTTGTGGTCGTTTGCAGAAAACAAAAAAAAAAAGATTTTTCTGGAATGAAAGAGAACTTCCTGAGTGGAATCTGAGCTGCCGCTGGTCGGGTTCTTAATCTTGTTTAGGTCACAGTATGTTTGCCTCAGTGTGGTTCTGCCAGCAGCGATTAGGTCAAGTCTTGTTCAAATGACACGTCGGTACGTGTTCGAGATCCTGAGGGTTTCAGAGGATTTAACTACCAAACGGTGAAAGTGCAGCAAAAAGGCATTTGTGTTTAAATTGAATGACTGTTCAACCTCAGAAGCAACTTGTCATATTTAAGTGTAACTGGGTCACTTTTACAGTTTTCTGCTGCTTTTTCCAGGAAGTCTGTCCATAGCTGGCAGCTGCTGCTGTTTAGAGTGTAAGCTTAAAGGGATTTAAAGTACCTGATGCCAGCGGGTCAGGTGTGTCAGAGCCCAGCTGCAGCCTCAGCAGGTCAGGTCCTCTGTGGAGAAAGTGTTGACGTTCGTTCCCTTCTGTCACGCAGCCTGCCTCATTGGTTAACTTCCATAAGTCAAATTACTAAAGGATTTCTATGGAATCAAATCAGGATCAGATTCAAATAAAGGAAAACCAGGTTATAAATATTAAAATAAAACACGAACATTTGGAAACCGTTTTAAATTCGTAAGTAGACATCGTAAACTTGAAGGAAATAATGAAAAGTTGAAAAAAAACAATTGTAAATTTGAAACTTGAACTAAAATAACTAGAACTGTTACTAAATAAAATATAATGGTGATTTGTAACAGCTGCTGTTTTTTGGTTTTCTCCCTCTTTGCATTCAGTCCTCAGTTTACCGTTTCCAGTCAGACTCCAGAGTTTTACGTGGGGGCAAGGCTTTGAGCCAGCCTGCTAGCGGGACATGATTGACATCAGCTGATAGAGTTTCTGGTGATGTCTTTCTGCTCCCTCGTCTGATTTACCAAACTTTGGATTGGTGTCTCGGCTCCCTGTTCTAAATGTCAACATGGGAATCATGTCCCAGTAGCCAAATGGCTCAAAACCCGCCCCCACATAGAATAAAGATCAACACCGAAAAAGAAAAATCTGAATGGAAACTGTAAATTGAGGACTGAAAACAAAGAAGGAAAGAAACAAAACAGTAACAATAACAGCAGCAGTCATAAATAAAAGTTTTTTTGCTTTGCTAATTAAAATGAAATTTGGTAATTTTCTGATGTTTAATATTTCTTTCAAAGTTACATTTTTTTTCTCAATTGCAAATTTTTTATTTTAAATATTTCTTTCAAGTTTAAAATATATTATTTTCCAATTTACCTTTTTTATTTCAATTTTTTTTTCAATATTTCTATATTTATTTAAGTTTACAATCTGTACTTTTGAGTTTAAAGCAGTTTTATATTTTTTTCTAATTTAAAATCTGTTTTTTCATTCACTTCATTCTGATCCTGATTTGATTCTATAGATTTCCGTCAAAGTAAAGCCATGGAACTTAAAACCTAAATATTAAGGGTTTCTTTGCTCTTTTTGCCTCTTTGTTGTGAAATCTGGTCTGTTTTTGTAACCATTTGCGAGCAGCGCACTCATTTCTGCCTCTGACAGTTTCTTATGTTTCCCTCCTGTCTCATGGAAACGCGACACCATCCCTCTTTCCAGCTCTCATTTCCCAGACAGATTAATAATTTAGGTCCTCTCTTCATTGTTGATGTCCTTGTGTGTTTTTTTTGTGGTCAGGGTTTCTGACTCTTTGCTGTAATAATACTAAAGTTTCAGAGATGACATGTTAGATTCTGATCTAAAAAAATCGGACTGATTTCTTCTGAACTTGATGGAAAATGGAAATCAAGAAAGTTCTTGTTGAAAAATCAGATAAACTGGATCGATGTTTCATTAAAAATAATTGATTCTTAAAATGATCAAGGCGTTCAATCCTTATAATTAGAGAAGAAATGCTGCAATTTTTTAGGATCTAATCATCATCTTCACTCATTCTCCTCCAACACCACTCAAGAGGCAGCATTTAAATACTGAGTCAGTGTGTTTGGTTCAAGGAAGGGGAAATTTTTCACAATAAAAGCAAGAAAAGGAAAAAAAAATACAATTCTAAGAATGAAGCTGTGGTTATCTGGAGTTTTTCTGGCTTTGGTCTCCTCCTGAAAGGCTGCTGTTTGTCCTGCAGCTCGAGCTGAGGTTTTTCCATCACTTTTCTTGTCGCCCCCACCTCAGAGGAAACACCCTTGGGGATAAATTACAGCGAAGCAAGCTTGATTGGTGCACTGAAATCAAACCCTGGAGTGGCAGCTCTGACGGAGAAACTGACGGAAGCACAAATGGAGTCAACTCTTTTCGGAAACTGAAGCAATAAAACTCACGTCACTGTCAGAAGAAAAAACACGTTGATTCCTGAAGAAAAGAAAAGTTTAAACAGTGATGGATCAGCATAAAGATTGATAGGTGGAGATGTGTGCATTCATCCTCGTGAATGAATTCTGTTTTATTCAATAGAAGTAAAAAGACAGCGTGTCTAAAGGACTGAAGTCATCAGATGATGCAGGAACACATGAAACTGATGCTGTTGTCCTCACAGACAGAGCTCTGTTGTAAACACACTACTGACTAACGCTGCAAACGCATGCTGTTGCATTGAGCAGCGCCTGACTGTATCACATGGTGTGGGGGGGTTGTCCTGTGCATCACACCACGGCAGAGTGAATGTAACTGCTGAGTAAGCATGTTTCAGCTTTTGTGTGTCCACAGCTTTCCCGGTTTGAGATGGCAAGGCCGTCACTCACATTCATTCTCTGCTGTGCTGTTGTTCGTCTTTGTGTTTCATTCAGACGTTAATGGGGCATAATGTTCCCGTTCCTGCACCGTCTTTCAGTGAAAAGACTACACCCAGGGTAGTTGTGATCCATGCAGATCTCCTTACACACCTGTTGGAAATGACTGAGGAGGTCAGATGTGGTCACATGACCACAAGACTCAAGGCTTCTGGGTTTTTACCGTCACCAACTGAGGATTAAGAGTGACCCCTGATTGTTTTCAACTCTGAGGTCAGACAGAAATGTGGAAAATTAAGTTCATAAAGATGTACACCCGGTGCAGGTAATATTAGTATAAAATGTTGCCACAGATAGAAAAAGAAAACTAAAACTTGGTGAAGGAGACATATGGAGGTGACACAGGTTCAGCGCAGTGGCATCAGCCTGGTGGTGGGTGTGTCACTGTCAGTGCATGCGTCACAAATTTTGAAAGGTGCTGACTAACTCACTGGTTGGAGAAAATGAATGGATGAGGAAGTGGGGTGATCTCCATGGTCATATAATTTGTTGACCGCGTTCATTTTGGTGTAAAAGGTCTGTCACACCTGGAGTGATCGTTTTTGTTCTTCGTTTGGGCTGTATGGATTGAAAACCTTCAGATGAAAACAATAAACACATCGCAGCGGACCGAAGCTTTGGAGTTTTTGTGGAACGCGCGTCAGACAAAGCAGCCGGAGTTTAGCCCACGTTGGCCCTCAACACAGTTTGGTGTGATTCTGTATTTAACCACTTAACCATTGAATTTAAACAGACTGTCCTCTGTATTGAACCACCTGGTGGTTACTAGATGAACTGCAACCGGTAGCTGTTGGTTTTTTTTTTTTCTTTTTTAATGAGGTTTAACTTGGAAGTAGGGGCCATGATTGGCTCACTAAACTTTGGTTCTTCTCTAACAATTTAAATATTAAAATGTATATTTTTTAAGTGATGATCACAGCAGTAAACTGACAGAAAGTCTAAAGTGATTGATAGAGTTGATGGATGGCTGTATGGATGAACGAATGATTTAGTGGATTGTTGGATGAATGAATGAGTAGATAGATGGATAAGTGTTTGGATGGATGGATAGCTGATAGATTGTTTGATGATAGATAGATGAAAAATGGATAGATGGGTTGGTGGATGAGGTTTAGAGTGAAAAAGTTTTTTATTCCCAGATTGTGAAACCCCAAACAAAATGTTTTCCCTCGTAGATCCTCACAACCAACTTGAAGTTTGCCATAAAAACATAATAGTTCACAGAAAAATCTGAAATTCTAACAAAGGTTAAGTTTTTCTGAAGGTAATCTGATATTTTGGGGGCTTTAAAGTTGCTGAGTTGGGATGTATTTGGATAGGAAATTGGGTTTTCTCAGCTGAGCATGTTGAAATAATCTGTCTCGCTGTGCTGGACCTCTGTGTGTAAAATCCTCTCCACCTTTGGGTTCATTTTCAATTGAGCACCAAGCTGAAGAGTTATAGATTTTCTGTCAAGCTGGATTCATTTGCCTTTGATTTTCCTGTCTGTCTGCAGGTAACAGCTGCCTCCACATGTCTGATGAGGTGAACGAAGACACCATCAGTGTTCTGGTCCGCCTCATAACCGAGAAGAAAGGTGCGTTTATCCACACATCATTAGCACAGGGTGATGTTGTCTCAGGTGGAGATGATCACATGACCGTCACTGAAGGTCACACACCACCAAAAAACCAGCCCTTTGTCCTTTTCCTTACTCAGCAGCTCTCAGATTGCTGCGATTCATGCGTTGTAGTAAACAGCGGCGCAGACTTTTGCAGACTGGAGGTCCTGCAGTTCACCTGACTCTTGAAAATACTCTGCAACCAGTGTTTTGAGTTTGGACTTGTGTGCGTTTCAGAAAACGCTGCCGCGCTGGAGGAGCTGCTGCTGGAATACGAGAGCAAACAGATGAGCAAGGGCTCCTCCATCAGGTACGCCACCACAAACCGCCAATCATGTCACTGAGGTCACTGCTGACGAGAAGGAAAGGAAAGTTTGAAGAAAAGGTTTGGAGAAATGGCAGCCAGTAAACAAATTAACTCACTTGTGGAAAAAAACATGTTTTTGCAGGTTTGGGTCCATTTTTTTTCATCAGGTTGAACAGATGAACTCAAAGTAGCTTTATAATATTTATATTGCAGTAAAACAACTTAATGTAATTCTTAAAATTCCTATTTAAAATGTTTTGGTGAGTTCAGACTACAGTGGAGGCTTCTGCTCACTTGGGAACAGTCTCTTGGTGGTGACAGTTCCGCAGGTCTGAGGTGAGCGCGCTCACTGACAGCTGTCTGGTCATGTGACTTAAGCAGACGGTCTGCTTCTTAACTCGCTAGCTGTCACATGTGCTGAAAGTCAACAGCAGGGTTGTGGCGTTTAAAGTCAGAATATAATCTATTAACTCGTAGTAGTCCGAGTTCTTTTTGATATTTTTTTTCTGCTTTACAACTTGCTCCATTAATTTATCCTTAAAACTGTGTTTTTGACCATGCATCTTGTTAGTCTTGTTATCTTTAGTTTTTATTTCTTTACATAATTTTTCCACAATGAGTCTGAAACTGTCCAGAAAGTCAAATTGTCAAAATGAGATCAAATGTTTTCATTGAACAAAAATCAAACTCATGGAGACAAAATAAAAATCTAGAAATCCAAAAACAAAACAAAGACAAAATCAGAACAGTGTAAAAGAAAGTAAAAAAAACATCCAAAGCTTCACTCTCAGAACTCTGCCATGTTTATTTTAACCCAAAAATTTCAAAGCTTAACATTTTTCTGAAGCCTTCAATTTAATTTTGAATTAAAACTATAGTAATGCAGGGGGGTGGGTGTCATTCCTATGTCATTGTAAATAACTGATGTCATCAAACTGAAGGATGAGTTCAGAGATTTCTGACTGAAGGATATTAAAGCCTTAGTCACAAATGCCCTTAATAAAAATAAACAAACCTGTACGAACAAAACAAGAAACGGATTTTCTTTCTGCAGGACCAGCTTGTGCATCTTTGATAGTTTTGGCTGCAGAATAAGCTTTCCTTCCAGCATGTTCTCACACGTGAGGTCTGGGAACGTTTCAGTTGTGTGCATGTTTGGCAGACACAGGCAGTTCCCTTCATCTCTTTTGCAGGAGCGTGAAAACAAACCAAATTGTTGATGAAACATCTTAAGGCTCCTCTGCTGGACTTTGTGAAGGACCAGAATTATCCTTCAGAGGATTTAGCTGATAAAAACTAATCCCCCCCCCCCTTTCTGGTTTGTCTTTCACCCCCCAGGTTCCCGGTGCTGTCTCCTTTGTCCACGCTGTGCTCCCTCCCCAAGCCTTGCCCCCATCACTCCCACCTTCACACTATCTCCGGCCTCTCCGGGCTGGCCCCCAAACACGGCTACCGCTGCTCCCGCTGTGCTCACAAAAAATGGCCCGCTGTTCTTATTCCCCCTCTGGATACCCTGAAGGAGCCCCTGAAGACTCCCCACACCCTCAACCTGCCCTCTCTGGACACTCCCATCGACCAGCAGAAGACCCCCCTGCTAGGGGGGGTGTTGGTAGACACAAACCATGCCCCAACTGTGCCAAAAGCTGTACAGGACAAGGTGGATGGGAGCCAAGCGACGGAGAGGAAGGAGGCGGAGCCTGCAGTGTTATCTGTGGGGAGGTGAGCTCAACCCCCACAGGAGTAAAAAGTTGCACAACCAAAACCACACAAACACTGTAAACTAGCACATTTATACCAAAAATTTGAACAGTTTTACTCCACAAAAGGGAAATTTACCCCCAAAAAAGAACATTTTGGTCATAAATTAAACAAAGAAATAAATGAGAAAGATTTTTTTAAATTCCAACACATTCACTTTAACACATCCAAACCTAAACAGCTTTTCTCTTTGAAGTTTGAAATTTATTTAAGGAAATTAGAAACTTGTCAACAGTCAAATTGTACCCACTGACTTCACTTTATCTCCAGATTTCAAGTTGCTCACATCCCTGAGCAGAAACCCATCACCACAGAGAACAAGACCTCCTCCCTGGAGTACAGGAACTCCTTGTTTGGGGGGAAACCGTTCTGCTCCTCGGCTGCATCATCTGCTTTCAGAAGGTAACATGACTGATCCAGCGTCATCTGACCATCATTTCAGCTTAAAATTACATTTCTGAGTATTTCTTCATTCAAATGGTTGTGAATCAGCAGATGAAATAATGCGGTTTGAGAAAGATCATAATTGTGTTTTAATAAATACTCTGGGTGGGCCACAAGCTCCCTGCTCCGCTCCATTCTGATGCATGACTAGATTCATGCACGTCTTTGTTTTCCTCAACTGAGCTGGTATCTGGCTCCAAACTGTATGGCTGAATAGCGATATACCAATATTGCTCGCCATTTTTGTTGCACCGCTAATGTTGGGTTGGGGTATGTCAGAGGCTGTAAGCTAGTGGGAAAGCATGTAAACAGAGAGCTCTCAGTGGAAGGGGTTTTACATTGCTCTGCACCTACAGTCAACTCGAATTTCGACTAAACTACTGCCGCTCTGCAGAAACTATGTCCTAGAAAACTAGACGTTTTTCCATTTTGGCTAAAAACTGCATCATCGTAATTTTTAAAAAAAAACACTGGGAATGCTTTGAAAATAGATCAAAAGATGTTCGGAGCATTTGATCAATCTGAAAAATCCAATTAAATGATGAAATGTGCTTTATGGTTCCATGTTTGTCTCTCCAGATGAAGAAACTCAACAGAAGCTGCTACCTTGATGAAGAAAACCGCGTTGAACAATGACCATCACGATGAAAATGTTTCACAGAAGCCCAAAGCTCCCTCAGCTGGAAGAGGTTCTATTTATGTTATAAAAGGAACATAACTGTATTTATTAGGAAAGATAAAGCTTTTTTTTCTCCAGTTGGACACCAACCTGCTTTAAAAAATCTGTGGGACAAAATTCTCTACAATCTTTATATCAGCAGACATTCAGGTATAGAAAGTTACAAAAAATCAGTAAATTCAGCAGCAAACATGAACAGATTTGACTAATTTATGATCAGATGCTTTAAAAAGTTTTGATTGAAGAGCAAAGGGCCTCAGCTTGTCCCCCAACTTTGATCGAACCAATCCTGCTGATGAGTGGGGGCAGACCTGTAAGAAGCTGAATGGAGTTTTTTCTGAATCTCATGCTTTGGGGTTTGTTATCAAAAGTTCAACTGTAGCCGCACAGTATTTCTGATGATTTCTACCATCCTGGGGTTCCTCTCAGAACTTCATGTTACCATCTGTTTCTGTGGACATCTTTATTGTGCATGAAAGTATGGACAGAAGTCCAGTTTTTCAGGGCAGACAGTATCTACCACACACCAACTGTATCAGGCTCCGCCACGGCCGGCTAATACTTTGGCATTTCAACCTTTTTAACGAAAGTCAAACGTCTCACATCTGCATGAGCCATCCTGCTTACCATACCAGATCTGCTACAACTTTCAGCTTCTTGATCCGTCAGCTTTTATGTTCTCTGGTTCAGCCAACACTTGGTGACATCTCACAGATTGCAGTTATTTATGATCAAATGTGCAAAAACAGAGATTTTATAAATCAACACATGTAAATTCTTGTAAAAATGTAAATATATCTGTACATAAGATGACACTTTCTTCTTTATTTTGCAACTTTTTAGTGGACAAAACGTACGGTGCCCTGCACCATGGGGCGGGGGGCATTTATGACAACTCAGATACATTCACTAAACCACCTGACATTTCACTTTAACAACACGCTGAACAAATTCACACACAAAGACGTACATTATTCATAAATATTAAATAGAGCTAAAGTTGGACATTTATTCACATCCATCAATATTTAAAGTATTTACAATATTTAGACTTTTTATAAACTTATTTCTGATCATCCTGTTAAAGGAACAGCAGGTCCATCGATCAGGATATTTAAAGGTTCAAGTTATATCTTTTCATTTAATCTAGACATAGATTGGACTGTAGTTACCATTTAATGTTTATTTAATTGCATTTGTGGGAGTTGTTATCATAAAATGGCAATATGGTTTTTGTTTGAAGTTTATACTCTGGAAATAAAAAAGAAGAACTTTTTAAAATATCTTTCTGTGTGCTTCTCTTGTCTTTAACACTTCTACTGTATCATACTTTGTGAATGAAACAAACAAACAAACAAACAAACAAAAAAAAACAGGTCCAAAAGCTGTTTTGGATCCATTTTTGCTGGTAAAGTTCAACACTCTCGCCCCCTAGTGGTCATTGTTTTAATCTAGTACCGAACAGCTGAGTTTAACTCCATTGAAACATTTTTCTTTTACTTTGACAAGTAAACTACTGAGAATTTTTCTGAATGCAAAAGAAAGAAATGCTTCAAAGGTGTGATATAAAACTGAGTAACATAGGTATCTCATATGTTAATGTTAAGATGTTGGGACATAAAGTAGGCATAAATGCAGACTTTCAAAAAGGTCACGAGGTTGTTTTAAACAGCTACGCACAAAAACAACCTTTTATAGTTTATATAAAAGTATGTTTTACTTAAAATACTGCGGTATACTTTTAACCCAACAAACTGTAAAGTCTGGGAACAGATCTGCTTCTAGTCATGAATTTATGGTGCAAGGTTGTTTACTTTTGAAGACAAGTTCATTTCACAATCTGTGACGTAAAAGGGATTTTTCAAAAAGCTATATTTGTACTTTAAACATAAAGAGTTTCTCTGAGTTCATGCTGGTTTGCTGGTTTTGACTTGATGAAACTTAATGGGAGTCACTTCCAGAAAGAGGATGTTTTCCTCCACATACTGAGCTTTTGACTCAGATTCACGTTGTGACATTTGGTTTGGGTGAAGATGGTCTGTTCTTCCTGATGAAACTGCTGCGGGTGCCCTGACCTGCCAGGAAATAAAGGATAGGGTCCACGCAACTGTTGGCGCTGGCCAAAGGCCGGGTCACCTTGTAGGCTATGCTGGAGGACTCCAGCAGACTACAGCTGACCTGAGGAACACATTAGAGTGTCACACCCAGCTTTCAAAGATTTAACAAGTGTTTGTTTAAAAAAAGTGGTTTCAGCCTTCACCTGTGTTGGATCCACCTGTCTCAGGTATCTCAGAGAGTAGTACAGACTCCGTGTGAGGTGGAACGGGAGGAAGCAGAGCATGAACGCAGCCAGCACGATGATGATCATCTTCACTGATTTCTGCTTTGTTCGTTGGGCTGTCAGACCTTCCCTTCCAGACCCCCAACCAGGCTCCAGGAGCTTCCGCACCATGAGGCCGTAGCACACCATCAACACCATGAAGGGCAGCGCAAACATGAGCACAGACACCACAGAGCTGTACAGGAGGAAGTCGTCAAAGAGCTCTGGGCTGGTGGTGTCGTAACAGATGATCTGCTCTGCGGTGGTACTTCTAACAGAGGAGGTTAGTCAGTACTTTCGTGAGACTTCAACGCACATAAGATTCAATCATCTTTACAGTGAAAAGTTACAGCAAAGACAGACTGAATCACCTTGTTCTAGAAAAGTAGAGAACCGGTCCCTGGCAGAACAGGACGCAGGCCCACACTCCCACCGATACCAGCCGGGCCTGACGAGCACTGACCCAGCTGAGAGAGCGCACGGGGAAGCAGATCCCCACAAACCGGTGAAGACTGATGCAGCACAGGAACAGAATGGAACCTGTCATGTCATGTGGAATCAGATTAAATATGCTAGAATGACATCTTCCAGATCGTTAAACAACAAATGTAGTCATCGAGCAGCAGAAAGGAAACTTTAAATAAAATCAAATATCCTTATTGACTGTGTGTGATGAATGTGTGTGTGTTGTCATCAGTAGTTGTGTTAGTGCTGCTATCAGTAGTGTAGGTTGGCAAAGAACATGAATCAGATCATCTTGGACAGTACTTTTGTCAGTACTTGTCTTGTGTGTGTGTTGTCAGTAGTTGCGTGTCCTTGTGTAGCCATAGGTTGCTGTCAGTAGCTGTGTGTTATTGTCTGTAGTTGTGGGTCCGTGTACTGTTGTCAGTAGTGCACCATAGAGGTTGGCGTAGAACAGGAAGCGGATCATCTTGCACAGTGGTTCGGTGAAGGGCCAGTCGTTCTCATCGGCGTAGTAGAAGATGAGAAAGGGCAGCGTGAAGATGTAGAGCGTATCACACATGGTCAGGTTGAACATGTAGATGGTGGAGGGCTTCCAGTGCTTTGTGCGGAACACCATCACGTACAACGCCGTGAAATTCAACGCCAGACCGATCACAAAGACCAGGGTGTAGCTGACTGGAAGAAGAATGAACTTAAAGTCCTCATTGAAGTGACAGAAATCGCTGTGGGTGGTGTTGTCCGTGATGTTCAAGCCTGAGACGTTCATGCTGGAAGTGGAAACACCTGAAGAACAAAGATGCCATGAACAACGGGTGAGAAATAGACTGCTGTTCACTCCATGTGGTGCTGTTTTCCACACAAATACACAGGGGTTGCAGGAAGTGACAAATACTATAAATGAATATTTATTGATTCTGAAATAAAAAAAAAATATTGATTGATTTCAAAATTCGGTGCTCTTAATATTTGATAAATGGAAAATACAAAAAATAATTAAACGTAAAACAATTTCTCATTGATTATTTGGCTATAAAATTATTAATTTAATTCTTTGTCACTATGAGCATCATACAGACTTATTCTACTGATTTTTGTTTTGTTTACATGTGGAGTTTGGTTTGTTTTCTTCAGAGATGTTGATCAACACTAAAGATCTTCCATTGAAGCAGATTGTTTCCTCAACTTAAAGGTGTGTCCAAACTCCCAAATGTATCATGGGAACCTAAAGAGATTACATTTCTGACTGTAATTCAAACAAACTTATTTGGATTATTTTTCATGATGTCAATCAGCAGATAGCCCATTAGAGGAATGACTTTTGGCTCAAGCCCAACTGTGTGGCGAAGCTCTCCAATCGCTCTGTCTTTACGTCTTCACAAACTCACTCAGGGGTTCCGTTTATCCGACAAGCTCAAGTTCAAATCAGTCATGCAGAAACAAACAAATCTTCACAACTGACATTTAAACTCACCAATAGATGACAGACTTACAAGGTTGACTGTAGAAGATAAGCTCTCGTTGTATTTCTAGTTTTTTATCCGTGTTTGTTCAGTTTTTGTCAGAAGTCATTTAGAAACTGTTGGATTGCTCAACAGACCCAGAGTCTAAACTGTCTTTTTAAAGCAGCGATATCCTCTGACCTGCTGTTAACCATTTATTGTTGAGCAAAAACCAGAGAAGTTCTGTTCAGAAAGGTTCAGATGAAGTTCCTTGCTCTGTAGGAGCAACGACTGACTTACTTCTGAGGTATATCTGACTGTGTTCCTGAGATGTTTGACCTGCTGGAAAGCGTCTTGAGGTAGGCTGGTTTGTCAAGCTGCAGCCTGCAAACCTCAACCTTGAGGCTCAGGTATCACTGGCTTCCAAGAACGAGCCAGGATTCACAGAACTGTAAACCACCCACACACCAACAATTTCACAGATTTATGGAGATGATTTCACGTAAAACTACAAGTTCCTCATTTTTTGAAGACCTTTATAACACATTTGATGGAATTTGCTGTGGAAGTCTTTGTGTAAACTTGAACTGGATTGATCACAATAATAAATCCTAAAAAGAAGTTTTTCTTTGTCCTGGGGGGTTAGACCAAAAGAAAAAATATTGTTCTAAAGGAAAAACCGTCCTGAATTCTCACAAATCCAGATGTTTTGCTGCCCAATAAACAATAAATATCAAGACTTCCTGTCCCTTTGTCACTAGGACTTTACTCTGAACGGGGTTGGTTGGGGCACAGCAAGTTCCTTTGTGGTAAGGTGTTGGGGGTTGCTCGTAAGGCAACCGGGCAGAATAGCCTGAGAGGGGTGTCTATTCTGTCAGGCACCCTAGTTGCCCCCTGTCTCCATCCCATGCGGACCTCCGCTGATTGGTGGACTAATGGGAACACTAACGCTGGCCCACCTCTGGGTCACGGTGGAGGCTTTGCTCTGGACTATTGGACAGTGGTGGGCCTTTCATCTGGGGTTGCTGGAATCTTCTACTGGAATCTGGGGGCCCGTCTTTGTGGCAGAGACTCTTTGGTGCCCTCTAGTGACAGAAATTTGTTTCAGGTTGTTTGGCGGGATAGAGGTTCTTATGGGGTGGGAGTGGGGGAATGGGTTGCGTGTGTGTGCGTGTGTGTCATGGGTATTTAGGGTTCACATCTTCTTCTTCATTCAGTAGCATCATGACACATTCTAGTAAAACACACTCACTTAAAACATCTTTCTGCACAAACAGATGTTTGTGTGTTTGCAGACATACCCGACATACAAATATGTGTGTTTTTGTGCAGATAGCAGTTGTGTGTGTGTGTAGTTGTGCGTGGTGGTGCAAAAGAGTGCAGGTCTTTTGTAAAGACATGTTGATGACATAAAGACCTTTAAGCTTTCATCAACTTTTTACAGAGTCGTTTAAAGTCTGAGAATCTGAACGATGATTAAAAAAAACATGTTAATTCCAAAATTCGTTCCAGGAAAAAACGCCACCTTAATGTGGTGGAGGGGTTTCAGTGCTCATATGATCTCAGGAGCAATGCTGTCTGGGGCTTCTGCCCCTGGTAGGGTCTCCCATGGTAGACAGGTCCTGGGTGATGAGCCAGACTAAGAGTGATTCAAAACCTCTTTATGAGAAGAAACAACAAAGATGTCACAACAACAATGTCACCCATTATTGGCCTCAATGGGGCCCCACCCTGGAGCCAGGCCTGAGGTTGGAGCTCACAGGTGTGTTCCTGGGGGCCGTGGCTCCTCCCATGGGCCCCCATTGGGTCCAACCCAAAGGAACGACATGGGATCAGTCTCCAGTGGGCCCACCACCTGCAAGAGAGCTCGAAAAGAGCCGGTGCAATGTGGTTTGGGTGGCAGTCGAAGGCGGGTGCCTAGGCAGGCCCAAACCCCAGTCATGACACATGGCTTTTGAGACTTGGAATGTCACCTCTCTGGGACGGAAGGAGCCTGAGCTTGTGTGAGAGGTACTGACTACATATAGTTAGGCTAACCTCTACGCACAGCCTGGGCTCTGCAGCAACCCCCAAATTCGGTGGTGGACACCGGAAGTAAGGGATGCCGTCAAGCTAAAGGCAGACGGTGTTGCTCCACGCCAATGGTCCCACCCACAACTCAGAGGGGGAATTTCTAATGAACTCTTGCTGCTCTGCAGAAACTATGTTCTTGAAAATAATATATTATTATGGATTTTGGCATTGTGGGGCTGCATGGTGGCGCAGTGGTTAGCGCTCCTGCCTCACAGCAAGAAGGTTCCTGGTTCAAGTCCTGGCTGGGGGACTTGAAACAGTGTCATCAATGGGGACCTTTCTGTGTGGAGTTTGCATGTTCTCCCCGTGCATGCGTGGGTTTTCTCCGGGTACTCCGGCTTCCTCCCACCGTCCAAAAACATGCTTCGTAGGTTAATTGGTTACTCTAAATTGTCCCTAGGTGTGGATGTGAGTGTGTATGGGTGTGTGATTGTGGCCCCTGCCACAGACTGGCGACCAGTCCAGGGGTGTCCCCTGCCTTCACCCATGAGTAGCTGGGTTAGGCTCAGGCAACCCCGTGACCCCGAAAGGGATAAAGCGGATTGGAAAATGAATGAAGGATTTTGGCAAAAAGCGGCATAATTGTAATTAAAAGAACACAGGAAGCGTTTGACAATCTATCAAAAGATGATCGGAGTAGGTCTTTAAAGTAAAAATGTAAAGAAAAGTTGTTGATTTGATCTTCTTTGGGAAAACTGATTTTGATGTCAAGAACCCTTCAAATCCACTGTGAGGCCAGCCTGAAGGTTCATGATGGTTTGTCAAGATTTGACACATTTTAGTCATCTCAATGTTGATGTAAAATATAAAATAAAGGTTTCCCAGCAGTGTTTCACATGCACCTGCTAAAGGTCTGCACATAGTCCAGGATAATTTTTGCATTCATCAACAGTTTAGGAAAAATAAAACGTCATGTTCTGCACATATTAGAAGCTTAGGAAATCCAGAGAAAGTTTGGAAATGATTAAAACTGAAGAAAAACAAGACATTTATCAATCAGAACTCTGAATCTCTCTTTCAGGTTTTTAAGGGGAAACTAAAATACAAACGTAGATTTTGTGTTACAATCTGTCTGTGTGCTGCTGTCCAAAACACAAAGACATAAATGTAAGAATTAAATTATACTAAAAGACAAATGTTCATCAAAGTATTTGTCAATGCTCAGCATTTATCATTTTGTTTTGCTACACACTTTCAAACTAAACTTACTTTTTCTGAAACTAAAGAGGCAGAAATACACGTTCTTTAGTCAAAGCAAACAAATTTTTTTCCTACCTCGGTTTGTCAAAAAAGAAAGTGTAAATATTTGGGAGAAAAACAAAATCCGGGATCAAAAAACATTCCAACAAGATCCAAGCAGCACAAAAAGAAAGGCCCAGAAACGGAGGCCAGCCATTTTCTCCTGCATGAAAAAGTTTTACTCGTGGAGCAGTGAGTGTGCAAGCACCAGATCATCTGATTGAGAGGTGAGAAAGAGCATAGAAACGCGCTGCATTAATGATTACCTTCATCTTTAACACTGAAGCAAAGAAAGAAAATGCTCACCTTTTTAGTCCCGCTTTCTTCAGTGTTTGCAGCTCCTTCCTTCCTCTTGGTTTTGTCATAGTCTACTCAAAAGTAACATTTTACTTAAAACAGATTATAACTTACCTGAAATTATGTTATTTTATTTATTTTTTTCCTTTAAATGCATTGGCTGTTACATGTAAAGTATCTATGGAACAAAAGCAGAGAATATTCTCTTTTCAGCCTCATCTCTTCCAAGCACAAAGAGGACTTTCTTTAACCAAGTTGAAGCATGAAACAAGGAAGAAAAGTCACCCACTGATGTGTGACGCAAATTGACAGGAAAGATAAACAATCTTTAACCTTCACCCGCTACAATTAAATCAACCATAAAAGTATTATGAGTAATTTATGTGAAATACAGGCTAAATCCCTACAGGATTTAAAATGCTTCAAATGTTAAATGTCCTCAATTTTTATTCTTCTGTTATTCTTTAAAAGGGATATGTAGCCAGTCAACAGCCTCTGGAGTGACCTTCACCAAATTAACTAAATTTAGTGAAGTCCTGGCCACTGATCCAGAGGAGTTTAGCTGAGGGGGCTGTTGCTCATTTTGGGGGGATGGTTATCACATTTTTTTGAGATATTTTTAAACCCATTTATTTAAACTCTTACAATAGAAACTCAATTCATTAATATGAATTAAAATACATTGAGGATTATTCACAAAACATCACAGAGATCAAATCAATTTAGATGATCTGTCTGCATCAAAAAGAGTGTGCAGCATCACTTTTTACTGAATGTTTTAACCAGAATCTTTTCTGGTTCCATGAACTAGAGAAAGTGTTTCTTTCCAGAGAAATACTGCGCTGGATAATTCTCTTGCTTGGGTTTATCAAGGTCGTCAGGACCCATTGGGTGAATCAGAGTTTTAGTGCTGCCATGCAGCATTGAACACTTCGAAACAGCAGAGAACAGAAGCAGAGCTGCTTGCTTCTGTGATGCTTGGCTGCACTTGCCTCACTGATACTGAAGTAGTTTCAGAAGTTTCATGATTGCCTTTGCATTTCATGCTCACTTTTTTCAGTTTTAATGTCATTTTTCAGCAATTTTAGGATACAACAATACTGAGTGCCAAACTGAAACAAAAAGGTAGTCCCAGTCCGGAGGGTGCACTTTTTATGATGGGCCTGCATTGATCCTAAAGACACTTACTGACTCTGGTTCTGCTGGAGTTTCCTACCTGTTCTTCTCCAATCACCCACTGACATGCTCAATCCAGTGAATTACACCATAAATTCTGCTAAGCAATCTTCTGGCCGAATTCATATTATAGTATTATTATACAGAGTGTTTGCCATATTGTCTGGATTTACGAATCTACAATTCCAAAATCCAGTGCCTTAGTGCCAATCCCAAAAAAGTGCCTCAAAAATTCCCAGAAGTCAGAAGAAGAAGTAGTGAGCACAGGAACTGCTTTTAAAATCCAGGGCACCAGATAGTCCTGTACTGTATAGTTTTTATTACTACTTAAGGGATTCTGAGACAGCCCATGTATGTAGCATCTTGAATATGATTTTCAAACACCTAAAAATACTGGAAAACTGGGTAGAAGTCAGAATAGAATAAAAATGTACTATTATGGTCAACGCGGTAAGAAAAAAAAAAGACGTAAAGAAAATCTCATGAATTAAAATACAGATACAACCCAGTTTCAAACTTAAAACTCAGAAATGTGAAGTTGACCTCCTGAATTTTCAGTGTGACCTGCCTGTGGGATCAGCATGAGGTTTTGGCCCGCGCAGGCTCACAAACTACAGAAAGTGGTGGTCTGTGACGTCATCGCTCCTTCGTCCCCGCGTGCTTCATTCGGCTTCAGCTGTCACGCGCTTCTCGGCCGCTCGGTGGCGCCGCATAGCTTGGCGGCGGACGGGGCTCCCCGTTAATGCCCACCACCCCTTCCTCTCCTCCCCCGCTCTTTATTCCCCGCCTGCCCTCCTCTGCTCGCGGCCGCGCAGGACTCTCGTATGGCAGCAGCCAAAACAAGTGTGTGCGGCGTCTCCCCGGAGCTTCACAGTCCAGCTGGCTATCTATCATCAATCATGGCGGCCGAAGTGGAAGTTTAACTCCCGTCTTCCCTCCCTTGTCGACCGAGGGGAGGATTTTTTTGCTCCTAAAGAAGAAAAAAATCAGCCTCGCGCTGATTCGGATTTCCTTTCGGAATTACAGCACATCTCACCGGGGAGATACCATTCATGTCAACGCTGCAAAATGCAGCCACCGCCGCGGAAGGTGAGTGATCTCCACGGTCCGTTATGTCGGAGCGACAACCACTCAGACACGGCGGCGGCGCAGCTGCACATCTGGACGCAGGTTTAGCCTCACAAAAAAGGAAAAAAAAAAAAGGCTGCAAGCCGTCTGAGGGGGCTTAAAATCCCGCCGGGGGGGAAGAGATGCACCGCTAGCCGATATTAGCAAGCGAGCTAGCCAGGCGAGCGGAGAGCCTCGGTGACACGCGCGTGCATGTGTCCAGCCGTCAAACAGCCGCGAGGCGCCGGAGGAAACAAAGCACTGCACCGGGGAGGCAAAGGGGGGGACTACCGGAAAACACCCGCATTTCTTTAACGGTAACACGCGCGAGCAACGATTACGAGACGGTGAAACCAGAACCGAATCGTCATTGCATCTTCATGAGATTTCTGTGTGATTTTTGGTTCACATTTCAAAGCGTCTCACTGTCTCCGAGCAGAGTCGCATCATTTCACATAAGAAGCTCTCCGAAGACATAATGAAGCGGGGGGCCATGTCTGATCCACGTTTATTGATTGTCCCTTTAGACCCCATGCAGTAGACTGTTACTGTCAAACTCTTACTCTTCATTTGTCTCCAGAGGATGGAACTGATGGGGAAGATGAGAGCCGATCTACAGAGCAGAAGCTTCTGAGATGTTTTATGAATGCCTGCATGGTTGTAGGATAAACATGGACACGTGGTTTTATTTATATTTTATTTTAGGTGAGTTTGTATGTTATTCTTGGAGGTGGGAGCGAAATGTGCTGATAGCTTGTTGCTATGGCATCCAATGGCCCGTAAAAAATTCCAGATGCAGTCATTTGTATTCCCTTTCTCTTAATTTGTGCCAATTATGGTTATTTTAAAGATGAAAACCAATTGATTATTAACAGTTTATTTAATGAAAGGTTTTATTTTCAGGATACAACTATGTAAAAGTGCTGTACTTTCTTCTCTCATCGAAATGACTTTCAAAATAAAGTGTTTGTAAGTTGAATGGATGGTGTTGGACAGGCATGTCCAAAGTCCGGTCCGTGGGGCAACTGTTATTCCCACTTAAATTTCCACCGAGCCACAGGTTCCTGACATAAAATCAATAAAAGCACGTAAAAAAACGGTGTGTAGGATTTCTTGATTGTGATTGGCTAAAATATGTGGCAACACTGTCGCGGGATCATTCTGTGACACTTTCTATCCCTTTTTTAAAATCTCGACTGTAAATGAATAAATTTGTTTCTCAGATTAAAAACCAGTGTTTTCTACTACTGAATAAAATATCAATTTGTTTAATTTTCTTGTTCACATGATTTAAATTTAGAAATTTGCAGTGAGCAGTTAATACTAAACAATATTTAATACATTTCACGTAATCCCAGATTTAATACTGACAACATTTTTTTCACAGACATACATTTTCTTTATTTGATTTCTGGTCTTGATGTATAAAAAATCACAATAATAAGTAAAATATATTTAGATCTGTTGTGTGTAAAGAAATGGAAAGTGTTTTGTTCCTCATATTGAAAATTGAAAATTGAAAATTGAAACATCCAGAAAAATCAGCCTGTATTATTTGTCAGCAGTCTCCTGACTGGACGACATACAGGAACTGCTTTATTTGCTCTAGCCACAGTTTCCACCGAGGTTCTCTGCTTTAGATATGTGTTTGGCTTCATTATGTTCAAAAGATAAAAAAAGAAAGCCAAAAGTACCAATCATTAGTAAGTAGTGTGCTGCGTTCACTAAACAGCAGTCACAGTCCTCTTATTTTGGAGTATCACCATGACTGCCATCAAACACAATTTTTTTGCCACGCAAGACAAATCCAAGTGAAGCATCTAATTGTAGTTGTGGAGAGCAGTAAATTTACACCGTATCACTTCTGCAGCTGGTAATTTGTTTTGCCATTGGCCTATTTTCAGCAGAGGAGTGTCTGTGTTGATCTGCTTCAGAGCTGAACTGAAGTACTGTTAGCTGCCATGTAACTGTTGCAAAACTGTCATTAGTTGTGTTTTGAGCCCTGCTAATGTGTTAGAGGTGAAAATTGAGAGGGATATGTTAGAAAATTTTAAGAAAATTTTTTCAAAGCATTCCCAGTAGTCTTTTTATTATGGTTATGCCGGTTTTAGCCAAAACAAAAAAACTTGCGTCCTTTTTCAAAGACATAGTTTCTCCACGACATACATGGATCTAGCCAACTGCAAGTGGATTCAGCAAGTTTTCTACAGACCCCCCCCCCACAAAGTGTGTTCAAACAGCCACTTCCACAAAAAGTCTATGTAAACGCTAATTTTGAACTTTTGTGTTCAAAACCCTTGGACTCACGCATAGCTACTCAAGTTTTTACATCCCTTTTTGGGCTTTATGTACACATGTGGCCACTGAACGCACGTTGCCATCTAAACCAGGAAAATTTTGACCAACCATGGACTCAAATTTGATAGTGACGCGGTGAAATTCATCAGCCCCGATGCTTTAACAGTCGAAACTAAATGCGTACACATGTTGTCGTTGCAGCACAAGATTTCTTTCTCTCTCTCTCTGCCTCGCAGAAGAAGCTTCTCTTTTTGCTGTGGCTTTCATGTCTGCCCTTTGCAAGAGACGGACACTTTACTCCGAGCAACGGAAGCCCAAGAGCGGGGAAAATACAATTTCGGTTTTCCCAAAAATAAATGGTCCAAAACTGTTGGAGGTGTAACATATAACAAAAACAATAAATTCGGATGAAACGATAACATCGATTAATCACATATAGCCCTAGCGCTAGCAATTAACCAAATATTTTCATGCCCAACGATTTCCACCACTTTGACATTTCACACCAAGCCTGTAGGTGACTGAAATGTGCTAGTAGACAGTAGAACAAAAAGAAGAAGCCACTTCCATCTTGTCCAGTATGGACTTCATGGACTTAAACATGCAGTCAAGAACGCACAACAAATGCCTGGTGTGTACTTAATGGAGCGGAGCAGGGAGCTTGTGGCCTGCCTTGTATATTTTTTATTTAACAAATATAATCTTTTTCAAACAGCATTTTTTAATTTGCTTATTCACAACAATTTTAATCAAGAAATACCCAGAAATGCAATTTAAGCTTAATTTGCTTAAAGTGAGTTCCAGCTTGTTGTTTGCTTCTGTGTTGTCTTCAAGTAGATGCATAATAGGCAGTTTCTATTCTCTTCTCTACCTCTGCTCCTCATCCTCTCATTATCATGCATCCACTGGTGCCCTGTATGTACTTCTACATGCCATGTCATGTCAATAAAAACACCAGAGCCAGCTACTTGATATTTAAAGCAGACTGGTTTTTGCTCCAGTCCTCTGTGAGATTCAGGGAATCTCCTAAAATACTTTTAAAGGCTACAGCGCAGTTGTCTAAACAGATAATGTGATGAAGCCAGTCAGTGCACTCAGACTTCAACAACCCAGTCAATGCAGAGAGCGTCTGGCTGTCGGACACAAGTAATTCCTCTGCTGGCACGACAGATAAAACCCCTTAAGTGTCTTCTCCGTGTTTCAGCACATCTGCTTACAAACTGAGCTTGTTTGCGTCTTGTATGTTAGTTTTTATGTGCCTCGGATTAAAGATGGGTGGACACAGTCTGTTTATCACCACACTTCCCGCTTCAAGACTCTCTTCATTTATGTGTGGAACACAGAGACATGCACAACGATTCCATTCCATAGTCTCAATGTAACAAAGTTACTTGAATTAATAACTATTATTCCATGTGACAGCAGTTAAACCCGTCCAGTAGCTATGTGGTTTCAGACAAATTTTAGACCAGAGTAAAAAACCTCAATCCTGCTGAAATATTTTCAGTTTTCTTCGAGGAATGTTTGTGAGGACATCTTCAGCTTCAGGATGTTCTCCTTCTGTGTCGATCATACTGGCTGTCTCTCCAGCTCGTCCTTGTCAACCAGCTGCTCTCTGTAAGGAGGCGATTGGGTTCCTGCTTGTCACACCATGCATGTGGACCAGAGATGAGGGAAAAGGTTTTATTTGCTGTATTTACTGCACATGCTGCCTCAACTACTACTACACCAGTAGAGATTTCTATTCTTTATTCTCACCCTCTTTTAAATTCTATAATACACATACATTACTACAGTAATGTATAGCTGGTCTAATTATGGGAATAATTATAGTCAATTGTTATGGCTGCTGCAATATTTTAACTCTACTTTCCATCATTTTGACCTTTAAGGTTTAAATGACATGAGCTATAAACAAAACGTAACTTCTGATAGTTTAACTGATAAATGTTTGTGATCAAATACATGGTTGTTGCTGGAAGCCAAAGTGGTATATTTAGATTTTAAGATCATAATAAGTGTTGAAGCTTAAAATCTTTACTGCTGATCTGTATTTATTCTGAAAAAAAGAGTCTAAATTCATGATGTTTATGCTCATCTGGTTACATGTCTTTGTGCTTTTGTCCTCTGTGGCTTTTTCTGAATCTACATGCTGGTTTGTATGGACTTTTGCGTTAAACGCTAGGAATGCCACAATTTTCAGTTTGAAACCAAACTGTATATTACACCATTAAGCCCAATTGTGGCGAAAGTGAATTGTTGCATCCTTGCTGCAAACCAGTATGTCTACATTGCAAGTGTCAAACAGTTGTAATACATTTTTCAAAATTTTTTTTAGAAGTGTTTTCTTTTTCAAATTTTTTGTGGTTTTGCAATCCATAAATTGAACCGCAACAAAACTGTGACCTAAGACCAAGATTTGAACCAAATCTTCAGGAAAGTGAATCTTAGCATCCTTAGTAATCAATCTGTATTTCAGCTTCTCATATATTGCCTCGGTTGACCTCTGCCCTTCGTGTCTCACCTTCTGCCTGTCTCTCTGCCTGTTTTTTTCTGACATCCGGCGTGCTATTGCTCTGATAAACACCTCTCCCTCCAGAGTCGCGGTGTGCTGCGCTCGGTGTGCAGCACACGGGTCCATGTTAGTGACTGGCAGTTCGTTGCATAGAAAGTTGTTGATTGTTTTGTCTGGAACTGTCATGAATTTGCCCGCTGAGTCTGGTGAATAGGTGGTGGAATTTACCCAACAATCACAGTGACCTTCAAAGTAATTCTGTGCAGACGCTTGCCTTGTGTGAATATTTAAAGGGTTTGCTCTGGGATTCGATCTGCTTTAGCACTAGACGCTTCGTTTCTCTTGGTTAGACGGCGGCCATGATTTTTCCTAAGATGCTCACTAAGGTGTTCTCACTGCTGCTGTGCAGAATCCTCGGTCCTCTCGTCTTTCAGATGAAACCCATCATTATCTGCAGAAGGCTGACAAATACCCAACGCCATTATTACACCACCTGATTACTGGTGGGGGAGTTTGTGTGAATCTGTTCTTCCAGGAGCTCTACAATCTTACATGAATAGCACCATAAATAAAGATATATTTAAAAACTCTTAAAACACACACTTAATTTATTAAGGACATGAATAAAAGACTCACAGGTTTACAAGTTCAATACTGAGTATCAAAATACAGAACTGAGATGATTGACAGGTTTAAGACTTGATTCATTTCATGATTTGAAATCAAAATATTTTTAAATTTACATTTAAAACCAATGTTATTTGGTAAATAAAAACTATCTTTGATTACTGAAGAAATAACTTTCATTGTTATAATAATTGATTCTTACAGTAAAAACAATTCAAAACAATTTTCCTTTTTAATTTGATTCACGAATTTGACAAACTGATATTAAATCAAATCAAACTTTTTTCATAAAAAGCACTTCTCATATCTAGCCTAATAGATGTTCTTAAGTAAGATAATTTAGAAACAACCCTGTTCTAAACAACACCAACACAACACAGTTAATTTAATCAAGTAAACCATTTAAATTCCATTCTCCTATAATCCAGATGACTTTTAAGTCCAGATGCCATGGCTAAACTTAAAGACATATCACCTAGATAAATGAGAACCTTTACCAACGTTTCCCTTTTACCCTTTTGCTGTGGAGTCCAGATGATCCCACCCTTACATGGGTGTGTTATCCCTCCCATGACAAAGGTGAACAGGATTTGATGTCTGCCAGGGACACCAGTGAATTTATTTTATTTTTGAAGTCCAGCATGCTGTCTTGTGGGTTCCAAATGACCCCACTCCCAACGTTAAAGGGCCTGGAATAGCACAAGTATGAAAAACAGCATAATTGTAAAGTTTGAACACTGGCTTTTGAGCAAACTGGCTTTTGACAAACACAAACAACATGAATTATTATTTCTGTTACGGTTCAGTAAATTATCAGAAGACATGAAGGAACAGCAGCCAACATAGATGTGTTTTATTATATTATAAAGGTCCAAGTGTGTATGGTTTCAGTCTGGGGGTGCAGGGGTAAGTATGATGGTATGGAAACTGCATCAGTGCAGAATCCAGTTTGTTTTGTTGTTTGTTGTGTGGAGGACGTAGTGTTTGAGGGTAGATTTAGGGCATGACAGGGCGCAAGGTGTTCATTGAGCCGTCTGATTACCTGAGGAAACGAGCCGGGGTTCTGTGTGCTGGTTCTGGCTCAGGTTATTGAGGGCAGCAGATTCAGATCTAATCATTGACTGTATTTGAGAACGGGAGCAAGTGAGTGTGATGTCACCCATAGAATATGGTTTACTTCCGGGACAGCTTCAACCAAATTCAGTTGCCATTTTTTCACAATATGGACGCCGCCACGTTGGAGCCAGAAATTGTCAGTAAGCAGTGATTGGTCGGAGTTGCTCAGGGTCTATGTTATTTATGGGGACCTCTCTGGCCAGTGAGGAGTGAGCTTGTTGAAAGTCCACACCCCTACCATTTGAAAGCTGGCTACACAAAATCTGTCAATCAAATATTTCAAACTTTAAACCTGAGACCACTTACTTTTTTGAGGCATCTGATTGGTCAGTATAATTTGAATAACGTGAACTACAGAAAAATAAACTATGAAAACAAATGAGAATAATCAAAAAATTGCTAAAAAAAGGTAGCAAAGCGACAATGGTTATTCTTACAAATAGAATGACTGAGTAATAGCTGTTTATTTCTCTATAGAAGTCTATGGGATTTTGACTTTTTGGAGCCAGAAGGTACTTCCTGTTTGGAATGCCTGTAAGGAGGGGTTCTCATATACAGCCAATGGATCCAATTGTCAGGATGATTTGTTTTTACCTACAATGCATCTAAATGGTTCTAGGTTCTATGGTAGGATTCAGAGTTCTGGTTTTTATTCTTGTGTTTGGTAATTCAAGGCATCATCCATTCCAGAAATGAGAGTCTGTTCTATCATAAAGACATAATGGATGAATGGATATCTCATTAAATATTCATGCTCATCACTTTGATAAAGGAAGGGGCTTTTTTCATACTGCAAATTTTATAACTACCAGGAAATAACAAGAATGACATTTTTCTACGTCCATGTAGTTTCATATTTATTTCCTGTTAGCATGTTTGCTGTTTGTTTGTTTAAAGATAAGTGGAATGAAAAAGTGATAGATCTTTTGTTTTTGTTTTTTTTGCAGGTCAAAGTAACACAGGAGCTAAAAAACACTCACACGGAGCAGATGACAAGACTGCACTTTAAACATCAGACTGAATGTGACCTGCTTGAAGATATGAGGTATGAACATGTCTCTGAAACACGCATCTGACAGAGTGTACAAATGATAAATAAAACTCATCACATAATAGCTGACAGTAACAAATCCACGATGGAAGAGACTGTGGACAGAGCGAGAACAGAGGAAGAAGTAGCTCAGGATTTATGGAGAAGTGGCATGAGAAAAGAAGGAGGAGGAGGAAGACTATCATGCAGCAGAATTTTCAATGTACAAAGGGTCAGGAAAACGATGAAGGAATTTTCTGCTGCCTTCTTCCTGCACTCTGACATTATTTTTATACACTCCTCATCTTTTCTAATTTTCCTTTCTTTCATCTTTTGCTCCATCCTGTTGTTTTAATCTCTTCTGCTGTTGGTCTTTTTGGGCCTATGTTCATTTTTTTAAGCAAATGTCTTTTGGCTGAGCTCTATTTACTTGTGACGTGTGTTTGTTGGCAGATTTCCTTTTTGGATTTGCCAATGGGAGCGAGAGAGCTTGGCTTTCTTTTTCTCGCTCTCCTTTCTCCTTTTGACATCAATAATTTATAACTTTATATCTACTTATTTGTCTCCATTTCTGTCTTCCTTCCTGCTCTTCCTTTTTACCTGGTCTGGTTTCACCCTCTCTCTGCTGGACTCCAGAGGGCTGATCCAGCTGTTTGGGAGCAGATTGGTTCAGTGCTGCAGGGCTTTTAGAAAGTGAACAATTCTCTGGTCCCACTTGTGGGAGAGAGTGAAACCAGTAAACATAAGCAACCACAGTGTATGTTTGTTCTCCCTGTCAGTTAGAGATTAAGCTCTGATGAAAGAAATACAAATTACTGTTGTGATCTTCAACATTAGAAGATGTTACTGGGAGTGTTTTCTCAGCATGATGCTTAGGAATTCTCATTTTGGTTGAATCGTAGGGCAGTAGTGGTGTCCAGTACACTGACATTTTCATGCTGGTGTCGGGCAATAACAAAGACCTATTATTAAAACCTTCATTTTCATTTATTGATGGTAAAACACCAACGGAAAACAAATAAAAAAACACCAGAGTTCTAGGAAAACAGTTTAGTTTTAAATAAACTGTTTTGAATTCAGTCAAAAAGTTCTCTTTAGGTCAGAGGTTGGCGAACCTTTTGGCACGTGGGTGTCCCACGTGGGGGACTAAAAAAGGGTTCTAAAATTTGACTGAAGGGCCAAGCAAATTCGTGGAGTGTTTTGGTAACTCAGCTCATAAGAGAAAGAAATACAATTGAATCTGGACAAAAAAATGTTTTAATTTTTATTGAAAATTAATAGATGTTTTAAAACAGAACATTTTGAGTTTTTTTTCTTCAAGATTTGTGGCTTTTCTTCTCATTTTAGTCCCAATTGCAGCAATGAGTTAATATCCCTCAAAGAAAAAAACCCAAACTTAGAGAAATGGGTGTAGAACTGGCACAC
>BSAI01000072.1:19113860-19295310 GCA_036245035.1 Adrianichthys oophorus | reverse complement strand
GCGAATTCACTGTGGCGAATTTGCGCAGCCCGAAAGGTGAACAACTACTGTGGTGTTGGAATGATCAGAAGAAGGACTGTCCGACTTGGAAAACACACACGGATTTCAGATAAACAACAAATCTTCCAACACCACATTCTGCAACTTTCTGCATTAAAATGTAAATTTATTTGTAGGGATAAATCTATGGAGAGACACCAGAATTACATAGAAAATAAAACAATAGCAAGGAATATCAATTTCATTTATTCCAGTTTGGTGGGCCAGATTTAATAGTTTAATGGGCCTCTGCCCATTTGCAGAGAGTTTTCTGGTCCAATCAAGTTTTAGAGAAACCTAAGTTTACCTAAGTTTGAAGCAAAAAGCAAACCAATCAACAAACAGTCTTACTGACTGACAATACTGTCCAGTTTTTGCTCTTGGTATTACAATGGATTGCCAAATAACCATCAGATTAAATGTCTGTCAATGCCAATAAATACTTTTTCATGCAATAATGAGTCCTTATTGTTATGGATCAACATATGGTCATGATGATTGAGAGGCTTTATTCTGAAAACAACCTTTCAGATAAAACTTACTGTTTCTTAATGCATAGCCCTTTCTGGGTATTGTAACATTTTTATGACTAATTGACAGTAATTTTGATAATGTACTCTGGGCATCCTCAGAAATGACAAATAACTGTTTTCATTCAGGGTCAGAGGGCTGAGTTGATGTGTAGTTTATGTATGAATGAACATCTGTGGGAAGTTGTTCAATTTACTATGACTGACACATTTACTGACTGACATTTACTGAAATCCTCTAATTATTATATGAAGACAAATTTAAAAAATAACTTAATCTGTTTTTGATGTTTAAAGTTGGTCGTGTAGGATTAAATTGGGATTTAGATGTGATCCACCCCCCACATTTCCATTTATGTTGGCACTTTCCTAATGGAATGAAGGAGATTTGTAAATCACACAGATTTATTGAACGGTTTTTAAGCACGTCATTAATATGCAACAGCTCTCCATGCTGTGTAACAAGATGAACCTCAGTAGATGGAAACCCAAACTGCTCCTAAAGTTCTCAATTAATGCTCATGACCAAAGCCTCCATAATTTAGGAAGATGAAGGATCCACATGAATATAGAACTGTTGGCTAATGCAGTCATGGCTTAGAGTCTCTGTTTGTGTAAATTAAATTACAGACAACCTTCTGTTGTGGATCCCAGTTAATGTGAGGGATTAATGTGAAATTATGTTTTTTTTTATTTTTGAGTAAATCAAGCAAACTTTATTAAAGTAGATTGACATCACAAAGAGGTAGTTATAAAGTAGGTCCTTGATACAGCAACATATGAAATGGCAATATGACAGCATTTAACTCCTTTTGCACCGTTTTGATGAAGAGGCAAAAAATGTTCAACACAAGACAAAAGCTATAGTCAGATGAATCTGAATGGGTTATTGGGCTGTCTAGGCCCGTGAAGAGTCTTAGAGAGGAGCAGCCAGTTCCCTTGAGGCTCGATAAAAATGGAACGTACAATTGTTGAATGAATGATATGTGTTTTCTGTAGGGGACTGCTTCATCTCCAGCAGGCTCCAGTAGGCATCAATATGATGCTAGCTTGTTAGCCGCTAATGCTATAATGCTAACTAGCTGTTCTGTGTGTCCTGTATGATCACCGACCGGTTTAAAGTCGGACAGTATTTTCACAGACCGGCCTTTAAGACGCGGCGGATAAATACAACAAGATTAATTCATAGGACATTCATAAAAACCTTATTTTCTAAATAATAACAGAACTGAATCCACTGTTTAAGCAGTGTCTGTGTTAAATAACGGAGCCTGGGTTACACTGAAAACTGTGACCTGTCAGGTGTTGTGCTCAATCCCCCTGCCTCCTTAAAGCTGCAGCTTTAATTTCAATAATGATATATAATGACAATGACTCAAAACATTATACTGTTTTCATGTGTTTTTAGTTGTGATTTGTAATAAAATGTGATCACCTGGAGGCAGAATTAGGAAATCTCTACTAAATCTGTCCTTGTTTTCTCAGCATGTTTGAATTTGAGTTTACAGTTAGATGGCAATAAAGACGTGTTCGTACCATTTATAAATTACTTTTATGCAATTTCATTTTCCTAAAAAAAAAAGAAACGTAGTTCTGTGTAAAATAGTTTTAGTATTAGAATATTAGTATTAGAATTTGGCTGATAAAATATATGTTTGGCCGGTAGATTTTTTTTATCAACTGGTCAACTTGGCCAGTGATTCAAAAATTTAATTTCGGCCCCTGTTGGAGGTATATTAGTTATTTAAAATCAGACAAAAAACAGAGTAAATTGCAAATTGTGCAGAAGGCATGTTCCTTCTAAAACTGGAAATACCACCAACCTTTTTACCACCTGAAGCAGTGTCACCATGCATGTTCAATCTTTGACTCAAAAAAACAAAAATTCTCCAGCAAAAGCAACAAAGTTAAGGCTTTTGTAGTAGTAATAGTCTAAACTACAAGAAGAAATTCAGATAATTTGCTTTTAGTTCCTAGTCTATTCACAGAATGTTGACAAAAATGTTTGTCAATTTTATGTTTGTTCTGTAAAATTTGAAAACATTAGACTTTATTTGGATAATTAATGCTTTGTTTTTAAATGGAATTGATCAAGCAAGTGTTTAGTGTTCTGTTTTATTTATGTTTTCTTTAGAAACTTGAAAGCTTTTGCTTGAATTTTCAGTTTAGTTTGTAATATTTATGGCTTTATTTAGTTTTCTGGGATTAAAAAACGGTTGCATCATGGTCCTTCAGTGCATCTGTGATGTTTAAAGTATGATAGGAAATAAATATTTAAATCTAAACAACCTGCTGATGATTACACATTTCTCGAATGAGTGTTTAAATTTGACAAATATAGTTATTTGGTCTATATTGTGATATATATCGTTATTGCTGGATATGAAAAAAATGATATTTTTATATTACAAAAATCAATATTGCCCAGCCCTACTCCAAACTGCCTCTTAGAAGTGAGAGTGAGTGTGATGGAATGGGAACTTTCCTGGGCAATCCCCACCTTCACTAGTATTTAGGTAAGGCCCAAGCAATCTATACAACCCTTCACTAGAAAAAGTGGGAAAAGAAGATGAATAGATGCATAATAATACAATTTTCACAGCCTTCTCAGATTTACTGATAGAGTAGCGTCAACTCTTAGGTACTTAGGCATTTCCTGCTTTTCTCACCATGGAGTCTGTGCTTTAATGCCTCTTGTGCTTACATGAGTATCTAACTCTTGCTTCACACAGCTAAAATAAAACATCATCATTAATGGCTATCTAAGTGGTGGCAATAAAGGAAAGAAGGTAGTAGATTAGTAATTTTTTGAGGGAAACCAGAAAAATAATAAAAAAGAAAGGGGAAAACAGATCACAGTTCACAGGTTTTGTTGTTTTTTGGGGTTTAGAAGAAGATGTAATATAAAATAGATTGTGGCATATTTACAGAATATCTTTATTTAAAAGTTTTGGTTGTGTAAATAGTAAAAAGTGATTTTATTAATGGAAATTGTTATCATTAGTTATGTAAAAGTTGTTGTTCATCTCCTAAATAGTTTGTAGTAGGTTGGATTTTATTTTTTAAATTGGAATTGAAATGTGAACTTGTGAATGAAAATCAAATGGATTAGGTCTTTTGGTAGTAATGCCCAACCCAACACACCAACATAGAAATTATCTAAATTTTAAATTTGAAGTAATAATCAAACACTTAATACCAAATGTTTAAGACTTAACAATGGAACTCCTTCTCTTTTTGTCTTGTGACTATGTATAACTGGTGGCATAACCTATATTAGAAGGGTGATCGTAATATCATAATGGAAAGACATGCGTTTTCTACGTTTTTTGTGTCGTATATTGTGTCACTTATGCTTGTAATTAAATAAAGCAATTCTGATATTTTTTGCATTTTTCTTTAACAAGTTTGTTTATCTCTCTTTAGGAGCTACAGTCTAAAGAAAGGACAGTTGGAGCGGGACTACGCACAAGTAAGCGTTACAGTTCCAAACATAGTTCCAAATTCTTCTTTTTTTCTGTGTTAATTTTGTGAGTTTGAGCGTAAATACTTTTTTAATCATAAGGCGCACTTGAAACTCAAACGTTGGAAAATTAGAATTAAGATACAATATAATAACCATTTTAAGCATCGAAGTAGAAAATGCAGTTTGATTGCAGTTTTTTTTTTTTTATAACTTTGTATAATCCAATATGGAACACATGCTGTACTGAGCCTAAATGATAATTTTACATATAGAAAAGGTAAATCAACTTCAAATTTTCAAAAGATTAGCAACAAAACTCAGCTTTGTATCTGTTGTTCACTCAGACTGGGCTAGACATAACTGCTTTGTGTGAACTGCTTCTAAAGGCAGGGAGTTGTCGGCAGAGAACTTCATGAAAAATTCGCTGTAACGTTGTTAAATCATGAAACAGTTGGTAAACAGGATCAAAATGAAATGCCATTATCAGCACGTTGGTGATTTTTTGGTCATAGTTGTTATAAGAAGTATTTTAATTCAATTATTTTTTTATGTCTTTTAATTCAATGATTGGACATTAATTTAATAGTATAGTACATAGCCAGACATTTACATAAAATCAATCCAAATGATTATGCAGACTTTTCCAAGGCAGATGTAGTTATTGATGGTCCATTTGAGGCTGGTAAATTCACATTTAGACACCAACGGTAATTCTTTATCTCCTAAATTTCCCTACCACAATATATAGTAGTTTCTAGCTAGTTCTGCTATAAAATAAATGCGTTTACATATATTTATGTGTCTATGTGACCTTAATCACAAACTAATACAGTAGAGGTGGAATGTCCTTTATATTTGTGTACCTGCACAATTTCACACCATCTCTTCTTCCTCCTAATCCCGGGTGTCTGATGATCTCCTCAGTCACTCGCCTTCTTTCAATCACTCTTTATATTCCACTCTTCTCTCACTGTAGAAATAAAGGTTGCCTAGCAACAAGCTCTCTAATCAGCAGGACAATGAAAACTCTTCTAATTGTTGGTGTATTTTTGTCTGGAAATTCTCAGGCACTGTAGATGTTTTTTTTTTAAAGAAATTAAATGGAATTTTTTAAGTCAAAAATAAAAACGAAAAAAGAAATGTAGTTTCCTAACACTTTTTAATTTACTCTAAACTACTCTACTCTAAACACGTAATCTGGCATTGGTTTTTCTTCCAATTTAAAATAACCTTGCACAGCGAGGAAAAACAACAATAACCACAAGCTATCCAGTTATTTCAACAGAAAATATGAAGATTTCCATAAACAGTCTAGAGCCAAGGAGAGACAATGACATGATTTAACAGAACAGGCCAGAAGGACACTGTTTTGGGAGTTCAACCATACATCATAGAAAAAGATTCTGCCGAACTGTTGACCTTTCACTGTGTCAAAGCAGGACTCCCCTGTGAAGGAGTTGTGTCCAAATACCATCAAAACCTATCAAAATCACAGTGTCTTCTGTGGGTTCCTGCCAACATGTGATGGTTAACGATTAGTTTGATTTCTCCTCCCAATATCAGCATTACTGAAATACTTTTAGACTCCAGGAAGACTTCACTCTACTGGCCAAAGAAGTTGGTTTTGTTCTACATGTCACTTTGTGTAATGCACATCCATTTTTACCATGATACGGTACTCAATACTTTTTGTCTTGTGGATTCAAAAAAATATTTTAAAGAAGGCTATAAATCTGTTCTCCAAATCATACCTAAACAGTCTAGAGAACAAGCGAGCACAGCCTCCTGTAACCTTGCAAGAGCATCATGGGAAACCATGTTGGACTAAACAGCTCGTCAGCTTGAATCAACATCTGTGATGGTCATTTTCATTCATGACACACATGAACATCAGTCCACTTCTTCTACAACATCTGTGTTTTGAAAGATTCTGGTGGTCACTTTCAAATGAACTGCTGATCATGTGGAAAAACCATTACAAGTTCACCATTTAATTTGACCAAATATTGATTTTTTTTCTCAGAAAATTCAATCAAAACCTTTTTTTTTTTGGTTTATGAAAAACAACTCACAAAACTAATGATATAAACTTAACAAAGGTGAAACTTTCTGTGATAAAACTCTGAATTTGAGAAATCTTAAGGATATGTTTAAATATGAAGCTTCTAAAATAATTTCACTTTTTATTAGCTGGTTGTAGATTGATTTATACCCTAAAGGAACACTGCCTTCTTGGAACCCCATTGGCATTTATTGCAACCATATTTTTATACTCTTTCTTCCTGTTTGTTCTGAGTTAGTTCAACTTTAGAATTTACCTTTAAGAATTTTAACCTTAGAATTACGTTTTTGTTTACTTTTCTCTTCCGTGTTTTTTCTGTACCCAAAATTTATGTTCACTTTTAACTCTCAGTGCAATCAAATCAAAGTGATCCACAATGTTTACGCAGTAAACCAGAGAACATCTGAGGGGAAAAGAGGCGGCGAGGAGGAAACTTTCACTTCATCTCACTGCTGTCTCTGACACTTAACAGAAATATTTGATGAACAATTCACCAAAGGTTCCTTTGCCGTGATGCTTTCTGGAACTTTCATTACAAGAACTTCCTCTCGTTCCTCCCTGACTTCAGCCTAACTCTGCTGATGTGGATGTCAGATAACCTTACCAAACACTGAGAGGTGTGCAGACGAAGAGGGGTGCAGACAGGAAGAGATGGGAATGAAAATCAAGTATATTGATTTGAGAGGAAGTTGAGAAAGTGAGGGGGTTGAAAAGGCAGACGCACACACAGCAGCAGGGAGAAATCAGATCCAGACAGCAGAGAGTGAACCAAAGTGACTAAACCACACATCGGATCAAGTGTTTGAGTGCAAAAGCAGCAGTAAACACAAAGCACAAGCCTACTGTCATCTTAAAAAGGCTTGCAGGTGACAGAATGAAAAAGTGATTCTGGAGCAACTGACAGGAGGACAAAAATACAGAGCCGTTTGGAAAATTCTCCTAATGCACGGATAGAGATAAAACTGGGTGCCTGACTTTTATATAAAGCCGCAAACAGGTCACTTTAGGACATCTTTGTAATCATGCAGTACACACCGGTAAATCAAGACGGTTTTATGGTTCATGTCCAACATCATGCAGGGTCAGCTTGATTTCCTGTTTATGGTGCATCATTATCACTGCATTACTGCGTTTCAGGACCAGACAAAGAATTATGTACTGCTGAGTGTCTACAAGGAGGGTCCGTGGGACAGTTGGTACCAGGTTGCAGAGAAAAAGAGTGTGACCTACATGTTTCCTTTTTTATACACCCATCCATCCATTTCCTAAACCCGTTTGTCCCTTTCGGGGTCACAGGGGGATGCCGGAAATTAACCTGGCCACTTGTGGGCAAAGGCAGGGTACACCCTAGACAGGTCGCCAGCCCCAATCACACACTCATATACACTTGCATTCAGACCTATGGACAACTTAGAGTAGCCAATTAACCTATGAAGCATGTTTTTGGACGGTGGGAGTAAGCTGGAGTCCCTGGAGAAAACCCATGCATGAACAGGGAGAATGTGCAATTTATTTGCAATTTAATTCTGAAGGAAGCTTTGGGATTTGGTGCTGCAACTGACTGGCAACCGGTTCTGGGTGTACCCTGCCTTTTCCTAACAATAGTTGGGAATGGCTCCATAATTCCTGTGACCCTGAAAAGCGATTCAGTGAGTACAAATGATCGATGGATGGGTTTTTATAGTGGGGCAAAAAGTATTTAGTCAGGCACCAATTGTGCAAGTTTGCAGCTCCAAAACATCACTGCTCTTCAGGAGATCTGCATAGATGAATGGGCCAAAATACCAGCACCAGATTGTGAAAACCTTGTAAAAACGTACAGAATATGTTTGACTGCTGTTATTGCCAACAAAGGGTCCATAACAAAGTACTGAGCTGAACTTATGTTATTGACCAATTACTTATTTTCCACCATAAATTGCAAATACAATATTTAATCAGACAATGTGATTTTCTGGATTTTTTTTCTCATTTTGTCTCTCATGGTTGAGCTATGCCTATGATAAAATTACAGGCCTCTGTCATCTTTTTAAATTGGAGAACTTGCTCAATTGGTGGCTGACTAAATACTTTTTTGCTCCACTGAATGTTGGAAAACTACTAGATTCCCTCACCATATTCTACTCATTCTTGTCTCATACCAAGTTTCCCAGTTATGTGTCGAAAATCTATCCTCTGCTTTCTTAAAACGGCTGCCTCAATCACGAAATTGAAACCCCTAAGCTTGCAAAGTTAGCAACAATTAAACAATTGTAGTTTCCTTTGGCAGAAAAGATCTGTTTAAGCATTTCTGAGTATTCCTCTAAAAACCTGCTCTCTGAGCAACAGCCCCTCCCAATCCATGAAAACGAGCGGCTTTTCACAAGCTGATGTCACAAAGTGAGAATGCCCTCCTGCAGGAAGAGTCTGCCTCCATCACCGCCCCCAGGCTAACACACACACACACACTTTTTTGTGGAATGAACGGTGCTCAGCAAAACGCTTTCATTTTAAATGCATAATAACATATATCTTTTATCTGTGTCCTGTGTCGAATAAATGCCAGGTCTAACAGGGGTTCGTTTTTTTAGATGCCGGGCTCCTTTTAGGAGCCACAGAGATTGGAAAAAAACTCACAAAAATAACTCATGTTTCATAAATAACTTGTTTTTTGTGTGCCAAAGGTAATATATGATCACATGTATTAATATAGTTTACTTTGAAAGGCTTAAGAAAAGCATAGTATTGGCCAGGGATAGACAACTCCAGGCCTCGAGGGTCACAGTGTCTGCATGATTTCCAGATATCCAAGCCCTACTCATGACCGATTACCTGGTTCAGGTGTGTCCAGCCAGAGCATGGTATGTTGGAAACATGCAGGAATCCGGCCCTCGAGGCTTATCCCTGGTAAAGGCTCTTTAAATAAAATATAGGTACTTAAATAAATGGCGTATACTTGAATGGTGCGTTTCTATTTTCCTAAATAAGATAAGATATAAATCTATATCACATTTTTATGGTTCCTGTATGAAATCTTGTGTACAAATAAGGTTTAAACTCGCTGCAGATATTTTACATGACAATCAACTTTACATTGAAAAGTTAAGGAAACTGGAGGCAAAAATTTAGATGCCCGCTTCAGCCTCGTCCAGGTCGGGGACTACCTCTTAAGAAGAACATGTGGAGGGAGGTGGCACAGTGGGGCACTAAGAAATAAATTTTCTGACCAGATTGATGATTTATCTTTGCACACAATTAGATATGATTTACTGACATTCACTGGCCTTCCTGTAGGAAAGTTAGAAACATGATGTTTGGACCAGCAGCTGCGAGGGAGGACCCCACTCATGCCTAATTTAAATAAATTGAGTCATTACTGCAGAAGGGTCAGTGAGCTCATGTGTTTACAGTCATGCAGCAAACTACAGGAGCAACCACTTTTTAATTTCCCTTCCTCCTCTGTTCCCTTTTACTGACTTTCAACAAATCATTTTTCTTCAAACACACTCACACACCTACCCACACATACACACTGGTTTCCTCAGGAAATCCGTCTGTCTGGGCTGTTTGGCATCGCAATCACAAAAACAGGACGTGTGGCATTCTTAATGTGGGTTTTACCCTATTTGTGCTTTGTTAAGATAAGTATTTGCACCTTGCCCAAGAGCACATTGGATGGGCTGGAAAAGGGTGTTGCCAAAGCAACATGCAAAAGTGAAAGTACAGCAGAGATTCACCTAGGTGGGCAAACAGTGAAGCTGCCACAAATGGGTCTTTTGGCAGTCCCACCAGGCTGTGACTGCCATGTTTTCCCACCGCTGTTCCTGCAGCTACAGTAAGACGAAAGATGGTTGTTACAAACGGGTGGGCTTCAATTTATACAGTACTTTCTATAAATTTTGGGATTAGCACAAGATCAATGTTTATCTAAAAAAAACTGAAGATGAAGAGAGCATTGCTGTTGATGCTATGTTTGTTTGTTCTCATATATGTGAATGAGTCTCAGGTTGTTAAAAGCCCTTATTTGCTGTTAAAGAAAGGTTTCCTTTTAGTGACTGTGGTTTGTTTACATTCAGCGTAAACATTTTTACTGTTCAACATGGGAAAGATGAATGTTAAAGACCATGAGAACTATCTGTAAATCTCTAAACAAAACTGTGATGATTGCTTTACTCCATAGGTTGAAGCGTAAAGCTTTTGTCACAACTGCCCTTACGGGTGCTGGATATGGGATGTCTGCTCATAGAGCAAAATTGTTTGTGAGATAAGTGCGCATTTCTTGTGTGCGGCATGACTGTTAGAAATGAGAAAATTACACATTCATACATGTATTATAGTTTGTGTGGACATTCTATAGGCGTCCTTCAGGCACTTGTGTATCACGTGAAAAACCTCTTTCATGCAACATTTGCATGTGTTCAGTAAGAAGCCAGTACTCACACCTTACTAACGACTAGAGACGTAAGGACACTGTACAACAGCATTGTTTGCCCATCATAAGTGCGTCCAACTTCCATTAATCGTATGAAAACTTCAGGATACACACCTGCACTCCTCTTAAGATCAGCTGCTCCTCTCTATGGCCCTCCACTGACCTGGACAACATAAAAACCCCACAGCACCGGTATGGGTTAACTCCCTCTACAGGTGCATGTGACAAAGGTTTTAAAGTGAACACTTTGGGGTTTTTAACTTCTTGAGAGGGATCCAGTTGACCGTTGACCTTTAACCTGATTGAAGAAAAAAATTAAAACAGCTAAATCCCAGATAAGTTGTAAGTAACTTACTTCCAGAGATAAGCTGACAGAGATCACCTGTTATCCTGCTGGCCTGAGCTCAGCAGACGACCACGAACTAAACCGATTCTCCCTAACTCAAATGCCTGTCTAAACAAGCTCCAACTCAGGTGCTCAGTGGCATGTTTAGAAACATTTTGTCAACAAACAGATCACCAGTACAGTAAAGGAAGTAAGTTAATTGGATGAAAAGGACTCATGGATTTTAAACTAAGGTGAGCTGAAGCTGTCTGTGTGGATTGGGCTGGATTTTTACCATTGATTAACAGATTAACAGACCATTAATGCCAACTGATTGGCCTCCACATCTCATAACATTGCAAATCCTTTATTTTATTTTGCATTATTTATCAAGGCCATCCCTTCATGAACTAATTGGTTTCTTTCCTTTTTATAGTAGAATTGTAACATGTTAATCTCTTTTTTATTTTTCAAAATTTACAGCTGGGCCAGCTCGTGCCCCACATCTGTTTCTGTGTGCAGCACCTGCTTCTGCATTTCTGTGCTGCATATTGAAGGAAAACCCCTGGAAAAGATAATCTGCCCCATTAGCATTTGACCTAATGGGGTGTTTTGGCATCCATGTGCAAGCATTGTTTCTTGGAGCATCATTAAATATATTTGTTCGAACCTCTTACAAAGATATTACATTTTCAGTTTTTAAACACTTGCAAAGAATACATGTGTGGTTTCATTGGACGCAACTTTATCATACAAAAGTAAAGAGGTTGTTTTTATCTTTAAGTGGACAGAGATTCTGGTTCTGTTGGTGTTTCTTCCGAATAGCCATAATATTGAAATAACACAAGAATTACTCATCTCCCCATGAATGAACAGCATAAATGCAATTTTTTTCAGATTTAACTTAAAATATCTGCTGTAGGTGCACTTGGAACTCTTACGTATATCCTGCACTCACTGCTTATTGCACTTTTAGACCTTGTACATATCTAATTTACAGTAAAGTTATATCTAGTTTGATCTGGAAATTATTTTGGATTCGGCAGAAAAACATTTTACTTTATAAAATCAGTTTATTTTTGTTTTTACACTGCTTTGGACTTAAAGAGACACCCTGATCATCTTTTGAATTATTTTCAAAATGTTCTCAGTAGTCTTATATATTATGATTATGCCATTTTAAGCCAAAATCCAAAAGCTGTGTTGTTTTCGCTGACATAGCTTCTGCAGAGTGGCAGGACTTCACTATAAATTCACCTCTGAGTTGTGGGTGTGATTCTTGCCCCCCCACACACACACACCTTTCTGAGAGCTCAACTTTATCGGTCCAATAAAAATGGCCAGTAATACTGGAGCTATACAACAAAGACATGGATGCATTAGAATGGAGCGTATCAGGCACATTGTTGCCTGCGATTTTCTACATTACAAATCTTTCCTTTTCAAACTGTATTTTTTTATTTGTCCCTGATTTATAATGTTCTGAATAAAGAAATATTAGAAAGGCATTTTTATTCTTAATTTTCCTTTGATTTGTCCTCCATCATTAGATAAAATGTCACAAGAACATGTAAAAAAAAAAAAAAAAAAAAACACCAAAAAACACAGTTTTCATTGGAGTGGGTTTTTAATGTCAAATTAGAACCTTAAACCATTTGGATCCTAAAGTCCTGTTTTCATGTCTGTAGATTAGTTCTAGCTCTTTAAAAAAATGGGAAGAGGAGCTCCTAGAGATGTTCTTTTCTAAAGCTCAGAGTTCGATCCCTTCCATGTACTTTTCATGATATGTGGATCTCTGGGCAAAGACAGTTTGTCTCCCTGAGAGATCAGACACAGCTGCTGTCGGTGATTGTCTGCGTTTGTTTCTGCGGCTGTTATGAGGCCACTCCGGTCAGCAGATAAAACTCTGCAGTGGAGGATGCTGTGAAACTCCAGCAGGTGTTGAAAACATGAACTTTTCTGAATTTATGCTTTTATTGTGAAAATATACAACCCCTTTGCCCAAAAGCATACCATCTCGAGCAAATCACCTAAATGGCTTTTAATCGAAACGAGCTCTCTTGGACGCCACTTTCCGTTTAAAATTTTCTTTTTTCCTCAGACGTTCAGATCAGAAAACTAGAGGATGAGAAGAGTCGTAAAAGATCTGAGACCATTTAGATGGAAATAAGGTGGAGCAAGTGTGTTTTTCCTGGTGCCAAAGCTGCTTGTTGTGATCAGAATTGGGCTGCTCTCATTTGTTAACTGTTTTATTCATGAGGATCCTGCTGTCCCGCTCAGCAGAACTCGCATGCGGTCAAAGACTGGAGCGCAGGGAGCCTGTGAGCTGCTGACACAGTGACCTAGTCTGCACGATGTAGGCTACAGCCCTCACAGCCCTCAAGTTTCTTCCTGACTCACAGGAGCTGACGAGGAACTCATGTCTGCTGACTGAGTTTTTGAAGCTTACTATATCTTACAGTACCTTCCATGTTTTGAGTGAAGTTGCATCTGGTCTAGATCTTCAACATAAGCTGGTTTCATTTTGGAGCATCAGCTGGCCTTAGAACTGTTGGGCATGTATCTACGCATCTTTGAGTAATCTGTTTGAAGGATGACTGTTGATGGTTGAGATTTATTTAGTAAAACCTGAGAAAAAAGGAGAAACCAACTTTGAACTGTTTTGTATCCAAAGGTTAAAACTCTAAACATTTTTAACTCCTGGTAGCAAAATTGCATTTGTTTTCTGAGCACCAAGTGCCCTCTTTCCACTGGTTTGAACAGTCAATGGCCATATTTTGTGTTTTCAGGCTCTACAGAAATTAGCAAGTCAGTACTTGAAGAGAGATTGGCCTGGAATCAGTCCTGATGACCAGAGAACTGACTACAGGTAGGTTTGTAGGTTCTGTATCAATTTGAGTGAGAAAGCCCAGACCTCCATCCACCCAACCTTCTCCTCCAGGAGGCTTTTTCAGGCCAGATGTAAAGTTTGAGACCTGCAGTCTTCCTGGGTCTGCGGTAGGGCCGCAGCCCAGATAGACACAGCCAACTTTATTTATTTATTTTGGTCTGTCTGACATTTTTTCTTTAAGCTGTGAGCTATTGAAAGAAAAAAACTCTACAGAGTAAAATTGAGTTGTCTGAAGACAATCAGACAAAAGAACCAGACAAAAAATGATGGAAAAGTTGCAAATCCCCTAAAAAACAAAATGAGAAAATATATACAGAAAAAAACAATTGGTGAACAGTTAACACTTTAAAGGTTTGCAAAAGACAAATGTTTTGAGTAGCAAAAATGTTAAGAGTATGTTTAAGTCTTATCACTAACATGGGTATTAGCAACACATATACTGGAATGTTGTGCAGTATTATGTTGAATTGCATTAGATTCCAACTAATGAAAATGAACAAACCTAATCATTGTTTTGATTAGTTGATTAGTCTAAATGATTTTAAAAGCATCTTCTTTTTTGCTTTTACCCAATCACGCAATTTTTGTAATGTAGGAAAATGAGATCAATGCTTTATTTTTTTATTAATTTTTAAATTACATTATCAATTTCAAAGTTGATGAAAGCTTTGAAGTTGTACCACATTTAGCAGTTTACATTTCATATTCCAGCGTTAAGATGTTTGTTTGATGTTAATCATTAAGTTAGTCTAATCTAAAAGTGACTGCAGGTTATTGGTGAGTATTTGTTCAAATTAAAGTTGATTTCCTCAACAAACATTCTCTTTTTACAAATAACTTTGTTGTCTTTCTAGTACTGTTTATATGCGTCTTCTAACAATAGTCTTATGGGATCAGCCAGGAAAAATATAAAATATTTATTCCACTTTTCCACTTATGCATCTTTCAATAGCTGAGCGAAACTGATGAAGATGAGATTAGATTCTGGGTGAAAATCAGGACCAGAGTTTTGACTTACAGCAATAAAACCAAATATCTTTTCCTGCTGCACCTGATACAGACACAGATTCTTTAAAAATACAAGTCTGCCATTGAAGATTTATTTGAAAAGAAATTAGTTGGAGCTGCAATATCATTTTTGTCTTTTTCCTCTTTTGAAAGGAATGTTTATGCAGTTTGGAGGGCATACCTGGAGGGAACGGTCCAGGTGAGCCAGTCCAAGCTAAATGTGTGTGATAACTACAAGAGTCAAGTATCTGAGCCTGCAAAGACTGTTAGACTTTATAAAGAACAGCAACTCAAAAAGGTGAGGAGATCCAGAGCTCCCTGTCTCTGACTTCCTGTCATGAATTTTATTGGTGTGGACTTTTGAACAGCTGACCTGTTTGCTTTTTGTCCTCGCAGACCATTGACCAGCTAAATGACATTCAAGCTGAGCTGCAAGAATCTGTGAAGGAGTTGGCAAAAGCCAAGAAGAAATATTATGAGTGTGAGCAGGTGGCCCTGGCTGTACGAGAGAAAGCTGATATCGAGGCCAAGTGAGTTCAGCATCAATTTTTGTGTCAGAAGGAAACTGTTGCTATTTGGCCATTATTCAATCCAACATTAAAAAGATGTGCTTGCATGAAGACAAATCACTACAGACACGAATCAGTTCAGTTCGATGTTAAGAAGGAAATCAACAGTGATGTGAGGAGTCCACAAAAGTTCAACATTATTCTTCAGTTTTGCTTTACTCATAGGAATGTGTTGTATTCTTTAAACTGTCTTTTAAAAATCAGTTTTAAATCAAACAAACGACTTTTTAATTTGAAATCAAATTGTGCAGTAAAGTATCTGCAACAAGATTTCAAAAACTGAAGCTTTTGTGATCCTGAGCTGAGCAGCGTGGTGTTCTCGCCCTCCTAAGAGTCAATAGTTGGTTGGCTCTTCAGTTTGGGGACCAAACTGAGGGGGACACATCTTCTGCTTAAGAGAGACAAGCTGAACAGCAAAAACTCAAGGGACTTGGTTAACTTATGCAAATCAAGGGTTTAGGATAGACAGGGGTATCAAACACATGGCCCATGGGGCGTATCTGGCCCCCCAGACATGAAGAGAAAAAAATATAAGGGTGTTGAAATAAAAGAGCACATTTCTAGCCCATTCCTGTTGCAAGTTATGGTTCTTTAAAGAAATAACAGAAATGTGCAATTCTGCCACTAAGAGGTGCAAAGGAAAAGCAAGACTGGCATGACAAGAGATCCAAAAATTAACAGAATAACCTTTCCAAGCACGTTCCTCGTCTGGGTGAGATGCAGTTTGGTTTTCCGAGCCTCACCGCTGTTAAGTTGCATTAAAAATGATCAGGTTTGACACCACAATTACCAAAATGATGTTGTCAAAAAAAAAGAAAGGCTGACGTGGAGTGCTGAGCTTTCAAGGAAAAACGTACGGTTTTATTTATTCTCGGAGCTGAATGCAAAATCGGCGTGCTTGGTATGTAATCAACGGGTTGCAGTTCTCAAAGAATATAACATTCAGTACCACCATGAGACTCATCCTAAAAAAAAGTCTAGTCATAAGAAAAGGGAAAATTAACCAACTATTAGCTGGACTGAAAACCAGCAGTCTGCATTTACTTCAGCCGTGATGTCAGTGATGGAGCAGTGAAAGCTGGCTACGTTATTGCAAACAAGTTGGTGCAAACATCCTATCCATTTTGAGATGTGGAACTTTTGAAAAAATTTAATGCTGAAGGCTGCAGAAGTTATGTGCCCCAAAACTCATTTGATCTTTGCCAGCATACGTGTGTCAAGGATTACGATTGCAGATGCAAGATCTCTCAGGAGACTTGGGCAGCCAAATGAAGGACAGAATCCAGACATTTATTGATTAAAGCACCGACATGACAAACATTACACAACTGAGCATATTTATTAAAGGGGTTGAGACCATTGCAGCAGAGTTAAAATCAGTTTGGTTCATATGATGAACACAACAACAGCTGATGTCAGCGCTCTCATTACTGCGCCAAACAAAGTCAGAGTGAACTGGTCACGTGATGTCAGTCTGGCCACTGATGGCACCTCATCAATGGTCAGGAAAAAAGCAGGTGTTGTCAAAAATTCAGGCAGAAGGTGCAGACAGCCAACACAGGAGAAGATTTTTGGACATTTCATTGTATTTTTCACTCTTGAATAACATGAAATGTTTTGCTACACAGGATTTGAATCCTGATATGGATGGCCTGGTGAAAAGATAACAATTAAAACAGCAAAATCCCAGATAAGTTGAGAGTAACTTACTTTCAGAGAAAAGCTGACAGAGATCACCTGTCATTCTGCTGGCCTGAGCTAAGTAGGCAACCAGGAACTGAACTGACCCTCTCTAACTCAAATGCCTGTCTAAACAGGCTCCGGCTCGCTGTCAAAACTCTGCATGTCAGATGCTCAGTGGCAGGTTTAGAAACATTTTGTCAACAAACAGACCACCAGTACAGTAAAGGAAGTAAGTTAATTGGATGAAAAGGACTCATGGATTTAAACTAAGGTGAGCTGAAGCTGTCTGTGTGGATTGGGCTGGATTTTTACCATTGATTAACAGATTAACAGACCGTTAATGCCAACTGATTGGCCTCCACATCTCATAACATTGCAAATCCTTTATTTTATTTTGCATTATTTATCAAGGCCATCTCTTCATGAAATAATTGGTTTCCTTCCTTTTTATAGGCCAAACCATGCCGAGTTTCAGGAGAGAAAGGGAGGTTAACTCCAAATCCATATGTTCACAAATGTTGTCATGTTTAATTTTGTTTATTTTTTCATTGATTTGGACATATACATTTTAGACAGGGTGTTACATTTTTTCTGTAGCCTCCTCTTGAGTTTGCTATCAGGGTTGCTTCAATGTCAGACATTAAGTCTGTATAAAATTGAATAAACCATTTTTTTTTTTTTTTTAGTAAGATGCATTTTATTTGAAATCCATTGGCTTCTCTGAATGAATGTGTAATAATAGCTCAATAAACCCTCTAGTTTGAAAGCATTTTTTTCCAACTGAGAAAACAACAAAACAAAAGCAAAGCTACAGGTAACAAGTTGACCATAGGTTATTTTGCTATTATGTTTCTGGTCCGGCCCACTTGAGATCAGACAGGTTAAATGTGGCCCCTGAACCAAAATGAGTTCGACACCCCTGGTTTAGGAGGTCCCACTTACTTAGTACTAATAAGACACTTTTACTTTTTGCCTAAATGAAATTTAATATGACAAAATGTCTTAATACCTCATTTATTAGGACTAATTTGTTTGCTTTTTGCTCTTCTTTTTTCTCTTAGATCTAAATTGGGTCTTTTTCAGTCAAGAATTAGTTTACAGAAAGCAAGTGTGAAGGTAAGAAAGTCTTGACTGTCATCACCCTTTGAAAGTTGGCCTTTCACTGAAGCTATTTGAAAACATTTTACCTTTTTCCCCTAATTCCTTCATCTGAATCTGTGAGTCGTTGTCTGTTTCTCCACTGGAGTCCTGCAGTGATGTGTGTCGCTGTTTGGTTTCAGTTAAAAGCTAAGAGAAGCGACTGTAACTCCAAGGCGACCCAGGCCAGGAACGACTACTTGCTAACGCTAGCTGCTGCCAACGCTCACCACGACCGCTACTACCACACAGATCTGCCGCACTGCATACAGGTATGTGCACTGGAGGATTAAACGAAGCAGAGGTGATTAACCTTAAGCCACGAAAACGCTAAAATGATGAAGAAGAGTGCTGTCTGGTTCACATCCTTGGCATCAGCCCGCAGCTGCTTTTGTAAGAGTGTTAAAGCAGCAAAGAGCGACCACAGCTGATCTCCTGCCAGGTGGTCCAGCCGTACCTCCGCCAGATCTTAAAATGGTACCAGACCGTACCGGCTTACTATCAGCCCTGCCGTTAACGCGTAATATAAGGAGATAGTTGATATCTGTCTCTCTGTGTTCACTCGCATCATGTTAGCAGAAAAGCTAACAAATCTTTATTGGTTGAACGCCACAGAGGAAATAAAAAATGAAATCACAACAAAAGTTGCATGTTTTGGTGTTCCATTAAACGATGTCAATGATAAGATACTATGTAGATATAAAGAATGAATTACTCAACGATGAACCACCGGCAGGTTCGCTGCCTTTTTAGGCTCAAACAAACGTAGCAAAAGCTGACGTCACGTCGGAGTCATGATTTGATTGGCTGGATCATCCATGTGTTCTTAGATTGACTACTTATTCTAGTGAGACAGAAAAAGCTACGTTTTCCATTGAATTTTTTTTCATCGAAATGTCGAGTCTCGAAATTAAAAACACTGAAATAAAAAAATTCAGAAAGAAAACTCAAAGGTTTAAAAATTCAGAATCTGATAGAACAGAAAAACTTCCATATAGTTACATCTCGATTTTTTTGTAGTTGAAATTCAGGTTCTTGTTTCCGTGTTTCTTCCCCCAATATTTCTTAAACATGTTCTACTTGACCGTGACATACACCGCTGCAGGCATTCTTCAGCTTCTATACTGTGTGGCAGCTCTGAATAATAGATCCTTAGCTCCTGACAGAAGGATGGAACTGTAAGGAAGATACATGTAAACAAATATGTGCATGCAAATCCACAAGGAGAGTGAGAGACACTGCTTGAGAGAAGCAAGCTGTTCTTCTCCATCCTCTAGTTTCACTCACATTCTTAGCTTTAAAATACTTAAAGATCCACTCCGATCATCCTTTGATCTATTTAAAAAATGTCCCACTGTTTTTTTAAATTATGATTATGTCATTTTTAGCCAAAATAATAAAAAAGCCTTTGTTGTTTTCTAGAACATAGTTTCTGCAGAGCAGCAGGAGTTCATCCAAAATTCACTTCTGTGTTGTATGGGCAGGACGTTGGGGCGGAGTAAGCTTGCTCTGACTTCCCATCATCCCTGTGTTTTCTTTCGTTTTTCAAACTGCATTTTTTTTTGTCTGCCCCTGATTCACAAGAATTTGAATAAAGAAATACTCATACTATTTTGAACTCAATTTTATTTATATATGTCCTCCATCATGAAAAAAATGCCACAACATGTTAAAAATGCCAAAAACACAGTTTTCTTTTGAATTCTCCCGAACTCCCTCTCCTGAACTGAGGAATACAAATCTGCAGGGTCAGCAAAGCACCCTGCAGTTTCAACCTCTTTGAATATGTTTTGTTCTTTAGCAAAAAGAAACACAATCTTAGGAATTGTTTATAAGTAAAAGTCCCTCACCTCTATTTGCCTTATTGAAAACTTGCCATGTGGATTTCATGATTAAAGTTAACCTATGATATGAGAAAACAAAAATACTTTTAAGATTGAGTTAGAAGTGAAAGATAAACACGGATTGAGTGGAGGATGTTATGCTAGACTGCAGTAAAAACCTAAGTCTTACTCAGGCTGGTGAGTTCATCTGCTTGTTATGAGAGGACATGAACTGCTCCATGACTCCCCCTGCTGTTTGGAATCAACATGGCTGTTTCTGTCCTCTAAACACATACCGATGATCTGGTCTCTGCTCCTTTGTGCTGTAATTATTGTTGTTTTAACTGATGAAGTCATTTGACATTATCACACACAGAGGAAAACATATACACACCCAGCAGCCACAGCACGGGAAAGAACCTTTTTCTGGAACCTGACTCACTTCGTTTTAGTTCTACCATAAATGGACAGAGAGAGGAGGGCAGGAAAAGAGGAATGGGGGAGGAGGAAATTACCAGAATGATGAGGGAACATGTGGATTGAAGTCAGCCAACAACCCACCCTTCATGACATAATTCCCTTACCAGCATCCCATTGTTTGTTAGGTCTGTTTAAAACTCCACTTTAGTCTAGTTTCTGAGCATTTTTGCAGGAAACATATTTTTGATTTTATTAATTCATTCATTCATTGTCTACAATCTAAAGCCTTTCACTGACCCCAGCAGCAGTGAGAACTTCATCTAGAAAATGCTTCTTCAAAGACTTTTTGGTTTATTCATTGACTCTTTCTGATAAACAAATGCAGCTGATATGCCTCTTTGAAATGCTTCTTCTTTCTGTAGTGCTTTGGCCCACAGCTTTGTTCAGTTCACCCTGAAAGCCTCATGCTTTGTGATTTATCTTTTAATGTGAATAGATGAAGAAAAAACACTGAATGAATGTTGGCTTTGGAGCGTGACGTATCTCTCTGCCTGTGTGTCCTGAAGGCTCTGGATGGGAGAATCTATGAACATGTGAAAGACTACCTGATAGCGCTGTGTCGCACCGAGCTGGAGGCCTCTCAAACATCACATAACACCTTTCAGTTTCTGTTGGAGAAATCCACCAGGGTGAGTTATAAACATCTTATCTTACGTGCATGCCCACCAGCTTTGGCTCTTTGCATTTTTTTAAATAAAAGATGTTTCTCGTCATCAGTGTGTTGTTTTATGTTTGGGAAGTGATTTCATGAGAAAGTACAGTTATTTTAACACTTTTCCTCCTATGTGTGGTTCCTAAAGCCTTAGCCACATGCACAAGGTCAATGGGGGAGTTGACCTCTATAGGTGCTGCAGTTTTTGGGTTGTTCAGCTCTGTGGAGTGTCATAGACAGGAGCAGCTGCATCTTAAGGGGTGTGCATGTGTGTCTTGCAGTTCCCTCAAGGCTCGTATGGCCGCCTCAATAAAACGTCATGAAAATGGAACGTACCATTGTTCTGTGTGTAGTATCACACACAGACAGTATTCATAAGACTATTGGAAGTTGAATGCACTTATGATGTACGGGTGATGTTGTTGTACAATATGGTACAGTAAATTTGAACAGAATTATCCATCTAATACATTTCCACTTGCTCATTTTGATGTCCAAATGAAAGATTACAGCTCTATCCACTGACTGTACAATAAATTTGTCACACCACCTTTTGAAAGTGATCAGAAGCAAAACCTGAGTAAAAAGTTAAATTATCATCTCCTTGGGTTTAAAGTTGGTTTTGTAGAATCAACAGGCTGCAGTGGATTCATGTTTTTTATTGGGTTTTTCTTTTCCCTTAGATAATTCAAGAGTTCAACCAGCAGTTGTTCATGCAGGAAAACCCAGTCTTTCACAAATCACAGGACTTCCAGTTCCAGCCCAGTGAATGTGACATGGTGAGACTCTGCTTCACACACGAGTGTACCATTGTCCTGCAGCGCCGAAAGTCTTTGGATTGTTTTTATCTGAACCATGCTTTAAGGGCCTTTTATTCAAAACACAAGAACAAAAAAACACAGATTTTTAATTAAGAATCTTAATGTTGCAAAATAAGTGGAGTTCTTCACTCCATTTCCTTTTGATATTTATTAAATACTATTAGAAATGAGTAGAGCTCGTGCATGATTTGTAACAATCCATAAAATTGCGCATTGCTTTTACATTCCACTTCTCTCATTTTTACTCTGCATAAGTATGCACCACTTCTTCTTAGATTGTGAATAAAACACAAATAGAATAATCCGGTAAACTTTATCAATTGGTTTATTATGAGCGTTTTCTTGTTTTACTTCTATCATCACCAGGTCTCTTGTTTATCATTATATATGATACATTTTGAAGATCTGCCAAATTGAAGTGTCTCTCCCAGTGGACACAGTTCTGTAGCGTCTTCCGAGCTTCTCCATCCATGCCTCTTTATCTGTCCTTCTCTGATCTTCTCTGCCTGCTGCTCTGATGCCTCTACTCACCGATACGGTGTTCCTTCTTCGTTTGTCTTCTTCCTCCTTTAACCTGTGCTAACACTCTTCCCCAAACTTTTTCCCACTAACCCTCCCCTGACCGTCTGTACGCGGCAGACTCTGAGCTCGGAGGAACAGTTGGTGGACATTGAGCCGTCGCCCGTCAGTGCCATGAGAATGACCCTGGCACAGGTAGTTTCCATTGTTGGCATTCCCATCCTCATTCCCAACACAATCCATGGCTCATTTACTTCACTGAAGTCCACATAATTGCTCTCTGGGTTGGTCACATTTAGATACAGTTAAAAAGTGCAGTTCAACCAATTTTCACTTAATTTATTACTTTAAAACAAGGTTTACATAGTAAATTGGTTTTTTTTGTTAATCTAGGAGTATATTAATGGTTATTTGTTCAACTTTAGACTAAACAAAATCAGGTGATGCTTTAATTTGAAGTTTAAATACTAGATTTCACCCAAAAAGAAGATTGTAAAGGTAAAACATGAAACGATTCACACATCCAACAATAATGACTTTGAGTTATCTTATTCCACCAGCAAGTTTCTTCTTAATTGTGAATGACACAGGACAATGTCACAAAGCGTTATTGTGATAAAAATCCTCAGTTTTTGTCTGCATGTGAACCCATAGGACTTTTACTGTGTTTGTAAACCTGGAATATTTTGTGACTTTTGTGTCTTTTGTGACTGAGTCATAATTAAACAAATGACCTGATGCTGGAAGGAGAACCTGCTTAGAAACCTGCTTAGAAAGTTGTTTAAACTCGTGGTTTTCTCCATCAAAGTCCGACTTTAATCTTAGGATTTGTTCTAACAACGTTACAACAAAAACGCTTTATTTATGCTGCTGCGGATGTAAAGTATGTTTAAAAGGTATCAGACCATGAGATGCTCTTGGATTTGTATACATTTCTACTGCATTTTGACTTGGTCTACGCAACGTCAGCGATCACGAACGCTTCCTCATTAAGTAAACATTTCTTTTTTGTTGTAAAAGATAATTCGCCAGGAAAAATCCAGCCAAGGTGGGAACATTTCTCACTTTAATTTACACTTTATTTGCTTTCACAATTAAGTGACCAAAAAGCCATGCATTTACAATGGGCTGGCCACTTAGGGACAGTATTCTAAATAGTCTTGTCTCCTCAGTTACTTTCTAAAAATAGCCTGCGATAGCTGAAATCCACAAAGTAGTATCACAGATGTTTTAAGGCTGTTAAACCCCTAACTACATACTTTATACACTTTTCTCAGACAGACATGAATATTTTCACACTTTTCTCTCTTGTTTAAACTCTCAAAGTTCAAACCTTCGAGAAAAATAAGTCCAGTATTATAAAATAAAAACAAAAAATAAAAACAAAGATCAAAGATTTATATAAATGTGGCAAACTTAATGCATTCTGGACAGGAGACACAACACAGAGGTAAAACCAAATGTATCTGATTTCAAAGGTCCTGATTTTAGAACCCAAACTACCATCAGTGTATGTGGTCCCGCCCATTCTCACACAGCTATTTTTGCGATGGACATCCCTTAAGCCCTGCTCCTTCACAATAACAATCTTGCTCTTAACAATAGTCTAAATGACTGTTTTTGTAACACTGTTGTTGTTACTGAAGCACTTGACCCACATTTCTGACTTCATTGTGATGTACTTCACATTTCTATGATTCAAGAGGATTCATAATGTTAAAGCTTGACCGCTGGGATAGGTTATAAGAAAACCAATCCAAGATCCCCAATGAAAAACTTGAAGTTGTTAGTGTTTTCATTAGACCCTAAACTCAAATGGGGTGTTGGGTTGAATTTTATCCATTGGGTGCTAATTGGAGTTTATTTTTGCACCAGTGCGTTTGCTCCTTTTTACTCAATTCAAATCTTTTATTGGAAAAATGTGTCTAATTTAGAAAAACTATCACAATAGAAATATCACTTACCACACTGTAGTTCACTGTAATCTAATATGTAATCTGAAACCCTTCTGCAGTTCCCCTTGTGGAATTTAGTTGTACATTTTTTGCTGCTTTGCTTTTTCTTTAACACGTATGTGTCGCTGGATTTATGCTAAAGTGTCACTGAATCCTAATGAATGGCCGTGTTTTGCATTGTAATGTACAGGCTGCCTTTTGTGCTGTATGTTTGTTTTCTGGTGGTCATGTTTTAAAGGGAAAGTCTAGATTTCATCTGGATTCTGTCATGAGATGATATTTAACACTTTTTTTCCATAATGCACAAGTTGAAATTAGGTTTTCCACAGTATGCAGGAAAGGAAACTGGAATTAGTTAGGAATATTGATTAAAACTTGAGTGTTTAAATCAGGTTCTAAAATCTCCTTAAAACTGATTTCACATATGGATACATGGCAGGGGCCCGGAGAAAAGAAAACTGAACTCATACTTTAAACAAAACAGGGGAACAAAACCACATAAAAACAAATGCTGGTACTATGAATCTCCTGCTTGTTTTCTACATAATATACATTAATCCACATTGAAAAAGCGTTATTATCCTGCAGGAGAATCACAAGTTTGAACAGATTATATTGAAGAAAAAACAATCAAGTTGTGTTTGTTAAAAATCACAGTTAAAAATCTGAACGTTTGTGTGTGTGTGTGTGCGTGTGTGTGTGTGCAGAGTCGACAACTGGAGTCTGAGTCAGGAACAACAGAGGAACACAGTCTGAACAAAGAGGCCAGGAAATGGGCCACCAGAGTGGCCAGAGAGCACAAGAACATCATTCACTTCAAGAGAGTAAGACCAACCTGAGGACTTACCTGCAGAGAACATTTGATTCAAATCATGGATCAAGTTCACTTTTTCTCGATACTCCATTGCTTTCGTCTGAAGATGTGTGTGTGTGTGGCTTTCAGTCTCTGGAGGAGTGTGAAAGTCACGGCTTGCCCCCCACTGAGCAGGGCAGACTGGAGCTGGAGCTGAAGATAGAAGACACCAAAGAGATGATGCGCAAAGCTGAGGTCTGTGACTTGTATCTCCTCTTGCCTTTGCTCCAATATTTGTTTCTAAATCGCCAAGGGAGGGGGGTGGGGGTGTGTGTCCCATGGGGGTGTCCCATCAAGATCCCCCAAAGTAAATAATAAATACATCAAACCAAACAGAAAAGATCAATGATTCCCTTATTGGCTTCTTTCAGGTTAGTCTATTCCTTTCTTTTATTAAGTGCAAACTTCCCTAACTATGTATTTTATTGTTTACATAATATTTAAGCTTAAAGAATGTAGTCCACCTTCAATGTGTTTAAATCCTGATAATGAAATTAATATTCTAAATAATCTGTGTATTTATCATAAGTTTTTTTACTACATGGAAAAACCATGGAAGCTGACAGGTTGATCCATTAACTGAATATATGAGTAGCTGACAGGGTGACCCTCTCCCCCTGGCATTCCAAATAGGAAGTACCCACTGGCTCCAAGAAGCCAAAATCCCGTAGACTTCTACAGAGAAATAACAGCTATTACTCAGCCCTTCTATTTGTCAAAATTACTCTTCTACCTTTTTAACATGTTCTTGATAATCCTCATTTTTTCATGATATTTGTGCTGTTGTTCAAATTATCCAAGTTAGAACCTGACTATTCAGATGCCTCAGTAAAAGTGGTGTAGCCCGCTTTCCGGTTTCCGGCATTCCAACATCCCATCCACTCTAGCCCTTCTGATTAGCAAGAATGGTTGCCACGGAAACTCAGACTAACTCGGACCAATCAGTGCTTAAAGCACTGGTCTGCTGTTAGATAGAACAGAATATCCAAACTTTTCTTAACTGAACCCTCATTTGTGAAACCAGTGATTAACCAATCAAATGATCTCAGCCTCTGCATGGATTCTGCCTCTCCTTCTCTCATTAGGCCCAACACCACCTCCACTGGGCTGATGAATATTTGAAGAGCTCATTGGATAGAAATGATGAGCTCTCAGCTCATCATATAAAAGAGACAGAAGACATTAATGCTTCTAGATGGCACTTTTATCTGAACGGTGATGGCGCCAATGAGCCTTTGAAACAAGCTCATTTCCCCTCACTGAGCCTTTCAATGGTTCTGTTTGATCATCAACCAAAAATCAAAGTGTAGATTCAACACTAAGAAATTATTCATTTTTTCATTCATTTTCTAAACCAGTTTTGTCCCTTTTTGGGTCGCGGGGCTGACCCAAAATGTTCATGCACATTTTTCATGGGTATGCTGCGGTCGACAGGTCGTAGTGAACAGGTATACAACACAGAATGTTAAGTAAGGCGGAAATAGGTGAGATGCAGGCATGTCATATGGGTTTTTAATTTTTTCAAATCTTGGGAACTGCGGGATCCTGTTAGTGCCGTTCATGTGATACGTCCTTGCATGACTGTTAAAAAATAGGAAATTAGACAATCGTGTGCACAACCCGTGCATACGGTATTTTCACATGTAAGGAGCCAGTACTTCCATCTTACTAACAACTATAGTATGGCGTAAGGACACCGTACAAAAGCATCACTCGTATATCATAAATATGTTTTCCACTTAGCTTTACAACTTACTTCACAATACAATTGTCATGATGTCCCTTGAGGTGGTTGTACAAGCCTCAAGAGAAGCGTAAGACACATCTCCGTTCCCCATTAGATGCGGCCGCTGCTTTCTATGACCCTCCACATGTCTGGGCAAACCAAAAATGACATGTTCATCGGGCTAAAACCGCATTAAGCAAAGACTTAAGTGTTGAAATGTAGTAATGGCAGCCTCTGTTTCTCTCTGGTTTCTTCATGTTTCTGTTTGTTTAGTGTTCAGTGAACACAGCCAATGATAGAGAAGGACAGCTCTTCATTCATCAAAGTGCATGACTGTTGTTGGCTAACAGCTGTCAGTCTCTTCTCACCGCTAATGAGAAGGAGTAGAAGAAAGTTATAATAGAGGAAATTGATGAAAGAAGCAGTTAAAGGGCAAAGAGACAGAAAAATCCAAGTGGATCCTGGGCGATGGAGATTCATCCGGTCTGTTTGGGTCTGTGCTGGCCATTCTGAACAGAAAATCTGGTGTGTCCTTTAAACGTAACAAACCCCTTTTCTTTCCAAAGACCATAAAGTTGAAAGCTGAAGCTCGTTTGGATCTTCTTCGGCAAGTGGGGGTTGCCGTGGACACATGGCTGAAAAGTGCCATGAACCAGGTGAGTATTTCCTGTAAGAACCTGAAAGGAATGATGTGAACGTTTCAAACACTCCCTGAACAAATGACCTGCTGTCTCTGCGCGTGCTGTAGGTGATGGAGGAGCTGGAGAATGAACGTTGGGCCAGCTTCACTTCCCACGGTCCCTCACTGTCGGTGAGACACTCCCCCTCAGAGCTTTTGCTTCCTTGCCAAGTCAGCCCAGAGGAGCCTGTGAAAATATTTGTAATTGCAGACCTGAGCTTCCTGTTAGCTGGAACCTTTTTAGGCCACAGAGCTTTTTTTGAAGTTCTCACATGATCTGTTTAGAAACGTGTTGCATTTTCCAACAGCTGCTGTTCAGCTTCATCCATTCGTGTGTTGGAGCAGAAAGAAAAGAGGTGCTCTTTAGCGTCATGGTTTTCTGCACTCAGTAGCACCAGAATTCCTTCTTGATTGAAGGAGTTTGAAAAACAACATTTGTGCAGATGATCTAAACCAGGGAGTAACTCTGAACTTTGACTTGGCAGGAAGGTTGAAGCGACACTCCTTCATTTTGAACGATTTGAGTCTTTTTTTTTCTCACCATCTATGTCTGCCTGCCTGTTTTGCATGTAGTGGAGTTCAGGTAAAAAAAACAAAAACATTTCTAATCACAAAAGGGTGAATTAGCGTGATTATGGGATCAAATTAGGATCGATGTTCAGATTGTAAATTAGAAAAAAAATAAGAAGTTTTTTTTCAAATTTTCTTAAACTTTTTCTTTTTTTTCCATTTTAAAATCTGGGTTTTCTTTCACCTTAAACTGATCCTGGTTCATACATGGTCTTCACAAACACAGCCCTGCACTCCTTTCTTAGCAGGTCAAAGGTTTAACTGGAAACTCTTATCTAAATGGCTCATCATCACACCACTTTCATCCTTTGAGTTTAGATGAATGAAAAATCTCATTCTGAGTGATATAGATGGTAAAATCAGGCCTGCAGTTTAACCTTCCTGTCCTCTTCAATTACTAATTCTCACAGACTGCTGCTTTTACCTCATGAATATTTAAAGAACAGTAAACTGAGTCCTGCATGTGTAAATGCAATTCAGTGCTGCAGAGGTTAACTGCAGATGCTTCATTTATTCCAGCTGAAACTGAACTTCCAATAATTACAATTTAGCTTAGTTTGTTATTTTATTTAGTTTAGTTTTTATAATAAATACATTTTAGTGCAAAAAAAATGTACAGCAGACCTACTGTAATATACAAACACGTCAGAACGTCTTCCTCAAACAAATCAAAAAAGGAAATAGTTTATCATAGTTTTATATATAATGATCAACTGACATAAAACAATGAAATAAAAAAAAGAAAACTAATATTAAAATAGGGGTCTGGTAATTAGAAGTAATACATTTAAACTCTTTAAATAGTCACATTGTTCTGATAACTTCTGATGAAACATTTTTTTTCTAAAAAGACCAAATATATGTTTAAATCTCTTTCTTTAAAATTCTTAAATAAGGTGTTACTTCCTCACCTCTGATGTATGTAATATTTTGCCAAAATTATGATAAGGTTTATTTATTTATGTTTCACTCCAATAGAAAGTTGAGTAAAATATTTTTCCCAAACATGCCTGTGTGTTTGTAGATCATTTCAAAATATGGAGACAAAAGGACAATCTACAAAAAGATGTTGGATGCTTTCTCCATCTGCCTGACAGAAAGAACACTTAACATTCTGGGAAAAAAATCGACTAATATAATCTTTTACTGGATAAAACAGATGTATAATTGTTTTAAATAAATTCTTTGTGAAAGTCTATTTAGGTATAATCCTCAGAATTTAAATTTCCTTTCTTCCTTCACAACAACTCTTCAGGAGGAGCATTTTTTTCCGGGTCAGTGCTCCCTCATCTTCCCATCTGAGGCGAAGCTTATTCTGGTTCATCAAAGGCGTTTGACATTCTGCTCACATGATGGTGCAGATATAGCCAAAAAACACAGAAAATGGATAGGGTTCCGTGTGCATATAGATGAAAGGAGAGGGGAAAAAAGATTGAGTTATGCTCGGCAAGAAGGAGCTTTAGGAGGACAGTTCGTGAAGGAGGAAAAAGGGAGTTGAGGAGAGAAGAGGTGGTGTGATAGGGGTGAGGAGAGAGTCAAGTCAAGGTGAGAACATCGAAGTAAAATGGGAGGCAGAGGTGATAAAGATGAAGAGCTGTGAAAACAGAAAATAGCTTGAGAGGTGGAGATTTTATTTCAGGTTCTGATGCCTGAAGTCTGTTTTATACTCGAGCAAAAACACAAATGAACACATTTTAACACAGTTAATCAGAAATACGCCTCTGAGTAGTGGGCGGGGCTATTAGCACAGAGAAACTCCCCCCCATTACTAAGAGCTCTCTGTTAATGTGCTCTCCCGCTAACTTACGGCCTCTCACGCCACCAAGCTAACATTACCGTTGCAACAAAAATAGCGAGCAATATCAGGGCTACCCAGCCGTACAGTTCTAAGTCAGATGACAGCTCGGAGGAGGAAAGCTTAGATGTACATGGATCTTGTCTTCTACAAGTGGATGCATCAGAATGGAATGGAGCAGAAAACTTGTGGCCTGCCCAGCATATTTTCTACGCTACAAATATAATCTTTTTGAAACTGCATTTTTTTTTATCTGCTCTTTATTTACAATAGAGATATACTCAGAAATCCAATTTTAAGCTTAATTTTCTCTATGCACCGTATGTCCTCCATCATCAGAAATACCACAAGAACACGATAAAAACACCAAAAACACCATTTTCATTAGAGTGAGTCTTTTTACAAACTATCAGAAATGTAGAACTGAACTAGAACTGCTGTTATTGGTTTGAAACTGAACACCAGAGAGACAGAAACATAAAAACTGAAAGTAAAAACAAAACAAGACCTCAAAAACATGAGGTAAAAAGTCAACAACATCTTTCTATTTAAGAATAGAATGGAGAAAATGAAGCTTAAAAACTTTTGTTTAGTTCTGCAGACGAGGAGAGTTTACCATGTAAACAGAAATGTGATGACTAAACACAAAAGCCTCGGAAAAGACGCACACAAACACACACTCTTTTGTTACTGGGCAGGTCAGTTTGCTGTGTGTGATGGATCTTTCCATTAGGTGGGGTCACATGATCTTCATCTAAGCCAGTGAAATTCACACAGAACAAAAGAGTGGGGGGAGTTAGAACATCTGAGCGGCGAGTACCTCCACACCTTTCTCCAGAAGAGCTGAGGGGAGGAGAAGGTGAGGACTTTTGAGTTCACGTGAAGGACGCAGATGAACTCTCATAGTTAAACCTGCTGGAGGAGCTCAGAGTCAAACAAGGATTTCCTACATTCACCGTAATGTTAGACTTGGAAAGTCTGGATCATGTGAGCTGGAGGACTGTCCTCTGGCAGTGAGCAGAGCTCTTTCAGCTTTTCTTCTCACAGCAACTCTGCTTGTGCCCAAAGGGCTCGGTGGACTTGGAGCGTGAGGAGGGCGAGGAGGGTGAAGAGAACATGGAGGTTTTTGACGACAGCAGTTCCAGTCCTTCTGGAACTCTCCGCAACTACCCGCTAACCTGCAAAGTGCTTTATTCATACAAGGTATGACCAACTCTGAGACACATGAGCTGCTCCTTCTGTGTTCTGACTGGAAGACACCTGTTTCACTTTAAACATTTTATGGGTCAAGTATAGCTAGTAACAGTCCAGCTGGTTTGTAGTAGTCAGACGTGTTAACTTAGTTCCAATAGGTAATAAAAATAGAGTGGTCCCTCCTTTATTACAGGAGTTATATTCTAAAAATAGCTCATGAAAGGTGAAATCTGCATCTTTATTTTTACAATTATTACAAACGTTTTAAGGCTATATAACCCCCCCTTGACACACCTTATACACACTTTTCACATTTTTCTCTCTTGTTAAAACTCTCAAAGTTCAAACCTTCAGAGAAAAATAAGTCCAGTATTGTGGAATGAAAACATAGATCTGCTCATGGTCGAAGATTTATATAGATTTGACAAAAGGAGTGCACTCTGGACAGGAGACATGACATGGAGGAGATTAATTGACATTGATCTATCAGGGCACAGAACACAATGTTCCATAAAAACATATATATATGTGTATATAAAAAATCGAAACCAGAAAAGATGAATCACGATATTGCCAGGGACCACTGTATAAGTAAATCTTTGCTTCTTATGTCAGATTTTTGTCACAGTAATTGTTGCACCTTTGTTGCAGGAAACTTTATTCAGTAGTACTAAATGATCAGGGCAGATCTCAGTCTACTCTTTATAGTTTTTTTATTTATAATAATGAAATTGTATTGCTAATGCCAGCCATGAAGCTTGCTTTTCATTTTCCCCCTCTTTGTTTTCTCTGAAGGCTTCTCAGCCAGACGAGTTAACGATTGATGAACAGGAGATGCTGGAGGTTATCGAGGACGGAGACATGGAGGACTGGGTCAAGGTGCTCAATCCCCGAACCGTTTCATGGACATGGACCTGTGTTCTCCACAGCCACATGTTGTTCTCCTGCTCACTTTGACCTTTTGCCCTCTCTGGGTTTCTCCAGGCACGCAACAAGACGGGTCACGTGGGCTATGTCCCTGAAAAATACCTGCAGTTCCCAACTTCCAACAGCCTACTGAGCATGCTCCAGTCTCTGACCACGCTGGACGCTCGGTCCCACACATCATCTAATTCAACAGAGCCAGAGCTGCATGTGGTCTGCATCAACGGAGACACAAACAGTAAGCAGCTGGAACATCTATAAAAGCTGAAGAAATCTTTGAATCAGTTTATCTTCACAAATACACACATTTTTCCTTGTATGATAAATTTATAATGTGTCAGCAATTAAGCCAGCAGGCTCCACCTACTTTCAGTGGGGAATCTGGTATCTTGTAAAAATTGAATTGCAAAAAATAAAAATAAAGATTATCAAGGGCATGTTAAAAAAAGGTATCAGAGCAAGAATGATATTTCTGACAAAAATAACGACTGAGTAACAGCTGTTTATATTTTTACAAAAGTCTATGGGATTTTAGCTTCTTGGAGTCATCAGGTATTACCTGTTTGGAACACCAGGGGGGAGGGGTCACTCAGTCCAGTTCTTATATACATTCAATGTTCCACCCCTTGTGTTGGTGAAAATAAAAAGGATACAGGAAACAGATGAGCAGCTGCAAATCCGAGGAGGAAAGTTTTCTTTCTGTTTCTATGGTGACCTTCTGTCTCCCCGCATTTGCATCTCCCAGCAGCATCGTTCGTCCGGGCGCTCTATGATTACGTGGGCCAGGCCGATGAGGAGCTCTCCTTCTCTGAGGGTGCTGTGATCCGCCTGCTGAGCCGGGACACTCAAACCGATGATGGCTTCTGGGAAGGGGAGCTAAATGGACGGGTGGGAGTTTTCCCTTCTGTCCTTGTGGAAGATCTTACAGAGAATGGAGAGGCTGGTGGGGGAGCGTCACATGACATACAGGTATTGTGAAGACCTGCACCCCCAAAAACACTCATATGCTCTTATTGTTTCTGTACACATACTGGCTGTAAATTGCTGCATTTGTTAGAGAACTGTCAGTTTTTTAAATGAGACCTCTCCTAGTTTCCCTCTTGAGGACGTCCAACCAGCCTGAGCTTTTCTGTTTTTAACTTAAGGATTTCCCTGTTCTGCTGCTCATATTTAAGCAGTAGTTTCCAACTTTTTTCAAGCCACGGACCGGTTTAACATCAAACAATATTTTTACAAACTGGTCTGTACTAGGCTGAAGCGGCCGTTTTTTGGCTTCCAGTTTCCCTTAACTTTTTAAGGTAAAGTTCCTTAAAATCCTTGTAACATTAGACAGCCGGTTGCTAAATATTGTACATCATTATTAATATTGTGTGTGGGAACAACTAACTCAATAAATACATATTTGGAGTAAAGATGCCTTTTTTTGCCTGTTAAATTAAGCTTTCTTTAATTTTTAAGTCAAAAGCTCTACTTCTGTTTCCTCACTGGCTGTTTTCTGCCAAAAGAAACTTTTTTAAAACATTTGTTTTTTGTTAACTTTGCTAGCTCGGGGGTTTCAATTTAGTGGTCAGTTAAGAAAGTAGAGGATCGATTTTCCACACGTAAGAGCGACTTGACATGCGTCATAAGTCGGACGTGGTCGGGAGAATCCTGTAGTTTTTTTTCGAAATAAGCTTCTTTCAGTATCAGATTATAAATAAAACTGAAAAAAGTGTTTTTGTTTTTTTGGCGGCCCAGTTCCAGCTGTTCCAAGGACCAGTAAATGTCTGCAGCCTGGGGGTTGGGTACCACTGCGTTCAAGGGCTTCAAAGACAGAGAGTCTGTCAATGATTTAAATCAGTTTTTCCTAAAGACCCCTGTTCAGAGAGACAGCGGGAGATTTAATTAAACTAAACAGGCAACAACAAGAACAGAAAATAATGAAGGCTCTGATGTGAGCAGTTTTTACCGTTAGAATGATGCTGATTTAGAGGAGTATTCTTCTTAAGAAAAAGGTTATTATTTCGGAGTACTGACATTTGTCTAATTTATCATGAACAAAATCAACAAGCTGGTCTAAATTAGGATGCTTGTGGTTTGCTTTTTTAAAAAAGCATCAGATAAAGTAACATATCTGGCTGTGTAAGTGTGAATTCTTTAATTAAATATACCTCACATATACCATCTTTAAAAAAAGGGTAAAGCTGATGATTGAGGCATAAGGAGACTTCCTCAAAGGAGGAGAAAACCCAAACCTGGATTGTCGTCTGCTGTGCCCCCATAAACCACAACTTCCCTCGCTTCCTGTCTGGTGTCTCACTGATCTGTCAGCGGTGGCGGAGCTCACAAACTGTTGAGTTCCTGAACTCTGATTAAAAACACCACACCAATTATAAAAAAGCTCTTATCAGTGGCCTAAATAGAGGAAGGATGCAGCCTCTCCCTTCCTACCAGCCTGTAGACACAACACACAAAACTGCAACTTTGAGCATCTTTTATGTCTTATTAGGAGGTTAGTGTAGTTCAGAAAGTAGTTTACATGTTTTCAGGAAATCAGCAAAGAAGATGCATTCTTAGGATTGATCCTTGTGGTCTGCCATACCATAAAGATCCTATGAGACCCTCACTGCAAAAACAGGACCCTTAGAAATAAGTAAAAAATTCATAGCCCAGTGTCAGATTTCTTTATTATTTTGCTATTGAAAATGTTCTTAATAAGATTTTTTTTTTTTGCTAGACAGAAAGTAAGACAATTCTTCTTGAAACAGAGGTCTATTTTCTTTGTTAAAATTCAGTTTTTGCAGTGACAGAAGAGTTTATCTGAAGGTGAGAACAGTTGAAGTAGAAACCCTGCTTTGTCTTAGTTACACAAAAGCTGCTCCATAGATCAGAAGTGACTAAAACAGAGGATTTTCTGTCCTATAAATTCAAACAAAAACCATTTGGTTTACTCTGAAATTAAATTAAAATAATCATAACCATCATTTGGTATTTATATTTTAAACAATATTAACTAACAATAATAATTAATTAACGATATTTTAAACGTTGGACATGGGGGGTCAGCAAGGCACTGCCTACTTTTATTGAGTCATCAGATTGGTCAGTTTAAAACCTTAAAAACTTGCACTACAGCAAACATTTTCTTGTTTAAAAAAAGGTAGCAAAGCAAGAATGATTATTCTGACAAACAAAATAACTAAATAATAGCTGTTTATTTCTCTGTAGAATTCTTATGGGATTTTAGCTTCTTGGAGCCAGTTGGTACTTTGTGTTTGGAACGTCACCCAGGCAGGGGTCCCTCCGTCCAGTTGTCATATACAGTCAATAGTTCAGACTGTTAGAAAAAATGAACTAAAGCATTCTAGGCACATTCAAGTGCTCTCCTTCACCTTTTGACACTGCTTTTTGGAAAAAAAATCGCACATTTTTGTATTTTTGAATCATCTATTTGACACTGGCACCAGATAAAACCAAACGGCACCCATCTCCATTCAGCTGGTCGGTTGTGAGAAATAAAGTTGCTTTTTTGCTTTTCAACACGATTACATTGTTTATAGTGAAGTAAAAACTTGGATCTGTTTTTTATTCAACCTTTCCTAGATCTCTCCGTCAGTAAAGTTGCAGTCTTCTCTGCTGCCTCTTCCGCTGTACGATCAGCCTTCCATCAGCCCTTTCACCAGTCCGGAGACCTCCACCCCCCCTCCTCTGCCACGCTCCCCCTCAGCTGCACTCAACGGGGAGCACAAGCTTCCACTGCCTGCAGCATTGTACAAAGGGCAGCTGTCCTCTCACAGTAAGACCCACTCGCAGCTTTCATCCGTAGACACCATTCTGGGTTTTTTATGTCCTTATCTTTCATCTTTCGCTTCAGATCAAAGCTCTGGCCGCAGTCCAGTGTCTCCGGGGTTTTCTCAGCCTCTACGATTCACCCCTGAAGGAGGACCTGGCAAACTACGACCTGTTAGTATGAAAACGGTTTAAAACACGTCTGTAAGATGACAGATGATGGGATTACTTTGATGATGGGAAGCAAAGACGAGGTCTCAGCCAGTCTCCATAATGTTGTTTTACAAAGTAAATGTAGAGTAGAAGTTAAGTGGAGTAAAAAGTATTTATCAGTCACAAATTCTTTTTTTTTCCTCCTAAAAACTGTGTTTGATACAGTGCACCTGGAAAGTATTCACAGCGCCTCACTTCTTCCATATTTTATCATGTCACAGCCTTATTTCAAAATGGATTACATCAGTTTTCTTCCTGAAAAATTCTTTGAAAAACACCCCATAATGACAATGTTGTAAAAGTTCTTTTGAAATTCTTGATTCTGGTCTATTTTTTGCGCGAGTAGCGAATGATTCACATCAATTCTGGCAGAAAGTTACGCTAAGACACATGAGATAATCCTGTCAGTTTTAAAAATATATCAAATTTTTCACAATAAAATACAGGGATTGTAAAATGCGATCATGTTTTTGTATCTAAGCAGACTGTAGAGAAAAAAAATAAACACACAAAAAACAAACAGACACAGAAACACACAGATCAATGTAGTGGGCCGACTATGCAGCGGGGGCGTGTGGTTGTGGATGTAAAAACACAATTAACGAGAGAGAGAGAGGCAGAGAGCAGTTGGCAACAAGTCAAGATGGATGATGTCAAATTAACTTTAGAATTGGAGAAGTACAGAGAGTTGTACGACCCTCTAAATAACCACAGCTGAGCAGAAGCGCCTGTCGACCATCACAGAATAATTTGTGTCTGGTGTGAACTGGAGGTAAGCGGATACGCCCGCCTACCGCTTCGCAGCTCTTCCACGTCCGGTGTGAACCATTTTTTGAAAAATCCCAAAACTAAAGGATTGATTTCATTCCTTTCCCTTTAAAAAATAAGACGAAATGGATGTACAAATGGAAAGAAGAAAAAAGTAAAAACATTACGTCTCATTGCTGTTTGTTGTCTTTGTTTGCTATAGGTACGGGCTGCACCTCCCCCACCCAAACAACAACCCCGCCGGCACCAGGAGAAGAGTGACAAAACAGAGGAGGTAGAGATCACGCTCGTGTGACGAGGAGCGGCAGGAGCACCTAAAAGAACTAAAGACCACAACCGGACCTAAAATATAGACGGAAAGCAGGCGTAGGAATGAGCGGATTGGAAGCTGTTCAATTCCTCCAGACACTCTCAAGATTAAACCATGATCTGAGATAATCTCAGCTTTCAAAGGTAAAGGAGCAGCGCCCCCACCTATCTGCTCCACCTTTTCTGTTCTTCCATTCCAGACCTTACAGACAGGAAGTAGACCTGCAGCAGCAGAAAAAGGAGGGATGTTTGCAGAGACGACTTCGAAAAGATTTTGTGTCGTTAAACTCAGTAGACAGAAAGTACAGCAGTATATTTAATACTTCACACACAGAGAAAAGCTGAAGAGAGTCAAACAATGTTTCAAAGTGTGGTCAAAGTTTCTCCGGAAACACGAACAAAATCAGTTTTTCTTTCGTTAGGAGGAGATCAGGCTGGTGTTCCATTCTCTGAGACTTTGGCGACACTTTGTGAGTGTTGAGACTCAAAAGTGTTCAGTCCTGACAGATGTGGTATAAAGGTATTAAATGAACAGAGAAAGCCTTCACCATATATAGTCATTATCATCATCATATGTATGTATTGTGTATTATTAGTACAGTACATTACTGTTGTCATAGGAATGTTAGTCCTCAGCTCGACTCAGCGCAAAGTTTGAAGTTTGTGTGTAAATACAGCAGGAAGGACGGAGCGACAAAAGGAGATCAAAAGAGTTTTAAAAAAGAAAACTAAAGAGCAGAACAGAGGCTGGATCCTCCGATCTGCTCTGATCTTCATCTGGTCTCATCCCTGTGGTGAATCTCTGTGTTTCTTCAGGTCCGTTCCCGCACAGTCATGAACCACACAGACGTACGTTTGCAGTAAGCTTTCTCTTCTTTGTCGCTGAATGAAAAGGTTGTTTACTTTAATTTGAAGAAATGTTAATGAGAGCTGCTCCACTAAACCCCAGTGAACTCGTATCTTTGTGACTGTTCTGTGCATCACGTTGGTGGGTGCTTCCTGTCATCCCCCATTTTCCATCCATTTACTCTGTTTTGACCGTTGACTGAGAACTGGAGTTAGTGTGACCCCCCCCCCCGAAAGAAAACTGCTTGCTTTTGTGATGGACATTCAAGAATGCATGTTTAGCCTATGGTGTTCACAATGGACTGCCACTACCCAATACTAGCTCATACCCACCACCTATAGTTGGAAGAGGCTTGGTGTGAAATATCAAAGTGGAGCAAATTTCGCTCCAGGCTTTTTACTTCAGTTTAATTCTGATATATGAAAGACTTGGTGTCATATAATTTCGGCCAGGCAGAATTTTAATGTTTATAAATATTACTTTCTTCTTAATATTAATTAATAAGCAATATAAATTTCTTCATGATCAATTTTCAAATAATTTGCACTTCCGTGAAGTAAAGGAGGATACCATCTATACATCACTACTAGGGGTGTAAAGGTTTATTTTAACAACAATTCGATTCATATCATCATTTGTGGTTGCTAAAACAGTTCACAGTTTATATTGGTTCATTTTGAACGATCCAATTTGATCTGATTCAACTGATTCTGATTTGATTCTGCACAATTTTGTAATGGTATAGGTCAATTTGATTTGATTAAGAACTTGCCTCAGACAGATTGATCTGGTCAGATTTTAGGAATATAAAGGTGATTTATCGACTATTTGTTACATCCTTAGTCATTACCAAATCCGAGTCCTTAATTGGTCAAAGTTCAACCTGGTTTAACTTTCAACGTGCATTCAGTGGTTTTGTTTTTAGAGTCCAAAAATGGTTGTAGAAACTTGTAGAAACTTGTGTAGCTATGCGTGAACACGAGAGTTTTGAATGCAGAAGCCCGAAACGCACATATACGTGCGTTTACATAGACTTTTCTTTGGAAGTGGCCTCTTAAATGCCCGTTGCAAAGAGCGGTGTGAACGTAATATCACACTTAAAAGTGAGCTACATTAAATCGGTCAAGCAAATGTTTTGAACGTTGGACGTGGGGCCAGCAGGCTCCACCTATTTTTATTGAGGCACTTGTTTGGTCAGTTTATAACTTGAACAACTTGAACCACAGAAAAAATATGAAAAAAACGAGGATTATCAAGAACGTGTTAAAAAAAAGACACTTCCTGTTTGGAATTCCTGGGTGGAGGGGATCACTCAATCCAGTTCTCATATACAGTCAGTGGTTTTGACCTAAAGTAACGGCAGCAGGTGAGGATGGAACCAGCGAGCGACGTTCTTACACAGCAAAGTACCTGTGACATTTCTTCAAGTAAAACGGAATCTCTCCTTCGTGTACACTTTAGGCCTTTAGGTCCTTACCTATACGACAAAAGTAGCACTTTTATTTATTTATTTGTATCCTCCCCTGAAGGTCATCGTAATCTCATGTGGGATGTGCATGAATAGAGAAAACTGACAGATCACTGTAGCTACAAATACAGAAACGTTGTTGTTTTCATTCTATACTGACTTTATAGATGCGCAGATTCAGTGGCATTGATATTTAATAGCCTCCAAAGATGTGAAAAGAAAATTGTCGATGGTTTGAAGTTTCCTGAATTTTATAAAAAATAAAATAAAGACAGAAGAATTTTAAATTAAGATGTGATGTTTAATTTACCTTCCTCATCTATTCTGGATTTTTCCCAGTTTCTTTTTTACCATCAGCTCTATTTTGGAGCTGTGTTCCCTCTGAATTAATTACTCTTTTAGCTGAATATAGATTTTTTTAATGATGGCATAATATGAAGTTGTAGAAAGCAACAAAGAAGGTTCATGCTGCTTAAAACAATCCTAAAAAATAAACTGTGCTTCAGAAATGAAAAAAATATATTTAAACTTAGTACAAAATTAATAAATCCCCAAAGATCAAAGAATCCTATCAGTAACACTATAAATGATATTGTTTTGTGACTGCACAAACAGTATTTACTGAATAGTAACCTTTGCGGAAGTTTGAGAGAACTTCTTATCCTGCAGTTGCTGGATCAAAACCCGACAACTTTAACCTCTTCTCTTATTTTGAAATGATGATTTCTAGCTTCCTGTGACACCTAATGAGAAAAGGAGCAAAGTGCGTGGAGCTTTTTACTTCCTGATTTACATCTGTGCAGCTGTCACTCACATCTTTCCTGCTTCCTGGTTTCCCTCCTCCACTGACCTCCTTGATCTGCTGACGTGTTCGAAGATTTGGTTTCTATGTTTTCTATACGTGTATTTTTTATGATTCAGAGCAGGAATATTTGGTCTACTTCTCTCCTCACAGACTGTTGATTAAAATGAGAACAGGCGTTCCTGGGCGTCATATCGGCTGTACTATAACTGCAATTTGTATTTATTGTGTAAAAATGTTAATAAAAAAATATGATGCAGGTGGTGTTCTCATCTTCTTTTGTCTTCCACCAACACTGCTGGATCTGAAGTGGGTGTAGATTTTCCTTCAGCGCCGCTTTTGGGCGTGATCAGGAGTAGTCCATAAACATCCTCTGGCTGCAGCTTCCTGTGCGGAGCAGAACCAGAAGCTCCTCAGAGGAGAAGCTGCTCCCTCAGAAGGTCTCCTCTGGTTTTTGTTTTATTGCTCAAACATGGACACCGAAAGAGGAGGCCGCTTCCCAGGACGCTTCAGCTCTTCCTGTGTGAAAATCTATCTATGCTCCAACCCAGAAGGTATGGCAGCTACATAACTCCCAGTGTGAGTCTCCTTCAGGTTCCTCCGGACTTGTGTTTGTTGATCTTTGGATCTCCTACCTATACTGTGTTTGTCAGACAGCAGGATGGAGCGGCAGGCGCTCAGAGAGGACGTGTTCCCCAGGTTGAGAAGATACTGCAGATGCTCGCTGGGCCTGGATGTGAGAGTGAGTCATCACAGTGAAGTTGTCTTTACCTGTTGAGACTTAATCTCCTGAAAATGTGGCGTTTTTCAGTTTGGAGAAGAAGCAGGGTTGATTCCACTTTTCTTATCTAGTCATCTAAATGTACATTTTTCCATCCAACAACAAAACAATAATCTAGATTTAAAAATAAAAGCGTATTTTTGATACAGCACTCAGACAAAGTTGTGTTGTCTCTCTGTGCTTGTGCATCCATCCTTGATTATTTCACGCTTCTGGTTTGAAGCCTCTCTTGTTACGGTGCGATCACCTCAGCTCAACTTCTGCTTATTAGATCTGACAATGAAGAGGAAGAGCAGCTGGTGTGTTTGTTTTTGCTTGTGTGTTCCTCACGTCAACACAGTCGGCCTCATACAGGGCGGTATATCATCACAGCGACACAGTGATTAACGGCTAGAAGAACCTGAAGTGTCATCCATCCACCTCCCTGCTGTTTGTTTTTTGGCTCTCCAGTCACAGGTGTGTACTTTGCAGGTGATAGATCCATTTGAGTCCAGTGATCCTCGTCGTTGGCCAGATGAAAACACCAGACAGCGGTTGATTACAGAGTGCAGAGAGAGCTCAGCCGGGCCCTTTTTGCTGGTAAATAAACCCCCCATGATGGATCATTCTGCACTGAGGCCTGCAGGATTCAATGAACATCACCTACAGAGACTGCATCAGCCAGTCCTGATGCACTTACTGTGAGGCTTAAAACCAAGATCATCACCTCGAATAATTTTTGATTCATTAAACAGTCACTGTCGAAGCGGTTCCTGCATGAGCCAGTTAATAATTCCAGCAAAGAGAAATCATTGGTTAACTCAAAAGCATTTTAAATATTTTATTTAGCACATGCAAAACATGTTATAAAACAAACAGAGAATAAAACGATAGTATTTACATAATATGCAGCAATTAAACGTGCAGGGAGGTGCAAGAAGCCATAAAGGCTTATGTTGAGACCATCCCCAGATACAAGACAGCAAATTAAAAGAACAAAAAAGGAAAATGTTAAAAGGGCAAATGAACAATTTGGTCTTTTATTTGGTATATCTAAAAGTAGCTTGATTTGTAAAAAAGGCACTACAAATACAATGAGTAAAATATGTGTTTGAACACCATTCTCCCACTTAGAAATCATGGAGGGTCGGAAATTTTCAACTTAGGTGTATGCCCACTGTGAGAGACATAATCTCAAAAAAAAACCTTGGAAACTGTGATCTCAGCTCGTTTCAGGTCATTGATCAGCTCCTTCTGTGTAGTTCTGGGCTGACTCCTCACCTTTCTTGAGATCTTGCATGGAGCCCCAGTCCAAAAGGGGATTGACAGTCATGCCAGTCAGTCTTTGGACAGCTCTTTGGTCTTGGCCTTGTTGGTAGATGGAGTCTTACTGATTCTCCTTCTTTTTCTTCTTGTGGTTTAAATGACGGGGGCACCAACGTCGATGTGCATTTCCGCCACTAACTGTGTAGGAGTGTGGGTCAGAGAGAGAGGGACTACCTAACTAGGAAAAAAAAAGAAAACACTCTCTTCAGCAACCCGGCCCTTTCAAAAACCGAGAACAACTCTAAAGAAATTCTCTGCCCCTCCCAAAAGCCTCCTCAAACTCAACCCCTCACCCTCTGATAACTTCACTCTATCCTCCTGCTGCTGTCTTTCTTCCCCATACAATGTGCAGCGACACAAAATATGAACCACTGATTCTTCCTCTTTTCAGCACACAATCCAGTGGGTGTTTCCCCAGTTAAAGTAGCAGTCTTACTGATTGTATGGGATTGACAGGTGTCTTTATGCACCTAACCACCTCAAACTGGTGCTTCTCTTTTAGGATATTAAGTGGAGTGGAAGTGAACTATTTCAAGGCGGGCTAACAGGTCTTTGAGGGTTAGAGTTCTAGCTGATAAATGGGTGTTCAAATACTTGTTTGCAGCAGTAGAATACAAATACATTATTTTTAAAATCATGCAATGTGATTTTAAGATTTTAGATTAGGTTTCTCACAGGGGACATGCACCTAAGTTGAACATTTCAAACTCCTCCATGATTTCTAAGTGAGAGAACAAAACTTTAGTTTTGTAGATGTTCAAATAGTTTGGATTACTAAAATAATAATGATAATAATAAGTATTTTTAAGTTTTAAAGTCATAGAATACTTTAGAATCCCCTGACAAAAAATCTGCACAAACAAATGAAAAAGAACAGATGTTCACTTATTCTGACGCCCCTTCTCTGTCCACACGGTGGCGCTCCAGGCTCTGGTGGGACATCAGTATGGGGACAGCTGTCTGCCCGACCAGGTGGAAATTTCAGAGTTCCAGCTGCTGCTGCAAGAGAGCCAGCGGGCGGGAATCAGCACCCTGGAACTGGAGAAGGCCTACCAGAGGGACGAGAACATCATCCCCGCTTCCTTCTGTCTGAGATCTTCCTCCAGTCCTCTGGTAAAGATGGCAAACTTCTATTTCTATTCAAAAGTTAACATCTTTTGTTCTTTAAAGCTAACATTTGGGATAAAGAAATGCCTTTTTAAGCATCGTGCAGTTTTCTGAAAAATTTTTCTCCTCAGCAGTCAGATGGAGTGGAGGAAAGGGAAAGGAAGAGGAAGCATGAAGAAGAGCTGAGGAAGGTGTTTCAGACAGCAGTGACTCTGAGTGTCTGCAGAGGTCTTTTGACCCCACAGAGAGCCCGTATTTTTTACACTTCAGGTATATCATGGAACTGGTGTCCACTGATCTAGACTGTGGTCAGAAAGCTTCTGTTTTTTTACACTTCTGTTGCAAATCCATGGGGGACCTCCCAAACTGTTCCTCCAGTGTCTTCTTTAATGTCTTCTGCAGTTGGATCCATAAAAATGATCTGAAAGATGGAGAAAGGCATGTAGATCTAACTGTCCACTGTTTTTGGTCCCCAGTCCTTGATAAAGATCTGCGATTTGCTTTGGCGAACCCAACGGTTGAGGACATCCCCAACCGCTGTGTGGTTTACGTCCACAAGGTCCTGAATGCCAGGAAGGACATGTCACACCAGCTGCTGTCAGACTTGGAGGTTAAAAGCTGCATTTTTATAGAAATCTGGGCACATTTTTACAAAGAGAAATAAAAAATGTCAAAGAAAAACCAAAACATTAAAACTCTGCTGCAAACTATTCAAAAAAATGTTGATTTATTTCAATTTGATTTAGTCAAAAACACGTTTTCTTCTGCTGCACCATCAGGCAGAGATCTCTGAACCCACCACGACAGCACCCACCCATGACCAATTCCTATCAGAGATGTGTGACGGCTACCTGCCTGCTCTCGTCACCTCCTGCCACCTTCTAGTTTATACCTTCACTACCGAGTGTGACCGCCGCCATGGTTACACCACAGCCAGGAGGCGAGCTTACACCGACTCTCTGGGTCAGCAGGTGTATGCAGACCTGGTCTGGTTAATCAGCAGCTCAAACCCGTCAGGTTTTGGAGGACTCATCCAACATGGTGGCCCTTTAACGAAAGAGTGGGCTGACCAGGAGCATCTATGCAGCATCCTGTCGGGGCATTATTACATCATTCAACCGCAGGAAGAAAAGGTCAGGATGATGTAGAGCTTTCTGATTATCATACAGTGTTCTGTGGGACCTGCAGCCTGGACTTTAATCTCCATGATTTCAGGTCAGAGCTTTTGTGCAGCACAAAGATCAACAGGGCCCACTAGTGGTTGTAGGAGAACCGTGCACGGGGAAGACGGTGCTGCTGGCTCACTGCGCTCATCAGGTATTGAAATGATAACCAGATGAAAGGCCTCAAAAACCTTTTTTTGCACCAAAAAAAACAAAAAACACATGGAATAATGATCAGACATGACCAGAGAAGAATCTTTAGCACAGGATGCTCCACACTGATTGAAAATCACAGTAAGTGAAGGGATGGTGCTTCACTAAAAACACAAATGACATTGTATCATTTCATCTTCACGATCATATTACTCTTTTTATAAAAACACACTGTTAGTTTTTCTAGGTTGGAAAGTTCCAAGAATCTAAAGGTCTTTTTACTTCTGTAAAGAAACCGAATCGATTTTAATGAAGTTTTTACATTCTAGGATAAAGTAAACTGTTGAGCTAAATACTTTTTTTGTTTTAGTTAGTAATAATATCAAAAAAGGTCATACAGTGGAGGAAATAAGTATTTGATCCCTTACTGATTTTGTTGTTTTGCCCACTTAAAAAAGAAATGGACTGTCTGTCGTCCTAATGGTAGGTTCATGTGAACAGTGACGGACAGAAATTCACTAAGAAATTCAAGAATGTATATAAAAGGAGAGGGAAATAAGTATTTGATCCCCTAGTAACCATTGAGCGTTCACACAGACCAGAGTTAGACTCTCCTAATCCACCTGTCATCTGAATTGAAGACCCCTGTTTGAACTAATCACCTGCATAACAGACACCTGTCAGTCAGACTACAGAATGTTTTTGGCAAGAGGGATCAAATACTTATTTCCTTGACTGTATGTGATTTAAAATTTACCAGAGAAATGGATTAAACCGTCAAAACAAAACAAAAAAGGTTCCATCTGAGCTCATGCTAGGTTGACGTCACTTATCAAGTGAATCTCTGAAGCTATGTTCACAACGCACGTTCAGGTGACCACTTCCCAAGAAAAGTCTATGTTAATGCATGTAAATGCACGTTCAAACCTCTTGGGTTCATGTATCACGACGCAAGGTTCTACGAGCTTTTGCAAGCAAATCGTGTGGCCAATAAACGCACGTTGAAAGTTAAACCAGTTGAACTTTGACCAATCAGGGACTCGGATTTGATAGTGGTGTATACATGGCATCCCTTTAAATTTGCGGAAGTTCCAATTGTTGTAAATTGATCATGAAGGAGTAATTAATAATTGTGGTTTGTGCCCGGCCAGAATTATACAACACCAAGTCTTGAATTTATCTGAATAGAGCTGAGGAAGAAAACGTCAGAGCAAGATTCACTTTAACATTTCGTACCAAGGCTCTTTCAACTGTAAACAGCAGAAAAAGAAAAGGAGGACAAAGCCCCTTCCTGCTTGTTCAGTGTGAACACTCTGGGCTAAACGCACATTTATGAAGACACATGTGTCTGCAGCTTGAGAGGATGATGCAAACCTACTCCCTGTTCTTACAGCTGAAGTCTTGGCTGCCAGACGCTGATCCTGTGGGCCTCAGTTATTTCTGCAGCATGTCAGTGGACGCTTCTCCGGAACATCTGCTCACCGCTCTGTGTCGTCAGATTGCTTCGGCCTATGACCACCAGTTTCCTGCAGAGACGGATTCCAGCTTTTGCCCTAACCCCACCGTCACAGTCTTCCAGGATCCAACAAGACGCTGTTCAGGCTTCATGAACCTCCGTTTGTCTGAGCTCCAGCGACATCTAGCGTCCCTCCTAACTCTCCTTCCCTGCTCCAAACGGCCTCTCGTTCTTTTGCTCGATGGTTTGGATCAACTGGAGAGCAATGTTGGTGCTCAAATAGTCAGCAACCTCCCCTTCCCCCATCCCCCTGGGGTCAAACTCATCATAACAGTTTCTTCTAACCGAACTCAGCTCCTACACATTATCAAGCAGCGGTACTCACAAAGAGGCCTTCCTCACTGCGTGTCAGAGGAAAAGTCAGGGCTCCTGTGTGTGGAGATGGGATCAGGAGACACCAAACAGTGTGTGAGGATGCTGACGTTCCTGCTAGAAAGTTCAGGGAGGAAGGTCACATCTGGACAACAAGCTCTAATTAACAAGGCGCTCACTTCCTGCCACCTGCCACTCTACGCAAGACTCCTTCACGTGCACACTGCTGGGTGGCGCTCAGGTAAGACAGAAACGTGATGAGGCCGTGCTCCCTTTTTTGTTCTTCACACTAGCAAATGCAGGTTAAGTCCATTGACAGTATCTGAGAATTGAGCCGAGTGAGTGTGATGTCATCCATAGAAAATGGTTTATTTCCTGCTCCAACCAAATGAAGTCCATTCAGTCGTCATTTTTCCACAATACGGATGCCGCCATGTTGGCGCTAGATGTCGTAAGTAAGAAGTGATTGGTCTAAGTCGGTCTGAGTTTGGAACGCCAGGGGGAGGGGCCAATCATAACATATATGCAGTCAATGGATCAACCAAAAATTAAACTTTCTGTTTTTTTGTTGTTGTTGTTGATGTCACTGGTCTCTACTAAAGTTGAAGAATTATATTTTCTATTTACAATAAACCCATGAAATAAATTGAAACGTCACTGTTAGTTTCATGGGTCAACATATCGTTAAAACTCAAACGTCCTTTATAACCAGAGAAGTATAGCAAGCTTGAGTACAGCAAGTCTACTATAGACCATGTACATGTTGTGTAGGAAGTTCACTAACTGAGTGCTTCTTAAGTCTAAATTTGAACATTTTAAGTTTACAATACATAGATGGCATATAAAAAGTAAACTTCAAGTATACTGCCTTACTTTTAGTATAAACAATGTACATTTGTGGTACACTCAAATTGAATGCTTTTGCTATGGGTTTAATTTAGAAAATGTTTATTTTTAATGGTTTAGTTCATTGATCAATATTTTTTAAACTACTGTTACTTTTCCAGAATGTGTTGGCAGATATCAACCCTTCTGTTGAGCTGATCCCATTCTCTCTGTTTTTCTTCTCAGACTCGGAGCTGAATGACTCCTGCCTTCCAGATGGCGTTCATTCCTCCATTTCTGCTCTCCTGGATCATCTGGAACTCAAACATGGCTCCGACCTTGTGGCTCGTTCCACGTCTTTCCTCGCCCTCTCCAAATCCGGGCTCTCAGAGGTTGAACTCGCCAATCTGCTCTCCAACGATTCTCTGGCTGAGGAGGAGGGGAAGGACTCTGTTGTAAGGTCAAAGGTCACACAAGTTGATGTGGAGAACCTGCTTTTGGATTTCAGGAGCTTTCTTCTCAAACGATCAGTAGCAGGTTCGCAGGTTCTGTTCTGGGTGAGCAGACACTTTGGTCTGGTCGTATCCAAAAAATATCTGCCTGACACGCCTGATGTGAAGAGGAGAATTCATTCAGAGATGGCAGACTACTTCAGTGGACAGGGGGCTGGAGGCCGAGGGCTGAGAGAGGGCAACCAGCCGTTCCTCTTTGTTTCTTCAACAAACGTCAGCTGGGTGAATGTGAGAAAAATCGTAGAGCTACCATATCACCTGCAACAAAGCGGCAGGTGGATGGAGCTAGAAGCTGAGCTGTTGATGTCTTTAGGTTTTCACCAGGCGATGCTTCAAGCTGGACGTCTGGGAGATCTGATCTCCATGTTGGAGTCTGACAGGATCTCCTCCAATTCTAGGTTGTTGAGGGAAAAACATCTCCTAGCAAACGTGTTGAGGTCATCCGCCTGCTTCCTGCTGAGAGTACCCCACCAGCTGTCAGCAATCATGGAAATGAACATCCTCCCTTTTGTGGGGGTTTTTCCTGCCCTCAGGGATTACATCCGAGATGTTAGAGAAGAAAGACGACAGAAGGGAAGAGGGTTAGCAATCACACTCAGGCCTTGTCTCCACTCTGTTCCTGCCCTTCAGGGCGTAGACGATATACCGCAGGAGATGCACGTCACTGAATCTGCTGCTACAGGATGTGGAACGGTAGCACAGACCATGGAGGATGGTTCTGCATGGATCTGGAGAAGCTCTGGGTTTGTCAGATTCAGGATGTCTCTGAGCTGTGAGCAGCAGGAGGTGAAGTTCACTGGAGTGAGAAGCAGCAGCCAGTTCCTGCTGCTGTCAGCTGAGGGCCAGCTCTTCGTGTGGGATGTGACCGGTCCAGAGAGGCTCCAGGAGGTTGAAGACCCTCTGAGATCAGGAGCATCAAAAAGAGTTGGAGGATTTATTTCTCGCCAGGAAAAGTTAGGTTTTTGGTGGGAAAACCAGAAGTTTGTTGGTGTGTTTGATGCTTGTGGTGGGGCTGTAGTTTATTTCCAGTGTCAGAGCGCCGTAACCTTTGTGGCATTCTCCATCCATAGCTTTCATTTGTTCTGCGGGCAAGAAGATGGAACCGTGTCTGCATTTGACATCCAAACCATGAGTCTGCTGGGCTCTTGTTCCCACTGGAACCGCAGTGCCATCATGTTGATAATCCTCAGGGAAGAGCAGCAGGAAATGGCCTGCCTTGACAGGACTGGTAGCATTGCATTATGGGATGTTGCGATGAAAGAACAGACATTCAGACTTGTCAGAGAGAAAAACAGTCAGGATGAGTCTGACATCCTCAACATAGATTACATGGAGGACATCAGCTTGCTTCTGGTGTGTGGAGCAAAGCAGGTGACTCTGTGGGGTTCGGATAGCTGGGATTTGTTGGAAAAGTTCTCCTCGCCAAAGACGAGAGTCTTCACCCAAGCGCTGCTGAGTCAGGATGGACACCTCTTCTTGGCTTTGTTACGGAGCTGTAGCTCGGTGTTGGTGTGGAGGATCAGCTCTGGGCAGTGTGTCCTCTCCTTGGAGACAAGCAGGCCACCAGCGTTGCTCCTCAGGACGTCCTCAGACACCATCTGTGTCTCTCAGAGGGGTTGCTTGACAACCTGGGACTCTGGGATGATCGGGGCAGCTGGAACCGCTCCAAAAATGAGATATGGAGTGAAAGAAGTTGTGGCTGAAAAAGCAGGAAAGTGTTTTTACACGTCAGATGGCTCACGTGAAGTGTGGAGGTGGAGCTGTGACTCGGGACGTCCACTCCATAGCTTTCTCCACAATGGCGCTGTGGAAAAATGTCAGCTTTCTCCCAACAGCTTAAAGCTCGTGACTCTCTCAGCTGGGGAGATCTACGTTTGGGACACAGAAACGGGTCAGAACGTGGTCCGGATCGGCGGCAGCAGAGCCATAAATGTCCTGATTACACCCAACAGTAACTTTGGCGTTAGCATTTCTGAACAAGGACTCTCTCGTGTTTGGAAGGTAGCACAAGGAAGCATCGTGTGCAGCATACACCTGCACCTCTCTGACGCTCAAGTGTCGCCTGATGGTACTTTCCTCATCGGCCTGCACCGCGGGGACCTGCTGGCCACCAGCTTGTGGTCAGGCTTGATTGGCAAGCGTTTCTCCTGCATGGAACGGTCTGAGGTGGTTGCTTTCCACACACTGATGGAGCATCCAGACTTTGTGGTTGTGATGGCTGCCCTGGGGGCGGTGTTTACCTGGAAGGTGTCAGAGGAGACGGTGTGCCAGCACTTTGAGCTACCAGCTATGTTTTACTGTGATCCAGGAGACTTCCAGATGTCATCCGATGGGAACTGGGCCCTTTTGTCCACTCGTGGTGACCAAGTTAACCTTCTAGATCTGTCTGGGGTCAGACTGTGCTCGTTTAAAGCTGAAGGAACCGTCATTAAAGCCTGTTTGGACCAGACTGGATCGTATGTTGCATACATAACCAGCCCCGGCAGCCTGGAGGAAAACTGCACCTGTTACCTGCACAACCGGCCTGTGCTCACAGTTACACGGCTTTCAGACGGAGAGCAGATGGGAAGTGTGCGTCTGTCTGAAAAACTCTCCTCTCTGGGTGTGTGTGATCAGAAAAGGGTTTTTGTGGGATTTGAGGACGGATCCATAGGTCTGTACTCCATTTTAGATTCCACTGTTGATGAGGAATCCTTGCTCAAAGGCACAAAGGAATCAAAGGGCCACTGGAAAGAGAGCTTCTGCCCCTTTGAGGAACCTCTCATTTGGTTTCCTCAAGCCAAACCTAATGTCAATTGGCCTGAAAGTATGTAATTTAGAATTTTGGACACACAGGACACAATAACACATTCTCACACAATATGGAAAAAGAAACTTTTTGTTCAAGCAATCTTTGTGGAATTTTACACACACGCCAACCAAAGTTTCATTGACCTTTGACCTCGAGACCCTCTGAATGAAAAAAAAACACCTTTAGTATCTTCTACAAATTCAAACTCCTCCTAGAGATTTTGATCCACGCCTCATAATTTCTCGAGCCTCATTGGGAAACTACTTGGATGTCAATTTTGTAATTAGAAGTTGTAGTTTATTCATGGCGTTAGCGTGGCGAGCTCCCAAAAGTAGCGTTTCCTTGTTGCTCGCACGTTTTTGACTGGAATATGGTGAAAATTTAAGACATGAATCATTGGTTCAAGCTGAACAAAACGATATAACATACAAAATGAACATATTAGGAATGTGGGCGGGGTTAACAATTTCTAAAAATTACACAGATCTGTCCGTCACCCCCTGGGGGACTGAAAAAATAAAAGGGTTACCGTAGAGATAAAACCAATAGAAAAAATTTCTTGTAAATTTGTCAGGTGTAGCTCTGCCAGGGTGGCAGGGGCAGAAGTGGAAAGTGAAGGGGTGTGTAGCAGCCACTCCATCAGTGAGGGCAGCTCAAAAGGGGGCAGCAGGGGCAGCCGCGGGCCATCCAACACCTCCAGGTTTAATTTTGTTTATTTTTGGTTGTTAGAGCTGATAAGAATTGTCACTGCAGAAAAAGAAGTTTTGGTTTAATTTTTGTTTCTCAGGTTTTTTTTTAATTTATTTTTTATTGTAAGTTGGTGTGTTTTGTGAATGATTTTGTCATTTTTTTATCTAAAAAAAACATGTCAAATTTGGACATTTTGTTTTCTATGCTTAACAAAATCTCACCTTGTGTTTTTTTTTGTTTCTTTTACTTCTGCATAATGATGAATTAACTCAAACTTATGACTCTGCGGAATATGTTTTTACAGACAAATACACAAATACCCAAGCAGAGTCACTCCAAACATGCAAGCTGACCTATTTGGAGCAGAAATCTGTGGAAAAATGCACAACCCATCTGAACGAGAACATCTGATCTTTTATTAAGAAAATGATGCTAGAATTGAACATCCACCCATCTGGAGATTTGAAATTGATAATCAGGAGTCTGCTGTCCTCTTTGTTTATTTACTTTCATTCAGCAGGATGTGATTAAAGTCTTGTCCTGAACCAAAGTGAGGAATGCCCCTGGCTTGTTCTCTTCACACCGCCCTCGGCAACGCACGTTCAAATGACCACCTCCCATTAAAAGTCTATGTAAATGCACAATCAAAACATATGTGTTCATGCATCCCTACACATGTTTCTACAAGTTTTATCAAGCTCTATGTACAAAAAGCGTGGCCAATAAACACATGTTGAAAGTTAAACCAGTTGAACTTTGACCAATCAGGGACTCGGATTTGGTAGTGACGTTGGCATGGATGGTGTCCCTTTAAATTCACGGAAGTGCTAACTGTTTCAAACTTGATCACGAAGGATAAATTAATAATTGAGCCCGTCCGGAATAATATGACACCAAGTCTTTCGTATATCGGAATAGAACTGAGAAAGCAAAAAGTCTGAAGCAAAATTCACAAAATTTGTACCACTTTGACATTTTGCTCCAAGCCTCTTAAAACTGTAGGTGGAGGACGTACTAGTTAGCAGTAGTTAAAGAAAAGACAGGGAAGAAGCCCCTCCCTGCTTGTCCAGTGTGAACACCATGGGCTGGGCTATGCCCGGTGTTTACTTCAGACTGTGCTCAGAGCACCTTGCTCCTGTTTTAACCCTGTAAAGCCCACTTCGTCAAAGGATTGACTGAAAATTCAAATTTTTGGAATCAAAATGTTTTTTAAACCCTTAGATAAAAACCACACACATCACGTCACGTTTTATGAGAATGTGATCATTGAAGAGTCAATATAATTAAACACAGTCACAACATCTTCTTTTGACAGGTGTTTTATTATAAACTTCTGACCAGTTATTATACATTTCTGGCTTGATAAAACTGGCAAAAAACATCATGTATGTACATTTGGCCTTAATATACACACATATTTCACTCTAAAATCTGTAGATTTTTTATCATTTAGCCCCCTGGAATATAGACATGATATTGCTCTTCCCATTTCTGCTTTTGTTCAGAAAGTACTGATTTCATGTATATGCTGTATGAAGGCACTACAGCTTGTGCTTGGAACTGAAAATCTTTCTCCACATCGATTTGTTTTTTTTGTGCAGCATTGTTCAACCAGTTCCATGTGTCTCTGGGATTTTTCTCAAACAGTAACTGCATATATAACAGTGTATATGATTCAAATTATAAACATCTTTTATAGAAAAAGGAACAAAAAAACATTGGAAACTTATTCTCTGTGGTTTCTACATTTCTATATTTTTCTGCTAAATCTAGAAGCAAGTATTCTTTCTGAGCAGATTGAAATCATCATTTTCCATTTCTATCAAACTTACATTTCAAGCAACAATTTGTCAATACATTGTAATTTATCAACAGTTCAATCATCAATAGATACAGTGGGGATTGAAAGTTTGGGCACCTCAGGTAAAATTATTATATATGCTATTATATATATATATTATCATATATGTATAATACAAGGAAGAATGGATTCCATAAGATTTCTGCAAATTGTGGCCACTAACTTGATGGGGCAGTACAAGATACTAACTCTGCAGAGTGCCCAAACACACCATTATTTTGTTTTCTGTTATTTTGAAAGGGTAAATGATGGATATCAAACCTTTTTTTTGACATATTGTCTCATCTGTAAACTGATACCTTTTTCAATCTTTTCTTGGGTTCTTTATGCACATAAATATCTCATTTTACCTGGGGTGCCCAAACTTTCAATACCCACTGCATAAAGTTATTATTTTTTTAAACAGTGTGTCACATAGGTCAGTCTAATTATAAATAACGTTCACACAGCGTCTGGGCTTCTGATGGCGAGCGCACCAACTGAAAGAGCAACAGGTTAGTGGGGTCACGATCTGACTATTTTAACAGAGATGGAGGTCACAGGTCAGCGAGAGATGAGTTCAAAAGTAACAACCATCATTTCCACACTATAAGGTGCACTAAAAAGCCATAAGTTATTAAAAAAAACAACAGTGCACCTCATAATTTGGAGCGCCTTATTTATGGATAAATTCTGGTTTTGCTTACTGATGTTTGGTGAGGTACTCTGCCAAAATGTCTCTGTTTTTCATACGACTTGCAAAGAAGGTTGGGTGTTTACATGACTAATGAGTAGCAGTGTCGAACTGTGTTTTATTTTTCACCTGTTACTGACAAAGTTGGGAGTTACAGGTATTGTGAGAGCGCTAACGTAACTGATGTGGCTAACGTGTAATGTTTCATAAACACGTTCTCCAGCTACTGTGAATGCAGGTAATAAAGTCTCATTTAATACGCCTTATGCTGTGTTCACACCGGGCATGTGATGCATGCTCAAGATTATGCTAAACACACATTCTTGAATATGTGTTTAACATATGGCGTTCACACTGTCGCTACCTGATACTAACGCATGTCCGCCGCCTACGGTTGGAGAGGTTTTGGTGCAAAATGTAGAAGCGGAGTAAATCTCGTAAATCTTCCTCCAGGCTTTTTCTTTCACAGCTCTATTCCAATATAGAAAAGACTTTCTGTCGAATAATTTCTCCTCCGTGATCAATTTTTAAATGGTTGGCACTTCAGTAAACTAAAAGGGACACCATCCATTCAATGGTTTTGTACATAAAGCTTGAAAATTGTTGTAGAAAGCTGCGTAGCTGTGTGTGAACACAAGAGTTTTGAATGCAGAAGCCCAAAATGTGCATGTTAAGCACATTGACTTTTTATTGGAAGTGGACGCTTGAACGCACGTTGCTGAAGGCGGTGTGAAAGTAACTTTATTGTTCAGCGCGCCTTCTTTATGACATAAGTTCAAAAAGAAAAACCATTCATTGCCTCATAATCCGGTGAGCACCTATAGTGCGGAAAATACAGTACGTGAAAGCATCGACAGATAGAACGTGAGGTGTTTGTTTTGGTCACAACATGTTCCACACTGCACATGAGGGAAAGAAGTGTCCAATAACCCCCACTTCAAAACCTTGTTGTTTAGAAGTAACAGTAAATAAATACATTCAGAGAGTATGGAAAGTAGCTGATCCAAATGTATCTAATGGAAGCTCGTAGACATCATGGGTCATTGTTCAAACTGTTCAGCTCTTCTTGTCTATCAATTTGAAAGTACAGTACTTGTTTTTTGGGTTATTTTTTCAGGTGGTATTGATCAACAGAGCTCCAGGCTCCTTTAGGGTTTTCTACGTTTTTTGGCTGGTTTTTTTCTGTTTTTTGAACCTGTTTTTGTATCACTCCTGTAGACAGAGAAGGTAATAACCAATGTTGGGTTGACACATCAAAGCTTTAGAACTCGTGTCCAATAGTCTTGTTCGTGTGACATGGCTAAAGGTAAGAACCAATGATGAGTCAAAGTAAGAGCCTGAAGCTACATTCTCAAAGTTGCTCAGTGATTCTTTGCTTGCACTGAGACAACACAACAGTGGCTCATTCCTGGTTTAGGAGCTCTTACATCCAGTTGTGTCCTGCCAAGGTATCAGTCTATAGAAAACTTCTTGCAGATCTTGTGAGACTTTCTTTTTCCTTCCTCCTCTTCACTCCATCCTGTCACTGCCATCCCCGTTGATCTGTACCACACAGTCCCTGCTCATGGGCTCCTTTGAATGGGCCGTGTCAAAGTGCTCGATGCTCACTATGTATCTTCCCCGAGCGTCGAGCCCCAACGCAGGCACAAACCGACGGTCAAATTGAATTTCTTGCCTCAGGTAGGAGGTTCTTTTCTGGCAGGAGTCCCCCGTTCCCTCCTGCAGCGCTGTGAGGAAAACCACCAACTCAAAATGGTTGGAGGAGCCTTCGCAAAGCGCAGGGTAGAGCGGGCTGTGGCGGTCCAGGGGGTGGTAGAAAGTCAGCGGAAAAATAAAGAACGGACATGGCTGCTGGCCAAGATGGTCCAACTGGAAGTCCAGAGTGGTTTGATAGAGAGCCTGACCCTCGTGCTCCTCGTAGAGGACGGCACTCACCTTCACGTCCACCAGAGGGCGTGGCAGCAGATTAGTGGCTCGTACCATCAGGCACGTCTTGCCTTGGTGTTGGCCCACCACTGCTTGAGGGCTGAACTGGATGGCTCCCGCTCTCTTCTGAGGACGTGCAATCTTGGCCACAAAAGCACCTGAAGGTGAAGACATCAACATCTCAGCAACCTGTGATGGATTCAAGCTTTTCAGACTGTGACTCCATTTCCTTTTACATCAGAAATGAAACAAAAATGTTCTGAAAAAACTTGATGATCAAATAGCAAATATGTTCAAATTGCAGTAGAAATATTTTCTTTCCAGGTTATACCAGTGTAAATTTAACCTTTTAACCTTAACAAGTTTTATTAAACCTTAGATCGCCTGCTCAACCAAATGGTAGATTTGGTACATTTAGAAAACACATTATTTATATTTAATGATTTTGTCTTGGTTAGGTAGTTAAAGGGTAAAAGTTAGAAACTGAAAAAGAAACTTTTTTATTTTTAAGGCCCAGGTTAACAAAACAAATGGCTTGTTTTATTAAATGGGATTAGGAACTTTAGACTTGGACTTTCCAATAAACATTGGCTGCTTGATGGATGTGATGATCAAGTTACCTTTGGGTCTTTCAATCTGAAACGAATTATTTGACTGACAGACCCAAGTTAGACGTGATCTGGAATATAACCCAGATGAAGCCTGGTTGGTTCTTGGGAGTCTGCCTTCTACTTATCAGGTGCTGCAGCTACTGCAAACCAATGGAAGAACTTTCCAGAGTTTGGACATGCTCTGGCCAAGTCTGGAATCTCCCACTAAACTGAAGCCAAATCAAATGTCAACTGCAAAGCTGTTCACTGTGGCGCCCCCTGAAGGGAATACCCAAAAGCAAAGGCAAACAGGTGGATATCAGTTCTTGACTATTTGTCGACAACATGATGACTTGACATAACCCTGACCTCAGTTAGAAATTAATATCCAATTCATCATTTAATTGTCAGGCTAAAACTTTTTTTTAAATTGAAGAATCATTTAAATATCACAGTGGGAACAGTTGTTTCTAAATCGTCGTGTGTCCTCTTGTAACAGTCCTCCTAACACGTGTACCACATATGCTACATTGAAAGAGAAAAAGGCATTTTACATCACAGGAACAGAAGGAAAAAATGTGTTCTCTACCTTGTAGTTCACCAACATCTCCACTAGGTGATGCTGGGAGAACAGTTCTTCCAGCTCAAAAAGGAGCTTCAGCCAACAGAACTTCATTAATGCTACAGTCTAAATCCAAAAGGACTGCTTTCCAAACTCATAAGAGCTTCAGGAAGATTGATTCATTATTTTACTGAGAATTCCACTCAGCTTAGCTTTGTTATTTTTATTATTTTTATCATTTTTATTTTATATTTATATATCTACAGCATTTTTTTTTTATTTCTAGGGTCTTTTTTTCTTTTTGGAAGACAAAGTAAGTAATATAGTTTAACTGAGGCGTGACATGAAGATGGGGAAACAAGAGTTAAAGTAGGAGAAGTCAAAACAGACTAAACTCTCCCAGCTGGTTTAGACTAGTTAGAGATGTCAGTGTCCAAGACAAAGAGGAGAAAACGTAAATACAGAGCGATAGAGAATGATAGAGGCAGGCATGACCAATGAGAAAAGTCCGGATCGACTAAACTCTCCCAGGACAGTTTGGACTTATTGGCTGTGCCAGTTTCCACATGAAGAGATGAGAATCAGAACAGATAAGAGATTTTAAAAAGGGCCGATTTAGCACATAAGCTTTGACATCAGTTAGCAAAAAGTAACCCCGTTTTATGCATATTTTCCTAAAACACGACTCGGCTAAAGTCACACATATCAGAATTGTTAAGACTGAGTAAAAAAGTTATCAGATCTCCAAAGCCAGCAGGGCTCAATCCTGTCAATCAGAGAGAAGCAGCTCAGGTCAACTAACTTTTAAATAAAACAAACAAAAAAATTATCAACAAATTATTTACATCAATTCCAGTAAATGCACCAAGATTTTTGATTTAAAGCTTTAAAGTCACATTCAGAGAGTTTTGGATATAAAGAGGTACGTTTCATTGTTTTGCTTTTGGTTTGGAAAATCTTTTTATGATGTAAAGCACTTTGAGTTACATCTGTATAAAAGGTTCTTTACAAATCACATTTAATTTAATTTGATTGATGCAGACAACCTGTAACAAAACTGTGAGGGCATAAAGTTGAGATGTTTTTACTTTTCATTTCACAAATATTCTATTTTGTCTCATTAAAAAAAACTTTTTTGAACTGGCTTGCCTGCAGGTAATTTTCAGTTAGAATGCAGTGTATATATTTAAAACAGAACCATCAACCTCTGAATTTCAGATGGCACTTGCATTCTGACGTGAAAAGAAAATGACATTTTGACTCTCATTGCGTTTTCACTTTCAGTAATCCTAATCCTAGAATATCTCACCAATGAAAGATGTGAAAGGGAACCCAGTTTTTGTAGGTATTGGAGTCAGTGTGACAACAATGTCATAGGGCTCAAAATAATCTTAGAAACAATAAAAACTAAAATGGTTACAATTTACACTTTGAGTTCTTAATCATGGTGTCAGAGTTTAGCAGGTGCCTGTCTCTCTGTCTCCCTCTGCTGGTTATCTGTGTCATTGCTGTCCTCTGGCTTTGGGTTTGTGATCTCCACAGGTGCACAGAGTGACTGATGGGAACTGCCTACACACCTGCAACTCATCTCCAATCACCCTGACTGTATTTAAGAAGGGTTTTTTTTAAGTTTTATTTTACAGTCCTTACCACCAATATGTCCACAAACTTCTAGTGGTACGACCTAAAGAGTTAGTCTAGCTTTGACGATATTTGGTAACAGTTGTCTCAATCGTATTCTAGATGATTTAACACTTGGAATAGCTTCATAATGCAAAATCACCAGTTCCAGATTCCACCTTCTTCTTTTAGGATGACACACTGTTTTAAATACTATACCCTGTGTTTTTCAGTGTCCTGTACCATTTCATGTAGGTACTAGAGCTGATAAAGTACTAACTAAAGTTTCCACTACGAACCCTGTGAATGCAATCCATCGTTCTAACTTGCCTAATCTATTTTGAAGTTATGAGGTTGCTGGAGCCTATCCCAGCCACATTCAGGCAATGGTGTGGTTTACGTTGGACAGTTTGTCAGTCCATCACAGGGACAACAGAGACTAACAGTCACACCCTCACACCTAGGAACAACTAAGAATCATCAACTAACCTATGAAGCATGTTTTTGGACTGCTGGAGAAAACGGGGAAACCATTTAAACTTCAAACAGAAAGAGCCCGGCTGGGATTTAAACCAGCACCATTTCACTGTAAGGTGCAAGGGCTAACCACTACAACCCTGTGCTATGCTGAAAAACCCATAGAGAGAAAGCTCCATTTCATCAGGCGTGTTTGAGATGACCCAGGCGGACCAACGCCACATGTGTGCTGTCACGAAAGTACTGCGAGAAAGGGCCGGGAGCAAGGCGCAGCCAGAAAATAGGTACTGCGCTGGCTGCAAGTCGCCTTGAATGACTACAAAACAATGCATTGTGGGAAACTGTGTCCTGACAGTTCTTGTAATTCACGTGATGCTGAACAGAAATGAGTGGTGCTAAATGAAGGAAATCTGTGTATTTTGTAACTCTTTCTGCAAAAAGTGAATCACTGATGACAAAATAAAAAAGATTCCTATTTATTTATGTTTGTAGTCATTGAAATCAACATCACTCAGATAACTTTATCATTAAAAAATATTTTACTTGAAATGTTTCAATTTTCAATGTTTTCTGCTGATAATCATTTAGGTTTTTATCAGCCAGACATTTGCATTTATGCACTCAGAAGAACAGGAATCACAAATCATCTGTGGTTTTGTGTTAAACCTCCATTCAATTGTATTCATTTATCTGTGACAGTGCACATTAAATGATCCCAGCGGCTGTTTTTCATCTGTTTTCCCCTTTGTCTACCTACAAGCTAAGAATATAAAATAAACACACAAATGTGAGACAATCAGTTGAAATATCTATTGATAAAAATATACACGCATCACAAAAATGAAAAGTAATATAAAATACACAACAGCTCAGATCATACTAATTGGGAGAGGCATATTAAAATTCAACTGAATCTTAAGGACAACCCTAAACTTCCTGTTCTCGTTCATTCTCGCTGCAGATCAGCATTTGCCTTCATCTCAGGCGCCTGTAGCCGCCTGTAGCCGCCTGGTCTCGCCGACGATCCAGGCGAGGCACTGGGTCATCTCAAACACACCTATCATCTGATTGGTTTGTCACATCATCCAAAATGGCCGCCAAATGGGAGAAAGAGTCATGAGTGTTATGAGAAAACATGCTCTGTTTTCAGGTTTACTCGAGATCTTCCTGAAACTGTTGTAAAGTCCTGTCGGCCACATGAAATGAACACAAAAGCAGAATCAGAGGGAAACGTCACCACACCTGCCAGTGTGAGATTGGTGTTTTTATTACCAATATGAATGGAAAAGTAACATGTTAACAAATGGTGAGTGTGTGTTTCAGTTCAGCATTTAGCTACAGTATCTTTAGGTTTTTCATTTATTTACTAGCTAAAGCAGTTCATACTATTATGCAGAATTGCAACAGAACATAAATGTGGTGAGTAAGACAGACACATCACTTAGTTCACGCAAAAACTAGAAAACATAGTGGATTTGCTCTTGTGCTTGGATATTTGGAAAATGTTGTCATAAATGGACAGAATTTTCTCAAAAATGTACTTTGCAGAGTTTTTTTTCCTCCAGTGAAAAGGGTTTTTCTTGGCGCACACACTCACTCATGCTGCATCTGAGGGAGTCTAAAGCCTGAATATCATCAGGATGACTACAGAGTTTATGGAGACGGTAGGTTACCAGGTGAGACGACAACAAGCTGATTGCAGCAGCGTCACAGTTCACACACTAATAGGTTTGTCTGTTTGTTCTCATAACTTTCAAAAAATACAACTGTTTTTAAAACTATATATTCAGTGATTTGTGTCATGAAATCCTTAGAATTTATTTAATTCCTAAACGTAGCAAAAGTAAAATTAGCTGAGTTTGCACAATGCTCTAATGAAAACCTGATGTGACGAGTCTCACCTTTGAATCCATAAATCCTCTCAAAAAGGCCGATGCGCATTGTTCCTGTTTTACAGCATTACTCCAATATTTTGTTTGATGATGGCAAATATATTTGTTGTATATTATGATGGCCTTCTACAGACATTTAGTCTAAGAAACGACACCATGAGATCCATCTAACTAAACAAAGAAAAAGAAGAGAAGAACAACAAATAAACACATCACTGCATAAGTCTGTTCTGGTCTTTACAGTCCCACTCCAACCATATTATTTTCTTTTGTAAAATCGTCTTTTATTAGTCTTTTATTTATGATTGAGCAGTTTTTAGCCAAAATCAAAAGGCCATTGTTAGTTTTTAAGAGATATTTTATGCCCAGCAGCAGCAGGGCATTAGAAATACAACTCTACTAATACTGTAGACCAGACTGTTGGCTCGGAGATAAACCCCGCCCCCCTTCCCCTCCTCGTCGCTGAGAGCTCTGTTTACATACTCACGCTTGAGCTCATAGCTTCAGTCTAGCATTAGCGGAGCACAAAGAATGGCGAGCTATATTGGATCAATCCAGCCGTACAGTTTTGAGCCAGAGGTCAGCTCAGACGAGGAAAATGAATGCTCGCAAGGGGGCGGAGGATCAGAGTGGTACGAGAGACTTTGGGACACCCATTTCAGTGACTGTGTCATAAGTCTGAGCTTTTTTGAACATCCGGTTTACTGATCCAATGAGGAAATGCTCAGAAACACAGTTTTAGGGTGTATTCAGACTGGGAAGGTAATTTGGTTCAGACAAAGACTGCTTAATTTGGTCCGAATCAAGTCCTGAACCTTGCATCTGGTCTGTATTCAGACTGCCGTCAAGCTGAGTTTCCTTTTTCAAGCTAAAGCTTGTAAAAAAATAAAATTAACGTGTTAAAATTGTGCCACTTTTTTTTTGTTCGCAACACGACAATTACATTTGTCTGCGGCTCATCTATTACGTTATTGCTACTCTGTTTGCATCACATGACTACCGGCTACATTGGCCGTTTTGGTCCATTTATTCCACTTCCAGAACGTTTTGTATTCAGACCGAGGAATCTCAGACCGAATAGAAGCTCAGTCCGATTGGAAAAGAACCAATTGAACCACCTCGAAGCCAGAGCCATATCAGATAGGTCAGATGGGTCAGAGAGCGGTTCCTGGTCCAGGACAAGAGTCCACGTTGGTGTATTTAGACTGAACATGTATTTAGGATTATCCAGGGAAACTAACTCTGGCTCACTTTAAACAAACCAAATGTGTCCGGTCTGAATACATTCTTAGTCATCAATTTATATAGGTCTTATATTCTGAGAAAAATGCTACATGAACATTCTAAAAAAACAAAGAAGATTTTCATTGGAGTGGATCTTTCAATGAAAATTGTGTATTTGTAACATTTTTCTGGGGATGGAGGACATATGTAAAATAATTTAAGACTTAAGCAGCATTTCTGATTATTTCTTTATTCAAATCGTGATGAATCAGGAGCAGATAAAAACTCGCAGTTTGGAAAAGCTCGAGTTTATGACACAGAATCTTAATTTTCTTCTTATAGCAGGAGGACTTTGCCCCTTACATAGAAAAGTGCCTCGAACTGATGAAGAACATCTCATATGTCTGTGAGTGTAGAAAGATGCAGAGAGTGGTACCTGTAATGAAGGCCTCCAGCATCAGGCCCAGCAGCATCTGCACTGCCAACAGTGCAATGGCACTGGGACAGTCACCACTGGGAAACATGGTGCCGTAGCCGATCGTCAGCTGCGTCTCCAGAGAGAAGGAAAAGGCGGCCGTGAAGCTTGTAATATATTTGACACAAATGACGTGACCTGGTGGAGGATGATCATGATCCTGAACAGCAAGGTCTCCGTTGAGGTGGGCCAGCAGGTACCAGAGACAGGCAAAAAGCAGCCAGTGGGCCAGAAAGGAAGCACAAAAAGCCAGGAGCACCCATCTCCAGCGCAGATTTACAAGCAGCCCCCAGACGTCCTGCAGAGCCAACAGCCAGGCTCCACTCCAGGCCCTGCTCCACTTTCCAGCTGGGTAGGGAGGGGGGCGAAGCGTACAGCGTCCATCTTTAGTTACAAGGCGTTGACGTGGAGCAGAAGACAAGAGAGGAGAGGAGGACGCTTTGCCTGCCAAAATGCTGCCGGTGGATTTGGTCGTCATGGTAGCAACTTCGGAATGCAGCTTCTGAAATAGAAAGAAACTGGATGTTAAACTTTCAGTTAAATCCATAATTGTTCTATTTAAAATGTTTGTTTTTGATGTACCTTCACTTTAATGTATCCCAATTAGATGAATTGGACCTGTAGATTATGGTTGCATGTTATTATGTTTTTTTTTTATATATTAGCTTCCCATCCATGTGGGATCTCCTCCTTGAAAAGTTCGCATGAAGCGTGTCACTAAGCACCATTCTAAGTCTGTAAATTCCACTTCATCTACTTTCTTCCATTAAGCTAATTTGTTGTTTGTTTGTTTTATATCTCAAACACCAAATAAAACACAAGCTTCCAGTGATGTGCCTCCTTGATAAGTGTTTTGCATCTACGTGCTTTCAAAAACAAAAGACAGCATCTCTGTAAAAATCTCATGCACTTAAAGAAAAAAAGAGCAAAATACTAGATAATTCTCGATAGAAGTTAATTAAATCTGGAGTTGATGTTGTGTACGCAAATTTCACACAGCTTGACAAAGTTTCATACATGTGGCCCTTCATGTATGTCCCCACAATCCTGAGGAGCAGACAGCCAGAGCTGTGTGCTTTGCAGAGTTTCTATTTCTATGTCAATATTGTTTCCAGAAGATTAGAGCGGCTCTCAGCCGGGAGTCTGTCTGAGCAACACAGCAGCATGCAGAGCAGGAATGTGTCTTTCATCTGTGGGGAGCTTGTCCTGCATGCATCCACAATCCTCTGTCAACCAATTACCAACAAGTACATGTAGTATGAAATACTCCAAAATGTTTCATCAACACATCCTGTGGTTCTTTCTTATCTTTGTCTCCATTTATTCCTCTATTTATAAGGTTTTAAGGACTTGCTGTTTGTTCTATTGTTTTTACTGTGTGTTAAGTGAGACATTGCAGCTTTCCCTAACTAGAATGGAAGACCATCTCCCTTCAAGTGGTTCTTTGAAAAACGTATGCAGTTGCTTCACAAATACCTGTCGTCTGTGTCTGTTGTAGATTAACTCTACATAAACAATCATATCATAAATGATGCACTCCTTTCTGAGAACTCTATCTCATGAGCACATTCCAAACTTTCCTTAGAAATTCATTGTGTGTGACGTGTTTAATGTTTTCTGCCCTGTAGTTCATCATCATTCCTCTAGAGGCAGTAGAAGAGCTTTTCCTGCTCATTTCAAAATGGCTCACTCATGAATATTTTTGAAACATTTTGCTAATTTTCAAAATTGTATTATGAGAATAACTCATCTATGTTTAGTTTTTTGAATGACTACATGCAATACTGAAGGAATGTACATTTTGTTGATGATTATTACTTTTTAGTACAGTTACAGCAAGTTAAAAAGTGTGGAACACACTTAGAGACAGCAGGTAAATAAGGTGCAGTGTGTTCCTTGAAGTCAGCTGCTGCTGATGGTCATCTGCAGGGAGAACATGCAGGAAACCACCATGATTCAGGTGACCAGCATTCAGAAAAACAGTCATCTAGATCAGAAGTGACCACTTTTTTTTTTTTTTTTTTTTGGAGGTGGGTATTAGCAAACTGAAATGAGATTTTAATCAGTTATGATCCATAAATGATTTTTAATTGTTTTGTGAATTTAAAAAAAAATTAAGAAATGAGAAGTTAATGTGATTTAACATTTGCATTAAGCAGAACTTCAATATGCAACATGTTTTTCAATCAAACATTTTTGTAGAGCGCACAATCATGGCTGATCCTTCAGATTGTGTAATCGGACCTCTCGCTACCCGATGGCTACCCGATCGTCCCGGCATGTGCGAATGTTATGTCACTTCCTGTTTGTGGCCAATATTCTGACAGTTAATCAATATTATTTAGATTTACTCCCAAAATTTGCATACATTTTTGTTATGTTTGTTGTTTCAAGGTTGTAAAGCGTACAATTCATTAACAAATAATCATAAAGACATAAAAAAACATAATCTCCGGGTTGACTGTCTGAGCCATTTAAACAGCGGAAAACTCCATTATCACACAAATATAATCACACAAATGGATCTTTTCCTCAACAACAGAGAGCTTCCCTTGACTGGATTAAGATGCATTCACAGTGGACGCGGCCAGCACGGCAGGGGCGTCAAGTTTTAATGTTTAGTCAATGTAAAGACGCAATCTGAGGTCTTGTGGCACAATTTGGGCATCGGGCCCGGTGAGTTGACACGCTGCGTCAACCAATTTTGTACTTAGCTTTGGGCACATGACGATTTCAGTGACTAAATCAAAGGGTAGAAAAAAAGATTCAATATGGCCGCTCAGTGCGAGGACTTTGAGTCCTTTTCTTCCATCCATTTTCTTAACCTGCTTGGGCTGTGGGTTTGCCAGAGAGTGTCCCGGTTACTGTTGGATACACCCTGGACAGGTCGCCAGCCTGTCACAGAGCCCATGGAGCTTCTCTGATCAAACCCTCCATGCTAGCCAGCTGCTTGGTGGACAGCTTAGCCAGCTCTGCTGCCCATGCTCCGGCAGAGCAAGCGAACACCACTGCCCAGGTGCACGGCAGAACTAGTGAGGTCTACTGCCCAAGCTGCCGGTTCCTGGCCAGCAGAGCTCGCTATGTTTGTCTGTCAGCGGCTGGCTGCCCAGCAGGTGGAGAGTCTCCGCAGGTGATGTGTATTTTTCCCCTCTCGGGTTAATGCTCAAACTGGGCCACAAACAGATGGAAGTACCATTTAAAATGGCCGCCAGGAGGGAAGTACATCGCACCCAGAGAGACTCTGAATGATCTGGTGAACCCAGACAGAGCGACGTGTTTGCCAGCATCTCCGTAGAGCTCTCCAAAACATATAAATGGAAACTACTCGCTCAACATCATCCATGTTTTCCATGATGTGGTCAAGGAATGAAGTTTGTCTGTGGTTGCTCCACGGCCGGGCATCATGGCATGGAATAAAAATCTCAACCTTAAAAGGTTGTTACTGTAACATCCAAAGACACATTGTTGAAGTAGTTGAAGTAGACACATTTATGTGTCAGCAGGGACCAATCGGATAGCAGTCACAGATTGGGTAGAGACAAGCATTTTGGCTTTCTCCATGTCGACGGTCAAAATACTTTGAACAAAAGTCATGCCGTGTGTTAGTTGTGTTGTACCAAAATAAAGTATTAAGGGAACACAAAAAAACATGCAAAATCCTATTGCACTATCCAAAGTACTTAAAAAAAATTTATGTCAGATGGGCACTTTTTATTATTGTTTTTATTCACTTAAAGTAAAGAGCATTCTGTTAAAGCTGATCTACTGGTTAAAAAATCGCATTATTGTAAATGGTGTGTATTTATATAGCGTTTTCTACCTTCCTTGAAGGCCTAAAGTGCTTCACATTCACAGTCCCATTCTCACACACATTCACACATGCACTGATGGCGGCTCTGCGGCCGAACTCTGGCGGCAACCTTTAAACGCCAAGAGCAATGTGGGGTTAATTAAATTAATTTTTTTCTTCTTCTTAAATGATGGTGCGCCTTCCTTATAATCCTGGATGTTTTATATCAGGATTAAATCTGGTTGTGCTTACTGATGCTGAAGCAATTTGAGAGGTACATGACGCTCTGTCAAAATGTTTGGTTGGGTGAAACGTGAATTTGTGAAAACATTAACGTGGCTAACATGTATCAATGTTGAACTGTGTTTTTTTTTTTTTTTAGGCGTTTAACATTGTTGGGTGTTAGCTTAGTCACAGTAAAGTTTGTTTTGGTGGCATCAGTCTGTTTTTTACACATTACAAACAAGGTTGGGATTTACAGTTAATGTAGCCAACACGGCTAAGCCTCCTAACGTGGCTAATGGGAAGCGTGTTACAAACAAGTTCTAGAGTTGCTGTGAACACAGTTAGCAAAGTCTGACTGATGGTGTTGGTACCAGATCTACTCGGCCTGTCAGAACGGCTCGGGGTCCTTCGACTAATGATGACGTCTCCCTACAGTAACACCACTTGGACAAACTATGTAGCATTGAGATCTTCTCTGGCTCATAATAATGTTGTTTTCCTTTTACGTTTCCTTTTGTAACCTAAAGTTGTTTTTACTCATAACTAATAATGACATTTTTAATTTTAAGGTATGTCTGACATAATTGTTTTTTGTGTCTGACATTATTATTTGTTACATCAAATGTAAACTGTACTTTAATACATTAACATTTCTGTTCTGTTAATGTGTTAAAGGGAGACCCATTGGCAGCATAAACTTATTTTTCCAATGTGAGTAAATGCATGACTGTATAAAGAACAATGTTTATTTATGGTGTGCAGTCTGGTTTAATTGGCCCAAATGTCAGTTTAACTTTTTTTTTAATTTCAGAAAAAAAACATTGTCATATTGATGACTATAACCAAAATGAGCGGCCTACAGTCCTAAGCATTCATCAAATTCCACACTATGGAATTACAGAACCTCACCAGATTTGACAGTTATGATTGCAAAGTTTATATTTCCCTTTTAAAACATGTTGAAAGCATTAAAAAACTAATTATTCTCTGAAGTGAGGGTGAGGCTATGATGAGTCCCTTGTGCAACGTAGTGGGAAATTTCGATGTACAAGTCATCTATGTTTCTCTCAAATAACAGCAAGTTACGACTATCCTAATTATCGTTAGCAATTTGTCTGGGCCAATCACTATCTCCCACGTCATCGTACCAATTTACAGTCAATCAAATAGTGTGACATCATCATCAGTCGCAGGACCCCGAGTCGTTTTGACAGGCCGAGTAGATCTGGTACCTACAATGGAATTATTTCTGACTCTTTTGTTTATCACATTGTGCCTTATATATGACATACTGTATTTTCCGCACTATAAGCCGCTCCTAATAGCCTTAATTTTTCAAATTAAGCTCAAAATCTCAGTTTTTTTTCTTTATGAGTTCCAAACAAGGTTGGCTATTATTGTGAAAACGCTAACGCAACTAACGCATAGCGGTACCGAATAGTGTTATTTTTTACCTGTTACGAATTAGGTTGGGAGTTAGCATAGTCAGAGCAATGCTGTTTTAGCAGTATCAGTCTGTTTTTTTTTTACGTGTCACAACAAGGCTGGGAGTTAAAGGTATTGTGCTAATGTAGCTAACGATCCTACCATGACTAATGGGTATTGTGTTACAAACAGGTTCTGGAGTTACTGTGAATGCAGTTTAATAAAGTCTGACTGACTGATGGACGTATGTCCTGCTGCGCCATATATTTGAAATAAGTTTCAAAACAGACCATTCATTGACGGTGTTATCTTGTTATCTGGTGCACCCAATAGTTTGGAAACAAATGTCACAATCAAATCATTGCTTCCTGAATCGTAATCGCATCATGAGCCCCCCTAACCACAGTCATAATGTCTGTTTAACTCCACCCAAAAGGTCTGACTTCATGTTTAAACTTCTGTGATTTTTAGGGATGAAATGCCCCGGGGGCCACACCTGCCCTGGGGGCCTCCATTTGTGTGAGGTAATGCTCATGGAAGGCAGGTCTACCGAGCCAGCCTGGCATTGAACAGGTCAATGAAGCACTGATGTGTGTTCAGTGGTCTGGAAGCAAACTTCAGAGGATGTTGGGTCAGATTAGACTGAAACGGTTCCAGAGTGCTGCTATGAGGGCAATTAATCCCCTATTTATGGAATCAAATGCAATTGAATAATCTGTTTTCCTTCCTTTGCAATGTTTTAGTGGAAATCTAAAACCGTAAACATGACTGGAGATGCATGGTTAGATGTTGAGTAAAATTGCTTCACAGATTACAAATGTAAATCAGGAAGGAATAAATTTACTTTAATGTAAATGTTTAACCAAACATGCATGGTTTTCTATTGACTTCTATGTTGTGACATCAGATACTGTTTAGCTTTACTAGAAATACATCAAAAAAGTTTAACTGTGCACATAAATTCAACTCAGCATAATGCTGCTTTATTTAAAAAGCAATGTTTCAGAAAGTTAGAATGACTGTGTAATTTCAGCATCAGTTCTGTCTAGAGCTACACTGGTTTCCTTAGTTTTTAGACATATGGGCAGAGATTTTGTACTGTCAGTGGGGCTGGATCCGAAGCGTGTAGAGGTCAGTTCATGTCTGAACCGCCCCATCCTTCAAATTCAACTTCAACTCTGGGAAAGTTCAACTTTAACACTGAACTTCTTCAAACGTAAACAGTGGTGAAACCATCAGCTCATGAAAGAAGCTGCTCGTTAAGTATGTTTAGGTCATCACCTGACCTTTGTAGTCGCAGCTGAAACAATTTGATCTCAGCAGTACTTTTCCATTCACAGACTGACCTTTTAGCCGAGTTGATTCCAGGTCAAAAACAAAGCCTAAAGGGGTGGGTGCATTGTTTACTCCACCCAACTCAGCAACGTTCCAAAAATGGCAATTAGGCGTGACAAAGTTAAATTTAAAGCCCTGTTGGGCCGACCCGCCTCTGCATGTCACTTGGAAGCTGAAAAATGCTCAAACTTGAACTGTAGTTAAATTAAAAAAGAAAAAATAAACTCATTCAAAAATAACTATGTTTACTTATATAATTTGCTTTATACAAACAAGTTGGGATTTATCTGACCAACAGTTTTTGAAAGGACCCACCCCAACTCCCTGGGCCCCCTCTTAGAGATGCCCCTGGTCAGAGATGAACATTTTTACTGTACAAGAACTTGAAGCCTGCCAGTAAATCTGGTGCACCTAAAGAAGCCCCAGTCTTTAGTTGATTTAAAGATCCTCCTGTTTTGGTTTGAAGATGGAAAAAAAAAACAGTGGGTAAATAACAATTTTTCTAAAACAGAAGCATTTTAGAACAATTTTAGCCGTTCTACTTTGTGATTTTACAAAACTTTACTTTATTCACTCGTCAATTAAGCTTTTAGATGATTCTGTGGCTAATTTGTGCACAGCAGAACTCGTACAGGTTGATGTCATGCAATTTTTGCCCCAACAAAATTCTGAAATCTCAGGAACTTTGCAAAGTTTTTTGTCATTACGACAATAAGCATAGCTAATGCTTGTCTGCGACTTTTTTCCAAACAAATGCAAGGAGAAAAAAAGAGCAAAAAGCATGCTCAAAGCTAGCTCAGAGGCCTGCAGAGAGGTTTATGTAACATCTAGCCTGCAGCTGTTCTCTTCAACTGCTCCAGCTTGGTCAAAGAGTGAACAGCCTGCAGCACAAACTGGGGGACTTGTGTTGCATGATAAACAGCGATATGTTGGGAAGGTGCTTGGCTTGATGATGCAAGTTAGCAAGCTGAGAAATGATAGGAAGTCAGTAAAGGTTTCATTAATTCTAAATTTGAATTTAAAAACTGATCAGTAAAGCATTTTTTGTATTATTCAGTGCTATCATTAAAATGTGTTCATAATTTTTGTTATCTGAATGCTCCTTTTTGTTGCTGTTTTCCTTCTATAATCCCAGGAGTGCTCATGATCAAGCACATGTTCTCATCTGGAGCTGCAGTTATCATGTCCTCTTACCTCTTCTCTTACTTTTGAAGTTTGCTGTGCTCCAACAGAAAGAGCTGCTGGATGCTGGAGAAAGATGAATAAAATCCCAAATGGGTCCCAAAAATGAACCTGCTCAGTGTTCCCTTTGGGAAAGGTGCCACTGGTGCGAAAGCTGGAAAGAGTATGGCACTCTGCTGGGATGTTGCAGCCCAAAGCTCTGTTAGAGAATGATTCAATTGGTCACACAACTCTGCATGGAGCCTATTAGTGTTACAAGAAGACAGAAGATAGAGATGTGTGTGTGTGTGTGTTTGTGTGCACATGTGTGTAGCAGAGAAAAAGACATTTTGTCACAGTTCATTCAAAAATAAGTTTGTTGCTCGCTGACATCCTGCAGCCATTGTTGGCATGCTTAGATACACAAATCTTTCAGAATAAAAGTTTGCCTTTCCATTCCATTTTCCAGCTGCCTTCCTAGTGTGCGATGCTTTTGTGTCTGCATTTGGATAAGTTTTCCCTTTTTTCGAATTGTCAACTGATAAAAACTGTAGCTTTAAACGTTTTTTCCTTGCAAAGTAAAGTGTGTGAAAAATAATTCTGGTTTTTATTTTAATTGTCCTTTTATACTGTAAACTTTTTCTGCATTATTCCGAAACCTTAAAGGTTGTCATATTAACAGAGAAATCAGTGAGGAGCCTTTTGACCATCTAAACAGTGTTCTTTGACCCCAAGCAGAAACACATCATTGTTGGACCTCTGTCTGTCCGCTTGTCGTCACCGTGGATACAACCCCTTTTGATTTAATAAGAAAACTGTTGTGACTTTGGGGTATTTCTGGTTGTACTTTTTTCTCTCTGTAATTAGATTGTATTACATTTCGGTTTTGTACATTTTCTTTTCTTAAAGTGCTTTATAGTTATACAAGGTATAATCTGATTTGTGTAAACAAAATTGATCTAAATGAAGATTAAAGAATGTTGTCGCTCTGAGGTTCCCGTCGACTAACATGGATGCTCGTCTTTACTGTTTTACTGTTTAATCTCATTTTTTAATCTTATCATGGAGCTGTGTTCTCTCATCAGCTGCGACTGTCCCATCTTCCATGTCATGCAGTTACTCTGCTTTTGAAACCAGAAGATGTTATCTACCAAAAGTAATGGACCTTAGTCACATGACCTGAGGTGTCAAACTCTAGTTGAAATTTTGAGGACTTGAAACTTTGACAAACACTGATAAAAGATGAGACTTGACTTTGACTTGGTTTTCATTGACATTTGAAACTTGACTTGAAGACCTTAACTTTGTAGGTTCGTTGATTAATCTAAATTGACCTTAGGTGTGAATGTTAGTGTGTGGCATTGTGTGGCAACCAGTTCAGTTTGAAACATTATTGGGTAATTTCATGGTATACAGAAGAACAGATCAACACAGGAGCAGCAGTCATCCAAACATCAACACCAGAGAAACCCATTCAGTTCAGTGGTTACATCATGAAAGACAGTATGAAGAAGAGAACCTTAGGTCTCTGCACCTTAGAAATCAATGGCCAAAAATCATCCATCACTGCAAAAGCCACAAAAAAACACAGGTTACATGACTTTGACGCCTAACACAGCCATTGAACCTGATGTTGCTTAAAAGTGGGGCATCTTATACAACTCCTATAGCTCCTGATTTACCAAGATCTTCAATGAAGAGCCCAAAATGGCGTGCATGTGCAACAGGAAGTTTGCTTAGGGATTTAGCAGAACAAAGACAACTGTCTTAATAAATAACAAGCCTAAAAGCAGCATTTAAATGAGGCTACTCTGCGGAGGGTACAGATGGAGCACAGGAAATTAGATACTCCTGGAACAAAGCCATCAAACGTTGTCAGAGGTTACGTACGCTGTGTTTCCTGTGACGAGAAAGCCAAAGGGGGCGGATACTTGGGTCGTAGCAACGCACACTCGGCTGCTGCACGGCTCGTATCTGGGCTGACAAAAATCAAAGATGTGGCTGCGGTAAGTGCTCCCAATGAGGGCAGCAGTTGGGCTTTGGAGAGGAAGAAGCAGGAGAGATGAGCAGAGGATGGGATGGACTGACAAAGGAGGAATGATTGTGGAGATGTTGGGCGTGGAAAGAAAGATTTAATGGGTGTCCGCATTATTTACTGCGACCAGTTCCATAAAAACTCATGGAAAGAGCTTTTAGTTTATTTTTGATTAGTAAACTGACTGCATTGTGTATTTGTGTGAGCTAAAATGCTTTAAACACAAACCTTGAGTCATGCCCTTAGTAGGTCATGTCTCCTGTCATGTCATGACTCACAGGAGGAACAGCAGATGACAGGGATGTCTAGCTTTCTTGTACATTCACAAGATTGGGATGAAGCTTTAAGAACTTTGACATTTTACCAAAGTGAAACCTTTGATTAAATTTGTCAAAAGGCCACGAATGTCACGACGCTTACAAAACCATGCTAGTATATTAGAAAAAAATGTAAAGAATTTAATAAATACTTTGTATTATCAATTTGCATTACATACATACATTTCAGGCAATTTATCAATTCTTATAAGCATTTTTTGAGCATTTTTAACTTAAATTAATCTGTTCTTTTCTACAGAAATGTTAAAACCTTTTCAAATCACCTTTTAAACTATTCTTAAATTGTTCCCAATAAAATTTTAATTAGGATAATTCTGCTTTTAAGCAAAATAAATGAAAACTGTGTTGTTTTCTAGGAGATCATTTCTGCAGAGGAGTTCATTAGCAATTTGCCTCTGAGTTGTGGGCGGGACCGTTGGCGTGAAGTAAGCCTTCCTTCAAGTCCCATCATCTCTTTGTTTACATTCTCCCCTGCTATCTTACAGCCTTTCACACCCTCAATCTAATATAAACAGTGCAACAGAAATGGTGAGCGAAATCGGAGCTATCCAGCCGTACAGTCTTGAGCTAGATGCCAGCTTGGATGAGGAAAACCAAGACGTTGATGCAAGTGGATGCATGAGAATGGATTGGAGTAGAGAGCTTGTCTCCCACCCACTGTAGTTTGTATGTAGCAAATGCTTTTCCAAATTAATTTTCTTCTGCTCCTGATTCACAACAATTTGAATGAAGAAGTAATCATTCATTCATTTTCCAATCCGCTTTATCCCTTTCGGGGTCACGGGGTTGCCGGAGCCTAACCCGGCTACTCATGGGCGAAGGCAGGGTACATCCCTGGACTGGTCGCCAGTCTGTCGCAGGGGCCACAATCACACACCCATGCACACTCACATTCACACCTAGGGACAATTTAGAGTGAACAATTAACCTATGAAGCATGTTTTTGTACAGTGGGAGGAAGCCGGAGTACCCGGAGAAAACTCACGCATGCACGGGGAGAACATGCAAACTCCACACAGAAAGGTCCCCCAGCCAGGACTTGAACCGGGAACCTTCTTGCTGTGAGGCAGGAGTGCTAACCACTGCGCCACCGTGCAGCCCGAAGAAGTAATCAAAAATGCAATTCTAATCTTAATTTTCTCTATATCTCTCTATATATATCATCCATCATGAGAAAAATGCCACAAGAACACATTAAATACACCAAAGACACTTCAATATTCATTGAAATGGGTCTTTAAGTTGGAGCTTTTGGGGGGGGTATTTTTCCTCTCTCTGTAAAAGTCCAGTTAAAACATTGTCTTTTTTTTCTTTTTACTTGGTTTCACATCAGTGAGTCACAAGACGTTTTTTAAATAGATTCTGTTTTAACTTTGCCTTTTAAAAAAGCAAATGTCTTATCCTTCTGGGAAATGTAATTTATTTACAAAATTCTTTGTTTTTCTCTGTGTGAAATCATAGAGACCCCATAATGACACCTGCCTGGATCTTCTCTTAGATCTGCTCAGGAGACCACAAGGGTGAGGGATTGATTCATTGATGAAGTTTTGAAAACATAATAATATTTAACTTGACAGTAGTTTATTTCTTAGAAAATGTTATTCTTAGTAAGAACCAGCAAAGACATTTCTGATTTTCAAAGAATGAGCATAACGGTCTCTACAACAATGTTTAAATATGAGGAGGAATCATTTTCCATTCAGCTTAGTGATTTAGATCAATGCTCCAACAGCTGACTTATAAACTGTCTGGCTGCTTTGTGTGAACATGACCCATGACTTTAGAAGAATGTGAGTCTTTGTTGTTGTTTTACTCTGACTTTGCCTTCATTCTCTCTCATTAGTCTGAAGTGTGGAGCAGTATTTGGAAAAATGCCACCCTTCACCTTTCAACTTTCACAGTCTTTCCCTCCCAGCCTTTTCTGCTGGGGGGCTTGGTTTTACTCCAGAAAGGAACCTTGAACTCTCCAAACTTCATCTGCATATAGAAAATCTTTTTCATGGTGTCTCTTTTATATACAGTGTAGATCAAAAGTTTGGGCAATCCAGATAAAATGTTATATTGTTTTGCATAAAGAACCCAAGGCATCACTTTACAGATAAGACATCTTTTTATTATGTCAAAAAATGAGGCTTTATTTCCATCATTTACCCTTTCAAAATCACAGAAAACATAATAATGGCATGTGCAAAAGTTTGGGCACCCTGCAGAGTTAGTACTTTGTACTGTCCCCCCTTGGCAAGTATCACAGCTCAACACTTTTTGTATCCAGTCTACAGACTCTCTCAGTTCTTGTTTGAGTTATCTTCATCCATTCTTCTTTAGTAAAGTTTTCCAGTTCTTTGAGATTTTCTGGATTATCTGTTCCACACTGCTCTTTTCAGGTCTATCCATAGATTTTTAATGATGATGAGGTCAGGTGATTGGGGAGGCCACTGCAAAACCTTCAGTTTATGCCTCTTAATGTAAGACAGCGTAGATTTTGAGATGTGTTTAGTATCATTATCCATTTGTAGAAGTCATCCTCTCTTCAACGTCAACTTTTTCACAGATGGCATCAAGTTAGTGTCCAAAATTTGCTGAAATTTTGTGGAATCCATTCGTCCTTCTACTCGTGAGATATTTCCTGTGCCGCTGGCTACAATACTAACCCAGAGCATGATTGATCCCCACCCATGCTAAACAGTTGGACAGAGGTTCTTTTCATTAAACTCTGGACCCTTTCTTCTCCAAACGTACCTTTGCACATTGTTCAGATCAAAGTTCCATTTGAACCTGGTCGGTCCACAGAACTTGTTTCCAAAATGCACCAGGCTTGTTTCTATGTTCATTTGTGAACTTCAAACGTTGAATTTTGTGGTGAGGACGTAGAAGAGGTTTTCTTCTGATTATTAGTGCTGCATGTTTTAATATTTAGTGTTGTCTCTGATTCCAAAAGCTAGATTTATCAAAAAATGTTTGATGACTTAAGTTACCATAGTGATGAGCTTCAGAAAGGCTACACATCTGACCGTGTTTTCATGAACTGATTGAATCTATTCATTTCAGGGCAGTAGGATCTGGTTGGGTTTCTCCTTACCAACATGGTCAATTTTTGCAGAAAAAGAAACTGAAACGGGGCTGCACGGTGGCGCAGTGGTTAGCGCTCCTGCCTCACAGCAAGAAGGTTCCCGGTTCAAGTCCTGGCTGGGGGACCTTTCTGTGTGGAGTTTGCATGTTCTCCCCGTGCATGCGTGGGTTTTCTCCGGGTACTCCGGCTTCCTCCCACCATCCAAAAACATGCTTCACAGGTTAATTGGTTACTCTAAATTGTCCCTAGGTGGGAATGTGAGTGTGTATGGGTGTGTGATTGTGGCCCCTGCCACAGACTGGCGACCAGTCCAGGGGTGTGCCCTGTCTTCGCCCATGAGTAGCCGGGTTAGGCTCCGGCAACCCCGTGACCCCGAAAGAGATAAAGCGGATTGGAAAATGAATGAATGAATGAAAGAAACTGAAACGTTAAAAGAATATTTCAAATTTGTCTTGCTCGTTAGCATAGAAAGCAAAAGCTTGTCTCCTCAGCAGCACAAGTCCGACCCAAAGAGGAAACAAAATTCTCATCTACGTGTTTTTGTTCCTGCTGTTCCCTCCTTTCTTATCGGACTTCTTTCCAGATTACAAACTGGGATTTGCTTTGTCTGTTTGACTGATCTTCCCGTGCGTGACCTCAGCATGTTGTGGCTTACCCATCTCAAAACTATTCTCAGGATTCCTCGAATCATCAAGGTCATCTCCACCAGGCGTCCAGCGAGCCGCTTCGTAGCTGACTTCTCCAGACATCTATCACCACCAAAATCTCCCTCACCAGGTCTGTTTACCTCTGGTTTCAGGCTCTTTTCTACTAATCAAACTGATCTTCATACAATCAGGAATCTCAGTTTATGAAGAAACACCATCAGCTGCTCTGCTTTCTAAAGGATGAAGAGTCAAGAAATGATGGTTACGTTGAAGGAGCAACATTCCAGATTTGGGTTGTACATCTCATGCAGCCGTAAAGTCTCTGGATTCATGTCGACATCTCTGAACCTGTTTTCGGAAACACCGTGACAACAGGTCAAAATGGCTTGAGAGGATCCTTCAAAGTCCGTAACTTCTTCTTGAGGAAGCCAAACATGGAGATGCCACAAAGAAGAGTTTAGATCATTTTGTTCAACCAAAGAGCTTTAAAAAAAAGGAAATCTTCAAATGTCCTCAGAGACGTATTTTTATAGATGTTCTCCCCTTTTCTTTATGGTTTTATGACACTTCAAATCTGTGTGGTTTTCTTAGGACATAGTTTCTGCAGAGCAGCAGGAGTTCATAAGAAATTTGCCTCCAAGTTGTGGGTTTGACCGTTTGTGTGGAACTCCACCCTCCATTACCATCCCCATTGCTGAGAACTTTCTGCTAAACATTACAGACAGTTTTCAAACTGTTTGACATCAAAGGTCAAACCAGCATCATAAAAATACCTTTCATCAGGATATTTCAACAGAAATCTTTAAAAAATTTGACATTTTGATTCATGTTTTTTCACAAGAAAGTTTACATTTATTACTGAGCTAAAGGTTTTTTTTTCTGAACAATCATTACACCTTACATTCAGTCATACTGCCATCTGTGGGAATCAGGAACTCCAAGCTCTGTTCTCGGGTTGGGAATCAGGAACTCCAAGCTCTGTTCTCGGGTTGGGAATCAGGAACTCCAAGCTCTGTTCTCGGGTTGCCAGGTTAGCTACAAAGCTGCACAGGCAGAGAACACTACAGGAGGTGAGGAAAACCGCAGAGGTAATGCAGCCACTGACCAAATAAGATGTAGAGGAAACGATGAAAGGAGACTTTATGTTTAGGTGTATATACTGTGTTGAAATGTTGTCCTCTTTGTGTTGGATCTTCATGGCCAGGAAGGTTAGATGTTTGTTTCCTGTCCCCTCCAGGGTCTTAGGACGATCCGTTTCCTTTGTCCCTCTTTTCATTTTTCTGGTTTGTCTTTCTCAGTGTGAGTGAGTCTGCTGCAGGTTGGTTCTGTTTGTTCCAGGTTTTCCATAGAAACCAGCTCCTCATATCAGACAGAAGATTACTCACTGAAGCTTTTAATTTTAAATTTGTAAATGTCTGCTTAAAGCAGACACAGTTAGATTTTGTAATTAACACTAAATAGGAGAATAAGTCTCCTCCTGTGAGCTTTGTGTGATTTTAAGTCTTTTTCAACAGTTTGTGTTTCTTCCATGATGTGCAGGTGGATTGTGTGTCTTTTTTTGAGAGTTTGATGGGTTTGTGTGTTTTTTTTTTTTTTACTTCTTTTACTTCTTCGTAACAGTTTTTTTTTTGTCAATCCTTCCACAGGTGAGTAGAATGAATGATGTGAAGCAATGGAAGCAGAGTCTCTGCTCTTCCAGAAGGTGGCGTAGGAGAGCAGAAGGAGCTCTGTCAGAAGAAGAGTTAGTAGTTCTCTGAGAGAGGGAAGGAAGGAGGTGATGAAGGAGGTAGAGCTTGGTCAAAGGCTGATACTCTGTGGAGAACTTGAGGATGGAGCCTGATCAGAGACAGAAAACCTGACATGATGAGGATCAGATTTTCCTCGATTTGTAAAAGATATAAAGTCTGCGTGATGAATCTCACAGGTTGCTGGCAAACCCCTGGACACCAGTTTTTTATGTTCATCTCTCTCACTTTGGTCTCACTGGTGGTAACAGGTGCTTACAGAAGTCCTTCCTGTATTTTTGTCTTTTGTTTAGGACCAATAAAATGCCCCCTTTTAAAAATGTTTAATATCTGCCTTGTGAATGTCTTTTCCAATGCTAAGAAGAACCCCAACACAATCTGGTTCAGTTGCGTGGAGCTAATATCATCTGATGTTAACTAAAAAAAAGACATTGGTGTAGACTCTACACAGCTTTTTACCTTTTAAAAGTTTATTAAAACAATATAAAGACATTAAATAAAATACAACTGAGATGGACAACACAAACCACGACTGGAACTGGAGAGCTGAGAGAAGCAGGTGAGCAGGAGGTGGACTGAAAAGGGGACGGAGACACAGAAGGGCCAAAAAGGTGAGTGACAGTGCAGCCTTTTATAGTGTTCCTAAGACATTTCGAGTTGCCTTCCTTTGATTGACATGTTTTTTATACTAAAACCAGGTGGTTTGCAGCCTTGGTGCAGCCATAAATACCGATTATGTGGCTCCATCACCTTTCTGGACCGCACATACAGGCCAGGGCAGTTTGATTCTTCCAGACCTTAAGGGGACATTGCAATGATTTGGTAAAAGGAGGTGAAACTGGATCCTGGACAGTTTATCTTTCCCACTGTTTGTTCTCTGTGGGTAATTTAAGACGCGCAAAAACACGCACGCAGGAGGAGTGGTGAACCCTCAGAGAGCAGACGAACAAAGTAAAAAGATTCTTTGTTGTTTCTCTGCTTCCAAGCATAAAGAAACCCTTTAAAGAAGTGCAAACCTTTGCTCCCAAACTGATTTTTGCTTCACTTTTCTTTTTATTCCAGTCGTCTATTCCTCGCGCTCCTCATCCTCTCACGCGCGCGCGCGCACGCACACTTCCGGCAGGTTGCGCTAAAAGCGCGCATCTCTGCGGACTACCCGGCCCTCCTCCGTGCGGGTGAGCCTCTCGGCAGCAGCCGTGGAGCGGTGAGCGGATCGGATGGACCGCACGGACCTCTGCCATGTTTTTCACCGCGACGACCGAACGCACGAGCAGGTGAGTCCAGTGGACGGAACCGCAGAGTGAGACATGGTTTTCGGGGAGGGGGGTGCAGGAGCGCCGTGGTTCTGCGTGGGCAGCCTTTCCGTCGTGGATCACTGAAGGCTTCTTTTTTTTTTTTTTTTTGTCCGTGGAACGTGCGTTGCGTTGCGGGGCTGCTCTGCAGCTGTGCGTGAAGCGCTGTTGGCGCTCAGGGCCGGGGATGGTTGAGCTCACAGCGCTGCGGCTCGGGCTGCACTGGACGCCTGAAAGGCCGCTTGTAGCCTGTCGGAGCTGTGGTGGAGTGGGAAGCCGCGGCTTTGGAGCGTGAGGCGTGTTATGGGGGATGGTGCGTTTGAGGTGTTCTTCAAGATGCAAATGACAGCCTTTCAAAAGAAAAGCCTCAAGATGCTAATTGGCTTGGCTGCAGCTTTTCCTTCAATCATTTCTTCTTCTCTCGGTGTTTGTATTTTGGACACATCGCCTCCACAGCTGCAGATGGAAGAGAGAAAAAAGAGCAAACCCAGTGAGGGCCGCGCGTGTGCGGATCAGCTGAAGGCTTTAGAAATCCAAAAAAAGCAGTCGTTTCCACAGGTGAAATCCCATCTGTAAGTGCAGCTCACACCCGCAAACCCACGCGTTCTCCTTACTGTCTGCGCGCGTGCGTGCGTGCGTGTATACGTGAATGTACCTCAAAGGCCAGCGTTCACTGGAGCAGTGAAGGCAGCTGCTGTCATGTTCACGTTGGAGATTGCAGATCATCATCAGCACAAACCATCAAACCTGTGGAAACATCTCCAGGTTTTAAAGACCATTGTCTAATAGCCGCCCTTTCTTCATCTTTGCCAGTCAGATGCTTCCCTCAACTGTGGTGACGCCTTATCATCATCTACCCCTCTCTTCACACCACCCTCATGTCCTCATTTACTACTCCCATGAACCTCCTCTTTGATTTTCTCAGCCTATCTTAGTTCTTTAGGATCTTTCTTAGTTGCTGGAACTGTCACTTGTTTCTGTTGTATACGCCTGTGTTTGGACCCAGTAAAGCTTAGTGACTTTTTGCTCATGGAGCTAAAAAAAATGGCTTGCAAAGAAACCAATCAGCTCCAAACTCTATATTCTGTTGTTTGCTTTAATAATTGTTTTCATTCCATCTCACATTATGATTACAAATGTAACCAATCAGTCATGTTTCATCATTGACTCTAAGACAAACAGGAAGCACAGAGAAGGATCCAAAGGACGGCTTAGTAGGTACATTTTCTTTTAGAAAACTTTGTTCACAGGGAGGCCAGTAGCAGCTGCATGTTATGGCTTCACCTACTGTACATGCGCCTGGTCAAGCAGGTTGTTTGGGAGCGTAGAGGTTTTCATGCCTCACTGCATCAAGAATCCAGTATACCATCCATCCATCCATTTTCTTCCGCTTATCCGGGACCGGGTCGCGGGGGCAGCAGTCTAAGTAAAGATGCCCAGACTTCCCGCTCCCCGGCCACTTCCTCCAGCTCCTCTGGGGGGACCCCGAGTTGTTCTCAGGCCAGCCGAGAGACATAGTCTCTCCAGCGTGTCCTGGGTCTTCCCTGGGACCTCCTCCCAGTGGGACATGCCCGGAACACCTCCCTAGGGAGGCGTCCAGGGGGCATCCGAACCAAATGCCCAAGCCACCTCAACTGGCTCGTCTCGATTTGGAGGAGAAGCGGCTCTACTCCGAGCTCCTCCTGGGTAACCGAGCTTCTCACCCTATCTCTAAGTGAGCGCCCAGCCACCCCACGGAGGAAGCTCATTTCAGCCGCCTGGATCCGGGACCTCGTTCTTTCGGTCATGACCCAGAGCTCATGACCATAGGTGAGTATTGGGGCGTAGATCGACCGGTAAATTGAGAGCCTTGCTTTCTGGCTTAGCTCTCTCTTCACCACGACGGACCGGTACAGCGACCGCATAACGGTGGACGCAGCACCAATCCGCCTGTCGATCTCACGCTCCGATCTTCCCTCACTCGTGAACAAGACCCCAAGATACTTAAACTCCTCCACTTGGGGAAGGAGCACTCCACCCACCCAGAGAGGGCAAACTACCTTTCTCCGGTCGAGAACCATGGCCTCAGACTTAGCGGTGCTGACCCTCATCCCAGCCGCTTCACACTTGGCTGCAAACCGTTCCAATGCATACTGGAGGTCCTGGCTCGATGAAGCCAACAGGACAACATCATCTGCAAAGAGCAGAGAGGAAATCCTGTGGTTCCCAAACCAGACCCCCTCCGGACCCTGGCTGCACCTAGAAATTCTGTCCATAAAAACTATGAAAAGAACCGGTGACAAAGGGCAGCCCTGCCGGAGTCCAACATGCACTGGGAACAGGTCTGACTTACTGCCAGCTATGCGGACCAAGCTCCTGCTCTGGTCATACAGAGACCGGACAGCCCTGAGTAAGGCTCCCCGGACCCCATACTCCCAAAGTACCCTCCACAGGACACCACGGGGCACACGGTCGAACGCCTTCTCCAAATCCACAAAACACATGTGGACAGGATGAGCGAACTCCCACAAACCCTCTAGCACCCTGGACAGGGTGTAGAGCTGATCCACAGTTCCATGACCAGGGCGGAAACCGCATTGTTGTTCTTGGATCTGAGGTTCGACTATCGGCTGGACTCTCCTCTCCAGTACCCTGGAATAGATTTTCCCAGGGAGGCTGAGGAGTGTGATTCCCCGGTAGTTGGAACACACCCTCCGGTCCCCCTTCTTGAAAAGGGGAACCACCACCCCTGTCTGCCAGTCCAGTGGTGTGATTCCCCGGTAGTTGGAACACACCCTCCGGTCCCCCTTCTTGAAAAGGGGAACCACCACCCCTGTCTGCCAGTCCAGTGGTACTGTTCCTGACTGCCACGCGATGCTGCAGAGACGTGTTAACCAAGACACTCCCACAGCATCCAGAGACTTGAGGTACTCAGGGCGGACCTCATCCACTCCCGGTGCCTTGCCACCGAGGAGCTCGTTGACTACCTCTGTGACTTCAGCTTGGGTAATGGACAGCCCTACCCCAAGGCTCTCAGCCTCTGCTTCCTCAAGAGAAGGCGTGTCAGCAGGATTGAGGAGATCCTCAAAGTATTCCATCCACCGCCCGACAATGTCCCCAGTCGAAGTCAGCAGCTCCCCACCTGCACTGAAAACTGTGCCTGCAGAAAGCTGCTTCCCCCTTCTGAGGCGCCGGACGGTTTGCCAGAACCTCTTCGAGGCCAACCGATAGTCCTTCTCCATGGCCTCACCGAACTCCTCCCAGGACCGAGTTTTTGCCTCTACTACAGCCTGAGCCGCAGCTCGCTTAGACTGCCGATACCTGTCAGCTGCCTCTGGAGTCCCACAAGTCAGCCAGACCTGATAGGACTCCTTCTTCAGCTTGACGGCATCCCTTACTTCCGGTGTCCACCAACGGGTTCGGGGGTTGCCGCCACGACAGGCACCAGAGACCTTGCGACCACAGCTCCGAACAGCAGCAGAGACAATGGAGGTGGAGAACATGGTCCATTCAGACTCAATGTTACCAGCCTCCCTCGGTACCTGTTTGAAGTTCTCCCGGATGTGGGAGTTAAAGACTTCCCTGACGGAGGGTTCAGCCAGAAGTTCCCAGCAGACCCTCACACTACGTTTGGGTCTGCCAAGTCTTTCCGGCCTCCTTCCCCGCCATCGAATCCAACTCACCACCAGGTAGTGATCAGTGGACAGCTCTGCCCCTCTCTTTACCCGAGTGTCCAAGACACACGGCCGAAGATCGCCTGAAACGACAACAAAGTCGATCATTGATCTCCTGCCGAGGGTGTCCTGATGCCACGTGTATTGATGGACACCCTTGTGCTCAAACATGGTGTTTGTTATGGACAAACTATGGCTAGCACAGAAGTCCAACAACAAAACACCGCTCGGGTTCAGATCAGGGAAGCCGTTCCTACCAATCACCCCCCTCCAGGTGCTACTGTCGTTGCCCACGTGGGCATTGAAGTCACCCAGGAGGACAATGGAGTCCCCCGTTGGGGCACTTTCCATTACCCCTCCGAGAGACACCAAGAAAGCTGGGTACTCTGAACTGCTGTTCGGCCCATAAGCCGAAACCACAGTCAGAGACCTGTCCCCCACCCGAAGGCGGAGGGACACAACTCTGTCATCCACCGGGGTGAACTCCAACACTTGGCGGCTAAGCTGGGGGCTCACAAGTAAGCCCACCCCAGCCCGCTGCCTCTCACCATGTGCAACTCCAGAATGGTAGAGAGTCCAACCCCTCTCGAGAGACTGAGTTTCAGAGCCCAGACTGTGCGTAGAGGTGAGCCCAACTATATCTAGCCGGTACCTCTCAACCTCTCGCACAAGCTCAGGCTCCTTCCCCCCCAAAGAGGTGACGTTCCATGTCCCAAAAGCCAAGTTCCATGACCGGGGTTTAGGCCGCCGAGGCACTCGCCCTCGACTGCCACCCAAACCACATTGCACCGGCCCCTTCTGAGCTCTCCTGCAGGTGGTGGGCCCACTGGGGAGTGATCCCACGTTGATCGTTCGGGTTTTACCCGACCGGGGCCCGTGGGAGGAGCCCCGGCCACCAGGCGCTCGCCTGTGAGCCCCAACCCCAGGCCTGGCTCCAGGGTGAGGCCCCGGTAACGCCAATCCGGGCGACGCAACTGAATCTTTGATGTTTATTCTCATAAAGGGGTTTTTGAATCCAGTATACATTCAATAAAATTTTGTCGTTTTTTTAAACAATCTATATTTTTCCCTGATCATTTTAGCCACATTTTGTTCTTAGAGGAGCAACTAGATAGCAATTCCACCCATTTTCTATACCTGCATTTGGGGTCATAGGAATCTGCTACTGTTGGGCCAAGGTGGAGTTCACCCTGGACCGAGCACCAGTCCATTATGGAGGCGCAGAGACAAACGTCCATAACCGCATACATAAAAGACAATTTAAAATGACCAATTCAATTATTATAGATATTTTCATTGACTGTGGGAGGAAGCTGGAGAAAAGAGAAAAAAGGCTTAAACTGTTTATGGAGGGCCCAGCAACAGACTGGTGACATGTGCAGTGTACCCCACCTTTGCTCAACAGTATCCAGGATAGGCTCCAGTAGCCAAAGGGATTCAGCAGGTTCAGAGGATGGATGTTTGTTTGTGGGGAGGATAGAAAGATGTAGTGAAGAAAAAAAAAGAGTCTTAGAGTTTGTTGCCAACTATTGCTCCACTATTTGCCTTTGATGCGAGGCATCTTTAGCCACTTTCATTGTGCTGCTTCTCCTCTGTCTGAGTCATAGCGACCCCTGGAGGTGTTTAAAATTCCAGTTCTTGCATGCAGATTCAAAGTGCACACTAACCAAGGCAGTGTGACTCTCATTGTGGTCAAAACATGTGATATAACAGACGTATGTTTGAAACACGCCGGAGGCTAGCGACAGACGATGAAGCCACCGTGTGCTGATATTTGCTGAACAGATCCACTTACTGCTGACTCAGCAAATGTAACTGAAACACATGCCCACAAGCAGTAATCAGTCTGGATAACTTTCAAGATGAGAATGAGGACAAACACGGCTACAGGTGTGGAGCGTGGAGCTGCGATTATCCATACAGAGTTCGTGTTGTGGAGAAACTAATATGCAAGCTTTTTTAAATATGTTGATACGTACGCCTTTTTTGAAGTAAAACTTGGGAATCAGACCAATAATTGGCTGTTGCATTGAAAAACCATTCACAGCAGAGCATGGTTGCAGCATCACCAGATGTTATGTTCTTTCATCACAGAACACTTGCCTCCCATCCTCCTCTGCAGGAGCATCAGAGTCTAAACAAATGTTACGCCGCTGCTGAACGGGCGCTTTAAGGTGCACAGAGGAAAAAAGGCGCCTCAAAGGTGGAGCATAATGCCTCTATGAAGGGGGCTTCAGACTCTGTCTCTTCTGCCCTAGGGGTCTCTACAGGGGACAGTTTTACTGCCTTCCTGCGTATGCTGTACTCTTCAGACAACTGTAAGTCAGGAACACTCGGGCAAAATTGTTGTGATGACGTGTTTGAGGTGTTTGTAAGAGGAGGAAGAGCACAGCGAGAAGAACCACCTCTAAAAAGAGGAGATTCTGGTGGGCTTCAAGAAGGTAGAAGAGCTATGGCCTTCTCACAGATACTAGACCCTAAATCGAGTTTGTTCTGTCATACAAATCTTTGAGGGTAAGGGGGGAGAACTTGGAATTACATGTCACTACATGCAATTTCTGGAGAAATATTGGTTGTTTGTTGTCTGCAGAAACATGCCCTACACATTCTGATAGATGGTGATGGCTTTCTGTGCACTGTGGTGTGTTGGGAAAGCAGTTTGTGATAGAAGGACTGTAGAGGGAAATACTGAAAGACAGAGTTATATTCTCTATAGGGAAGTTCTCTGGATGCAGTAGTGGAACAGAAACTGGTAAAAATACTGACTGGTACAATGAATAATGTATATTGTACATCACCCCTTTATCAACCGTATAATAAACCATTGGCTGTATATGAGAACTGGACTGAGTGACTCCTCCTCCAAGAAGCAAAAATCCCATAGACATTTATAGAGAAATAAACATTTGTCAGAATAACAATTCTTGCTTTGATACTTTTTTTTAACATGTTCTTTTTTTCATGTTCTTTTTTCTGTAGTTTGTCATTCAAGCTATAAACTGACCAATCAGATGCCTCCATAAAAGTAGGTGGTGGCTCCTGGCCCCCGCGTCCAATGTTCAAAATGTTGGACAGATTTTCCCCAGCCCACTTCCAAGTGGGTAAGGGGTGTGGCCTTCCAACAAGCTCACTCCTGATTGGAAAGACTAGTTGCCATAGAAACATGACTCGGACTGACTCGAACCAAACGATTCTTAATGACGTTGTCTGGCTCCAACATGACTGTGACCAAATCGGAAAAAGATGGTGACTGAATTGACTTCATTTGCCAGAAGGAAGCCATTTTCAATGGGTGATGTCACATTCACTCAGTGTGTAGATTTTTTATGTAGAGATGATCTCATTTATTTCTTATTTATTGCAAATTTATTTCTAATTATTTTATTTTTTTTCTTTCTATTTTTCATAGTATGTACAAACCCTCTGATTGGTATTTGATGACGCCTGCCATTGTACTATGATGAATGATGTTCCACTACTCGTTTCTCCTCTGCTCTGTTTGTACTATGATTTGATTTCAGTATGATTCAGGGGGCTGCAATTCCATTGTCATGTGGTTATTAGTCCATCTGGAATTCATCTATTTTACAAAACATAAAGGTAACATTTGTTTTCTTCACTGAGGTATACTAGAACACTTCTACTCGTTCACAACAATATATCTGTTTATTTATCATTAAATACAAGATGAATTCACTATCATCTCTGAAATATCCAAAGCAGTGAAATGAGCAATAGATTATTTAGGCACAAAGCAATTCCCTGAACCAAAAATGATGAGATTTTCTTGGAAATGTAAACATATATTGATAGTTCAGCCACAATGCTTTCAAACTTCAATTATGAGTTACCATAAAAGGCTGTCCTTTCTCACAGAGACACAAATGCCGATTCTTTTTCAAACTCTAGTGCCTTTGAGCTTTAGGTCAAAAACAGAAACTCTGAAACTCTGAAAAAGAAACCTCAATATGCGATTAAAAAAGATACCTTTATTTTTAAAATCCTGAAAACCGAATATGTCAAAGATAAAATAATAATAGAGCAACCAGAGTTGCATAAACTCAAGAAATTAAAAAAAGATTTATACCACTGAATGGTAACACATCATGCTGCACACATTCAAGGCTGCTCCGCTCTGGACAAAAACTCTGCAGAGACGCTTGCTTGTACCTGGGAAAGACGAGGAAATGCCGCCTCTTTCTTTCTGTACTAGCTCAGAGGGTCCTGGGAAAGGGGGAGGTTTCGAGGGCTTCAGGGTTTGTTCGCTTCACCCTGAACTCCAACAGACACAGTTGGATGTTGGTTGACCTGAGTGTTGGTGGAGCTCTGGTCCAGCATATTCTCCAACGAGGAAGATGACCATGCTCTTTTTGATTCTCATCGTCCTCTTGGATTTTTTAGGCTTTTCTCCCACTAAAAACACAGATTTTGAAATGCAACGTAATTTAGTTCCCAATTTAAAATAGTTAATAAAAAGTAAGGTTTGTTGTGTTTCCGATATTGTTTATCTTGGAGGGATGCAGCACACACACGGTGTGGGTTTTGTCCAAATCACCTGCTCTTGGATCTTATGAAACCCAAGTCTGGACGTTTTGAAATGGTCCATGGCTGAATCGAGATCCCCCACAACCACCACCACCCCTGAGGAACACCTTCCAGATCCCCCCTAACCGAATGCAAGAAAGCTCAGTACTCTATCAAATTTGGATTTAAAGAGCAAAAAAAAAACAATTCTCTAACCCGATCCTTGTCCACTGAAGACAATTCAGATTGTATAGTTTTAGAAGGGGAGGGGAAGGGTGGGATGGAAGATTTCAGATTTACCCATTGACTAAATATGAGAACTGGACTGACTGGAAAGTTGACAAAACGGAGAGAACATTCTAGTTAAATGCAAAAGTGTCTCATCAACCAAAACAATCAATGTAAGAAAGAACCAACAAAAAGGAGATGAATACTTCAGTTTCTCAAAGAAAACATACTTATTCTTTAATAGATTGTTTAACATACATTTCTGTCCCGATAACTGTTCTCATGTTTTATTTTACCCCCGGTGGGGCATTTTTTTCAAACCTTAGGTAAACATCCAGAAAAAATCTATTAGTAAGATGACAGGAGAGTCCCATGACTTCTTCCAGTTACCTCACATTTGGATTGTCTGCGTTAGATCTGGGTTAGATTGAATCTAACAGCGAAGTGGAGCAGCGTGTTATATAAGCTGTTATTCAGATTTGTAGTTGAACTGGTGGAGGGTTAGAAAGGACACTGGTAAGTTTATCATCATCTCACTGCTGCAATCCACAGCCCCCCTAACAGCATTACTGACACCCCTCCTCCTCCTTCAAACCCCCCCACTTTCCTTCACCCTAGCGGTCTCTGGGGCATTGTATGCTTCTTTTGTGCCAAATGCCAGTATCCTGGAAACTACTACCCCCTCCATTCTCTCTAAGTGCATGAGAAAAGGAGATGGGGGGGGGGGTTCTGTCAATCCGCCCGTTTATCTGGGCTGTGGGCTGCTGGCTTGTGTGGAGTGAAGCTTTGTTACCTCTGTTTGTGCCGTTGGCTGGTGCACAAGTATGAGAGTGGAGTTGCTAACTTTCTCAGAATCGGATTCTCTAAAGGTGGAAGTCCAGATGCTGAAGGAGCTTTTCTCCAGTTTTGACCATTTTTAGAAACACATCACAGCATCTCCTTATGACCAAATTTAAATTTGCATCTCAAATATAATTGCATTGTAAGAATCCTTAGCATTGTGTATAACTTGATTTTTGAATAAATTCTGAATCTTTTTCTAAAAGCCTCATTTGAGGATGAGACTATTGACTGTATATAAGAACTGGACTGAGTGACCTCTCCTCTCTCATGTTCCAAATAGGAAGTACCTGCTGTGTCCAAGAAGCCAAAATCCTGTAGAGTTCAATTGAAAAATAAACAGCTATCACTCAGTCATTGTATTTGTCCCAACAACCACTCTTGCTCTGATGTCTTTTTTTACAACACCTTCTTGCTAATCCTATTTTTTCATGATCTCTTCTTTATTGTAAGTTATTCAAGTTATAAAATGACCAGATGCCTCAGTAAAAGCATGTGGTGTATCCGCCGGCCCTACCTCAAACGTTTGACAGATTCACCCTAGCCCGCTTGCAGCGGAAGGGGTTAGGACTTCGAACAAGCTCAGATTGGCAACAATAATTACCCTATAAACGTTTACTCAGACCGACTCAGACCAATCACTGTCATCTGGCTCCAAATGTTGACGCTGTATCGCGGAAAAATAGTGACAGAATTTACCTAATTTTGCTGGAGCCTGAGGTAAGGCATGTTCTATGGGTAAAGTCACACCCGGCTCTGTCCATCTCTGTTTATAGTCAATGGATGAGACAAAAAAAAAATCAGCTTTTGTACAGACATTGTACAGTCACAAAAGTTGAACTTTACTTTTGCAAAGAAAACCTTTTATTCCAGTTTTGTTGGTGACATTATGACGTCTTACCGCATGTAAGACGTCATAATGTCAAAGTGGAACAGCTGGTGAATTCCGTGGGCTTTTACCTACTTAGACCAGATCGGGTACTTGTCGGGGAGTAGTGGTGGAGGACCCAAGACGCAGGAGACCAGGCTTGATGGCGGAAAAGTAAAACATTTAATAAATAAATTGAAATCTGACAAAATCATGGAGAAATATAAGGTGGCAAAGCAGAGCAGATGACCTGACAATGATGAACTGAAAAGCAGACACTTCAATACACTGAGGTTGATGAACTAAATGAAGACAGCTGTGGATGATTAACCTGAAACTGGTGTGACTGACAAGGACAACTGTGAACATGAACATACATAACAAAACCCAAACTAAACCACAGAATCCTTACAGTACCAAGGTATCATTCTCCCAATCACTGTTAACAATCATGAGGTAACTGCTTCTTTTAATCTCCATAGCAACCGCAAGGAGCACAAAGAGAGTAGAGAAGGAACATCCTTAAGTTCCTACATCTTAGGAACGCTTTAGTTTTTTTGGTTTCTAAGAGTAGTCTGTGCTTAGTAGTTAGTGCTGTTAATTGATTATACGTGATACATGAGAGCTCCATGCGTGCAACCTGGCAGTTATAAATGAGAAAACTAGACAATCAGTTCGTAGTTTGTGTGAATATCCTACAGGCATCTTGTGGGCACCAGCACACCCCGCGTGAGCAGCATTTCACGGTCAGTAAAGAGACAATTCTCACACCTTACTGACGACAAGAGTGTGGCGTAAGGACACCATGTGACAGCATCACCCAAACGTCGTAACTGCGTGTAACTTCAGTTATCCTTTCAAATACTTCAAGGAGAATCTCAACCAGAAAATGCTACTTATAAACTAACCGATTGAGTCCCACAGGCATCGTAAGTGGGAGGAGCAAGAGCCGTGCACTTCAACGAGCCCGTGCACATCCACATGCACTTCCACATGTACTTCAATGCCCAGGATGAGGAGAATAGAGCTTTAACCGCTCGTTCATACAGCTCCCGCAGATTCTCTTTGACAGCACCAAGGGGCAACCCTTTCCTTTCTTCTTTGAGGCTGGTTGAAAACAAAAGTAATTGGAGCCAGGTCAGCTCACCGTATAACTGCCAGAGTGGATTGCTATTCAACAAAGGCAGTCTACATCAAAAAACAAATAAAACTTGCAAACCTGCTGGCAGGTTGTAAACTTTTTTTCCTCTTTTGATGTAGATTTTGTATACAAGGAAAACGTTCTGTGTACATATTTTTATGACCTGCAATTGTTTGGATTTAGTTCGCTTTTGTTTTGCTGACTGGTGTTCTAACAGCTCTCAATCCCCCAGCTGACTGAATACTTTGAAGGAATCCTTTCACACCACAGACCAACTATAAACCATTAACGAGAGCCCCCACTTCTGAGCCACACTAAGACCCCCACCAAGTAATGGTACATAAGTTGATCGCTCTGATGAGCACCGGATCGCTGCATTTATATCTGCTCTCACGACATCAAGTTTTCAACTTTTTTGGTTCCACCAAAACCGTCAGAGCACAAAAACTTGAATTCTCCATCAGCTGCTAGACCTGGAGAAATGACTCAGATGATCAGAACTTTATGGTTCAGAATGAAGAACAGAATCCTGTGGTTATAAGTTGCTTTTTTTAAAAATTATTTTTGAGGTTGAGCTGCAGCCTATTTATTGCATATTATCTGTCATCTCAACCTCATTCACATTGGATTCATCAGGTTTTTACTTGTGATGCTCAGTCTGAGTTGCAGATTTGAGTTTGTATCTTTACGTGGGTTTGCTATTTCATTGATCTCCTATGTTGTCTTACCCTTGGTTTTCTGGGATCCACTTCCCAGCCAAACCTCAGACATATTGGTTTTCTTTCTCAGTCTATGTTCCTGGTCAAGACTTTTGACGAAGAGCAGTTTCTATCTCAAGCGTTAGTCACAATGCCCTTACGGGTGGATACGGGTTTTCTGCAGGTGAGCAATGAGCAAACCTGTACAGGACACACAAGTGACCTACACAAAATATCAAGGTAATAGACCGCTTGGCGAGAAAGACGACACAAAAGAGAACAACAGAGATTATATGAACACATTAATCTTTTTATTAAAGCTTTTGAGAACAATCATTCAGTTAATTACTTACCCAATGTAAAAGCATAGGTTGAACCCTCACATCCAGAATGAGGACTTTTCAGAAAGGAGTTGGGTCATCGTGCATGTTCATAGACATCTTTTTTCTTAATTTAGTCTGATGTTCAATACATTATGGAACCTAGCCTATGCCTTCTTTCAAATGGAGCATGACCCGTTAGGGGGCTGCAGGTTTTTGAGTTGTCCGTGGAGGGTCATAGAGAAGAGTGGCTGCATTTTAAGGCGGAGCTCTGGTGTCTTAACAGTTCCCTTAAGGCAGACATCATGAAAATGTTGTGCATTTGGTAAGTGTATTGTGAAGTATTCGTAAAGCTAATGGAAGTTACACGCATTTACAACATACAGGTGATGCTGTCGCACTGTGTTCTTATGCCACATTCTAGTCATTAGTGAGGTGTGATTGCTGACGAATGCCATACACACGTGATACATAAGCGCCCATAGGATGTTATCCTACGCCTGTAGGATGTCCCCACAAACTAAACTGATTGTCTAATTTCAGGCTGCACACAAGGGCTGCACATTTATCCCATGAACAGCAATAACGGGGTCCTTGAGCAGTCTGCAGGATTTTGGAGGATTGAAAATATAAAAAAACTACAACACGCCTGCGTCACCCGTACTTACCCTTGCGTGTTGTATAGGTGTTCAGTATGACCTGTTTCCCACAATATGTCTGTAGAAAAAAATGTGCATGAACAAATTCACAGTATGGGTCACCGGGTGGTCTATAACTTTGATATTTCATGTGGCCACCTGCCTGAACCGTACTGGTTTACCCATTTTTTTCGCCTGCAGACAGCCTTATCCACCCTGTAAAGGTAGTGGAGACTGAGGCACATGTGATTCTTTACAGCTTCCTGAGTCATATTTCTAATATTGAATTATTATTGCATCTCTTTTGGTTTAAATTATGGGTCAGTAAAGCGCCACAAAAATCATGTTGACCAAATAATTGGATCATATGGGTCAGTGTCTCTGTTTAATTTGCATCACTACTTCCATGTTATTTACTCAGGCATTCTCCATTCTAATAAAAAAAGCAGCTGTGGTTATCTGATTGTCTGAACTTTCAAACATACTTAACGTCCCAAGTACCCGGTTTAAAATTGATGGATAACAATACTTCCAAGAAGAAGTTCCCCAACCCTGGAACGCCTTTAAAAAGCTTCTAAAGACATTTTTATTTAGACAAATTTTGGTTAATTTTGTAACCACCTGCCTTTTATTTGTTTGGAATTATCACTGTGTCTTAGTTTTTGTGTTTTAATTTTTTTTTTGTTGCAATTTGCTTGTACGCTGTTAAGCACTTTGTGATTTTTTTTCTTATTATTATTCCTGCACAAGGTCACAGGGACGCTGGAGCTTATCCCTGCTACTGTGAAATGAAGGCGGGGTTTATCCTGGACAATTTGCCAGCCCATTACAGGGCTACACAAAGACAGACAACCATACACACTCACAACTAAAGGACAGAATCATAAATTAACATTTTGAAAAGAAGCCAGAGTGAATGGAGAAAATCCTGGCGAACATCCATACTCCACTCAGTTGGGAACCAGGGCCTTCTTGCTGTGAGGCGAGAGTGCTAACCACTACACCGACTTGCAACCTGACCTACAACTTACTGATTACAAATCCAGTCCACAGAACCCATTTCCCCCCAGCTTGTGGGTGCAATGTTTGCAGAAAGGAACCACAATGTGGGTTTTACTGATGATGCATTTGTTGTGAAACAGATGATTACCGAGCGCTCATAGGGAGGGCTGTACTCAGCGAAATGCACAGACCTCCAGGAAGCTTTTCTCTGACCTCTGTACAATAAGACTAAAATGGGAGTGACCCATGATCATCTTTTTACATTAGATCTCCTTCTGCATCCCTAGAGAAGGCTGAATGTGTGCAACAGACTGAAAGCAGTTGGTTCTCATGCGTCTGCCCTCATTAGCATTTTACTCTCCCCCCGCTCGCATTTCCCGCCCTTTTCAGACCAAATGCAATCACATTCACAGGCTTTATTGATCTGAGAAAAATGTTCAACTGCAGAAATGTAAGGATTTCAGTTTCAGAAATGCTGCCTTCATGCCAAAAAAATAAACAATGCAAAGGGAAATACTTTACGAAGACAAACCATCTGAAAGGTCCTTCAAATGACATGGAAAATCCATCGGATAGAGCAGAACACTGAATAAATGACAGTGATTATATTCTTTAAATCTTGTTTCATAAAGGATCAGTTTTAGGCTTTTCCTCTTGTGTGACGTGTTCCACCCTAAATGGAATAAACAGCACTGGATAAAAAGAAGCTCCTATCCAGAATGAAAAGACCTGCTCACAGTCAGCTAGAAAGCATTGGCTGTAGATAAGTAGTGCAGCTCATTAAATGTGTTTGTGACCCATGAGTTTTCTAAAGTGGAGATTATCTACCAGAGACATGCCCACTACTTAGAAGACAACCAGCAGATTTATTTCCTATGCAAATAAAAGCAAACTGAGGATGACTGAACGCCTAAAGTATGTTTTACATGACACAAGCAGCAGCGGGTGAAAATGTTATACCATATTTTCCTAAAATATCATTTGTAAATGGATTTCTATTAGGATGTTACTTCTTCACAGGAGGTATTTGACCGGCTGTCTCAGTAAAATTGATTTCAAACATAAAATAATGTCCATTTACTCCTAATTTGATTAAAAAAATCTGTATTTACTGCTTTATTTGGGCTGTAAAAGGGAAGACATTTAAAGAAGTGGAAAGAAAAGGATTGCAAAGCGTAGGATTTCTTTCTCTTGTTGCTTTACCCCGCCCTCATAATTCCTGGCTAATGACTGAAGAGATCTTTAGTCACGTGGTTTTGTTTACCAGCTTTGGTCTGGAACAGAAATGTCTGGTTGACAGCACTCTGAATACAGACCAAATGCAAGGTTCAGGACTCGCCCCAGACCATTAGACTGTTCCAGTCTGACTACACCCTTAGTAAATGATAAATAAAGGAAACAGGAAAATAGTTCTCTGTATTATTGGCTGTGTTTAAATGGTTCCTATTTTATAAGGCGGAGATGTGAGGCGGTTATAACAAAAGCAGAGTCTGACTTAGCCCTCTGACGGGTGACCGTCATTTTCATATGGGACTCCTCAAACATACACAGTGACTGACAAACTCGTCTTTCCCACATATAAATTAAATTGTCAGTGGTGTTTTAATCTTAATTTTCCCTAACATATATAATTTACATTTGAAAAAAAAGTTTCTTAAATGTGTTTTGTTTCCTTTCACACCAACTGAGCATAACTGTCAAAATGAATATAAATGTGCAGACAGTGATGTAACCTGTTTTTTGTGGTTAAAAATAGATACAAATTTAGTTCTAAGATTTCTGCATTTGTCTTTTTTAGTTATTTTCTTTTTTTCTATCTATTCAAAGAACTGAAGCTGCCTCAAAGTGGCTGTTAAGCTTTTTAACACAGTTTGGCATCTCAGGCAGAGATTTTCTAATAACATTCCTACAGATAAATCCAGTGAATCCTAAGCCACAGTTCCCCAAATGTGATTTAACGACAGACGCCTATCTGTCAGGCTCGAAGGCAGTGAGGTCCAAAGTAAAAATGCTGGGAATCAGTCAGATTGTTGCATCGCTGCTGGACGAGCGATCCACTTTGGTTTCTTTTTCTGTGAAAGGAGAACTGAAAGAAGGAGCTATTTTAGGAAATTTCACTGGAGATGTACTTCATGCTGATCTACTTTATGCCAGTACTGCAGTCATGAAAGACGGCAACAAAGTTTATATGCAAATGATGTACACAAATTCCATCTTGTTATTAAACCCATTAAAACTTTTGAATATAATTATGCAATTAATTACTTATCCACTGTAAAAAAAAAATTTAAAAAGGGGGTTGAGTCCTCTCATTCAGATTAAGGACTTTTCATATAGGAGTGAGGTCATGGTGTGCGTTCATACATATGTTTTCTAATGTCATTCACAGTTTGCTACATCATGAAGCCTAGCCTAAGCCTTAATCACCTGCTTTGAAATGGGGTGTCACCCGTTAGGGGGCTGCAGCTTTTTGGGTTGTCCGGGGAGGGTCGTAGAGAGGAGTGGCTGCATCTTAAGGGGAGCGCAGGTGCACCTTGCAGTTCCCTTGAGGCTTGAACGGCCACCTCAAGGGACGTCATGAAAATGGAACGTCCCATTGTTGTTGTGTGTCATAAAGTATATGTAAGACTAATGGAAGTTGCACGCACTTACGATGCACGGGTAATGCTGTTACACGGTGTCATTATGCCACACTCTAGTCGTTAGTAAGATGCGAGTATTGGCTTCTTACTGACCACTCATGTGATACATAGGCGCCCGTAGGATGCCTGTAGAATGTCCGCACAAACTACACTCTGTCTAATTTCATTTCTAACAATCCGGCTGCACACAAGGGCTGCGCATTTATCACGTGAACAGCAATAACGGGGTCCTTGTGCAGTCTGCAGGATTTTGGAGGATTGAAAATACAAAAAACCTGTACAACACGCCTGGGTCACCGGTACTTACCCTTGTGTGTTGTATAGGTGTTCACTGTGACCTGTTGCCCACAAGAGAAACTAAGGCTTTAAGCACATCTGATTCTTTACAGCTTCCTGAGTCATATTTATAATACTGAATTATTATTGCATCTCTTTTGGTTTAAATTATGGGTCAGTAAAGCGCCACAAAAATCATGTTGACCAAATAATTGGATCATATGGGTCAGTGTCTCTGTTTAATTTGCATCACTACTTCCATGTTATTTACTCAGACATTCTCCATTCTAATAAAAAAAAAAGCAGCTGACCGTGCAAAGGCACTGAAAAACCACTTGGTAACAACAAATGAAGGATTTCTTGTGACAGATGAGTTTCCTTGTCAAATAACATTTCTTCTTGCAGACCTCTGCATATTCTCTATGCATATGAACTTTCAAACGTTGTGAATGTTGAAAATATCTATATTTAATCAAGCTAACATTTGGTTTGCTGTATTGTCTCTTTTTCTTGTAGGATGGAGCTATAATGGGATGGATTTGAATATGGGCAAATGGACAGGCATGCAAGCCCATCACTTTGGCCTGGCTCTCCTTCTGTTGCCCTTGATCTTCAAGCCTTCAGCCTGTAACAACCAAAACACACATAAAGAACCTCAGTATGGATTCAACTTCAGCTTCACTCAAGCGGTCTACCATGCCACAATTTATGAAAACTCTGCTGCACGCACCTATGCCAACAGTAAAATTAAAATGGGCATTACACTGGACAAGCGCTTCTTGGATATACGATATAGAATCATCTCGGGAGATGAAGAAGGTTTTTTCAAAGCAGAGGAGTATGTACTGGGAGACTTTTGTTTCCTGCGCATAAGAACTAAGGGAGGCAATTCAGCCATCTTGAACCGAGAGATCCAGAGTAACTATGTATTGACAGTGAAAGCCTTTGTCAAGGGAGAAGCTTTTCTGGAGGCCTGGACTAAAGTGAGCGTCCAGGTTTTGGATATGAATGACCTTCGACCGTTGTTCTCCCCCACTACGTATTCTGTCACCATAGCAGAGAGCACCCCTCTCAGGACTAGCATAGCACAAGTTACTGCCACAGATGCAGATATTGGCTCCAATGGAGAGTTTTACTTTTTTTTCAAGGAGAAAGTAGATTTATTTGCAGTACACCCAACCAGTGGAGTGGTTTACCTCAGTGGAAAACTCAACGTTGATGAGCAGACTCTGTATAATTTAGAAATACTTGCTGTGGATCGTGGTATGAAGCTATATGGAAACAACGGCGTCAGCAGCACAGCCAAGCTTTTTGTCCATGTAGAGCGTCTGAATGAGCACGCCCCAGTCATTAGTGTAGTCACCCACTATGCTTCAAAGCTATCCAAAAGCTCTGCCTATGCTGTAGTCAATGTGGAAGATCCGGACGAGGGGGTAAATGGGGAAATTGATTCAGTTTTCATTGTAGACGGAGACCCTTTAGGGCAGTTTTTTTTAGAAAAAAATAAAGAAAATGAGTTTGCTATAAAAGCGACCGAATCAATAAACTGGGAGTCCTTACCTTTGGGATGCAACATCACCTTACAGGCGAAAGATAGAGGGAACCCACCAAAGCTGTCCACCTTCCCTGTCCACATTTTTGCAAACAAAGAGCAAAAAGTTGAAGCTAGCTTTGAGCAGGAGCTCTATGAAATCGCTCTAAATGAGGTTTCACCCCCAGGGACAATTGTCTGCGCTGTTAAAATCAGCCCAGAGCATGAGAATGTTGAATATATCCTGATGCCATCTGTAGATTTGGATTTTTTTCAGATTAATACCTTAACAGGCGTAATCTACACCACCCGCTGGTTCACTAAAGTTTCTGATAATGTTTTTAATCTGGAGATATTGGAAATAGGCAGTGATCTCAGAGTGAAAGTTCTGGTCACTATCGAAGACGCCAATGATAACACACCAACATTTTCCCAGTCCTCCTATGAAGGGTTTGTCAATGAAAGCGTTCCAGTTGGAACCAACGTTTTGACAGTTTCCGCAACAGATGATGACAGAGGTGAAAACGGCTACATAACTTACAGCATCTCTAGCCTTCAGCCATTGCCCTTCAAAATTGACCAGTTTTCCGGTGTTATCAGCACTAGTTTGCTGTTAGATTTTGAGACCTCTACAGAGGTTTTTGTGTTTTTGGTCAGAGCTTCTGACTGGGGGTCACCTTACAGACGAGAGAGCGAAGTGAATGTAACAATCCACTTGGAAAACGTCAACGATAACCAACCATTGTTTGAGAAAGTAGCGTGCCAGGGGGTGATTTCCACAGACTTCCCAGTTGGGGAAGTGATAACCACAGTATCTGCGATTGACATTGATGAGTTAGAGCTGGTGAAGTACAAGATATTATCAGGGAATGAGCAAAGGCTCTTTGACCTCAACCCTGATTCAGGGGTCCTTACATTGGACCACCCTCTTACCTCATTTAGTCCACAGAAAGGTGTCTTTAGTTTAAAAATAACTGCCACGGATGGTGAACACTTTTCTGATCACATGTATGTAAATATCTCAGTTGTTCATGAAACCTCTCCCCCTAAACACTTGACTTGTAAGGACACAAGAGTGGCCCAAAAGTTAGCAGAGAAGTTACTCAGGAAGTCCAAAGCTAGTAACAAGCTAAAGGTGGAGGAAGGTTTTATTGACCTTTTTTCTGCAAACCGCAAAACTCCCCAGTTTGACAAAACGTTTCCCACAGACATTGCTGTGATGGAAGACCTGAAAATTGGCTCGAGCGTCATAAAAGTGAATGCATTTGATGGTGACACTGGTTTCAATGGTCAGGTTTTATTCTCTATTTCAGGTGGAAACACTGACAGCTGCTTTAACATTGACATGCAGACTGGTCTCATCAGTATTTTCCTGCCCATGGACAGAGAAAAGAGAGATCGCTATCTTCTCAACATAACTATCTATGATCTGGGCATCCCACAGAAAATGGCCTGGCGTTTACTCTCTATCCACATAGAGGATGCAAACGATAATGCACCCCAATTTTTGCAAGAAGATGGATATAAAATTACCATACCCGAAAACACGGCAATAGGTACGGACATCATTCAAGTGGAGGCCACAGATAAAGATCTGGGACCCAATGGGGACATCGTGTACTCTATTTTGACGAGCACGACACAATTTGGCATAAACTCTACTAGTGGAATGGTGTATGTTGCTGCCCAACTAGATAGAGAGTTAACTTCCAGTTTTACCCTGAAGATTGAAGCTCGGGACAGAGCAGACAAAGAGAACCCCAAGTTTTCTGTAAATACTTTAGAAATTACATTGGAAGACGTAAACGACTGTCCACCTCTATTTATTCCGAGTGTGTACAAAGCCAGAGCTCTGGAGGATCTCCCAGTAGGAACTGTTGTCGCTTGGCTGGAAACCCACGATCCAGATCTGGGCTTAGGAGGCCAAGTTCGCTATTCTCTAGTAAACGACCACAATGGGTGGTTCGAACTAGACAAAGCCAGTGGAGCCATTCGTCTCACAAAGGAACTTGACTATGAGACCCAGCAATTCTACAACCTGACTGTGAAGGCCAAGGACAAGGGAAGGCCCGTGTCTCTTTTGTCTGTCACCTTTGTGGAGTTGGAGGTGATAGATGTCAATGAAAACCTCTATGCTCCCTATTTTACCCACTTTGCATTAACAGGTGTAGTTAAAGAAAATGCTCGTATTGGAACTACTTTACTTCAAGTCAGTGCCAATGATGACGACGCCGGAAGAGATGGAGAAATTCATTACTCCATTCGTGATGGAAGTGGCCTTGGACGATTTTCCATTGATGAAGAAATAGGTGAGCATTATTAGAACACTCTACCACACTGTACGCTCACATCTTTGCAAAATTCAAAGTGTTTCCACACGTTGGATTGTAAAGATAGTTGATCATTTTTTTCTGCCATTACATGTGTGTTGTTCGCTGTGATTTAGTCGCTTTTACATAAAAGTGAAGGTGTTATTTTCTGTGCTAGTTTGTAGCTATGGTGATGATATTTGGGCTTTTGCATCCACACCTTTTAAGTGGCCTCTAATGTGTCTGTTTTTTTCTTCACTTTTTGTATGGAAAAATTCCTAAAAAGACTCCTGTTGTAGACAGCGGGTAGAGAAACTGAAAATAATTGCTGTGTAATTGGGTTTTGGGATAACTTGAAAATGCGACGGTTCTCATTTTTCCTTGTTTGTCAGTAAAGCAGCTCTGCAGACAGAAGCTGAGACCTTTTTATGTCAGACAGATTTTATTCTGTTGTGTTTAATTCTCTGTACACAAACTCTGTGTATATTTTTTATAAACCCTTTCATACTTGGAGCTTAGTTTTATTGTTATGAATTTGTCTCTTTTAGGCTCTGGGATGGACAGAAAAGTGAGAGAATGAGGAAGATTTAGGTTGAGGAGTTAAGAGAACATGGGTAGCCGGTAAAGAGTACAAAAAAAGCAAAAATAGTAAAGGTAAAGATTTTAAAAATTGCTAATGTAGTTAAGGATACTGCTTGATGCTTTGTCAAGCTCACATTTAAATGTTGACAGGATTTTTGTTCCTAACCCCACAAATCATCTACACAACCTCACAGCATGATGACTGTCTTGGTGGACACCTCATGCACATTTGGAGATGAAGCCAAGGTCAGCTGAAGGTTATTCATCCATGTCCACCTCAGCCTCCTGTCCTGAGTGGCTGCCTCTAAAGGTGTTTTGGTCTGCAGTCTGGACGAAAAGCAGCAGCATCGCCAGACTAGACATTAACTGCTCTGGATTTAACCTGACGCAGCAGGAGGCAGCAGCATAAAGGAAATAGGTTTGGAGAGGTTGAGGTAGGAGTGCTCCATATGCTTCATGTCTGGTCGTGGGCACTTATGGTTTAGAACGTCCTTTCCCCCCCTGTAGACACTGCCGATACGCTGGTAAAAGCGATGCAGAACTTTAGTCAGATGGAGGTGGTTAGAGCCTCCTGCTGTCACAAAAAAAGCCTGCAGCAGTTTTTCTTGGAAGCGGGCTAATGTTGTCCTTAAGGTCAGTCAGCGAGTCATTAGTGTCAGGATCTGGAGGAATGCAAACAGCCATAACATACTCTGCAGTAAGCCCATGAGGCAAGTAGTGAGGCTGACTTTAAAGGTTTTCTCTGAGCATTCCGGTCACCAGGCTGTAGTTTTAATTGGGTTTTTCCTCCCAGGTAATACGCTGCACATTACTTCATCTCCGTCCTCAGACCATGTAAATCCATCCTATTGTTTCAAGCAGTACTGTTGGAATAGGCAGCCTCTTTGCTGTTAGCTCTACTGGTTTCTCTTTTCATCCTTGGATTGGAATTTTCTCTTGCTGTTCAGCCTCTGCCAGGTCAGAGTCTCCAGAAGTCACTGCCTACCATGTGCACCAGCACTGAATACACTCAGTCATTTCTGGTGTGTGAAAATTTGGGTTGTAGTTTGTGCACACATGGTGTTTCCCACCTCTGGTCCTCGGGGAACTCCCTCTTGCATGTTTAAACGCACCTGATTCAGCTCATCATCAGACTCTGCAGACATCGGATAATCATCAAAGGCAGGTGTGTTGCAGCAGGGTAGGATTGAAAAAATGCAGGCCAGTGTTCCCAGAGGACTGGGGTTGGGAAACAATGGGTTAGATTGTGTGCAGTAAATGAAGAATAAACACTGTTTTCTGACAAGTTAGTGGGAGCTCGAGAAGCCGCCATCTTAAAAAAAAAAAGAGTTTCTTTTGCCTCAGATTCTGTTTGAATAAAAAAACATGAAAACAATAAGAAATTTTGAAGAAAACGTGAGGCGGGTTAGCTGATGTAAGCAGAAGGAATGTTGAGTTACCTTTATGAAAACAAAATTGCCAGAAGAAGAAGAAATCCCACTTTGATCCTGGTGGTTACAGGTTGGCGCAAATGTATGGCAGCAGAGCCACCACCGGTGTGTGAATGTGTGTGCATGTGACTGTGACGGTAAAGCACTTTGGGCCTTCTAAGAAGGCAGTAAAGCACCATACAACTATACGTCACTTACCGTGTCACCCTGACCACCAGCAATGATTCCTTGAATGTATGTGAGAACTGGACTGAATGAACCCTCCCCCTTGGCGTTTCAAACAGGAAGTAGTTGCCGGCTCTAAAGAGGCCAGATCCCACAGATTTCAATAGAGAAATAAACAGCCAGTACTCAGTCATTCTGTTTGTCAGAATAACCATTCTCACTTTGATACCTTTTTTTTTAACATGTTCTCATTAATCTTTTTTCCATGATTTTTTTTTGTGTAGTTTGTTATTCAAGTTATAAACTGACCAATCAGGTGCCTCAATAAAAGTAAGTGGAGCCTGCAGGCCCCCACATTCAACATTCAAAACATTTGACAAATTTTGTGTAGCCCAGGAGTAGGGGTGCGGCTTTCACTCAATAACTGCTTACTGACGACGTCTAGTTCCAACATGATGGCATCTGTATCACAAAAACAAGCCAGAAGTAAATGATTTTCTATGGGTGATGTCACTCTCACTCAGTCCAGTTCTCTCATACAGTTAATGCCAGCAATGCAAATGTATTCTCAGTAGAGGACGGACATTTCTAAACCTGAAAATCTCCCAGCCTCTGCATACAACTGAATGAACTCATTTTGGTCTCGACAGAGGACATTTTGCATTCAGTGATACCAAATGTGAAGAAGTGTAGCTCTGGGACTTGTAGTTTTTGTTGGATTTAATACAATTTGACTGGAAAAAATGTTTTTCTCTGGTAGTCAGGAGGACATGAATTTATGTGACGCCCAGATGTAATCCATGGAGTTAATTAAAACAACTTAAAGCTTCAACTTTTTTAGGATGGTGTTCCATAGGTTTAGGGTGTAACTATGGAGATGTTTGACTATTCTGTCAGAAGTTTGTTTAGATGTGGGTTCAGACACTGACGTGGGACGAAAAAGCTCTTCTTACATTTTTAAATCTAATTAAATCCAATTGTATTCTGTTGGGTTATGGTCAGAATTCTGTGCAGACCAGTCACGTTCTTCAACACCAAGCTTCTCCTCCATACTTTTATGGACTTTTCTTCATGCTTTGGCATTAAAACAAAAATGAGGTTCATCTGCAAACCGTTCCCATAAGGTTGGGAGCACGGAATTGTTCATAATCTCTTTGTATCCTGCATATTAATGATATCTTGAGGTCATGTCATTGGATCTACAGGTGAATGACTGAGGCCTTGTTTCTTGGACATTTGTTTGATTCATTTCCTTTGTTTGTCTCCTTTTCAATCAGGGGTGATCTACACCACTGACATGTTAGACCGGGAAACCAAGGACTCCTATTGGCTCACGGTGTACGCCAGCGACCGTGGCGTGGTTCCTCAATTCACAACCATCAACGTGTTTGTCCAAGTGGAGGATGTCAACGACAATGCACCGTTAACATCAGAGCCGCTTTACAGACCGTCCGTGTCCGAGAACTCCCCGCCAGACGTTTCTATAATGCAGATACAGGCCCAGGACCCTGACACCTCCCCCTCCTCCTCCGGTCACTGGCTCAGCTACCACATCGTCAGCGGAAATCCTCAGCATTTCTTCAACATGGATCCCCACACTGGTGAGAACCAACAGACCAACAAAACTTTAATTAAAACTGCAAGCATTAAAGAGATCTCAAACAAAGACACGTGGAACAATAAAGAAGCTGTTTGCTTTAAAAGGTGCTTTGTCTATAGAAACCTTCTGTTTTCCAAAATGTCTGTTTTAACAATCTTCTTATTACGATAAAACATCTGTATCTAAAAAGGAAAACACTTTTTAAAATAGTAGTCAAGGAAAGCGGTTGAGGATATTTATGTGATAATAAGAACATTTGAAGGATTTTTAATGCATGTGTTTCACAAAAGCAAAGGATTGTGTTGTAAGATTCTAACTAGTTCCCTTTATTATCTCTGTTTACTTCACAGTAAAAATCCTAATTTTATATTTTGCCAGATTTACATTGTTAACAACTGACATTTTTCTAACTCCAGAAATAAAGATACAAAAAAATGTTTTTGCTTCAGTCAATAAACAAAGTAAAACTTGATGATATTCACAAACTAACTGTGAAATGAATGCGTACATCTTTAATGGGACGTCATGTCTGATTAACCATGGAGGTGTTGTTTTGTTATGCACTGGCCTCTTCATGGAGTATATGATCTATTTTTCATCATGTTGCTTACAAAACATTCACATTTATAACTTTGAACTTTACAGTATAACCACAATCTTGTCCCATCTTAAATGAATAAAGATTATATTTGAGATCATGCAAAATAAATCGAAACTAAACAGAACTACAAAAACTAAAACCCAGCAGAAAGTGTTGAAGAAAATACTTTACGTATTTGCTATTAAAAAAAAAGTTAAGGTTGTCTTGTATTAGGCTAAAAAATGATTTGCTCTCTTGAAGAAATAAACACTTTAAAGTTATTGGAAGGTAGAAAGGCGCTGTAAAAGGGTACTCCGTTTTGCCATTTACCATGAAAGAAGCAAAACTAAGGTGCAGGTCTGACCACAAACTAATGTCTGTTGTGTTCTGCTTCAGGTCTGATCACCACAACCTCCCATAAACTGGACCGTGAGCTCCAATCAGAGCATGTTCTGGAGGTAAGTACATTCGTTATCTTGCGTCTCATTTTGATTTTCAAAAATATTTTTTTCTCCACCAAAGGCCCCCGACTTTAAAGCATGTTGCAGTTTTTGAAATGGAGTAAGATGGTAGACTAACTCAAAATCAGCACATCTGTCAACAGCAGAGCTTGCAAAGCTGGACACACTTGATCTGCTTCTCCATCACCCCAAACACCCTCAGTGGTTTACATGACTGTAGAGATTTTCACCTTTCTGTGTTGGTTTCTTTTAGATAAAGTCTTCTAAAAATGTGTTTTTTTTCAAAGTCAAAGAACATGAAAAGTGAAAGATAAAGAAATCCTTCATGGCTGCCTCATTCTGTTTCCACAGGTTGTAATTTCAGATGGTGGTCCCAACCCAAGGCAGAATACTGTGCTGGTGATGGTTCAGGTTCTAGACGAAAATGACAACAAGCCCACGTTTCACGAGAAGGTCTACAAGGTCAAACTTCCAGAGAGGGAGCGGAGAAAGAAGGCGGAGCCTATCTATCGTGTGTTTGCTTATGATCTGGACGAAGGGCCCAACAGTGACATCTCCTACAGCATTGTTGATGGAAACGAAGACGGGAAATTTGTCATCGATCCAAAGACAGGAACAGTACTGTCCCGCAAGGCCTGCCCCGCCGGTGGCTACGACATCTTGACGGTAGGAGATGATACGTACGGAATATTGTATTCCTAAATAATTGAATTACCATCTCATTAAATTAAGATATGTTGGAGCGATCACATTTTAATGGAAAATCATGTCCAGTGATTTTTTTCTATTCCATTTTCTCCCTTTAGTTGCAATATTATTATTATTAGTAGTAGTAGTTTTTTTTAAAGAACTTGTAATAGGATCAGGGCTGCACGGTGGTACAGTGGTTAGCGCTCCTGCCTCACAGCAAGAAGGTTCCCGGTTCAAGTCCTGGCTGGGGGACCTTTCTGTATGGAGTTTGCATGTTCTCCCCATGCATGCGTGGGTTTTCTCCGGGTACTCCGGCTTCCTCCCACCGTCCAAAAACATGCTTCACAGGTTAATTGGTCACTCTAAATTTTCCGTAGGTGTGAATGTGAGTGTGTATGGGTGCGACAGACTGGCGACCAGTCCAGGGGTGTACCCTGCCTTCGCCCATGAGTAGCCGGGTTAGGCTCCGGCAACCCCGTGACCCCGAAAGGGATAAAGCGGATTGGAAAATGAATGGATGAATGAATGTAATAGGATCATCTTACCATTAGATTTTATCAGCACTGAACCCTGGAAAAACCTATGGGAAAAAATAGTTTTTACATTTGAGGAGTTTTGACAAACAGGAAAAGAGTTTCTAACAGAAATGTTTGTTTTATTTCATAAAAATTAGCACAAAGATGGATTGTTTCTGTTTTTTTGCACATCTCAACTTTAAAAAGTTTTTTTCAGTTCTTTAAATGAAAGACATAAAAAAAAAAACTGATTGTGCAAATTAACGTGTAGATGTTTAGATTTCAAAGTCTACAGATAAAGTCATCTGCTGCTGAGCTCTGTTTTAGAATGGGATGGTTTGGCTGGTCAGTACAGATGTCTGCTTTTGTCTCCAGATTAAAGCGACAGACAATGGCCGTCCACAGAAGTCTTCCACTGCTCGTCTGCACATCGAATGGATCCCTCAGCCTCCTGCGTCCACTCAGCCGCTCGTCTTTAGTGAATCCTTCTATAACTTCACAGTCATGGAGAACGACAAGGTGGCAGAAATAGTGGGTGTGGTTTCCCTGCAGTGGAACGTGGCTCCTGTGTGGTTTGACATCAGAGGTAACGTCTCCCTTATAACATCGGGGTGCTGGGGGTTCACATTAATGTTAGGACACATTGCTCGCAAAGCAAACGTCATGTGACTGTGTTCACCGCTTTAAGGAGCTTAAAGGAGCTTTTCATGATAAAACAAGCTGTTATTTTTTACAACCGTTTCCCCTTTTTTTAAAATGTGCAAATTCCATGCCTTTGAACCAAGTTCTTTTGAGGTTTGCAATGTCTCTGGAAAAATTATTTTCAACGGCAAATGTTAAGAAAAAACAGGCAAAGAGATAAATAAAGTCAGCAAATCATCCAGAAAAATACATGAAAGCAAGACTTAGATCTTCGCTTTTAAACTGCTCTCTGTAAGAGGAAATAATTCTGATAAAACACAATTCAGATATTTTGCCTTAAAAGTATATTATAAAAATTCTTTAGTGTGGCAGAAACCACAAAGGCACAACAACAGCTTCTGATTCGTTTCTAAGACACTAAAAATAATCCTCTGTAAAAAATAGATAAAATCAGATAATGAAGCTTCAGAACAAAATTATAAACCCACTTCTGTTAAATCAGTATGAGAAGAAGAGAAGAGTACTTAGAGTCAGAGAAGATGAGCTTTTATCTCTGTCCGTCACATGTTCGGGGATAAAAGCGTACATCAGGTATTGTAGTTTCCGTGTCAGTGTGGTTAGCAGGAAGCTTTCTGCCATGGTAAAGCAGGGCTGGTCTCACGGTCTCAGACGGTTCCTTTGGCAGGTCCACCGTCCTTCACTGTGGTCGCTCAGCCGTGTCTCACTCACCAGAAGCTGTGTGTCCGTGAGCTCTCGACTCTGTTTGCTGTCTGGACAACTGTCCGGCATCGGTACCCAAGTTTCTGGTTCTGTCAGAACTGCCTTAGTGAGCCTCCGGTTTTTTCAAGGCGATCTCTTCTCTACAGCTTCAGCTGAACAGCGATTTTTGATCAGTTCACGTGCTTTTCTTTCAGTCCATATTTGTACATATGCACAGACTTGTAAGGGAAGGACACTGGAACCAGCATGGAAAAAAAATTACTGCAAACCAAAATGATCATTAACCCAAAAGAAATAACTTGTACCTGCAGGACACTGGTCAAATTTATTTTATGAATGAAAATGATGGTTTAGAAACCAGTGTTTTTCTTTAGTTGTGTTTATTTTGTCTAAATTTATATTTGTGCGATGATCCAAAACATCTAAGTGTGACGAGAATGCAAACAAGAAATCATCCAGAGCTTTTTTTTCACACCACTGTGTGCAGAAGTGTGTGTGTGTGCATTTGCATGTACAATTGTGTTTTATGGGAATTTGCTTACGTGTGTGTGGTCGCACGTGTGTGGTCATGTATGTGTATTTGTTTTTTTTTTGTGTTTGTGTGTGCAGGCGGGTGTGTGCTGATATTGTCGTCTGCCCCCATGTGTGTTGTTTGTGCCTACACGTGCACATGTATGTGCAAGCATTGGTCTTGTGTCTTTTTTGTGTTGATTTCCCCAGTGTGTGTGTGTTTTTTTGTTTTTGCTTACATGTATGTGCATGTGTGGTTGTGTTAGTGTGGTTTCTTTATGTGTGTTTGTGTGTGCGGCTTGTGTGCGTGATTGTGCTTATGTGTGCACGTATGTGTGTGAGTATGTCTGTGCACGGTTTTGTGTGTCTTTGTGCTTACATGTGCTCCCATTTATAGGCTACATTTGTGATTGTCTATTTGTGTGTATGCGTTTGTGTGTTTAAACTTGTTGTTTAGTAGCCTTTCAGTTTTGGTAGTGAGTGCTTGTCGTTCATTCTGATGCATTCATAGAAAAGCACAAATGTTTTCTTCACACTCCCACTGTTTCACTGAAATGTTTTCTTCTTTTCTTTTGTTTGTTTGTTTTTACTGTTGTCGTTTTCTTCATTCAGTCTTTTTGCCATGTGTCATATTTTTTGTAAGACTTTTATTGACATGGTCAGTTAGGGTCGGTGAAGTTACTACAAATTCTAATTCCTCTTTTTTATGGGTGATTGAAATATGTTTTTTATTTCAATTTTTATCTACATAATAATTGCCATTTTATTAACTACTTTGGCAAAAACTGAAGAAAAAAATAAAAATTATATAAAAGTTATGTTATTGGATACAATCATGGCCCCAAAAATTCATCCCTTTTGGAATTTCTGACGAACATGCAACGATTGTGACAGAAATTTGCTTCGATTGCAGATTTTTTGATATGTACGTGTTTGTTGTTTGTGTTTGCACTGGAACCACACACAAACAGCACAACCTGACAAAAATAACTGTGATAATTAGTTTACTGTATTTCCTCAGATGTTCTCTTGTTGCTTTCCTCCTCTGAGCCTCTCACTGTCTCTAATGTTTCTCCTTGATGCTTTACTCATGGAAGGTTCCAGGTCTTTCCGTGAGATCTTCTGTATTCTGCAGAGCTCTTCTTGTGTCAGCAACTGTTCCTCTGAAGGTATCCTGTTTCCAGCTTCTTTCACCTCTCATATCCTGCTGTTTCCGCGTTTTTCCTTTGTTATCGTTTTCTTTTTTGTTGTTGTTGTTGTTCTTTTTCATCCATGCTGCTGTCACATGTTTCAAAAGGATGACTGGTTGTTGCACAGTACAAAGAAGCTCATGCTGAGTGGGGGTGTTTGTGTGAACTGTGAGTGGATCAGGTAATTATATCAAACCATTTGACTGAATCACAGCAAAGGTAAACTGCAGTAATGAGGATTTATTAAGGCTTTACAATCAAATCTTCTTATCTCTGCCAATGGTTACAACCTGAGACGAGCCCATCCGAAAACCTGCTTTTAGCAGCATCTTTAAACCCATCTGTCAGGAAATCCTCTTACGATTTCCACAGCCAGCTTAGGTATGTGTTCAGATCCCCTTTAACAGAGTCTGAAACCGTTTCTAGCTGCTTAAAAACAAGTTGGGTTACAAAAAAAAAATTAAAAAAAAGGAAAGTGAATGGTGTGACAGAACCAAGATCCGGTGGATTGATGCCACACTTCAAAAAGACGACAAAAATCCAAATCAATCAATGACACAGATGATCAAAGAGAAAATTATAACTGAAAAAAATCTTACAAACAACAAAAGAGAACCCAACCCTGTACAATTAAAGAAATGTCCTATGAATCCCATCAAAAATACAAGAAAAATCTAGCTAAAAATTTGAAAAGTATATTTGTTGATGTCAGTGTTTATTTACAAACAATGCAAATGTAAAAGTAAATAACACACTGTAGTAGAAAAGTACTTCTTACTTCATACTGAAATTAAAATAATTACTGTGACTTCTAGCCACTGATAGAAAACTTTATTTATAAAGTTTTTTTAAACTTTATAAAGTTTTGGGGGCAGCTGTGGTGCAGCGGTAGGGTGGTCATCCTCTGATCGGAAGATTGCAGGTTCGATGCCCACCCGTATGTCAAAGTGTCCTTGGGCAAGACACTGAATCCCATATTGTCTCAGATGGAAGGTTGGCGCCAGTGTTCAGCAGCAGAGCCGCCATATGTGTGTGAATGAGTGAATTGAACTGTGACTGTAAAGTGCTTTGGGCCTTCAATGAAAAGCACTATACAAGTATACGCCATTTATAAGGCACTTTTATTATGAAAGTTATGCAAAGTGATCAACAGACTTAAAACACTTAAAAATGAAATTATAAAACACACAGAGTGAAACATAAAATGACACATGCATGAAACTCAAAATAGAACTAGAAGCCAAAGTGGAAACTTAACTTGATGTGAGTCACCTGCATCCCTTTTAATACATTATTTAAAAAAAAACTTTATTTAAAATAAATTTTAGACTTTTTTTTTTTTAAACTGGACATTATTTGATGAGAATGACCTGTAGATACAGACAGACATAAAATCTTTGATGATTAAAAAAGATTTGTGTTTCAGTTTAGACTTAAAAGGCAAGAAATCAGTAAGAAAAAAAGTCATTTTAAAAGGAAATAATCCCATTACTACAGATTGTATAGGTAGTCTTGTTTCTGATTGCAGCTTGTGGAGCAGATGTTTGATGGTGAATGTCGTGAAGTTGTTGGGCTGGTATGTTGTTTGGACGTTGTGGCGATCTTTAGCTGGAATGCACAAATTAAGTGTTTTGATTAGTTGGATTGTTTGGCTGCATCAGTGTGTACATTGTGTTTTCTGTCATTTCTTCCCGCTGACATGGTTCTATGCATAACAAATGGTGTAATACATGGGTTTTCTCTAATTTTGTTTAATTAAGCCCAAACTCAGTTAAACTGGCTTGTAAGTCCTCTGTTCTGGTCCACTGTCTTCCTCTTCCTCATCTCTGAAATTCATGGTTTTGAACAGGTGGAAACAGCAACAGCGTGTTTGACGTGGAGAAGGCTGTGGGGACCATCCTGATCGCTAAACCTCTTGATGCTGAACAACGTTCCTTCTACAACCTAACTGTGCTGGCCACTGATGGAACTCACACTGCATACACACAGGTAAAACCTTTTCTAACCTTACGTCATTTTTAGAAGACTGAATAGCTGATGTTACCGTGACTGTCTCTCTTTAAAAAAAAAATCATACCATAGTAATTAAACTAGTAAAAAAAAAGAAAGATTAGAAAATCAAAACAGGTTAATTTGTTTTAATAAAAACAAAGATATAGGTGTGTACACTCCAAAGACGTCATGTGGGTTGCCAGGTACAGAGGGAGGTTGGCCAAGTCCAAATGGGCCATTTTCTCCTTCACCATTGCAGCTGTCTTGAGTTTTGGTCAGAATATTGATGGAAAAGCAAACGCTGGATACTAGGCTGTTTTGGTGATACGTCTTTGCAGAGCTGGGTGGTGTTTGTTTTTTCAAGAAGGAGGACTTGAGAGTGTGGTTCAGGGGTCTCAGCCCCCATGGGAATGTCTACTACTGTCTACTACTGAGGGTTCTGAATGGTATTTGACTGAGACATTTGATGCTGGAAGAACTGTTCTGTTTTCTTCGTGGACCAATGAATCAGCACCATACCCTCCATGCTGTGCTTCAGGGTTTATGATAGTTTGTATTTTTAGATTTGCAGAAGGCGTTTATTCATGTCCCTCATGGTGTTCCGTGGGGGCTCCTCTGAGAGTATGGTGTTTGCTGCCCTTGGTTCTTGTTGCCTGGGGTAAATCGTTGGACTCCTGCAGAGATGCCTTTTGTCCCCATTGTGTTCATAATTTAACAGTCGACATGAGAATTCATGTCTGAGGTTATGGTTCTTGACTGGAAAAACATGCCCTTCCTGGGTAGACGGGGAGCTCCTGCCCCAAGTGGTAGAGTCCAGGTGTTTCAGGTTTGGTTCTAGCTTGTGAGTGGTAGAAGGATGGAGATAAATATTGATAATTGGCTACAGTAAAAACAGTTGTTGAATTGTGGTGAAGAAGATGCTAGGCCCAAAGACAAAGCTTACAACTGTTATTTCCATCTGTGTTTCTGCCCTGTCATGTGGTCATGAGTATTGGACGAGATTCTGGATACAAATAGAAGGAACGAGTTTCCTCGACAACGTGTCTGGTTCCAGGCATGTCCGAGAGGTCAGAGAAGACCTAGGACACACTGTAAATGCCTTAGAGTCACTTCAGCAGAGGGCCTGAGAGAGGGGGGTCATCTGTGCCTGCCCCATGGCTCTGTGGAGGCGAAGGAAGACAGACAGACAATCTGATAAACCAAAGTCAAAGAAAATATGCTGTCAAAATTTGCTGTCAAACTGAAAGGGACAAAGCAATATCTTAAATTTGAAAGTGCTGAATCCAAACAGAAAATCAAGGCTCAAAAATAAGGTAAAATTAAAGTTGAATTGCCTCCAGCAGTGTCAACGGTTCCATATACTCTAAGTTTCACATCACTACTAACCAATAGATGCCATAGAATGAAATGTCATTTTAAATTTGGGACTTCATTAAACTTAAAATCATTGGTAAAGTGAGACAAAAAGGCAGTATTTTTCGAAATTAGTGGTTATTTTTTGTTTTCGTTTGCACATTGTCCCATGGTATAGAGTTGGATTCATTTAAAGACCTGCTCCAATGAAAACTGTGTTTTTGGTGTTTTCCACATGTTCGTGTGGCATTTTTCCAGTAACTGAGAACATATATAAGGAAAATTAAGCTCAAAATTGCATTTCTGAATATTTCTCTATTCAAATCATTGTGAATCAGGAGCAGAGGAAAAAGTGCTGTTTGAAAACATCATAATTGTTATGCAGAAAATATGCTGGGCGGGCCACAAGCTTCCTGGATATGAGGCAGTTAGCCATCTTTGCAAAAAAGTGCGTCAGTGTCAGCCAATGACTGAATAGAAGTTTCCTCGTTATAAGCTGTGTTCCACTTTTGGTGAGCTTTCCTACATTTTTAGTGGGTCATGTTAAGATCCTAATAAGTAAAACAATCTGATGTGATTTCATCATACTGTTTGTCATTTTCTAGGTTCACATTCTTGTTCTGGACAACAACGACAATGATCCTGTCTTCTCCCAACAAGCCTATGAGGTCACTATCTCTGAAGATACACCAACTGACACTGAGGTTCTGCAGATACTGGCTTCAGATCGCGACGAACACAATGAGCTCACCTATTCTCTGCAAAGCTCCATCGACCCCAACAGTATGCGTCTGTTCCGCATCCACCCGACGCTGGGTACCATCTTCACTGCTCAGAGACTGGACCATGAGGCCTGTGCCCAGCATATTCTCACTGTTCTTGTAAGAGAAACATTTGATCATACTAGTGGTTGTCAGGGTAGTGTGGAAAATATTCTTTGGTTATAGTAACAGTCATTGAAGTTTTAAGGCGCCATGTACTGTTTTTAATGCTTTCCAGACTACACCTCTTTAGACAGCTCAAACGTTGTAACTGGAATTTGGCTTAGATCAAGGATGGACAACTCCAGGCCTCAAGGGCCGCATTCCTGCATGTTTTCCAGCATATCCTGCTTTTGTACGTTCTGATTGGCTGGACACACCTAAACCAGGTAATCAGTCTGGAGTACAGATTGGAGACCTGGAAATCATGCCGACACATCGGCCCTCAAGGCGTGGAGTTGCCTATCCCTGCTTTAGATACAGTAAATATTACTTTAGATACTAGAAATATATTTACACATACAATGTGTACTCCCACTTCAGACAAATCCACACATTTCCTCGTAGTTTTTTTAAGAAATCTGGAAACTTTAAAACTTGTATGCAAGGGTAGTTTGATATAAATACAAGTCTAAAAAAATATATTTTATTAATTTTCCAGAAAATGTAAAAAGTGACAAAAATAGCTATTTTAATTGAGGAGGCGATCCTAAGTTGCATAAAACAAACGTGTACGACTACCACCACTGTTCAAAAAGAACTGTTTTTAACCTATACATCCTCTACAACATCCTATCATGCGGCTGTTTCCTTAGTGAAGAGCTCATGTTCTTGTCACAATTTTTACTACCTAAGCATAAAGGAATTTGGAGAAAACAACCAAAAACACTTTGCAAAACTTAAAGATACATTAAAGAACTTATAGGCAGAGCAGACCAAAATTGCATGTGAAGGTTGCTTTTCAAGAATTTTTTCCTCAAAAAATATTCAGATGTGCTCTGTGAGTAAACTCTGCCTTATCCCAACAATGGTCAGGACAGATTATGGCATCCCCGTGACATCAAAAGGGATTGAACAGGTTCTGAAGATTGATGGATAGATGGAATATTCAAATGTCAGTCATGTAAGAGGAGGGTTTGAATTATCACTGTGTTATATGACTTTTTAATCAACACCCTGCAGCCAATCACAATCAAGTATTCACTCAGACCATGTAATTACATCAATAATTCAAACATTTCTATTTCAAATTTTAAAATTCTATTTTTTATAAGTGCAAGTGACTAATCACCGATTAACACATAGGTTGTATCACAACTTTACTCAGTCTTATAACTGAGGAAATTATCTCAAAAACTATTAAAGGAACCAAAAACGCTCACCAAAACATAAATAATAATGGTACATAGGAAAAAACTCTCTCTTTGACTAAAACGATCAAGAAAGTTTCATTTACTTTGTTTTTACAGGTGAAAGACCAGGATTTTCCTTACAGGAAGAACCTAGCTCGTGTTCTAATAGAAGTGGAGGACATAAATGATCATGTACCCATTTTTACCAGTGCTCTGTATGAGGGCTCAGTCTATGAGTCAGCGGCAGAAGGCTCAGCAGTAGTCCAGGTCACTGCCCTGGACAAAGACAAAGGCAAAAACGCTGAATTACGCTATTCCATTGAGGCGGGTAAGCACCACTGAAAACTAAAAATTTTCTAATACAAATTTGAAGACAAACATTAATTTACCCTCTACATTGAAACATGATTTTGACATTTTTCAAATCTCACCAACAGGGAACACTGGAAACACATTCCGCATTGAGCCTGTCTTGGGTATCATCAGTGTTGCACATAACTTGGACTTTACCAATATAGGACACTATGTTGTGACCGTCAGAGTTACAGACAATGGTGTCCCTCCATTGTCTACAAACACAGTAGTGCGTATTGCAGTCACTCTATCTGACAACGCTGGTCCAAAGTTTCCTCAGCCAGAGTACCAGACAGAGGTCTCAGAGAATGCCCTGGTTGGAACGTCTATCACCACCGTCAGCGCTTTCAGTCAGTCTACGCTTATTTATGACATCAAGCAGGGCAACGCTGAACGTGTTTTTCAGATAAACCAATACAGTGGAGTCATTACTAATCAGAAGTCTCTCGACTATGAGACCACAGATACTTACACCTTGATAGTACAAGCTGTAAATATGGCTGGTATGGCGTCCAATGCTACCTTATTAATCCAGATACTGGATGAAAATGATAATCCTCCAGTATTCCTGCAGCATCACTACTATGGCAGCATCAGTGAAGTGGCACCAGTCAAAAGTGTGGTCCAGAATTTGCATGGTTTACCTCTTGTGATCAGAGCCACTGATCTTGACCACAACCAAAATGCTTTGCTGGTCTATGAGATTGTTGAGGACACTGCAAAAAAGGTTTTCACAGTGGACTCTGGGACGGGATCTATTAGAACCATTGCCAATCTAGATCATGAAACGTTCCCCATCTTCAACTTCCATGTTCAAGTGAGGGACAGCGGCAGGCCACAACTGACAGCAGACAGTCCGACTGAAGTCACCATACAAGTGATTGACTCAAATGATTCACCACCTCACTTCACCCAAAGTGCCTATGAAGCTATTCTACTTCTCCCCACCTATGTTGGGGTTGAAGCTTTGCAAGTGTCAGCCATAGACCCTGACAAGGATGTAGCCACAGAGCTCACTTTCTCTCTGGCGGATGGATCACTGGAACATTTTGACATCAATCCTACCAGTGGAATTATTGTCGTCAAAAACGTCAACTTCTCCAAAGAGCTTTTTCGTTTCACTGTCAAAGTTTCCGATGGAAAATTCTCTAGTTCTGCTTTGGTGACTATATTGGTTCAAGAAGCCCTTGACTCTGGCCTTAGTTTTACTCACAACATTTACTACTCCTCTATTAAAGAAAATCTACCAAATATCACTAAAGTTGCTGTGGTCAGTGCTGTGGGGAACCACCTCAATGAGCCATTAAAATACAGCCTGCTAAATGCTGGTACACATTTTAGGATTCGTCCAACATCTGGAGTCATTGAAACTACAGGAATACCTTTTGACCGTGAAGAACAAGATTTTTATGAACTGATAGCAGAAGCAAGGAGGGAACATGATCATCGACATGTGGCTAGAGTTGTGGTTAAAGTTCAAGTTGAAGACATAAACGACAATTTTCCTGTTTTTGTTGGACTTCCTTATTACGCAGTTGTTCAAGTGGATGCTAAACAAGGATCACATATATTCATGGTCATTGCAGTGGATGGGGACAAAGGTGTTAATGGAGAAGTGACTTATCATCTCAAGTATGACCATGACCACTTTGAGATTCACCAGAAGACTGGAATAATCAGTCTTAAAAAGTCTTTTGAGTCAGATTTGTCCAATGCAGAATACCAAATTGTGATATATGCTAAAGATGGGGGTGATAAACCTCTCTCATCTACAATAGAGTTTCCTATCACTGTGGTCAACAAAGCCATGCCTGTCTTTGACAAATCATTTTATTCTATTCATGTGAATGAGGATGTGGAAGTTTATACACCTATCCTCAGCATGAATTCAACCAGTCCTGAAGGTCAGAAGATCATATACACTATAGTTGATGGTGATCCATCTCTGCAGTTTGACATAGGGTTTGATACAGGAGTTCTAAGTGTCATCCACTGTTTGGACTATGAGGTAACGTCATCGTACCACCTCACTGTTAGAGCCACAGACTACTTGACTGGTGCCCATGCTGAGGTTGATGTGGGTGTTTTTGTTCAGGACATAAACGATAACCCTCCTGTATTTCAGAAAATGTCTTACAGTGTAGTTCTATCTGAAACAGCCATGATTGGTACTCCTGTCCTTCAAGTTGTTTCCACTGACCAAGATTCGGAAAAGAACAACATCATTCGTTACCAGATATTTTCCCAACTGCACAATAGCACAGACTATTTTCACATAGATAGTAGCAGCGGATTAATTCTTACAGCTCGGATGCTTGACCATGAGCTAGCCCACAATTATTACTTTGTTGTGAGGGCCACTGATAATGGTTATCCAGCACTAAGTAGTGAAGTAACAGTGACCGTTACATTGAATGACATGAATGACAATGCACCAGTTTTTAACCAGCTGCTCTACGAGGCTTATGTGAGTGAGTTAGCACCCAGGGGTCACTTTGTAACTTGTGTTCAAGCTTCTGACGCTGACAGTTCAGATTTTGATAAGCTGGAGTATAGTATTCTGTCGGGAAATGAGAGAATGCATTTTGTGTTAGAAAAAACTACAGGAATCATTACATTGTCCAGCCATCGAAAGCAGAGAATGGAGCCAACCTATAGCCTCAATGTATCAGTCTCTGATGGGGTCTTCACAAGCACTGCTCAGGTTCATATTAAAGTGTTGGGAGCCAACCTGCACAGTCCAGTGTTTGAACAGAGTGTATACGAGGCAGAATTGAGAGAGAATGCTGCTGTGGGAACCACAGTGATTCAGGTAAGGGCTTTTGAAGTTGTAAATGCAAACAATAGATTTCATTGAAAATGTTAAAAGAAACTCTAAATAAAGGAGGTAATAACAACCCCCCTCCCCCCATTTTTTTCAGGTAAAGGCAACTGACGGAGACCAAGAACCATTTGGCCACATTACTTATTCCTTTGCTAATGATGTAGGGAGTGACCAGTTTAGTATAGATTCAAGTGGTTATATCTGCACAGTAGAAAAGCTTGATCGGGAGGATCCTGGAAACTACGACATTCTTCTTACTGTGGCCGCTCAAGATTTGGGTGGACGTGTGTCTTTTTGCACCCTACAGATTACTCTGTTAGACGACAACGACAATCCCCCTTGCTTTGTTGCCACAGAATACCAAGTGTCTCTAAAGCATGATGTGACGAAAGGGTTTTTGGTGACGCAGATTCAGGCTCATGATCCAGATGATGGCAGCAATGCAAAGGTGACATATTCACTTTACAGTGAGGCTCATGTCCCTGTAGTGGACATTTTGGAAATAGATCCAGACAATGGTTGGATTGTGACTAAAGGCAGCTTCAGCCACTTAAGGAACTCTGTGCTATCATTTTTTGTTAAAGCCGTTGATGGAGGAATTCCGGCTCGACATTCTCTAGTTCCTGTCTACATCCACGTTCTCTCTTCTGAGGCTTTCATTCCCTTTTTCAGTCAGCAGCATTACTCATTCAACATAGCAGAGAACACACCCATAGGTTCGGTCGTAGGAACTGTTCGCCTTAACATTCCTTCTGAATATTCCTCACTGACTGCTACCTTTGCCACAACCAATGCAGAAAGTACTGAAAACAACCGAGAAATTGTCTTTTTGGTGGAGAAAGACACAGGAGTGATAAAACTTGATAAAGCCTTGGACCGTGAAGCAATTAAAGCATTTTACTTCAAAGTCACTGCCACAGTAAAGCAGGCAAAGCTGGATTCTATGATGTCTGCAGATGTTAAAGTCAATGTTTTGGACATGAATGACAACAGACCAGCTTTTGAGACAAACTCTTATGTTGCTACTGTTATGGAAGGAACGGCAGTTGGAACCAAAGTTATTCGAGTTCAAGCATCAGACCCAGACTCTGGAGCCAATGGTCAAGTGACATACAGACTTGGATCGTTGATTAAATCAAATGGGAATTCAGAGACATTATCAGACACATTTAACATTGACAGTACCAGTGGTTGGATCTTCATAAGAACGGACCTCGACCACGAGACTAGTCCATTCTATACCTTCACAGTGGTGGCCTTAGATCACGGGGAGGTCCTGTCTCTTTCCAGTACCACTACAGTGACAGTCACAGTGTCGGATGTCAATGACAATGCCCCCATGTTCACGGAGACCCACTACTTTGGTACAGTTCGAGAGAGTGACCCCCCTGGTGAGGTGGTGGCTGTACTAAACACAAGGGATGAGGACAGCTCTGTTGTTAATCAACACATCAGCATCCACATCACTGGTGAGTACTCATGTAAAAACCTGCCTGTTGATATGCAAGATGTTAGCAGACAAGAACACTAATATAGTGTGGTTATTTAAAAAATGAATTATTGAACATTGTCAAAGTAGAAGCTGGTCTCACATCATCAGAAAGATTGTTCCAGATTAGATTGCATCAATGTGTCTAAAGTTACAGGTTAATGAAGAATAGACAAAGCAACATTAAAAGACAAAGTTAAAAATAAGTTTAAATGTCATTAAAAGCCTAAACTATGCATTTTCATGTTAACTGTTAAAGACCAAGCAGAAAAGGGGAGTTTTAATTGTTTGATTCAAACAGTGGTTTGGAGTGTGTGGAGTGAAGGTGTGGTACAGAGTTCCTGAGGCAAGGAGCAGATCTGCTGAAGGTTCTCAACCTCATGATGGATAGCCAAGCAGAGAGAGTGAAGAGGGGAGAATGTGAGGATAACCTTAAGGATGGAAGAGTAGATTAAGCTGGAGGAAACTATTAAGAGAGCTGAAGAAACGTTAAAGTGAGGGGAAAGATTAGAAATGTAGTTACCAGATGGTACAGCAGTGTAGCTGCTCTAGGACTGGAGCGATGTGATCGGTGAAGGGAAATTATCCAAACAGAAGAGTTTTCAACTATTCAAAGCTTAACACAGCTGTAAAAGTTCTTGTCTGAGTCCATGATTATCCTTGTCTTTTAACCAGACTGTAGTCTTCAGAGAAAAAGACTAAAAGTGACTGTTAACACTTTCTTTGTTTTGCTGAGAAACCATGGTTTTAGATTTTCTTGTGTTTGAACTACAGAAAATTGGGACATTTTCTGACACAATTCATTGCTTTACATTTCCAAGAGGCAAACCTTCTCAAAGTTGGACACCAGAACCAATCCAAAGCTTTACATTTAACGTTTTAAGTTGATTTCTGGTTAAAAAGAAAAAAAAAAACATTATAAAAGTTCTTTAAGTTTGCGTTTCTTGGCTCCTCTACCCTTGTTTTCAGTCCAGTCTTTGCTTTTTTATCCTTTGTCTCATATTGATATAGCTCAATAAGCAAACAAGTCCAAAGTGTATTTTTTTGACAATGAATGCAAAGTACAATATAAAAAATTTGTGCTTTATTTTGAAAGGATCGCATCTGTCCTGACCCTTTGTCTCTTCCGACGTCTGTTTGTGTCACGCAGGTGGGAATGATCGTGGTGTGTTTGCGCTCCGTCTAGTTCAGGGGGAATGGAAGATGTATGTAAAGGGTCCACTGGATCGAGAGAAGCGCAACTTCTATTTAATCAACATCACTGCCACAGATGGACTCTTTGTTTCCCAAGCCAAAGTGGAGGTGACAGTGATGGATGCCAATGACAACACTCCTGTTTGTGATCAGGTCAGCTAACTGATTTTACCATTTCACTGAATGTAGAGTATGGCAGCAAATTTCTCTTGGACTGATAATGATAGTGACAAAAGTTTCTGTCTTTCGGGTGTCCTTTCAATTTAATGTATTTGTGTGTTCTTGTTTCCAGGCAGTTTATACTGCCAGTATTCCAGAGGATATTCCAGTGAACAGTTTGTTGCTAACTGTTGGAGCAACAGATGCAGATGTGGGAGTGAATGCTCAGATCCAGTACTACCTTCATGGTTCTGGGTCACAGGACTTCAGTATGGACCCAGACACTGGTATGGAAGCTAATTTGAGGATTTTGTGTGACAGATTAAACTATTACTCTTTGGTTTGTCATTTTGAAATGTTTCTTCATTGCTAACTTCTGTAGGTGAGATGAAATCTTTGGTGACCTTGGACCACGAGAAGACACCCAGTTACAGGCTGATTGTGCAAGCCAGTGATAGTGGTGGGCAGTGGTGCAGTGCTGAGATCCAACTGGTAGTGACGGATGTGAATGACAACGCACCCATTTTTACTATGCCACAGTATACTGCCAATGTATACGAGAATACTATTCCCAAGGCATTGCTCACTCGCATTCAGGCCATAGACCCTGACGAAGGTAGAGATCCACTCATTTGATGAGAAAACACAGCAAACTCACTCACTCACTCGCTCACTCACTCGCTCACTCACTCGCTTGCTCCAGTTCTCAGATACAGTCATTTAGGTTAAGATGAGCACATGCTTTGTGTACTTGAGTTTTTTTTTAATACTGAAAGGTAAACTTTATCAAATTTACAAGGTTGTTTGTGTTGTCACTGACAGAAAGAATACAAACAGACCTACCTAAGTCATAATCAACACATTTAAAAAACTATAATAGCTATCTAGACTCTGTGTAATGGAACTGTTAAAGCTGTCAGCCAAGTAAAATCAATATCAGTCAACCCATTCCAACCAGTGGGGTGTAAATAATGCATTTTCATCCCTTTATAACCTGCTTTAGGCTATCTGTTTCTCCATATTTACATGCATTAAAATGATTTAAAGAAAAATAAACTTTCATGGAGTAAAGACAAATATATAAAACATTTAGAATTTGGAAAAAAAAATATTATTGAATAAAAGTTTACTATGTGTGGGAAAAATTGAAATTTATATTATATTTACTATTTACTTCATTTCAATAGATTTTTGAAAGCTAAAAGTTTCAGGATTATTCCAAGTATTTCTTAATCTGAGACAAAAGAAAGAAAATGTTGGTCCAAAGCAAAACTTTTATTTAGTTACATAAAATTGTACTTTTTTACTGTTTCTTTTATTTATTTCTGGCGTCCTCATTTAAGGTTTAGGGGTAAACCGATGTTTTTGTCTTGCATCTTATCATGTAAAAATGTGCAAAGACTTAAGATGATGGTGATTTGAGAAACATGTTGTGGATTCATGAGGCTTTTTAAATGTTTTTTTGATTCTTCTGCATGGTTCTCCAGCAGGTCCAGGTCGGATGGTGGTTTTTTCGCTGACAGACTCAGCTGGAGGCCTTTTCTCCATTGACCAGGTCTCCGGTGTTGTCATCCTGGAGCACACCTTGGACCGTGAAGTTCAGCCAACCTATCAGATCACAGTTTGTGCATCAGATCAGGGCTCCCCACTGCCTCTTTACTCTCTGGTCAACGTGACAATAACGGTACTGGACATCAACGACAATCCTCCCATATTTGAGCATCGAGACCAACTGACAACAGTGCCAGAAGATGTGAGAGTTGGCACGGAGGTTGTGAGAGTGTATGCCACCAGCAAAGACATTGGGACGAACGCTGAGATCACCTACACTATACGATCAGGCAACGAACACAGGAGGTTTCATATCCATCCTCATTCAGGTGAGTGATGAGAATGAAACTGTAAAAGCTCCACACAGCCAGAGTTGAGTGTCTGTGGTAAATATCTCATTGTCAGCTCATGGTTTTCTAAGTTGGTAATTGCCCCAGTTGGCTCCAAACTATCACAAATGTTCTTACCTTTCAGGTTATCATTGACTTCATCTGTCAATTTATGATGGGTCTTAAACTACTACAAAACAGCTAGATTTCATCTATGATTCCCAGTTAAACAAAATCTGCATCAGTCCACACAAACATCTGCTGGTAGGTGAGGGCTGACGATGAAGCAAAGTCAAAAGTGTGAGAGTATGTAAAGTATGTAAGAGTAATATGTAGAGAAGTTAGTATCAGTCCGATTCGTGCGTGCGTAATTTTGATTTGTGCATAACTTTAGTTTTTTTGCGTTTGTAATTCTTGATTTGTAACTCATAAAATACATTTTGTGCATGAGTTCAAAAATTACAAAATAAAAAAAAAATACAAAGTACAATTTACACATGCACAACTTAAATTTATGACAGCTTGAAACTAACTACACACACAAATCTTTAAAAAAGTTTTCTGATCAGCCGCTCTGAACTTAGACGGTGAATAATATCTGGTGAAACTTGACATTTTCCAGCTTTCTAAAACAGATGTGCCGGCTAATTAATATAAAAAAGTCTGAATATGGGTTTTTATAACACTTGTCCTTTAAAAATAAAAATATTTTCCAGAATTAAACAGTTCATCTCTGCAGCCCCGCCCTCGACAGCGTCTCAGATACGGGGCTCTCTCCCGAGCAGGTAACCATCCCCGCGGGGAGACATCCCCGCTCTGGTCTGGTCTCACGGCGGAGGTTCTCCGCGGCGAACGTGAACCCACAGAGCGGAGATGGTTGATCAGCCCACTGGCCCGTTCGATCTGCGACTTTATTGAACGGTCCAGCGGGCAGCGGCACCTGCTGTCCCCGTGACTGGTGACCAACGGTCGGGAGAGAGCCCCGTGTCTGAGACGCTCTGATGACCCAGCATTCCAGTAGCATTTAAACGCATCACTTACGCACGAATCTGGGAGACGTGAAAAGAGTCTCAAATCAGATTCGTGTGTAAATGTGGTTTTGTGTGTGCGTAACAAATGATTCGTGCCTATTTTTTAAAGATCTGTGCGTGTAGTTAGTTTCAAGCTGTCGTAATTTGAAGTTGTGCATGTGTAAATTGTACTTTGTATTTTTTAATATTTTGTAATTTTTGAACTCATGCACAAAATGTTTTTTATGAGTTACAAATCAAGAATTATGCACGCACAAATCCAAAGTTACGCACAAATCAAGGATTGCGCATGCACAAATCTAAAGTTATGCACGAATCAAAATTACGCACGCACAAATCGGATTGATACTTATTTCTCTCCATAGAGGAAAGCCTAACTGCAGCCAAAAACAGGAAGGTACAGCGTGAAATGCAAGCTGGTTTTCCTGCACACTTCTTTTCTGTATTGTGGAATCACATGAAAACAAAAACATCTTACTTTAAAATAAAGCCTGAATTATTGTTAAAGGTTATTTTTCACTTTTGTAAAACCCAGTTGAAGCCGTTTTCTATTGAAGGATTTTCCTCGAAGAAGCTGCCTGCTATGACTTCTGTCATATTTAACTCAAACTGTCTTTCCAAAACATTTATCATTAGTCAGCAAGCTTTCATGGATTTTGTTCTGCTCTTAAGGTAGCCGTGTTTTGTTTCTGGTTTTGTTTATGCATCGTTACCCGTAAAGTTGGAATCATTTGAATAACTTTGTGTGGATGAAAGAGATTCTGCAATCATTTTTATCCAGTGTTTTCAGTGATATTTTAATCATCGTCTCACAGCCTGTTCTACCAGAACAAGCGTTCGATTCCAGTCATTTAACAGACACATACATGCCTCATTTTTGTCAGTATCTTGGGGGGGTGTACAAAGGAAGTCATAGCAAGTGGCCCCAGAGTCAGAAGACAGTTTTATAAATAAAAATGTTGCAGTTATGACAATGAACTAACTTTTAGACTGCAGCAAAACCTTTTTTTTACTATATGAGATTAAACTCCAGGAGTGTCTTAATTGCATCTTTGTGTGAACAGAAATCTGACGTTCCTGGTCTCTTCAGATGACATGGCTGCTTTGTGTGAAACCAGAATCTGCTCCTGTTCTTTCTGTCATCTGTGGGACGTATTGCTGTTGATCTGTTGATGATTTCCACTCTGGAATGTCATCAGCTGGACTCCTCACAGGAGACCTGGATGAAGGTCTTTCACAGTTTCTGTCTTCTGTTCCTTCTCAGGTGCGATCACAGTGGCTCAGCTTCTGGACTATGAGACGTGCAGGGACTACTTCCTGACAGTGGAGGCTCGTGACGGGGGCACGCCCCCCCTGAGTGCAGTTACAACAGTTAACATCAACCTGACAGACGTGAATGACAATGCGCCCACGTTTAGCCGTGACCTGTACACCGCCCTGGTATCAGAGGACGCTTTTATTGGCGAGTTTGTTGTGCAGGTAGGTTCACCTGATGAGTCCAGATGTCAGAGCTGAAAAACCTGAGAAAACCCTTTTAGCTTCTGGTCTCAAAGTTAAAAACATAAAAAATATATTATGTGTTGATTGAGCCATCATGCACTTTTGAAAGGAATCCAGACCCCAGTGGTGCAGAAGGGTTTGTTGCAGTCTGATGTGTAGCTTTTAAAAACCTTTCAGCTATCTGATCCCTCCTGAGTATTTCCAGATATGTTGTTTCTGTATGGCAGCCAGACTAGTCTTTAACCCTTTTAGACCATATGTTGCTAATTTCCTACATGCTATTTAATCCAGCTGTCCATTTAATTTAGCATCACTTTGAGCTGACTGAGAAACCTGTAAAGTTTGACATGTTTGTGCTGTCCATTTTTTTTACTAATAAATGTCCAAAAATTGTAGTTGTTCAGAAAAGAAGTAGATTATTTTTACTATTAGTAGTAGTGGGATTAGAAATCTATGTCCTTTATTACTACCAACTGCAGCAACAGGACCTGTGCTGCCATCTGTCTTTAAGCAGTAAAATTACGAAGCCAGACAAGATTTCAAGGATAAATGTCAGATTAGCTAGCTTTTCTAATCACATTAAAGTAAAAAAAAGGTATGAATGATCTGACCATAAACCAGAGTACCAGTTATTTAATATATTAAAAAAAACATGTCAGGAATATATTTGGGGTGATGTAACATTGGACTTCAACAAAGGGTTTTACAATATTTGCAAAGTTAGCTCCTATAGTCTCTCACACAAGAATTCATGTTAATGTGCATATGTTCTTTTAACTTTGTCTATCAAATATTTTGAACATCATGAAGGTTTCTATTAAATTAAACATTGTGCAAAATTCTGGACCCTGAAGGTCACTCTTTTGGTAAAAGCAAAATATGTTTGTTGAGTGGAGGGCCAAGTGTGTTTTTGGAGGTAAAAAATCTCAACTCTTTGTTTTGTCCCGACAACAGTTGGTGGCAGAGGACAGCGACAGTCACCTGAACGGAGCCGTTCTGTACTCTATAGTCAGTGGAGACCAAGGCAGCCAATTCTTCCTTGATCCAATCAGTGGCGTCATCAAAGTCAACAAGCCTCTGGATCGTGAGACAGTAAGATCTTACAAACTCCTCTTCAAAACCAAAAACTTCAGCATGAACAGAGACGGTGATGTTTTCTGATCGCCGGCCCTGTAAAAGAAAACTCCCATTTATAGTTTTAGCTAGTATTGGCAAATGTTCCGATGGAGAACAACCCCATCAGCCACCTCAGTCACCCTGCAGGTCAGTTTAAACCCAGCTGGACGAGTCTTTTTCCACCCTTCACATCATTCACTTTTTCATTTTAAGAAAATCTGTTAAATTCTGTCCCCACACTTTGAAAATTTATGCTAACATGAAGATTTATTAGATCCAACACCATGAATGTAGGGCTGCACGGTGGCGCAGTGGTTAGCGCTCCTGCCTCACAGCAAGAAGGTTCCCGGTTCAAGTCCTGGCTGGGGGACCTTTCTGTGTGGAGTTTGCATGTTCTCCCCGTGCATGCGTGGGTTTTCTCCGGTTACTCCGGCTTCCTCCCACCGTCCAAAAACATGCTTCATAGGTTAATTGTTCACTCTAAATTGTCCGTAGGTGTGAATGTGAATGTGAGTGTGCATGGGTGTGTGATTGTGGCCCCTGCGACAGACTGGCGACCAGTCCAGGGGTGTACCCTGCCTTCGCCCATGAGTAGCCGGGTTAGGCTCCGGCAACCCCGTGACCCCGAAAGGGATAAAGTGGATTGGAAAATTAATGAATGAACCATGAATGTATGAATTAGTGCGAGACGTAGCCTCCGGTTGTGTTTGTTGTGTCACTGTTAATGGGTTTTGCATCAAACGGGGATAATAAATAAGTATTTAGATTCTGGCACCATCATCTGCTGCCATGGTCAAAATCACTGAGTCATCAGTTTCTTTTCTTGTAACACAAGTAGTTAATCACAGGTGACAGTGTTTATATGGGATGAATGGACTGCCTGTGTGCCATCTTGGAGTCTGACTTGGTCATTACGCTTAGCTTAAAAACACAGAAAGCAGCAAAAGAATGGTCTGAAAAATGGACGAGGTGAGGGCAAAAACTGTCATCCATGACAACGGCACCAAATTACTAAGATGCTAACCACTTTCTCAATGTGCTGTCTCTTAGTAAAGAACTATTAGCTCTCTAAACTTCATTTAGCACCAACAGTGTCAATTTGTTTATGTGTACATGGTAAGAGTTGAATTCTTTAACAGCCATCAGTTTTGTTGTTTTCTGTTGGCTCCTATAAAATATTGTAAAATTATTATTTTTTTCATAGTAGGCAGAATTTGAGAAAGGGCAAAAAGTTATTCATGTGTGAAACAAATGCCCCCAAAGCCAAAATCAAAACACTAGGGACTAATTTGCCACCATATGTTTCTATATTTCTTCTCAAAGCAAAGAGAATAATCCTCATTCTGTACATTTAATTAAAGCAGATAAGAATCCAGTCATCTGGAAACCTCCACCACATGTCTGACCTCCAGTCTGCTCACTGCCATTCGGTCTGATCTGGGTTGGCTCCCTGGACAGACGGTAGTCAATCAGGGTTGAGCAGAAAGCACAAGGGAAAGTCCATTCTGAATAAAAGCTTTTTTCAAGCCCAACAAAGATGGAAAGTATCTCTCTACTTTTAACTTTTGGGTCTCTTTGGCCTCCATGTTAATGAAAGAACAATCCCTCAACTGTCAGAGAAATGCTATAAAACTAAGAGAAAAATAAGAAAACGAACCAATAAGTGTTTGCTTTTGAATTTAATTCTTGAAAAGAGGAACCGCCACCCCTGTCTGCCAGTCTGTCTGGTACATTTTGAAGTAATTTGCCAGAACCTCTTCAAGGTCAACCGATAGTTCTTCTCCATGACCTTCCCGAACTCCTCCCAGGGCCGAGTTTTCGCCTCCATAACAGTCCGCTTGCTGCGGACAAACATGATAATGCCCTTAATTTTGATATTTTATCGCATAGTCTGTAGAGACGACCGCAGTAATAAAAACATTTCAGTCACTGAGTCTTGTACACCAGTCAGCAGGTATTGTGAAGGGCTCCTCCTCCTCCACGGTCCAGCTTCTTCCACATGTATACCTTCTAAGAATTGAGAAAAACGCTTCACTCTCTTTTTTTTTAGCAGCTTGTGGGTTTTTTTTCTGCAGGACAGCCCCTGTGGGTTTTTTTTCTGCAGGACAGCCCCTGACCTGCGATCAAGACCAAACTTTCTGACACGAAACAGAACTTTTTCTCATGACGACCTTTAGTCTTAAGGTTTCATTGAACCTGGACAGATTTCACTTGTTGATAAGTGAATCTTTTAATCAACAGAATTGCCTGGCACTCATTCTTTGATAATTATTACTATTTACTGAGTACTTTTGTCAGTTTAAATGACTAGGTATGAAAAAATCAAGTCAAACTTTATTTATAAAAAGTGCTTTTCATGCATTGTGCAGCTCGAAGCGCTTTACGCTGCAGTTTGATTGGATCTAATAGGATTTATTCATTTAGTCTGATCAGGTTTATTCTGTCCTTTCAGATTCCCAGCTTCTCACTGACCATCAGAGCTTTGGACAGTGGAATTCCACCGATGTCCTCCACCGCGCTGGTAAACATCGACATCTCTGATGTGAATGATAACCCGCCTACCTTCTCCTCAGCCAACCTCACCGCCGTCATACAGGTAAGACTGAAGCAACAAGCCTGAAGAGAGCAGAGGGTGTGCAAGGTAACCAACATGATCTCACATGGTTCACTTTTCATTCTTCTAGTCTCTGATTGGGCACAAATATACATAACATAGAGAGAATCATAGCATTAAAATGAGGCCACATGTTGTCATTTTTTATTTTAATGTTAGATTTTTTATTAGTTGTAGTGATCCAAAGCGACTGACAAATGAGAAAGTAAACAAGCAAAAAAACAGGTCACGGTCACCAAGTGTTGTAAAGTGCTGTAAGAATAATGTCTTTAGCAAGACAGAAATGGCTTCAGCTTTTAATGTTTCAAAGAATTAACTGAATAGTTTGGTTTGTACGCCTAAAAGACATAATGTAGACCTTTATTTTGATGAATTAGTTTGCCTAGAAAAAAGGCAAACTTATTTGTACAGCACACATAGTCTACAAAGACAATGCAAAGTGTTTCACATAAACATAAAAAGAAAACCTTAAAGTCCCACTCCAATCATCTTTTTATCCTTTTAGTGTTTTTAATTATCATTGTGCTGCTTTTAGCCAATATGTAAAAACCTGTATTTTTTAGGACATAGTTTCTGCAGAACAGCAGGAGTTCATTCGAAATTCATTGTAAAGTTGTGTTACTTTTGTGAACTGTTTGTATGGAGCAACCCCACCCCCACAGCCCGTCATCCATCTGTTGACATGCTCTTCTGCCTTAAAAATGAATTAAATGTAGCTGAGAACAGCTGGGTCTATCACCTGGATTTAAATTAACTGAGTGTTTCAGCTGATCTTCTGGAAGTCTGTTCCAGATCTGTGGAGCATAGAAGCTGAATGCAGCTTCTCCCTGTTTGGTTTTGACTTGAGGAAGTGACAAAAGACCGGATCCAGATTGAGTGGAGAGGCCTGGTTGGTACATACTGGGTCAGGAGGTCAACCATATTTAGCCAGTGGCAGGCAGCCAGTGGGAAGACCTCAGAAATGATGTGGTCTACTTTTTTGGTTCTTGTGAGAACCTGAGTTGATGAGACTGGATCAGAATGACAGAGATATTTATCAAAGCAGTGTGATGTTTGCTTTATGACAACCTTTAACAGAACTTCGTGGGACTCTATTGATCATTGTAGCCTCAGATGAAGGTTTTGCTTCTGTGGTTTAACACAAACATCCATAAACATTAACCATTTTTTGTCTTTTAACATATGTCTGGTTCCGTCTAAATTATATTGGTATTTCCTGCTTTAGTTCTGTTGTTTTTAATTTCTCCTGATAAATCCTAACCTCACTGTTCTACCAACCCTTCACCACGCGCAGGAAAACAAGCCGATCGGAACCACCATCCTGCAGCTGTCCGTCATCGATCGGGACTCTTCTTGGAACGGTCCGCCCTTTTCCTTCCAAATCCTGTCTGGAAATGAAGGCAGAGAATTTATGTTGAGGGAAGATGGAACTCTTACCACCAACCGGGTGTTTAAAAGAGAGTTTGCAACAGAATACGTCATTCTGATGCAGGTAAGACCCTCAAACTCTGTTGAGTGTAATTTCTTGAGTTTGAAAGTCGCATTGAGGTGATAAAAAGTTATGTTTGGTTTTGACACCAAGCATTAAGAGAAGACTGACTCTCTTCAAACACGTGATCCGGGTGTTTTGTGGTTCGTTCATACTCATTTAAAGCTTCGTCTAGTTTTTTAATCTTCACTTCTACACAAAAGTGCTTTCTTCCAGAATCACTTTCAACCAAATCAAGTGTTTTAGTTTCAGCAAACAAGCATGAAAATAAGGAATCAAATTTATTAGGAGGCTGCACGGTGGCGCAGTGGTTAGCGCTCCTGCCTCACAGCAAGAAGGTTCCCGGTTCAAGTCCTGGCTGGGGGACCTTTCTGTGTGGAGTTTGCATGTTCTCCCCGTGCATGCGTGGGTTTTCTCCGGGTACTCCGGCTTCCTCCCACCGTCCAAAAACATGCTTCATAGGTGAATTGGTTACTCTAAATTGTCCCTAGGTGTGAATGTGAGTGTGCATGGGTGTGTGATTGTGGCCTCTGCAACAGACTGGCGACCAGTCCAGGGGTGTACCCTGCCTTCGCCCATGAGTAGCCTGGTTAGGCTCCGGCAGCCCCGTGACCCCGAAAATGAATGAATGAATTTATTAGGTTGTTGCAGAAATATTTGATAAAAACTTTTGTTAGATTTCAAGGAGGAAACATCACCTTCCTGTTAAATGTTCCAGCTCTTTCTTTTTGCAGTTTGTTAATAATTATTTTCTTTTAGAACTGTCTTCTCTTCTAACAGTTTCTGGTCTTCCTCCCGTTCTCCCTCGTTCTCCTCGTGCACCTCCTCCTCAGGTGTCGGACTCCGGAAAGCCTAGCTTGTCTTCCTCCACGATACTGACGATTGCAGTGATCGAGGAGAGCCTCAACCGACCCGTGGCGCTGCCGCTGGAGATCCACGTGGTGACGATGGAGGACGAGTTTCCTGGCGGAGTTATCGGTCATCTCCACGCGACCGACACCGACCCCTATGATGCTTTGACGTTTGGACACGCCCCTCAAGCCCAGCACGGCCTGTTTAAGATCAGCCCCCATGATGGGAGGATCATTGCTCTGGGTGGTTTGGATGCTGGCAGTTACTCGCTCAACGTGACTGTAAGTGACGGGCGCTTCGTAGTGCCTGTTTCTGTGAGTGTGCACGTGAAGCAGGTGACGCCTGAGATGCTTCATGATGCGGTGACCGTGCGCTTCGAGAGCATCACACCGTCTGACTTTGTGGCGTTGCACCTGAACGGAATGTTGAAGGTTCTGCGCGAGGCAGCCACCTCACAGCCCCAGGACGCTCTGCACCTCCTGAGTCTGCAGCCAGTGGGTGGGACACAACAGCTGGACATGCTGGTTGCTGTGGAAACGGCAGCAGGCGGATACTACAAGGCGGCCTACCTGACACAGAAGCTCAGCACATCTCGGCAAAAGCTGGAGGAGGTGCTCCGGCTGTCAGCCATCCTGGACAAGAACTGCTCTGGGCTGGAGTGTCGGGGTGCGCAGTGTGAGCAAAGCATCAGCCTGGATTCACACAACCTGCAGACCTACAGCACTCCACACCTCAGCTTTGTGTCACCGCACTTCCACCGGAGCCTACGCTGCATGTGTGACGGTAAGAGGCGGGACTACGACATGCTCTGATGGACTGGAACGCTTCAAAGCTCAAATACCACATATCTTCTATTGGCAGCCCAGGCGTTTATTCCATAAGTCTGGCAGCCATCCCAGTGTTTATAAGAGACAGGCATCAGTTGGAGACAGGCATTTATTCCATCACAGACAGAATGGTGATGGTTAATGGCTTCATTTTGCAGTGGAATTCGATCACAAAATGCAGACAACAGCAGCAGATGAACATTTCAGGATGTATTGAAATGATGAGAACATTGTATTCTGTTCTGAACAACACTGGATGTGAACCTTTCTTTTCTCTTTGAAGCATCGTCAATCTCCTTGTCAAAAATCTTTTTTGCTTTCATGCGGATCATTTCCCTGGAGACACACGCACCTTTCCATCTTTGCTCAAGAATCCATGTTCAAACCAGTTCCTCTAATTGGTCGCTTGCTTTCTTTGCACCTCTATTGGGAAATCGTTTGCTTGTTGTGCCTTTTTCTGCAGCCGTCTTCTTAATATCACCAATCTGCTTGAGCCATTCTCTGATACGTTTAGGATCCAACCCAAAATGGGTGGATCTTGAAGGAGCCTGGCCACTATTGGAGACCGGCGTCTAACAGTAATGAACACTCTTCACACCCAGCGGATGCTGAAAAAGGGTGTCAAGAGATGACCACACTTGGCAGATATACGGTAATCATCTGTGATGATAACCCAGTTTAAATGCAGCACAGTCCAAAAATATCTGTCAAAGGTTCATTAGTGATTCTAGATTGTCCCAAGGAGTAAGTGTGGCCCTGCGATGGACTGGTGACCTGTCCAGGGTATACACACCTTCACCCAACAGATGCTGGAATAGGACCCTGAAAGGGATAAAGTGGCTTCTCAGGATGGATGGAATAAACATAACACAACGCAATGAGCGGTCTATCTGCAGAACAGAAATTCTTGTGTATGTAACAGCTGTCCGTCCTGCCTTTGCTGAGGCTCTTCCTGAACTTCTTCTGTCTCTGGACGCAGATGCCAGCTGTGCTGCTCTCTCAGAGCAGTGTGAGGACCACCTGTGTCCAGCCGACATGCACTGTGTTTCAGTGGAAGTCACCAGAGGGCGCTACGCGTGCCAATGTCCATCGGGCAAACTGGGAGACTGTGCAGGTGTGTAACTCCAAGTCTAGATGCAAATTAGAAATACAATGGAAATATTTGACCAGCAAAATTAATGTTGAGGCTGGTTGCGGCGCAGGCCACTCCTCTCTTAGTTTCTCAGGGAACAGCTACATAAAGTACAGACTGTCAGACAGCCTGCAGACAGAGCTGAAGCTTTCCTTAAGGATCCGGACGCTTCAGAGCCAAGGAATCATCATGTCCATGCACACTGAGCACTGCATCCTTCTAAAGGTACCAAGACGTTGTTCCTCAACAACAGAATATATTTATGTTTTAAACATTGCTACAATAAACTTAAATTCCAAACTAAAATGTTGGATATTTTCAAAACGCTCACTGCAGTGTGGTCTAGAAGTTTTTTTTTATAAGTTTATTTAATATTGTTACGTTTGCTTAAACAATTTTAGAATTGTTGATTGTATTGACTGATGCACCTTTTAGTAGTTTAAATTCATTTTGTTTTCTTCTTTATAATGACCAAATGATGCACTTGACAATAAAATGATCTATATAAGACTAAAAAAGTCACACGTACAAGTGCTATTCCAAAAAAACAGATTCAACACCAAATCTTGATACAGATCTGAATTTCTTCAAACCTGTACTGTGATATTTTTGGGTTGTTATTCACCAGGAAGCAAACTGATTTTTATGTCCTCTGTGTTAACTAAAAAAATAATTCATAATTAAATTGATACATTTTTGTCATTTTGATGATTTGACACACTAGCGGTTGATTTTGACTGATTTTCTCTAGAGTCGTGCAACATAGTTCATTTGAGTTTAGAGTCTTTTAATTAAAATTCTTTCTTTCTTTTTTCGTTTGCGAAGATTCTGCCCCATAATTGTTTCCGTACCAAACATAAAATTGTAAAAATTAAAGTCTTGAGAAGCAGTACCTGCCCCCGTCACCCCCTTTTGACCTGCCCTTACTGACAGCGCCAAGCATGGCAGAGACCCAGTTTCCCCCTATACTGCCTGAGAGTTTCTGCTGATTTTGAACTGATGAAGTAATCCAGTCCAGGTCCATGGTGGGAAAAAGCCCAAAACACTAACCTAAACGACCTTCATTCACCACTTCTGAAGATGAGAGAAAACATTGAAGAAGTTCTGTAAACTTTAGAAGTAAAAGTTATTACAGTAAAGACACCTAGTTCTACCAAAGTGTAACTTGTGTGTTTGCGTTGCTGCAGCTGGTGGAGGGGAAGTTGTGGTTCCAGCTGGCCTGTGGTCTCGGGGCTGGCGGTTCCAGTCCAGACACCCTGGGTCTCTCTGGCCATCGCATCAATGATGGAAATTGGCACACGGTGGCGCTGGAGATGAATCGCAACTTCAGCCGACTGGCACTGGACAACAGCTTTATTGAGCAGCGCCACGCTCCGTCTCTGATGCAAACACATTTTCAGGAGAGAACTATCTACCTAGGAGCGCTGGTAAGTTTGTGAGATAAATGTGGAAACTGCTCCAGAAGGTTTCTCATGGATAGAACCATCTATAGATCCATTGGTTGTAGTTCAGATTGGGGACAATGGATCAGTTTGGATCAGTTCTACTCATATTTTCACTCTCAAGAGTTCAGGGTAGCTCACTACAATACTAAGTACAGAACGATAAAGAAATCTAAAAGTAACCAAGGTAACTCATTGGGAAATGTCCAAAATGTCTTTTAAAAAAGCAGAGTCAAAACGCCCGTCTCCAGATCCCCAAACTGATGGTGAAAAAAACCTGTCTTCTACCTTTGAGCTGGCAGATTTAGATGATCCCATCGGGCTTTATTTTGTTGATGTGCACCCAAACATTTCCAGAGCAGTGATGCTTAGAAAGCTTGATCTAACTTTTTTAAACCTTATTACTTAAATGATATAAACTACAAAAAACTGGACTTTTTTATATATTACAAAGAATTAATTATAATTTAGGTTTTAGTTGAAAATATTTTCATGAGAAAAAGATTAATTAAAGAATAAATCCATTCTATGTGGAGTTAGCTGTGGTTAGATGGCTGTGTGTAGGACTGGTGCATGCGAAGCCAGGGTTTACTTCCCAGGGGGGTGCAATGATTTTAATCCAGTGTAGAACCTCTTTTCAATGCGGAAGCCCAAAATGCATGTTTACATAGACTTTTCATTGGATATGGCTGCTTGAACGTGCATTCCTAAAGCCAGTGTGAGTGTAGCTTGAGTCATCTAATCAGCAGAAAGCAGTGCAAAGAGAAACCAGGTAGCTAGCTCGTTCATCCAGGTGACTTCTTTAAGTTGAGTCTTTTCAAGAAGAGGAAACATGTCCAAATGACTCAACTTCAAGACCAAAAAGATCTTTTTCTAAATATTTGTCAAATTATTTTATTATTGAACTGTTTACTCTGAACTCTAATATAAAAATATTTCATGGCTAAATCCCCAAATCCCATTTTTCAGGTGCAGCCGCCAAACTCCCGCAGCCTTGTAGACTCCCAGAGGGACCTGTGGGTCCATGACGGTTTTCAAGGATGCTTGGACTTGGTCACGCTCAACAACAATGAGCTGCCTCTGCAGAGCAAGCGCTCGCTGTACGCGGAGGTGGTGGAGCTGACGGAGCTGAAGCTGGGCTGTGTCCTCTATCCTGACCCATGCCTGCATCAGCCCTGCCACAATGGAGCCACATGCAACAGCCTGCCATCTGGTGGTAAGGAGCAGGAAATACACAGGATTACGCCTGAAGTTCTTTAAAATAACTTTCACAAACATTTAAACTAGTGAAGGTTAAACGTTTATTTTTCATTGTTTGTATGAATCCAGTTTTCAAAACCAAAAGCAAAACAAGAGACCATTACACCAAAAAAGAAATATAAATAGATTTTAACCCCTGTGAAGCCATGGTGGCGTCAGTGTAACAGAAACACATCAGAAATGTGTTGTGTGAACCACAGTGGAATATCCCACATCATTTTATTTTCATGAAATGAAATTTCCAAGGCACCGGATTTTGAAAATGTACCGTAGATTCAGACATCCTGAAAAAAATGGCAAAAGGCCCTATTTAGTGCACTAAGTCGTGAGGGAATTCGAAGAAGGCAGTCATGGACGGATGTGGTGGTCACCTCCGTCTATGACTCAGGTCGTGTCCAAATTCCTTCATGTAGATTTTCAAAATAAAATTTCCTTCAAAATCAGAAAATAAACAAAACAGAAGTAATGTAAGTTACTGTATGTGTGTTTTTGTATGTGGACTGGTACCGGTCGGGTATTACTGTGTTGCAGCTCCAAGATATTTTCCTTTCAAATTACATCTTGTTTTTTTTATCCACGTAGTCTTTCTTGTAAGACTCCAATTGTTAGAGCTCTGTCACTGAACACACAACAGAGAAAACGACTTTAATTCTTAAGATGTGATGTTACCATTAGAAAACATTTGCCTGAACAGCCAATAGGACAAAGTGGAAAGACTTTCCAACTTGTCTTCCTGCACTTTTGTTCAGTAAAGACAGATTCTGCAAAAAACAGTCAGTTAAAACTCCATTTTCATGTAAAAAAAAAAAAAGTAAAATAACGAAAATCAACATTTTGTATTCCTAAAGAGGTTTGTAAATTATTCATTTTTTAAAAATTTAAATAAAGAATAACTTTGTGTTTAATGCATATATTTCTGTTGCTGCGTAAAAACTGTCCTGAGTTTAAACTTTATCTGTTTGTCCATCAGGATTTTCCTGCAGCTGCAGTCATCAGTTCACTGGAGGAAACTGTGAGATGAAGAAGACCGTGTGCGTCCCCAACCCCTGTCAGAACAGTGGAGTGTGTAAACCCGTCGGTAACGCGTTCCTCTGCAGCTGCAGGAGAGGCTTCAGGGGCCTGGTGTGAGTTCCGGCAGATTTGACCCCGTTCCTCCACCAGGTGTCGCTCTAATCATCTTTTCTCTTTTTACGCTGCAGGTGTGAAGAAGATGTGAACGAATGTGACCGAAACAACCCCGAGGGGGAGTGTGAGAACGGAGGCACCTGCGTCAACACCCCCGGCTCCTTCTACTGCAACTGCACCCCCGGGTTCGTGGGCCAGCGCTGCAGCCTGCGTCCCGTCGTCGTCCCCGACATGCAGGCTGGACACGCTGTGGTTGGCAAGGAGGAGCTGATTGGCATCACTGTGGTGCTGTTTGTCATCATCGTCTTTGTCATCCTCTTCATTGCTTTCCGCAAGAAGGTTTTCCAGAAGAACTACTCGAGGAGCAACCTCTCCCTGGTCCAGGACCCGGCCACAGCGGCCCTGCTCAACAAGGCCAGCTGTGTTCAGTTCAAGAGTCTCCACTGCACTCCAGGAGATAACATCAACCTGTACGCCGAGCCAACCATAGAACCAACGATAATGGGAGGGGTCGGGTTAATGGCCCCCCCACAGGTTCCTGTGAGACCTATGGGATACACGCCCTGCTTCCAAGGAGATCCGCTGTCCAAACTGGAGAGGATGTCTGAGGAGCATTTCCGAGAACATCTGGAGATGAGCAGCTTCCAGCAGGAGTCTCCAAACATCCTGTCTGGAACTAATAAGAGGGGGCTGGTGGTGTGCAGTGTGGCCCCCAACCTTCCTCCTGTGTCTCCGTGTCGCTCAGACTGTGACTCCATTCACAAGAGCTCTGTGGCGAGCGATGAAGGTGAGCGTTTATGGTCAAAAGCATCTTTTGAGCTGAATTTTTTTTACAAGATATGAAGTCAATAATTCATATCAGGTAAAAAAAAAGCACAAAAAAGCATTGAATTACACAATTATTATTGTTTTTCTGGGTATTGATGAAGCCCCCCCAATCTTCACAAGGAACAGTCCATTTTGTGATTGTGAAGGTTTGTCCACATCTCTAAAGAAAAGGACCATGTAGTAATCGTAACAATTTATTTTTATTTTGTTGTATTGACACATTTGCAGTGGAGCAAGGAGTGTAACAAGGTTCTGGCACCGTAGCATGATTATGCTCTTCGTTGAAAAAGTAAAGCTCTCAGTGAAAGAACTGTGCTCTGCAGTGTAAAAACGAACTCCAAGATGTTTCCAATTTAACACAGGAACAGAGAAATGTTTGTTTTAAAAGTAATTTTCTGATGATGGAGGGCATATATAAATATAAATGTACATAGAGAGAGAGAGAGAAAATTAAGCTTTTCATTCAAATCGTTGCGAATCAGGGGCAGATGAAAAAATGCCGCTAGAAAAAGCTCCATTCTGATGCATCCTCTTGTAAACGACTAGATCCATGTAGGTCTTTGTTTTCCTCGTCTGAGCTAGCATCTGGATATCACCTTTGACAGATAAAAACAAATAAACAGATAAAACAAATTAAAAACAAAGTAAAATCAAAGCAGTAAACAAAGCAGAGTACAGAACATTTAACTAAAAAGCTCCTTTTTTAAAAAAAACTGCATCTTCCGCTGTGTCTTAAAAGACTCGAGAGTTGAGAGACATAATTAGGAGCCTGCACATAAAACGCTCTAAAAGTCTAAACAAAAACTTTTAAATCAATTCTAAAAATTGATTGGTAGCCAAATGTAAACAAGATAAAACCAGTGAAATATGAACCCTTTTACTGGTTCCTGTTAAAAGCCTTACAGCAGAATTTTGTATCAAATGTAGGCGATTAACAGTGGATTTATTAAGAAGTAAAACGAGAATAGCAGTAATCTAAGCAAGATGAGATAAAAGCATAGAATAAAATCTCCAGGTCATCCTTATTTACTAATTTCCTTACTTTGGAAATATTTCTTAACTGATAAAAATGGTTTTTGGCCAAGTAGCTTGACTGATTTTGGAAGGACATTGATTTGCCAAAAACCACGCCAAGGTTTCTGAAGGTAGGCTTGAACGAAGAGCCAAGAGCACAATTCTTTTTATTTAGTTGAAAGTAATTTTGTGTAAGCCAGTCTTTAATACAGGGTAGGCAATTTAATCATTTGTCGACCTTGTCAAAGAAACAACAACATAAAATAACTTGAAATTTCTGCTAAACCTTGTGGAGGGCGGAGTCTGAAGCCTAGGTTATGCTTAAAAAGTTAAAAACAAAGTAGAAACCTTACTAAGAAGAGAGTTTTATCACCAAAAAAGCAAAGCTGACACATATTCAAATCTTTTATTAACACTGACCTGAGTACTCATGCAAACAGCTTCAGTTTTGTAAAGCTCACGTGCCTGAAAAACTGTCCGTTTGGGTCTTCTGCAGGTAAGATGACGGACATGGCGGAAGAAGAAACGTGTTTCTCAGGCAGCAATAAGGGCCAGAGCTCTGAGGCCCAATCGCTGAGCTCCTTTCAGTCGGACTCCTGCGATGACAACGGTAAGACGATCCGCCTCCACCGCAACAGGATGACCTCACACCTCCAGCTCTCTGACCTTCCTCTTTATTTACCGGTCGATGATGTTATCAACAACAGGTGTCTCAGAGAGAGCCACATTTTCTCATCAAAACCCATTAGAACAACCTTTAGGTTAACATTTGTGAGAAAAATGTGAATCATTTGGAGGAAACTACAACCCGTTTTCCAAAATGTGGCTCATAACAACATAATAAGTTAGTTATTTGATATTTGCAGATGAAATATTAGGATTTATCTGCAGATTTACTGGAACATACATGGTACACACAGCCTATAGAAATAATCAGAAAATAAATGTATAAAAATTGCGTGCAATTATCCAAATCTCCCTGCAATCGTATTAGAATCTCATTTTTCATGGTGTGCAGAACTGAATGCATTCATTTGAGGAAAAAAATAGTTTTCTGGGCTGATAGGAACTCAACAAAAATGTCTGGTTCTCCTTGAATTTGTGTCTTCTTTCTTGAAGCTGCAGACTATATAAGGAGAACAGAGCCTGTCATAGTCATTTAGTCATAGCTGATGGTTACAGAAGGAGACTTCTGGCTAAAAAGGTTTCTGGTTTAGAAGAGGAACCTGGCAGCATAGAACCTACAGTGGGGATCCTCAGCATGTCTCCATGAAGCTGCATTTGCTGAGCAGCTTCCACAGTTCAGTGTTCAGTGTCATTTCGATCAGGAAGAAGTGGTACAACCCTCAGGTTCTCCTCAGATGGTCTGCTCTAAATCAATCTGCTGGTCATCTGCTGCCTTTCTCTGTGACAAAGTAGGGTGGCGGCTGAGCTTCAGGAGACAGAACCAGACCATCAACTTTAGTTTACTTCCATGTTTGGGGTTTCCTTGCAGGCACGTGAACAACATTAATGGGCACCTTGGGCAGTCCGCAGGATTTTGGGGAGTTGAAAATCTGAAAAATCCGTACTACACTACTACACGCCTGTGACTTACCTTCTTCACCCTTACTTACCTTATAAGTGTTATTTATGACCTGTCACCCACAGCATGCATGTAGAAAAAGGTGTGCACGAATGTTTTCTCTATGAGATCACGGAGCGGTCTACAATCTTGATCATTCGTGCGCGGCCTGTACAAGTTTGATACTTTTTGACCCACAGTATCTACCCATAAAGGCAGTTGGGACTAAGGCCTAAAGATGTACAAAAAAACAACAAAATAATAAACAATAGCTAACAGCTTCCTGTGGAAAAAGAGCCTTTAATTAGTTAAAAGCTGTGAGTTACGTCATATCTAAAAACGTTTCACTGATCAGGTTATATTTTCAAAAGTACATTGGTGCATTCCAGAAGGTTCACTGAGGTTTTCTCACAAGATGTGCTAATCAACTCATTCTCACTCCTCCCTGCCGAGTATTTTCCCTCTGTCCTGCAGAGCATTCATGTTGGTCAAAGGCTTTCATCCATACACAGTAAATATTGCAGCCAAGTTCCATCTTTTGCATCACTGTTTGGTTGAGGCGTACACGGGTCCGGCAAAGGCCTGCTTTGGTGCAGGCTGGGTGAGAATGGGTTGATCTGACAGGAATCTCAAGCATGATGTGATTGCCTTGGTTCTGCCATTAAAGTGGAATTTTGGACTTTATTTACACTCTATTACATTTACTCTTAATATTCTATAGAGTACACATACGGCGGATGTATTTGTAAACATGATTTCCTACAAATGCTGCCTCAGGGTTATTGGCATTTGGTTTTCCATCATATTCTGTGCATTGTAAATTCTGAAAACTTCAACAGTTGGAAAAGGCTTTATAGTTCAGTAAAGATCTGACACTTTAGCGTTCTCAGTCGGCCTCCTAAGTTTATCTTGTTTCTGCTTCAATTATTTATAAAATATTTGGTCAATAATTGGTCACAGTACAACCCTTGGGAACCACATCAGGGCAGACAGGACGGCTAACTGAGAGGTTGCTTTGGCGCTGCCCAACAAACTGCTCTATTGACTTTCAGAAGCTGCATTTCAAACACTGACCTGCTCCTTGTTTCCCCCCCAAGCATCCATTGTGACCGTCATTCGACTGGTCAATGATGCAGTCAACTCAATCGAAAGTGAAGGTACCATTTCTCATCTTCTTTGTGTCTGATCACCTTTTGCTCCACAAAAATGAACTTTTTTTCCCCTCATTTTTATTCGTCCAAACGTATCACTGCTGAGGTTATCTGCAGAGTTCTCAGCCGTTAATGTCAGCTGATATTCACTTCTGCAGAAATCTAGTAAAGTATGGATTCAGTATATCTTAATGTATGTCATGGACCCATCACCCAAACATAAACCACATAATCTCTGATAAATCTGTTTTTCCGACTAATATTAAACCTAATATGTTAACTATTTCCAGTGTGAGAAACCAGCTGAAGCAGAGCCACTATGCAGCAGAGATGTTTCAGGTTCAAAAAGTTTTAATAGTGAGAAGAAGGAGGGCAAGTTGTTGGTATTCTGCTTCAGTTTGATCAGAAGAATCTTTAAAATCCAAACAAGGGTTTCAATGAACTTCTGCTGCAAAAAAACTTCATGTTTAACCACCTTAGATTTGATAATGTGGTGATTTTTAGTAGAATAAAAATACACCATAAATAAATGATTAGACTAGTTCTAGTAAATTACAAAAAGCTCAATTCAGAATTAAAATATCTTCTATAAAATAGATTAAAACATTTATTTTATGAGGACTTCAGTCAGCTTTTAGGAGTTACTGTGTGAGAACTGCACTGAGTGACCCCTTCCCACCTGACATTCCAAATGGGAAGTACCTGCTGGTTCCAAGAAGCCAAAATCCCGTAGACTTGAAGAGAGAAATAAGCAGTTAATAATTATTCATTCTATTTGTCAGAGTAACCATTTTCGTTCTCGATATTTTTTTGTGTAGTTCAAGTTATGCCAGTTATAATCTGACAGGGTTTCTCAGCTGAGGTGAATCTGCTGAACTCAGGACCGGAACGCAGCAAGAAAACCGCTCAGACTCCAGCGGATGTTCGGCGGCGATGATTTTTTTCATGATTCTGAGAACTGAAAATCAGTTGAATTATGGGTTTAAAAAACTTCTACATAGGAGAAAGCTGAGGATGCTAAAGACCGCTGTGTTTTCTTGTTCCATCTGTTAGTGTCAGTTATGAATCAGGATGAAATCTACAACAGAGGTAAACCCCCACCACCAACAACCTCCACCCCGTTACCCCCCACCCCGCCTGCTTTAATTATTCATCTGTTCTTCTGTCTGTTCAGCAGCGAGGAGACAGAACAGCTTTCACCTTAATTAGAATTCCATTTTACTGCATTTTTCAGTAAAAGTTGCTTGCATTCGGAATATTTAAATATATTGAAATACTATCTAGTGATGGTGAAGTTACATTTACTCATTTACTCTTTAGGCGTGTACTTTCAGGAGCCGTTTGAATTGTTGGCAAACAGAATCAACCAAACAGGCAAATAAAAAAAAATATTTTTTTGTGCCACAGAAAACAATATTTCTGTCACATTTTAACTCACCTTGCTTTAAAACGAAAGTTTGAATTTCACCTGCTGCGCTCTTAAGAACAGCTGGAACTCTGGAGAACTAAAGTGTTGGTCATAATTCTTCCCTCTGAAAATAAAACAAAAGAATTTTTTTTGTTTTTCTTGTTGTCATATTTCTTTTCATCCTCAGTCTTGGAGCTTTTTGTGCTTTGTGTGTGTTATTTCAAGATTAGTGATAATATTTTGGTATTTTGTTTCCTCTTTTGTTAAATTTGCCTTGAAATGATAAACAGTTAAACTGCCTTCCATGCTTTTTACAATGAAAGAGAAAAGCTTCTAATTAGAGCTTGAAAGGTGGTTAGAAGGTAAACTGCCCATCAGTGTTCAGTTTCATGTCAGATGAAGAACCTAAACATGGAAGTGAAGGACTTGGATCAGCTTCTCAACAGCAGAAGGTTGACTGTGCACATGCGTCCTTTTCTACCCAACATAAACAGTAGTTCTTCTTATCCAGCCTCTAATTAGAAGTGTAATATTCCTTTTGTTAACACATATTTTGTCAATGTACATATGATTCATATTTAGCCAATGATCTGATACTTTGAGTTCTTTTTTTCAAGCAACCTTATTGAAGACTGAAATCATCATAAACGAAAAGAATCACAAGGCGCGTGGTCAGTATGTACACCATGCTGGACGCTGAAGTGAAATGCTAGTATGCAAGTGTTGCCTCAGAGCTGCTTCTGGCAGAAAACGTTTTAAGAGTTATCTGAATTCAGATTTTTTTAGGTGGACTCGATTCTAAAACAAAAGACTTCTCAGTTCTAATTATAAGTTCTGCCTTTAAAAAAAAACAGTTCATTTGAGTAAATGATTATTGCTCTGCATTTATAGGTGTCCCACTGGTCTATTTAGTGTACTCAGTCAGTCCAAGTTACATCTCTGTCACAGGTGTTGCAGATGTTACGGATGCTGCAAATGTCACAAGTGTCACAGGTGTTATAGAGGTTGCAGGTGTTACTTGTTTTGCATGTGTTACAGGATGTTACTGGTGCTTGTAGTGTCACAGGCACCACAGGTGTTACAGGTGTCACAGATGTTACTGGCCACACAGATGTCACAGGTGTTACATGTGTTTTGTAGGTGTTGCAGTTGTTTCATGTGTTCCATGATTTACAAGTGTCACATGTGTGTTACATGTGTCACAGATGGTACTGGTGTCACAGGTATCACATGTGTTAGAGGTGTTGCACGTGTACAGGTTTTTGCAGGTGTTGCAAGTGTTACAGGTTTTGCAGACGCCGCAGGTGTTACAAGTGTCACAAGAGTCACAGGTTGAACAGTTGTTACTGGTGTACAGTTGTTGGTTTTTTTATCTTTAATTGCATTTTTGCTTTGTATTTTTTTTTTAGATTTTTTAGTTTATCAGTGTTGACTCTGCAAATATTGTACCAAATATTGTGCATGTTTCTCCTGGGATTGTTCTGAGCTGAGCAGTTTCATGGCCGAGCAATATTTTGGTAAAATATGATGCTACCAGATGAAGTTTTCTTCAAAAGTGGGCTAACAGTTGAAACAATCAAATTTAACACAGTATGTGACAGTCAATGAAAATGCCCCATCAATGTGTAGTTCTACTGTTAAACATAAAGTTAAAACAAAACACTTTAACATCATTTTACAAATAAAAACACGAAAAGTATAAAAACATGTTTTTACTTTAGTTTTTTATTATTATTTATCATCTTTTATTTTTCACTTAAATATTACATATTTTAAGAAATTGATCTGTGTGTACAAATATAACATGTCCTAGAAGGCTGATTTACAGATCAGCTCCATAGTCCAGTGGTAGAGTGTACATCCAGAAAGACTGTTGGTTTGAATTCGTCAGGTCACACCAAAGACTTTGGTAGCCTACGTTACCTGTTTGATACTCATCATCAAACCTTGGATTTGTGGTTAAGACCACCACATGGTTGCTGGGTTTGACCGGTCATCCGTGCACTGCTCCACCAGGGGGTGCTGCAGTTAGGGACTCACTGTAAATATGGGACTTTAACTTTAGTACCTAAGTGGTACCAATGAAAAAAAGCATGAAAATGGATAAAACAGAAGCAGAATCAAAAGGATTTTGGGAGACAGACAGAGTATTCAGACCATCAACTTGCTCCATGGCTGTCAGGTCAAGCTTCTCCTTAGTCTGCATCATCCACATCCAAACTCAGGAATGCCAGTTCATCCTGTTATAATTGCAAAATTTTGTTTTTTTATTTACTGCAAAAATCTAGTTTGATTTACACTTTTCCATAGAGTGTCCATCCTGCTTTTTTCACACACACTTGTTCCAGGTGTGTAAAAACAAGCTGTACTTTAGGAAGTGGGATTGCTCACATCTGCATTTAGAGTCTAATCAGCCGTGTCTCTGAACTTGATCCTATGGCATAAATGTTTTTTTTTTGGAATTTGCCGCATTTAAATGTTACGCCAGTTGTGTGGAATTGGTAGCTTTTACATCTATTTTCTCTGAACAACTCCTCAAAAATATCTTTTTAAACTCCCCAGGTGTCCTGACACCTGATGAAATAAAGATGATGAAAAAAATAATTTAATTAGCTACATATTTTTGTTTAGACAACTTTTCAAAAAAGAAGGGAATTTCTGTTGAAGTCTAGCTTGAAATGAAGAGCATAAAGGGAATCAGATCGATTTTTGGACCGGTACACACTTTTACTAGTTTTGAATCCATCAACATTGCTCAGCTGTTCTGAGTCTTCATGAAGCATGGTATGCACGTCATGAGCCCTGCATGTTCTTTATGAAGAACTTGGTTTCCACCAACTGTGTGTTGTTGTCCTGCATTGCCGAAGCTTTCTCTGCATGTTCTCTAAACATTATCATCCTGTTGCATTGTCTCTGTGCACTCAAGTAGACGTAGATTTGCCCTCTGTTGCTAACAGTGTTTGTTTCTGCTGTCTAGCATATCACTGGGACACATCTGACTGGATGCCAAGCACAAGGCTGTCCGACATCGAAGAAGACCAAAACTACGAGATGGGTCCCGGCGGTGGTCCAGTAGCTTTGTCTCCTTGCCTTGAAGGAGAAACTCATGAACTGGAATCAGACTACTACCTGGGTGGTTATGACATCGACAGCGACTACCCCCCTCCTCATGAAGAAGAGTTCTTGTGCCAAGAACAAATGCCCCCTCCACTGCCCACTGGGGAGGATTACCCTGAGCCCTACACACCACTGCTGGCCAATCAACCTGTATCCAAGGAGACTGCATTGAGCTCCAGTAGCACAAGGCATCAGACTGTGAGGCCACACTTCCACCCCAGTCAGTACCTGCCTTCCCACCAGCTACCCACTGCAGAAGTTCTCCACAGTGACTTAAGCCCTACAGTCAGCGCGGGAACCCCAGTAAACGGTGACAGTGCAGACTCTTTGTGGAAAAACACTCACCTGTCAGGTGGAACTTCATCAGCCTCAGACATATCTGGCCCGTGCGGCTTGGACTCTGAACATGGTAGCGTTGGGAGCATGGAAGAACTTCGTCGGGGGGTGACCATTACCACCGACTCACAGCAACAGACAGAAGTATGAATGCCTGAGTTCAGTTAGCAGGACAACACCTTTTCTCTGGGCCACCGGATCCAAATATAAGTAATGGCTGAAGGTTTTAGGCCATAAATGTAAACCTCATTTGGTGTTTCAGAGATCACCGTCCAATGACTTTTTGTCCTGCATGTGTTGGAAAGGTTTACACTACTACAAACATCAAACTTATTGTTGTTAAGCGTGGCCTCTCTGCAGACATAATCTGCAATTTTCTGACTCTGATTTACTTCTAAGAGTTTGATAACCAATAAGAGACCAATTCAGAAGAGACTCGACTATTTATTGATCCAGATGAAAACTACAAAGTACAATTCGGGGAACTCTGTAGAATCCTGCCCTCTTTTTGTGTTCAACAAAGGTTAAAGAATGATTTCCTTTAAGAACCCCCAAAAAACACATAAATGACCACGTTCTTTGCATAGTAATGGCTCCTCTCTATTCTTTGGTAAAATATTTGTATCAATCACCTGTTTAAATGTGGAATGTAATGTGGGGGAGGGGTTTGTCTCTCATATGTTTTGGTAACGGTCCTGAAGCTGGAATTTATTATTTTTTTTAACATTACACTGCCAGCTCCCTGATACGATGATCATGAAGAAGTAGTCTCCTCCATTTTATGTGAAGGAAAACAGAGTTACAGCAGAAGATGTTTCTTTTATCCAACAGAAACTAATAATGACATGTAGAATTTCTGATCTACCTTAAGGAAATTACTTTCTGGCCCATTTGTTTATTTGTTTCTGCCCATTGAGTTTTAGTCATTTCACTGGAAGCTCGTCATGCTTTTTGGATCCAAACTTTTACAGGCATTGGCTAAAGTATGTTTTTTTGTTCATTTTTTGAACGTCCTGTTGAATTTTTATGTTTGACAATCCACGTCAACAACGATTACAACCTTTCAAAAATTCCAATTGAAGCAAACACTTTTTAGAATCATTGAATTTGAGGGATCAGACTTTTTACCTGTGATAACTTGAATCATTACTTTTTTTGTAGCATCCTTAGAATGCTTGTGTTAAGGCAGAAAAAGGTAACGAAGGACATTGATGGCTTTGTTGTCATTTGGACAGAGATGACAGTCTTTACTGTTGTTTTGTATGGAAAATCCCGGTCAGGCCCCAGCCCTCTGTAAATAGTGTTTTTTTGGTTTTAACCATTTGTAGAAACTCAAATGCTTGTTATTAAAATGATCATTTTGTAAATAGGAACTTTCAGTCCATAAATGTTTATGTTTCCTTTGATGTGACTCTGGAAAGTACAGAGTTTTTCTGCATCATTTCTTTATCTGCATTTTACTGTGATAACAGTTGTTCTAGGCTTTTCTTATTGGCATTTCAGCCTTTTAAGAGATATGTGCACAAAATGCAACCCTGACATCCCAGCCGTTACTTTTTTTTGTTTAGCTACAATGAAGGCAATGAGAACTGCTTTGAACCTTCTTTCCAACTTGAATGTTTTTCCTCTGGATTTTTTCAAAGACAGGCAGTGTGAACTAAACTGCACTAATCTAAAGAAGTTGAAGATGATACAGTTTCACATTTTTGTACTTCGTGTTTACAAAGTAGCTCTGTGTATTACATGACACTTCTGTATTCTAATAAAACAAGAGAAAAGCTAATTTGGACAATTGAAACTACAAATAATCCTCCACTTTTTTCATGTTTTTTCCCCATTCCTTTCTCCAGCAGGGGTTTACCACGCCATCCACACCTTAAATAACCTGCTTAGATCCCGGCAAAGATTTATACAGAATTCCCCTTTAGTTGTTTGGCCGTTCAACCTCAAAAAGATTACCTCAAACCATTTTCAGCCAGCATAGGATCCCCCTGATCAAAGCAAGACGCCATACCGGGAGCTCCCAGTGTACCGACCCAGTTCACTGAGAAGACACAGTCACTGATTTGGAGGTCCCTCTGAGGAAAACACTGGAGTTTAAGCAAAATGTAAAAGGAATAAAATCCATGAAAGTAAAAAATAGAGTTAAAAAGAGATTAATGACACAAAAAAATAGGTATGTGAATTATCAAAAAGTAAATAAATAGAACAAACTCTTTTTCCAACAGCATGTTTCATCTGCTCTAGATCACAACGATTTTAATAAGCAAATAAATACTAAAAATTGGACGTTTGAACCAAAGTTACTGAACATCCTCTGCTATCAAATAAGGCTTTTCAGGACAGTCCAGGATGGAGTTTGTCATATAATAATCAAGAAACAGACAGACTTCTCCCTGACAGTGACAACCAGGAAATACAACAAACTATTTAGAATGAATCAGATTTCACATAAAGGAACTAAAAAACCTAAACATCACCAAATCAACCCACTCAAATGAAAAAAAAAAAAAAAAAAAAAGTAGTAACTCAAACACCCATAATGCATCTCTTCCAGTACAAACCTTGTTGTGGGCGGAGCTTTTATCTGTACATAAACTGTGGCGCTGAACGGCAAACTAGCAACTCTGTTTATGTTTAAAACGAACGCAAACTCATCAGCGCAGAGAAGTCCTGTTATTCCCGCAGTGAACCCTCAGGAAGTGTAAACCCCACAGAAATGAAACGCCATATTCCCGGTTCGATCCCGGTTCCGGTTGATCAGGTTCTGATTACCAGCTGTCCGCAAGCTGCGTTCGAACTTGGGGGGTGGGGGGTTATTCTTCTGAGAAATGTTGCTGATGACACAGTCACAAAAGTGGCTTTGCTTCACAAGCTCATTCCCCAGACCCATTCATGTCAAAACAAAATGAATCTGTGGATTCAATTGTTCAAATAATCGCCGAAAAGGAAGAAATGAACATGTAATTGTAAGGGTTTGGCTGATTCATAGATATTCTCACATTTGAGCATCAGTTGAGAAACAAAACACTCAAAAACTAAATGTTCACGCTGCCTTTGTCCTTCCATTAGTTTCAGTTTCCCAAGACTAAAAATGAAAAGTGATAATTTGGTCTCAAAGTATCTTCCAGCTCAGTTTCTTATTTGAATTCCATCCCAGCTTCTGTTGGGAAAATGAAACTTTTTTGTACTTTTGCTTTCAGTTACCTTCTCTGCAGGCAGAAAAAAACATGTGTGGTCTCTTCTGTGTTGGACTGACAGAGACAGCAGCAGCGGCATCATCTTGGTGATCACCTTTCGGGTACGTGAGAGCTGTCTGCTTCAGAGGAGATGTTTGACCTCAGATCTTCTTGATTTGATTCCGTGAGCCCTTTCAGGTCAGATATTAAAATCAGAGGCGATGGAGGGCTGGAGGTATGCATATGACTAGTATAACCCCACTAATCTGATTTGTTCAGTGTGGGTGAGTTTGGAGCCAGTGTGGGAAAGTATTTCTGGGAGACCGAACAAGCCCTTCATTAAAATGACCTTGATGTCACACATACCCCACCTCCGGGGTTTGAAGTCACAGCTTTGATAGTTAGACTCTGCAGATTCAGATTCATTTCTCTTTAGCCATGCATCACTCTATGACAACTTACCATACATTTCCTATTGAGGAGGTGAGTCAACACTGATGTTTCTTCTGTGAATATTTAAGTTTTTTTTTTATTGATCACAAAGATTTTTCACTATTTGATGCTATTGTGTGTGTTTTAAGTTAGCACTTCAGTATTAAACTGCTCAACTCTCCTTTGATAGGTTTCTTTTGTGTCTCCTCGAATTGATGCCCAAGGAAAGAAACCCACTCTGTGGCATTCTGTTGTTGCCATGACACCCCATCTGGCTCTGTGCAAGTTTGGTAAGTTTGAACGCCAGCTGAAACAGATCTACCATACAGCATCAGTCGTGGTGTTTCTGTTTGTATTTAACAGCAAGGAAAATGCAAGCTGGAAGTTCTCAGTTGTTCTGCATTGTTTTTGATTTTTTGGGCATCTTCTGGGTCTCCCAGCCCCCCTGGTTCTGGTGGGATTGGTGGTTTACGCTGTGAGTGGGCTCAGTGGAGACCCAGTCGTTGACTGCCTCCAAGACTCAGACTACAGCGAGCTCCTTGACATGGTTCTTAATGGTCTTCCCGTCACAAAAAACCCTCGACATGTGCTCATCGTTGGAGGTGGCATGGCTGGACTGACTGCTGCAAAGATTTTAGAAGATGCTGGACATAAGGTTATCTATCTTATGAGGAAAAATATCTTGTAAATGTGAGATGGGGTGATATGCACATGGTGTAATGTCATGTGTCCATGTGGATGGGAAAAGGTGACCATCTTAGAAGCCAGTGACCGTATTGGAGGACGGGTGGACACGTACAGGAACAAAAAGGAGGGCTGGTACACAGAACTGGGCGCCATGAGGATCCCAAGCTTCCATAAGTGAGTACAGATGTGAAAAATAGTGTGAGCTGAAGTAAATGAATGCATCAGCGGTAAGAGGACTCTCTCCTCACAGCAACAGCGGGAATTCATTCTCAGGTTGATCCAGGCTTTGCAGGATTTTGGTTCCTCAAATGAGATGTTTTAAAACAGATTTTGACCACGCAGTTCAGACACGTTGCTTGGCTGATGAATCAGCAGATTAATAAGGAGTAGGAGTGTAACGGTTCCTTTTAACAACGATTCAGTTCATTTGATAATTTGTGGTTGACGATACGATTAACAGTCGACATTGATTCATTTTGAATGATCCGATTCTCTGACTAAAAATGGATCCAGGACATCTTTTAGCCAAAACTTTAACCAGTGTGACTCAGAGATAAATTCCTGCATGAGTACTGAACAGTGCAGGTGAAGTTTCCAGATTCCTTGTATTTTTTGCAAGATAATCAAGTCTAAATTAAATATGTGTACAAATAGACAAACAGGAATTCGTGTCAAATCCATTCACATTTTAGTTTGATAAAGTTCAGCTCACTGTTGTTTTTCCACATCATAAAAATACAAATGGAACATTGTTGGAAAATTCTACCACAATGTATGGTCACGTGTTTGGTAAATTCACTGTTTCCACACATTGGACTGTAATGATGGATTTATCCATTTTTGCTGCATCACACCACTGTAATGGCACTTGGTCATTTTTACATTCTATTAAAATAAACGTTCTATACTTCAATCCAAATGGTATTTTCTAATATTTATTATAATAGATATATTCAGTTTGACTTGAACTTATAATGATATAGGTCAATTTGGTAAACAACTTGCCTCAGACAGATTGATCTGGTTGGATTGTAGGAATAAAACCCGATTTGTCGATCGAGTCTATTAATCATTACACCCCTAAAACAATTCAAATGTATCAACCCAGAAGATACTGAGAGACAAGAAGTTTGATGTTCCAAGGCCCGGTTTTCCTCACCAGAGTCTGTCACCTAAAGCAGCCCCACAGTTTAACCCGCTCAACAGACCCCAGACTGGAATGGAAGAACAGTTTGGGTTCTTGTTTTCCGAGAGTGTTGTAGGGGAACGTCTTTTTACTTTTTCCAGAAAGAGCTAAAGGGAAAAGTCAGAGAACTGCTGCAACTATTTCTTCAAGTGAAAAAAAACAGAAAAGAGTCAGTTTGATTAAAATCTGTGATGTTTGACTTCACACTTGTGTTTTCATCAAACTCCTGTTGGCTTTCCTGTCACAATTACATTCGGTGGTGTTGCACATCTCCAAGGGCCTAAAAAGGGTCGTAGTTAAAAGCAAAAGTCACTTTCAAAAAAAGAATCACAATCTGTTCTCTGTCTTTGAAAGAAAAATGTGAAACATCTCCAGCTTGCAAACCGTATGTTCATTTTACAGGATTCTGCTTTCCATCGTCTCCAAGCTGCAAATTCCTCTGAACCATTTCATCCAAGAGGACATCAACACCTATTATTTGATAAATGAAGCTCTTCACAGAACGTACGCCGTGGAAAACAACCCCAGCGTCCTGAACTACAGTTTGCTCGAGGGAGAAAGAGGGAAATCAGCATCTGAGCTGTTCAGCCAGGCTCTGTGGAAGGTTTGGACTCATGACAGACATCAGTAACCATCAGAGATATGTTTACTGATCACAGATGGTTTTCTACTTCACCTTTCAGGTAAGAGATGACCTTAAAGTGATGGGCTGCGCCACCATGCTGGATAAATACGACTCCTACACAGTGAAGGTACGCTCTCTGATGAATAAAAGAACAATGTTTGACATGAATGAACCTGAAACGAATGTGTTTGATGGTGACAGGAGTACCTGGTAAAGGAAGGGAACCTGAGCCGCGGCGCTCTGAGGATGATTGGAGACATTCTGAATGAAAACAGCCTCTTCTACACTTCACTGATAGAGATGCTGTACATTCAGTCTGACATCAGTGACAACATTGAGTAAGATCTGTTTTTTTTCCCTTTCATAGCCTCTAACTGAGAAAATTGACCCAGAAAAATGTCTATCAGTTCTACTGGTCTTTGGTTCTGAAGAACAGCTGATGGAAGAGATGTTCTCCAGTTCTGTGAAACACAGAATCCAGGATTCAGACAGCTACCTTAAAAAAACCTCCTGACAATGAGAAATAAAATCTCCTGTTAAAACGCTTTTAAATCCACCAAATCTACAGTTCCTAGAGCCCTGCCCCTTCACATTTGTTATCATCCAAAACCAAATGTCCTCAGAAGCCAATAGGAGTTCATTCAGTAGGATGCAGCGGTTAGGAGATATTTTTGCATTGCTGGTAATCAACAGTTTTTTGTTTTTGATTATGGAAGAAAAACAAAAAAAATCAGCTTAAAACTGTGTTTCTGAATATTTCTGCATTCAAATTGTTAATCGGGAGCAGACGAAAAAAATGCTGTTTGAAAAGGAGCCTATTTGTGATGTAGAAAATACACTGGGCGGGCCACTAGCTCCCTGCTCCGCCCCATTCTGATGCACCCAGTTGTAGACAACTAGATCCATGTATGCCTTTGTTTTCCTTATCTGAGCTGACATCTGGCTCAAAATGGCTGGATAGTTCCAATATTGCTCGCCATTTTTAAATGCACCAGTAATGTTATGTTGGGGGTGTGAAGGGTTGTAAGCTAGCGGAAGAGCATGTAAACAGATGGATGATGGGAAGTAGGGGCAGATTTACTCCACATCAACAGTTAAATTACAACTCGGAGTAAATTGAATATGTGTGCAAACCCACGATTCAGAGGTGAATTTGTAAAGAACTACTGCCGCTCTGCAGGAACTGTGTCCTAGAATGACAGGTTTTTAGATTTTTGCTATAAGCAGCATAATTATAATTAAAAGACCACTGGGAAGGCTTAGAAGCTCAGAAGTTGATTGTTGTGGGACTTTAAGCATGGATTAAGCATGAGGGAGAAAGTCCCAGAGACCACATCTGCCCCTGGCCTTCTGTGGAGAGGGGCAGATAATGGGGGGGACAAAGGCTCTCAAAAACTCCTGTTTCGTGTCTCTGTGGATGGAACCAGAGATAATGCAAAACATATTAAATGAGTTATATTATCATTTCCTCCTTGAGAGTTTGTCTATGTTTCAGTTGTGGACACATTTCTGTTTCCACCAGAGCAAATTTGGACTAAATATTTCTAATCTGTTGTTGATTAAAAACGTTCCGCTGTTTTCTAGGTACTTCGAGGTCACTGACGGCTTCGACCACCTCCCCAGAGCTTTCTACCAGGTGTTAAATGCCACCATTCTCTTGAACTCTAAGATGAAGTTCATAAACCAAAGAGGTGGAGATCATGTGACCGTAACGTTCCAGGACCGGCAGAACCCTGGTTCTCTGTCCAACCTGACGGTCGACTATGTCCTGGTGACGGCCACAGCCAAGGCCACCCTCTTCATCGACTTCCAGCCGCCTCTCTCCGGGAATAAGATGGAGGCTCTGCGCTCTGTGCACTACGCCAGCTCCACCAAGGTGGTGCTCAGCTTCAAAGAGCGATTCTGGGAGAAGGAGGGCATCAGAGGGGGGAAGAGCGTCACTGACCGGCCCTCGCGTTTTATTTACTACCCCAGCCACAGCTTCCCTGCGACTGCTGCAGGTGCCCTCCTGGCTTCCTACACCTGCTCAGATGACTCCACCCTCTTTCAAGGGATGAGCGATCAAGAGGTGATGGCTGTGGTCCTGGAGGACTTGGTGCGAATCCACGGGCAGGAGATCAAACCTCTGTGGACAGGAGGGCTGGTGAAGAAGTGGGGGTTGGATCCTTACAGTCTGGGAGCCTTTGCGCTGTTTACGCCCTACCAGCGGGGGCAGTACGCCCAGGAGCTCTTCAGGAGCGAGGGGCGGGTGCACTTTGCGGGGGAGCACACAGCCACTCCTCATGGCTGGATCGAGACGGCTGTGAAGTCTGCGCTCAGAGCAGCTAAAAACATCAACAGCAAAGAGCTGGCCTTCAAATAACACTAGATGAAGGTCAGCATGTCAGGTTAGACTGTAAATGAGAACTGGACGGAGTGACTCCTGCCCCTGGCATTCTAAATAGAAAGCAGCCATTGGCTCCAACAATCCAAAAACCCATGAACTTTTAGAGAAACAAATATATTTACTCAGTTATTATGTTTGTCAGAATAACCATTCTTGCTCTGCTACCTTTTTTTTTTTTAACATGTTTTTGTCGCTCGCTTTCAGGTGGTAGAGGTCTGGCCTTCCAACAAGCTCACTCCTGATTGGTGAAAGTACTTGCCTCAAACTGACTCAGACCAATCACGTCTGACTCCAACATGGTGACATCTGTATTGTGAAAAAATGCCAAATTAATTGACTTCCTTTGATTGGAGCCAAAAAATAATTTTCTATGAGTGACATCACACTCTATCAGTCCAGTTCTCAGATACAGTCAATGGTTTGTCCTGAAAACTGCTGTTTTTTTCTTCACACAGCAGTAATGTTACCCAGCATTTGTCATGCATTCAAGAATGCGGGTTCTTCAACAGGCTTTTAGCATATGGTGTTCATACTGACATACTGTCTGGAGCATGTCCACAACCTACAGATGGAACAGGCTTGGTGCGAAATGTCAAAGCGGTGCAAATCTAGTGAATCTTTCACAGCTTCATTCCGATATATGAAAGACCTGATGTCGTACAATTCTGGCCGTACACAAACTGCAATTACTAATTTATCAATTTTCAAACTGTTGGCATTTCCATGTATTAAAAGGGACACTACCCATACTTTACTACCAAATCCAATCCCTGATTGGTCCCATTCAACTGCTTTAACTTTCAATGGTGATGCATTTTGTACATAGAGCTCAAAAACGTATTTAAAACCTTGTGTAGCAACACACAAACATGAACACGGAAGTCTGAAACACCCATTTATGCACTTGAACCTGCATTGCAGAGGCAGGTGTGAACATAGTATCAGAAATAAAAAAGCATAAACGGGACTGTTTCCTAGACATGTTTTTTTTTTTAATTAATGTTGTTTTCTCTCTTGAATTACCTAAGTAATAAACTCTATTCCTGCAAAAACAAGTTTTTGAAACCTGACCTACAGAGGCCTGATAATTTCAGTCCAAATCTACTCATCGCTCCAGCAACCAGGTTAGACTTTTAATATTTTAAACACTTTATTTTCCATACAGTACAACAAATGTCAGATGGAAGGAATAAATACAGAATAACTGAGCTTTTGGCAGAGGTTGATGAATGAACCACTTGTAGTTGGGGTTTGAAGATGCTTAACAGGGGTGGGTCTCCAGTGACACTGTCATTCAGCAGAGATGACCACAGTCTGCACTGAAGAGAGCATCAGTGAGCGCCCTTCTGCACCATCTGCGTGAAGCGGTTGGTGATGGTCAGGGTGGTGTCGATGAACCTTTCCACGCAGCTCACCAGGCAGGTCTCTGTCCGGTGGTCCAGTTTGGAGCCGGGAGTGTCCACACATTTATCCCAGCAGACATCAGTGAACGTGTGCACCTGAACAAGATGAAGAGGAGACTGAAACCTACAGGGAAGGTCATCATGTTCTGAGCAGACATGCTTCCTTCAGGAAACCAAACAGTCACGAGCTTCTCCACTGTTGGTACAGAAACGCTGACTGGAGTTCACCTAAGATTCATTTGAGGTTTCGCACGTGCACAGTACGCGTGCTGCAGCTTGTAGTGGAGAGTTCCGAGACAAACCCTTTTCCCTTGTCATGTTCTCACATCAGGGCACGTGCCTGCAGTCAGTGTTTGCTAACGAGCGCGTGCCAAAGAAACTGAAGAGAGCAGCGTCATAGCAGAATCTCAGCTTTCCGGGGAGCAGTGAAGTTTGCACAGAACATTATTCAGGTAACTTGCACGTGCAGACTCCCTGCAGGTAGCCGTTGAGTGGAAAGAATGACTAGCTTAGCCGGGTATCTAGCACCAACCTGCGCCTGAAACTGCGCTTTCTGCTGCTCCACTGCGATCATCCGTTGAAGCTCCGCTGCCTCCGCCTTCTCCGACGAGCTCAGGTTGTCAAAATCCGCCATTCCGGCTTGCCGAGGCACAGGGAACGCTGAACGGACACACACGGCGAAGGTGAGTGCCGGACCCTTCCTCCAGTCACTGCGGCTGCGCAAAACACGCTGACGTCTATGATTGGCTGACAGAAATCCCGCCTCCCCGCCATAGATCGTTACTGATAAACAGGAAATAAAGTGTTCATTCTGTCACTGGAATTTAGAACAGAGAAAAGCATCTTATGGAGGAAGAAGCTGAAGTTTTTTCAATAAGTAAAGATAAACCAAGTCCAGCTTACTGCTTTTAATACGTATCGCCTTAACAAATATTAGATATTGCAACTTCTATCAAACTTACAAAAAAATTAAAGGTGCATTAACTTGCAAACATCACAAATACAAGCGATTTGGTGTAATCGCATTCATGCTTGTTTTGTCAAAGTCTGTTTTTAAACAAATGTGGATGTCACATTAATAATCCCATTGTGACTTAATATAAGAATCAATCAACAGTCACCAAATGAACTTCAAACGAAATATATCAAACAAAATGTACTGAAAACTGACCAATGAAAATCAGAAAATGCATTAGAATTCTTGTTGAACTGAATGTTGACAATCAATGATAAAACAAGTCCCACTGAACATCATCACACGTCTGGCAAAGATTCAAATCAAAGCCTCTGAGAACATATCATTAGACAAAACTGGACCAAACAATTCAGTAGACACTTAGTTAAAGTGCAGCAAGACCCATTTCTAATAATAATAATAATAATAAAAACAAGTTTGAAGTTTTATAAATGTTCAAATTTCTCATTAGTTCAATGTTTATGTGGTGTTTTTTCTGTTAGTAAAAATGTTTTAGAGATTGCATTTGTGATTTTCATTGGCTGCTCACTCCTGTTAGCCTGTTGACTAAAAGACCAACTTTTTCTACTTCTTGATTCCAGTCAGTCTCAAATCAAATCAAATGAAACTTTATTTCTATAGCACTTTTCCTATGAAGCATAACACAAAGTAAAAACAAGCACAACCATAAAAATGTAGACCCCCCCCCCCAACACACACATGCAATCCACCCAACCCCTTTCACAATTCCCACCCCCTTAGCTGATGGAACCCATTGGGAAACAGGCTGAGCAAGGAGAAAGTTGGTTGGTGGACCCATTATAGTTGGGTCCTCTTCCTCCGTGGACAACCACATAGTCAGTCTAATGCAGCATCACAGGCGAGGACCAATCCCCACCACAGCAAGGTAGCGAGGCAGGTCCCCATCTAGAGCTGCAACAGCAGAACCGTAGCTGACCCAGAGGGAGAGGACCCAGCCGAGGAGGCACTGGATTTAAAAATAATAAAATATTAATCTAAAATTAAAATGGAACATTTGATAAAAGCAACAAGCAATAAAACATGAGAATAAAAAATATTCAAATAAGCTATAAATAATCCGACGTAAAATCATAAAACATGATAAAAATAATAAAAACAGGATAAATTAACATGATAAAAACTAACTAAAAGCTAATTTAAAAAGATAGGTCTTGAGCCTTTTCTTAAAAACCTCTATGTTCTCTGCGGTCCTCAGGTCCTCCGGCAGACTGTTCCATAGACGGGGGCCATAGTATTGAAAAGATGCCTCTCCATAATTTTTGGTTTTCACATTTGGAATGATTAGTAGACCAGTGCCAGAGGATCTCAGGATCCGCGAGGGTTCATATTTAACTAAAAGATCAGATAAATAAGAAGGCGCAAGACCGTTCAGACATTTAAAAACCATTAAAAGTATCTTAAAATCAATCCTGAAGCAGATGGGGAGCCAATGCAGGGATTTTAAAATCGGGGTGATGTGAGCTCGCCTTCTGGTTTTGGTGAGAACTCTTGCAGCAGAATTTTGGAGAAGCTGAAGGTTCTTAATGCTATTTTTTGGAAGACCTGCTAGAAGGGCGTTACAATAATCAACTCTACTGATTATAAAACCATGCATCAGCATCTCCATATTAGCAAGAGAGAGAATTGGGCGGACCCTAGCCACATTTCTAAGATGATAAAAAACAGTTTTAATCACCTGCTTGATATGTGGGATAAATGTTAGCTTGGAGTCAAAAATAACGCCCAGGTTTCTGACTGTTTCAGAAAAATTGAATGAAAGTTCTTTAAGTTTCAGAAACTGTTTCTCTCTCTTGGCTTAAGGACCAATAACCAAAATTTCAGTTTTTTCCTGGTTGAGCTGCAGAAATTTTTTTTCCATCCATGATTTTACATCTAAAATACAATTAAAAAGTGCTTCTATTGGTCTTGTGTCATCAGGAGACATAGCTATGTCTCATCATGGATCATCACATTTTTAATTATCAAGGCAGAAATATGCTAAAGAATAGAGCAGATATGGATTATGATTCAGATTATATTTAGTTCTGATAAAAATAAATAAATATAATGTACAGATATTGCAATGTTAGAAAGAAAAGCAACACTTTTCTTTATAGATGTCCTACATCATCAGAAAAATGCCACAAGAACATGTTAAAAACACTGTTTCTATTGGAGTTGGTCTTTAAAGCTAGAGAAGCTAAAGCTCCAATTTCTAGGACAAAGTAGTGGCCTTGAAAGTAGTTTGCACAAAATTACTTTTTACACAGGGTCAATATATGCAGACTTTTAAATATATATAATATAACAAAATAAATGTTTTTTTGTTTATTATTTTGTATCAAAATTTGTGCATTTTTAGAAAAGTTTTGTTTCGTTCCAACAAAAGCTGGAATGTAGTGAGCGATTGTCTTGAAATTTACAATCTCTGCCAAGACGCTGCATTTACATCCGGGTAGTTGTGGTGACCTTGGATGGAGAATCATCATGGCGGCTGTGTACAAGCTCACTTCTGTGTGTCGCAGAGGAGTTCATCGTAAGTTAAGCTTTGACTGTCCGCTGCGGTTGTGTGAAAGTGGGCATGGAATTTCAGCAGCTTCCCGGCTAACAGCTGAAGTCACGCAGCTGTTATCCTCGATACCAGCGTGTGAAAGTCGGTGTATTGGGATGCTAGGCGCTGCTAAAGATAAAAAAATAAAACGTTTCAAATACGGAAAAAAAGAGAAAAGACGTAGCATGTTTGCCTGCATGTGTTTGTATGTATATCTGTGTGGCTCGCGCGCACACATTCTAAGTGTTAGTTGCTCATACCCCCTTATGGTACCTGCTAACACTCCCGGGTTTTTGGAAAAGGTTATTGACTGTTTTATCTCAATTATGCACTTTTCCTATAAAAATATTATTCTGAAATGGACTGAAGATAAAATTTTACTTTTAAATCAAAAACCCAAATGTTTGTAACTCTTAAAAATGTAATGCAGATTAGAATGATTGTATTTTTAAGCTCCATCATTTGGGTCCATTCATCATGCATGTACAGTCAAATACTAAAATGTTGTTTGCCCTTAACTCCCATGATGCTTTTTGGTAAAGTAGACTTTGTGATTGGTTGAAGGAAATCCAGTGACTCATGGGACAAATTCTACAAGCTTCTTAATAACTTTGTGGTTGTAAAACCATAAAGTCACAGCCACATAAGCAATTGGTCTGAACTACTGGGTTAGTCCTTCAGGTCCTGCTGGATTGATTTTTGATATCCACTCCTGCTGTTTTGCTTTTAAAGACCCACTTAAAAAAAACATTTTTTGGGGTGGTTAACATGTCCTTGCAGCATTTTTTTCTCATAATAGAGGACCAATATAAAATAATGTACAGCTAAAACTGCATTTCTGAGTATTTCTTAATTCAAATCGTGTTGGATCAGAAAACTTCCTCGCCCCCAGTCCTGCCCACAACCCAGAGGTGAATTTCTGATGAGCTCCTTCTGCTCTGCAGAAAATCTCTTAAACATCACTGATTCTGATTTTGACTAAAAATCACATAATCATAATTAAAAGACCACTGGGAATGATTTTACAAGAGGAAAAAACATATAGTTAGAGTGGGACTTTGAGAAGCTGCAAAGGTAGATTGTTTAGTTGTGAAAACACTGTGAGATATCCCCTAAAAGAAGTTGGTTGACCCTGAGGAATTCCCTCCCTATTCCCCAACCGGGACAATCAAGTGCCCTGGTTTCTAAAAGCAATTCATACACCATGCTTAATACTTTTTGTTTTTTAAACAGCAAATATGACGTCACAAAGTAAAACCCTAATAAATATGAACATTTTTCAAAGACAGAATCCTCTGTGTTCTGATGATGAAAGCTTGGATAGTTTATTCAAAAAAATAGATTTTAAAAAAAACATTTTTTTCACAAAAATTGCTCTACAATGCATTATGGTCTATATTTGCCAATTTTGTGAGAATCGTTGCACACTGGATTTTTGCAAAGACTTCTGGGAAATTTCTAGGGCACATATTTTGGAATAGTAGAATGGGACAGCACTACAAAATGGCAAATGTTCTATATAGTGCACTATGTAGTGAGTAGCGAAGGAATTTTGACTGAAGCCAACTCGCTGGAAGGAAAGGTTTTGCCAAGACGACCACCACAACTTGCTGGACTGACGTGTGGCTTACATCCTCATATTCCCCAAACTCCAAGAACTTTTGGTTCGGTTAGGAATGTGCTCACAGTGGTCACACATAATTACTTGGGCACTGCTGAAGCTTCTATACTTCAGGTTTCCCAAAGTTTAGTAGATATTTTCTTTAACCTGCTGCAGGATCCTTTAGTCACTTTGACTCAAAAGGTTGATGGTTTGATTGCGTCACCAGTGTAATCTTTCTCGGCAGGTTTCAGGTTTTTGCTCGCTGATGGTTTTTGATCTAATCGTTGGATGGTGTTCTCTTTCCTCAGCTCTGCTCTACCAAAGCGCCTTGCTGGCCCGACCAGTTGCAGTCCCACAGAAACGAAAGGAGCCGCCATGCCTGCTGACCGCAAGAATTCATTCCTCGCAAGCGTTGTACGGTCAGTCTGCAGAGAGCTCTGGCTCCATTTCTTCATCCTTCCCAGGATCAATCATGTTGTGTTGTGTTCTGTTATTGGTTCTGTTCTACTCTTTGATTATCATCTGTTGTATTTACAGGTGGAGCTGACTCTAAAGCCGCGTCTCTGCACTGGACAGCAGAGCGAGTGCTGAGCATCGCTCTGCTGGCCATGGGTCCTATTGCATATTATAGCCCCGGCCCTGTTATGGACTACTCTCTGGCTGCAGCCCTGACCCTGCATGGACACTGGTGAGACCTGCAGGCACTTGTTTCACTGCAGAAACATCAGTTCATTTTCACTTCCTTTTACTCAGCATAAGAACATTTCCAGTCTATTTCCCCTTTTTATTTTTCTGCTTTACAGTTTATCAACCTCAGATTTCTTAAGTCTTCAAGTTAGTTCAAGCCGTAGTCACATGCACCTGTACAAGGGTGGCGGGAGGGGTGTGTGTGCGAGTTTTGGGTTGTCCGGTCTGCAGAGGGTCATAGAGAGGAGTGGCTGCATCTTAAGGGGTGCACAGGTGTGTCGTGCAGTTTCCTTGAAGCTCATACGGCCTCCTCAAGGGATGTCATGAAAAGGGAATGTACCATTGTTGTGTGTGGTAAGTGTATGGTGAAGTACTCATAAGGCTAATGGAAGTTGCATGTACGGGTGATGCTGTTGTGCGGTGTCCTTTTACGCCACACTAGTTGTTAGTAAGGGTCTACCTCACCTTACGTGACGTGTAAGTGTTAACTATTACAGTCACCTGCAGCACACCTGTAGAAAAAAATGTGCATGAACATTTTCACTCCACGGATTCACTGAGCGGTCTACCATCTGGATATTTCATGTGGGTCACCTGTGTGCCCTGTACATCGTCTATCATCTCTGTGTGACCGAGATCAAAAGCAGCAAATCTTCTCTTTGATTTGTCTTGACTTTGTTCAGTGACCTTCTTCAGGAGGCTTTAGTGGGAGCGGGGTGGCGGGCGGCACCGCTGCCTGATTCTTGCTGAGAAAGGTTCTCATTCTGGTTGAGCAACAGCTTTTAGTGTTTGAGCTGCGAGTTCTAGCTGTAAGTCCAGAAAGAAACGGCTCTCAGGGCAGAAAGGTTCTTTGGGGTTAATTAATGTCAGATACAATCAGCTCATGCACAGCCATGGTTAGAGGAGAGGTGTCATAGATGCTTATGTTTAATAGGATCTCTGGGAAATGTCTAAAGACTGTTGGAAAATTAATGTTTAGCTGATAAATCAAAGAGACATTCAGCTCTTTTAATTAGGTCAAACGAATTGACCCAGCTCTTCAGAAGTTGGGTTGGTCATCACTAACATCAGCCTATAAGATCAATCTGCTGTCACCAACCGTTTGGGTTAGAAAGGAGACGACAGTTCTGATGACTCTCCCCTTAAGGAAATGTTAATACCGCCTTAAGGAGACCTCCTGTTGATCCTCAATGCCTTTAGAGCAGCTTAAAGGTTCCGTGAGGTCCAAACAAGAACACAGACACTCTGTTTTGTCTAAAGGCTTTGTCCCATCCGTCCTTACGGGTAGATACGGGCTGTCTGGAGGCAAAAAGGGTCAAATATGTGAGGGTCACGCAGCTGACCCACAAAAATATCAAGGTTGTAGACCACTCAGTGAAAATGTTCAAGCAAATTTTTTTTAACGGGCATGCTGCGGGCAATAGGTCGTAGCGAACGCTTAAACAACATCAGTGTGATGGAGGTGAGACGCAGGCTTATCGTACAGAGTTTTCATGTTTTCAACCCCCAATCCTGCATAGCTTGTGTGGGCGTCCTATGAGAACCTGCATATCACATGCACACCCCATGCATGCAGTCAGTAAAAAGCATGTAGGCGCACCTTACTAAAAACCCCCAAATCCTGTTCTTTGCGTGCAGCATGACTGTTGAGCTATGTAGACACCGGGCATGTAGTCTATGCCCAAGAATGCGGTGAACGCAGTTTCTTGAACAAGGTTTTAGCTATGGTGTTCGCACTTACTGTCACTACCTGAACCCAGCTCATGTAATTGTACGCACAGTTGGACGAAGTTTAGTGCAAAATGTGGAAGTGGTGCAAATTTTGTGAATCTTGCTCCAGGCTTTTTCTCTCACAGCTCTATTCCAATACAGTATATGAAAGACTTGGTGTTGTATAATTCCTGCCGGGCACGAGTCAGTTATTAATTTCTCCTCTATGATCACTTTTGGAATGGTTTGCAATTACGTTTTTTGAAAATGACACCATCCATATATGCCACTACTAAATCCAAGTCCTTGATTGGTCAACTGGTTTAACTTTTGATGCACATTCATTGGCCGTGTGGTTTGTATGTAGAGCAGATTTAAAAACTTGCGTAGCAACGCATGAATGCAAGAGTTTTGAATGCAGAAGCCCAAAACGTGCATACATGTGTTTACATAGACTTTTCATTGGAAGTGGCTGCTTGAACACAGCCAATGGGCACTTACTCATCACATGCACATACCGTGCACGTTCAATAAGAAGTCAGGACCTTACTAACAACTAGAATGTGGCATAAGAACATCATGCGACAGCATCACCGGTACGTCATAAATGGGTGTAACTTCCATCATCCTTACAAATACTTTACGATACACTTACCACACGCACCACAATATTGTATTTCATTTTCATGACGTCCCTTGGGGTGTTTGTACCCCTTAAGATGCAGCTGTTCCTCTTTACGGCCCTCCATGGATCTGGACAACTTAAAACCTCCCAGCACTGTGCGGAGCAAGCCCCCTGTACGGCTGCACGTGACTAAGGCCTGAATGGATATCTTGTTAGTTGAACCCCAGATGTTCATTTAGATAGAGAGACTTGTAGATGAGTCTGTCTCCACTAGATGGACCTTTAAACACTTGTACAATCGCTTGAATTGTATTTTCCTGGAAAAACATCCATAACAAATCATGAATCTGTTTCTTTAGATTCACATTTATCAAATACCTTAAGAGGAGCTTGATGGGGAAAACAAAAAACAGGAATCGAAACTTTGGGAATTTCCTCTGGTTCTTCTTTTAGCAGCACTAAGTTCATTCAAACACTGGAACTCTGAAAAGGCGATTTTGTTCTTGTGTGTAGGGGAATTGGCCAGGTTCTCACAGACTACGTCCACGGAGACGCCAAAGTCAAGATGGCCAACGCAGGGCTCTTTCTGCTCTCCACCGTCACCTTTGCGGGTCTTTGTTACTTCAACTATAATGACGTGGGAATTTGCAAAGCTGTGGCTCTGCTCTGGAGTAAATGAGCTCTTCTGGACTGAGAGGCTTTGAAGACCTGCAGGGAAGAGCTTGTAAAAAAGATTAAGTGTTCTTTGTAAATTCCTAAGAAAGGATCATTAACAATAGTACTTCAACGTATGTGATTTGTATGTTCATACATCTCCAACTTATTTATCATCAGTAGAAGTTCATGTCCACCTCCAGACAAGCAGCTGAAGCTGCTGCTTCAAATCTTTTTCGTGTTGGTTCATGGAACACTTCACCTTCGTTCTCCAAGCAGAGAACCTCCTCAAACATCGACTGGGTCCACCTCACAGTCAGACGTCTGACCCACAGACGTGTTCATGCAGATTTGTGGCAGAGTTGAACCATCTTCACAGCAGATGAGCAACTGAATGACTTGGTACCGTCCTGTTCGATGCGCCGGTTCATCACTACAGTCAGAACCTACTGCATGTCCTGCTGCCGTCACGCGCCTTGTAAAAATAAATCTATTTACAAACAGGTGAAGCTCTGTTTTATTTTCTGTTCCTAACGGTAGGAACAGGTTTTTGTGTGAAAACACTTGTCAGGTCAACGACTCAAAAGGAAAGGAGACGAGTTTAATGTAGCTTAGCATAAAATAGCTTTATTACAGTATTATTATTATTATTTACAGTATTCACATTTTTCTTTATGGTTCTCATAAGTTCCAGAAGGAACAACTCCTGCAGAAACCATTCAACAAAACCTAAAGCAACTGCAGTCGAGCAGCTTCTGTTTCACAGCATTTTAATGGAGATCCAACTTTTTCCCCCAAACATACAAATCACGCAGTAGAACGTTTTGGTTTCGATAAAGCTTTAGGTGTCCTGATAATCTTGGAGTCAGGTTCCTCATTTTTCCAAAGTTCATTACAGAGTGATCCACTAAAAAGTGCTGAGTAATCAGAAGGCGTTCTGATGAGAACAGACTTGAACTTCAGCACAACTCAAACAGTAGGAGGGGTCGGTAACTTGAAGCTCTGGAATCACGCGTGGTTCTTTTATCTTTTTTTTTTCCCTTTAGCTTTAAAAAAAAAGCTTGTTTTTGCTAAGTTTTTTCATTTATCTTTAGATTTTTAAACTTTTTTTTTTTTTAGTAAAATAACTTTGTACAACTGCTGACACTATACTAAAATCAAGAAGTCTGTGCTTTTTCACTCAAATTCAAACAAAATGTTAAAAGGATGATCAAAATCATAACGGTTAAAAAATCTGTTTGACTTTCTTACATTAAAAATGTAAGTTTATCTGCTGCAGCAAAAAGATCTTATTTGACACAAGATGCATTTTGGTTTGAAAGGAACTTGTATGTGCCCTTATCAAAAGTAAGGGAAGCGGAACTTGGTATTTATAAAAAAATATATATAACACTTAAGTTATTCCCTGTAAATTTTTAAATGTTGAATTGAATAAATAGATGGCTTAATTGCTACAAAAATGTAGTTTATTTTCCTGAATGTTGAGGTGGAACTTTGCAGCTCTCGCTGGGTTTTGGTCAATAAAAAACTGGACCAAATAGCTTTTGTGGTGTCAAATGTTGCAGACTCCTGGTCTAAAAGAATGTCACATTTTCAGGCAATGAGAATTTTGAGAAAATAAAGAACTTTCCTTGCAGGACCCACAAAGCTAGTCCAGCAGGTCTTCAGAGTAATTCATGCTTTTACAAAGGTAAATCAGAGCTGGCACACCAACAGCTTGCTTCATGTTTCACACCTGAGACACGCTGACCTGGCAAAGTTCATCCACCTCGTCTTCAGGTTTGTGACACAACACCAGCTTATAGAGGCAGCGGTTGTTCTCAAGAGGCTCAAAGGCCAGAAACCTGCTTCTGTGCACAGACGACTCGAACGTGAAAAGGTTGGCGGAGACTTTGGTCCGGTAAAACAAGGCCTTGTGCTTTGCCTCGTTGATGTTCTTGGGGAGATCCTGGAAAAAGCAGCAAAAAATGAGACAGTCTGTCCATTTAAGAAAATAAGAACACATTTTCAACCATTTCTTGGATGGTTGAGGAGGGGTCGTTTACTATCCCTACCATTCATTTACACAGAGTACAAGGCGTGAGCAAATTTTGGCGAGTTTTTGAGTATGTGGTGGGGAGGAAATTTTCTTTTAAAGTTGCAGGAGGAAAGGAGATTAGTGGAAACGATCTGGTCCTTCAGTCCAGGACTGTTGCATGACGTTATGACTTAAAAAGTCAATAACTCCTATGATGCACAAACAAAAATACACAAACACTTTTCTTCATCTCATTAACAAATCAACAATATCAAAGAGTTTAAAGTGAGGGTTGTTCTTGATGCAGGAGACATTTAAAGCTCTCTATAAGAAGGCATGCTGTGTTAGATGCTGCCCCCCACCGCAAGCCAGGGATGTCTGGAGATGCCTTTGGTTAGTTCCTGTCTATATCAAAATAAAAGCTTTAATTTAGCTCAATTTATTAATTTACTCACCATTGGTTGACTGCAGATGCTCTGTTCATCACGGCAGCATACTGCCACCGTCTGGCCATTTTTGAAGGCGTACAGAATGACCGGCCTTTTCTTGGTGGTCTCCCTGGTCGTGGTCAGATAATACTGGATGTTGAATCTGCACTCTAAAAAAATACAGGACAAGAAGAAGAAGAAAGTTCAGGTATGAACCCGAAAAAAATCTGTCACCTAAACACTCAAAACTTCCTTTAATGATGGAAACAATGCAGTTCAAACACAAACCAAAGAATAAAAGACTGATCTTGAATGCATACGAATTATGACCATTTCGGGAATTATTTACCTAAAATTATAAAAAATATTGAAGATCCAGTTTAAAAAAAGCTTTTAGACAATTCTCTAATTCAGAGATCAGATGTGTTTACAAAGTATTTCATTTAAATTGTGAAAACAAAACAAAACAAAGATTTCTTTTAGTTTTTTTTCTCTGTAATGTGAGTGTTACAGAGTGTTACTTTTGTGTGTATTATGCTTGTGTGTGTATCTGTATGTATGTTTGTCCCCTGCAGAGGCCTGCTCCACCCGGCTGCCTGACTCCACCTCCTGATTGCAGCCTTCTTCCCTCCTCCAATCACCAGGCTTGGAGGGATAAAAACCCTCAGCAGCCTAACTCCAGGGGCAGCTGAATTCCCTGTGAGGAATCTGGTTTTCTCAGCTCGCCCCTGCTGTTGGTCTAGGTCGTTTGAAGCCATTGAGAAGTCCGGTTTTCCTTCTTTGTTTTGTTCTCCCTTTCATTAGTAGTTCTGTCTTGATTACATCCCTGGTTCATGTTTCTGGTTGTTCCTTAGTCCTGGCCCTCTGGTTTTACCCTTGTTGTATTTTTGAGGAATGTTTTCAGTTTGTTAATTGCGTACATGCTGAACAGTGCCTGTGAATTTAGGTTTGTCCTTTTTACAAAAATGTTGTTGTGGGATGTAACAGTGAGTATCAAAAGCAAAAGATCAAACCTGACTGCTGGCGCTCTTCTGCATTCAGATCCTGAACATCAAGAGTTCCTGAATCGCGCAGAATCAAGAAGTTCTGTTCCCTGCTTTGGATCCAGCAGTTTGACAGATTGCAGTTAGAAATCCTGAACGTATCTTCCTCCATGCCTGCAGAAAACAGAAACACAACCAGGTTACTAAATGCAACCTGTGCTCCAGTCCACTTAGACAGGTAGACCATCTCCTGTTAAATATATTTATTTATTCTCACAGGTTTACAGCACCATAATAAATGTAGAACTGTAAAGTGGGAGGTTCCTTTTGGTTCGTGGTCAACAGATCTCCCTCGTGTGAAGTTAACAGGTTCTGCTACGTTCACACCGGGGTCGGAACTGCTGGTTCCACTTTCAGTTAAAAGTCTATGTGAACACATGTATGCGCCTGTAAAATGTTGAAGTCAATTTTCGGGCTCCACATACTAACACCATTGAATCCGAGTAAAAGTTAAAGCAGTCGAACTTTGACCAATGATGGACTTTGATTAGGCACTGACTGTATGGAGAGCGCCTTTTTAATTTACGGAAGTATCAACCATTTGAAACAAAAGTTATAAAGTAGAAATGAATGTCGTTTGTGCCCGTCTGGAATTATATGACACCAAGTTTTTCATATATCGAAATAGAGGTGTGAAAGAAAAAGCCTGAAGACATTTGCAGAGCTTCAACCTTTCGCACCAAGACTCTTCCAATTGTAGGTGGTGGACATGAGCTGGTATCGGGTTGCGACAGTCCAGTGCAAACGTAGCATAAGACGTTGGTGAAGTCAGTAAGATGTTTGGCTGCTCTTTCTACTCACTGATCTACGCTTTCTGGGCTAAAAGAAGAGACGTGTTTTAGGTCGATGTACACGACATACTCAAGGACAAGTTGCCTAATATGATGCAATTATATGACGCAGAAGAACCCCGCAGCGGAATCATAGCAGAGAATTTCACAAATGGAGAAGAATTTTACCTGCTGGAGCTTCTGGAGACCCAGCAGAGACCAGGACAGCAGGTTTATATGGGAGAAAACAGAAGGAGGAGTATTCAGAGAAGGAGCTTTTCCTTCCATAGATTCAGAACTAGTGGAATTCCCTTTACCTTCAAAAAGGAAGAAATCCTCACACGTTCCAACAAAAGTGAGCTTACCAGCTTCCATCTGAAGGAAACACAAAGATGTTTGTCAGCCTCTGCAAAACACAGCTTGATTTCATTGAGTTGATTGACAACCAGAAGTTTCTCTGAAATCATAAATCCCGATTGGCGACCATTGACTGTATTAAAGAACTGGACAGAGCGAACAAAGCATTTTCTGTGGGTGAAATCATATTCGCACAAGTCACCTGTTCTCTTATAAAGTCAGTGGATCAAATGCAGAGAACAAATGTCACACACCAAAGCTGCATTTAAGAATGTCCCATTTTCATTCAAACACAAGTTAAAAAGCTGAAACCAGCAGCTTTTGTTAGCCCTGAGGCTGCAACAGTTCAATCACTTTTCTTTTTTAGTTTTGTCCTTGTTTATAATCCAAACACATCAAGTTTAGTTCTGTGCCAAAAAAGGATTCCTAGTTTAGGTATTTTTTTCACCAATAAAAAAAAAAAACAGACTCAGCTGCTCCACAGTGACATGCAAAAAAGGGACTTCCCAGAAAGTAGGAAGTGGTCAGACGCTGCCGCACATATTCTGACTCGTTTTAACCCTTTTGCTACCTTCTGCTGCAAAGACAACGCCGACTGATGACATCATGCTCATTATTTACAAAGTAATCAAATATAAACTGAAGCAAATTTCAGATTCAATGTAGTTTTGTATTTCAAATATTTAGAGACCGAATAGGGGTATTTTGGATAAAAACTTACATTTGTGAATATGAAATTCGCTAGTATTATAAAAAGATTAATAACATTTTAATTCAAATAACATTAACATTTAATTTGTGAATGTCGTAGTTAGACTGGAGAAGAAAAGAGAGGCCACCAAGTTAGAGAATGAGTCTATAAAATTAACAAGAACTGACTTTGTTGAATATAATGAGTTTTATTTTTCCAAACAAACGTATACAGTATTACATCAATAATTTTACATGTGGGGGCATTGACATTTAGACCAAGAGCAACATTTGTAAGTCGGGAAATCCATTCGGCCTTAGCTTATAAGGTTCTTCCTCTTTAAAAAAGTGAAATCTCTTTGAAGCCAGCATGTATTGATTTTTTTTATTTCTTATTGGTGATGTGATCAAAGTTTAATCTGCTTGTTTCTTCAGCATTTTCTATAATGAAAACACCAAGATAGAAAGGTTACTTGGGATTTAACAGGTATGCTATACAAGTTTGAATGAGAGCATGATGATATAAGTAAAAGTTTACATTTATTCATATTAATAATGCATCAGAAAATTACTGGATAAGTTTAGTTGCAATAGGTCTTTGATCTCAGTCTTTTGGTATCATGGGCAACTTGACTTACAATTTATTTATCATCAATTAATAAACCTTGTAAATTAGAGCTGTCAAGACATATAATATTAATACTTACAATATTTTAGAGTTTTGTAAAGCTTGTAGATCTATAATTTGATGCTTTTTAATTTTTTGGTTGTATATATTTAATTTGTTTTTTTAAATATAATTTAGAGGATATGTTACAGTTACTTCTTGTACCTCCTCCTGGAATTAATGTTTGTTTGATGAGTTAATATTTGCTTGAACAGTTGTCAATTTAAAAAACATTTTAAATGAACTACGAATGAACTGGAGCCTGAAGGACAGTTGGTGTTGTGGTTTCCGCAGAGCTTCGTACCTTTGAAGGCTTGTTTTGCGGAGGCTGCTCTCTGTTCGGGATGAAGGATCTCGGCGTCTCGTGTCGCTCTTCGAGCTCGGTGGTGGTTTCGATCCTCTGTTGGATTGGAACTCACAGCAAAACACGTGTCAGGATCTTTAAAGGACTCTTGGTTGCGTCGCGTGTTTGAGCGCCCCCCCCCCCCCCCCCCTTTTTTTCTTTTTTGCTTCAAAGCGGAAGTGAAAACAAAGTAAATTGCGTTCGTCAACATAAAACAAACTACTCCGCTTCAAAATTGACATTTCTCTTCTCGGTGTTTGGACCTTAAGTTTTTAATTAAAACAAAACCTAAAGTCCAGTGGCGGTTTTTGATATGGGCGACGTGGGCGGTCGCCCAGGGTGGCATTTTCCAGGGGGCTGCGCGGACAAGGGAAAAAATCCTTCTGTCTTTAATATGAATAGAGCAGCGTGCCTGTTCTAAGATGGGTGCAGCCTGCAGATTCATACTACTGCCAGTTCTTGTTATCTAAGTACAAGTACAAGCATAAGTACAAAAATTACAAAATAAAAAAATATATAAAATAGAATTTACACATGCACAACTTAAAATTACAACAGCTTGAAACTAGCTAAAATCACAACTATTAAAAATTTACGCACAAATTACTTGTTACACATACACATTTACAACAAATCTAATGTGAGACTCTTCCCATGCACTTAGATTCATGCCTAAGTGATGCGTTTAAATGCTGCTAGAAGGCTGTGTTATCAGAGTTTTCTTATTATAATAGCAGCTTTGAACTGAGAAAGTGAATAATATCTGGTGAAACTTTACATTTTCCCATTTTCTTAAACAGATATGCTGACTAACTAATACAACAAAGACTAAATATGCATTTCGAAAACACTTGTCCCTTTAAAAAATAAAAACATTTTCCAGAACTGATTACTGCCTTTCTGCAGCCCCTCCCCTAACAGTGCCTCAAACACGGGGCTCTTTCCCAAGCACTGGTCACAAGTCACGAGGATAGCAGGTGCTGCTGCCAGCTGGACCATTCTAAACAGTCACAGATTGGAGTGGGTCGGTGGGCTGATCGACCATATCCGCTCTGTGGGTTTGCGTTTGCCGCGGAGAGCCTCTACACAGTTACACACAAATCAAGAATTATGCACGCACAAATCCAAAGTTACACACAAATCAAGAATAACTGAGTGATACTATATTCTCTCCATACATTTTAGCCAGTACAGGTCAAATAAGAGAATGGAATTCCCTGGAGGGAATCAATTAAAATGTCCTTAAATAATCCCAATGATCTTTACTTTGAAAAATCAATCATCTGCAGAATGAAGAGGAATGGAAAGTTTTAATAACTCAACCAAAGACCACACATTAAGATGTGTCCTCAGTAGTACCATGCAGGCACAGAAACACTGTTTGTTCAAGTATGGTTCAAGTAGGATTACATGGTTTGAACTTTTCCATCAATTTTTTACAGAACATACACTAATGTGCTTTCATTGGGTTTGATGAGACAAAGTGCTGCATCATTGCAAACAGGAAGAAAAGTGGTGACAGAGGTGAGGATTCAATGGTGGCCATATTTGGGTCAAACTGCAGCGTCTTTATTCCACTTCAGTTGTGGTGGTTTGCATGGAAGTGAATGAGGAAACACTTACTTTTGTGACAAGCCAGCTGGTGCCGAATTGACCTGGCTCCAGCCACCACTTTTTTAAGGTGTGCTTCAATCTGGATTTTTTTCCTTTACTCTATCATATCTATACTTAATTTTAAAGATTTGTGTATGGATAATGCTCCACCATTTAAACCAGGTCAACATCTGGACTTCGATTGGACCATTGTGACTCCATATCTCTATACTGCAGTAAACTGATGCTGGGTTTGAGATCATTGATCTTGTTGAAGGACATTTTTTTTTTTTTTTTTTGGCGAAGCTTTGGCTGCCAGATACATACCTGCACTCACATTCCACTCGAGAATACTCTGGAATACTATAATACTTTTGCTGTTCATCTTTCGGCGAATCCCATCAGGGGTCGCCACAGTGAATCAGCTCTCCCAATTGGTTTTTCAGAGAGTTTTATGCAATAAAACCCTGCATTTTATCTGGACTGGGGACCGGCACAGGGAGACTTGGGGCCCCCTTGTGGCTACCTTTGGTTTTTGAAGATGCTTTTCTCAACTGGGACACTGGCGCTGGTAGAAGCTGATGGAACAAGGATGTAATCAAATACAGTTGGAAAGAAAAATACTGCAAAAGACATCAGGAGATGTCCTGCTCTACTTCTGCAGTATGTGAAGTTCACAAATATCTGTGTTGTTGTTCAGCTGTTGTTGATAAGCTTAAAGGAAAAGTCCCAGTTTTAAATAAAACAAATTTCTTCCCCAAATAGACAATTGCCAACAACAGATAAAAAAGACTTTTATCTCAGTGTCTATTTAAAACACAAAATGCCTTCCAGCATCTCATCTGCTTCTGTCAGCCTACAAACGTTATAAAGAAGTAATTGAAAAAAATGGGACACAGTGGATTGCCAATTGAAAAGGAAATTATCTTCAAATATCTTTATGAATAAGTTTTCTTGTGATTACAGTGTACCGTTGTACAGACTTATATAAGCATTAAATGAGTGTTGTACATGTGTCTGTTTATGAGACCCTCAATGTGAAACCCAGAGTATAAAATATCAGTTCGCTCTCAGAAGATCAGCAGTGTCTCAGGAAAGAGGCTACACCAGAGGAAATCTGGACGCGACCATGAGCAACATCAAACACAGAAAGAGCAACAGCCCAGGTAAACATGCGAGGGCTGCTCTTTGGACCTACTCGCATCCTTCATGAGAATTTTTATGCTTTTTTAAAATCCAACAATTTCTTTTCACAGCAAATAAAAAATCCAAGTCTAAGAGAAACATCAGGCACTTCACCGATGTGCACGGCCTGCCTTGCATTGAGAAGATGGTGAGCTCGGTAGAGGAAACGCCTGAACCCGTCAGCTGCTTCATCACAGGCACTATCCCAGACTGGATCAAAGGAAACTTCCTGAGAAACGGACCTGGGAAATTTGAGATTGGCAACCAAAGGTAAGTGTGACATTTCTTCCTGTTTTTGTGACCAAAGTAAAGCAGAAACAACCTCACGAAGCCAGTTTGCTCCTCCACTCTCATCAGGTTTAACCACTGGTTTGATGGCATGGCTCTTCTGCATCAGTTCAAAATATCAAATGGACAGGTCACCTACAGAAGCCGCTTCCTCTCAAGCGACAGCTACCAATCCAACCAAGAGCACAACAGAATTGTGGTGTCAGAGTTTGGGACAGTCACCATGCCGGATCCTTGTAAGAACTTCTTCCAACGCTTCCTGTCCAGGTTTGAGCTACCAAGTGAGTTCTGTCTGCCAGAGAACATAAACTGGATTCTTGACACAGTCCATAAGAGTTGGCGTTTTCTCTTCGCCTGCAGAACCCTCCGACAACGCTAACGTGAGTTTTGTGACATACAAAGGAGATTACTATGTCAGCACAGAAAGCAACATAATGCATAAGTTGGACCCTGAGACTCTGCAGTCCACTGAAAAGGTAACTTGTCGTAGAACACAAGACGTTTTAAAAGTCGACTTACTGCAGAGAACAACAAACTAGTGATTAAAGTGTGAGCGTGGCTCCCTGCTATCAGATCAAAACTAAAACAGAAACTGGATAGGAGGTCCAGGTTTGGGTTTTAATTTCCTTCTGCATAAGGTGGACTGGAGCAAATTCATTGCGGTGAATGGAGCAACTGCACATCCTCACACTGAGCCTGATGGAACAACGTACAACATGGGAAACTCCTACACCCCCAAAGGTAGGTCAGGAATCTGTGTGCCCAGACTGAACTCCAGCAGCCACTCAGCCCTCTGTGATGACAGGAGCATATTACAACATCATCCGAGTGCTTGCAAGCAAACAGTCGGAGGGAGAAACCCTGGAGGGAGCGTCTGTGCTGTGCTCCATACGCTCTTCAGAGAAGACCAAGCCCTCCTACTACCATAGCTTTGGTGAGTATCTGTCCTTCTCACACTTCATGACCCTTCATCGATCAAAAAGAAAGTTTTCAATTAAATCTACAGCATCCACTATCCAGTCCAACTTTATTCATAAAGCACATTGCCAATTTCCACAGAACCAAAGAGTTTCACAATTACATACTCAAATAAAATAAATAAAAAATGAAGTCCCATTAGTTCTCGTACATCTGCTTGTGTTTAACCTCTACTGAGCTAGAAACTGCCCTGTCCAGACACTGCTACAAGGCTATGGGTGTCAAAACATATTTCAGTCTAAAATGCTTAAAATCCTTCACATTTAAACAAAACTGTGTTCCTGTCTTCCAGCAATGTCTGAGAACTATGTGGTGTTCATTGAGCAGCCGATCAAGATGGATCTGCTGAAAATTGCAACAGGGAAGCTGAGGGGGAAAAGCATCAGTGATGGTTTCTCCTGGGAGCCCAAATCCAACACAGTCTTCCACCTGATTCACAAAGACACAGGAAAGGTAACACTGACCCCGGAAAACCCTCAGACCATCAGAATCTCAGGAGCAGGTCTCCTAACTATTTCAGTCAGAAAAAAATCCCACAGTCTTAAAAACAATCAGGGTAAATGGAGATGGGTTGCAGGTGTGCTGAGAGTTCCCACCTGTACAGACAAAACAAAACAGTAGAAAGAGGTCAGAGAACAGCAATAACAGAAATGACCAGGAGAGGGAGACAGAGGGACAGAGACCTGCTACAGGGGGGTCTGCAACCTGAGGGTCTCTTTTACCCTCCATTGAGGCTCTCTGCTTAAAGAAAATTAAGAAAATCTTCATTTTAAATGAAGGTATGGTAAAAAAGTAAGTATTAAAGTAAACAAGAGTAAAGTAAATTAGCTCAAACTTTTTTAACTTCTTCACAAACAGTTGAAGGACAGCACGTATCACACCACGAGGTTCTGATTCTGACTGGTATTCTACAATCACCCATCAATCCTTCGTGGGTTACCCCAGTCGTACCAAAACACTTTGATAGATTTTTGATTCGAGTTCATTGAGCACAGCCAGAATTCATACTTAGCGTGCACTGGATTACAACATGTTTTTGCTGTTTTTGAACCAACTCAAGGATTTTAAATGTGTCTTACAGTTCAAAAAATACGGTAGGGGTCACTTAATGAACTCTGATTAGATTTATGAATTTCTGGCTGAGATCCACAGCAATTTGTGAAATAAACGTTATTGTTTTGTCCCTTTTTACCTGTTGTAAACTCCAGCACTTCTCTGGTTCTCTCTTCTTTCTTCCAATGCTTATTTTAGGACTTTTACTTTTTGTGCCATTTTTTAATATGTGTTCTTATCAAGCACCTTGAGATGCAACTTTGTTTGAAAAGTGCTATATAAATAAAGTTTATTTGAATGAATGCAAAGGAATCTTCATTCCCTCCTTTCCATTTCAGGTGAGCCCCGTCAAATATCTTGCCAAGGCGCTGTCAACTTTCCATCAGATCAATGCCTTTGAGGAGGGGGGCTTCCTGATCGTGGACATGTGCGCGTCCGACGACGGCTGGGCAATTACAAACTATCAGGTCCAGAACCTGCGCAAGAGTGGAGAAGCTCTTGATGAGGTCAGTGTTGCTGTAGTGTTTTTTATGTCAGCCGTTCTCTCCATTGATTCAGCAGCTTTTCCAAAGCAAAGATGACTGTGGAAGAGAAGTTCCTGCATGTGGATGAGGATAAGGATAAGGATCCTTAAGGATAAGGATCCTTGTAAATCCATTTGCACAAATTACAACACAATCATGGAACTGTGCAGATTGTCAGAGAGTTCTTTGGTTTCAGTGAAATGTGTTTTTGTGTGGATTCTACTTTAAGTTACTTAAGAATCATACTATGCAGAAACTTGTTTCCTCCTCAGGTTTACAACACTTTGTGCAGAGTCTTCCCGCGGCGTTTTGTGCTTCCTCTCACCATTGACCCCCAAACGCCCTTCAACCAGAACCTGATCCACCTACCCAACATCACAGCTACCTGCCTCAGAATCAGCACCAACAAGGTGGGCCGCTCCCTCAATACCTTAAGACTAAAACTGGACTTTTCCTCACGTACTAGAAGAACATAAGTTATCTGTAAAAATCAAACCTCTGAACCTATGTGCAGCACAGTTTATGGTGTCTCCATTGTCCATCTGGACAGAAACAGTGAATCTATTCTTTATTTGTCATGTATTAGAGAATGCCATACACCTTCATTAACTTTCTGCAGGAATACCATCATATCAAATCTGCTTTATTTCTAAAAAGACAGAAGACAAAATCAGGTTTTAATGACCTTTGTTGTGTGTCTTCCTCTTTACATTTACATTTACTTTACATTTACTGGCAGGAGAATGCTCCATCTGCAGCAGTTGCAGTGTTCAATTATGCATTTCTGATCTCAGACTCCACCTGATTTTAGCCACAACTGGTTCATTGCTGACCTAACCACGTCAAATCAGCGTTTTAATTCCTCTTTATTGTTCTTTGCAGGTGTTCTGCACCCATGAGGACCTCCATGGAGAGGAGCTCCATCACTACGGGGGCCTAGAATTCCCCCAGATTAACTATGGCATGTACAACACCCGCCCCTACCGCTACTTCTATGGCTGTGGCTTCAGACACCTGGTAGGAGACACGCTGATCAAAATGGATCTCCACAGGAAGAGCATGAAAGTGAGCTGCAGAACTACTTCATAAAAAGGACAATTCTCAGTTATAACCCCCCCCCCTCTACTGTTGTAATGATCTGACTTGTTGAACACTAAGGTGTGGGAACATGCGGGTCTGTATCCCTCGGAGCCGGTCTTTGTTCCCTCACCTGACGCCACAGAGGAAGACGATGGTGTCATCCTGTCTGTGGTCATCACTCCAAACAAGGTTAGTTCAGTTCACACATCTGAGAGGGGCTTATGTACGGTGGCCCTGAAGTGCACATCCCATCAACAAATCACTCAATGTGTCACGATCAGAAGGAAACAGAAAATGCGGTGGTGACAATACAATATAGTGTCTTGACGCTGACGTGTAGGACATGACTTTCCAGGGTGAACAGACAGGTGGTTTTTCAGGTGATAGATAAGGACAGGCAGGTGGTTGTTCCAGAATGCAGGGTTTGACTGTAGACCAGAAAAGATAAGGAACGGGTCAGAGTTCAACAAATCTCAGAGCTGGGCTCAATACCTAGAGATAAGCTGGTGGACTGGCAGGGTGATGCTGCAGGAGCTATACTATGGGACATCGGTGATTGGATGATGTTTATCCATCATTTCAATAGAAAATTATTTAGCATGAAGCGATACTGGAAATGCTCTGTAGCAATCATAAAACTCAAGACGCAGTGAAAAAACTGAAATATCGAAACTCAAACCTCATCATCCAATCACTGATGTCTCATAATACCTATTCTTTCCACGTCCTTCTCTTTCATTCCTCAACATTTCATGATTTCTGAAATCTTTTTTTTAATTTCTAAAATGTCATGTTTTTTTACTATTTGTTTTTCTTTTGTTTATTGTCTTTAATATGTGTTTGTGTTGAGAGATTTGTTGGTGTGATTTGCACTTCTAGGCCACCGTAGTTAAGTGAGAAAACCACAGCCTTTCTGTGGGATCATTTCTTTTTCGGGGGGCAGTTGAAAAAAGGAGAATATTGGTTCTTCTACACAGGAAAACATAGTGACTGTTTAGAATGACCAGCTTCAGGTCACTGAACCGGTTTAAACTGAAGCTCAGTGAATAAAGGAGTGGCTTCAGGGGAAACAGAACCAGAGTGAGAAAACTTGGTGAACACACAGGTCAAAATGTCGAGCGTGAAAGATTCTTTTGTGTGTTTCAGGACAAAAGTACGTTCCTCCTCGTTCTGGACGCAAAGAGCTTCGAGGAGCTGGGCAGGGCAGAGGTGTCCGTGAACATCCCCTACGGCTTCCACGGAGCGTTTAACGCCACAGCATAAGCATGAGGGCAACAAAGAGGTTCAAAGAGCATCCGCCCCACACTGTACCATGTCAACAAATCCTAAAACCAAACCATACCTGGAAACCGAGTCTATGCGTTTTTAAAGTCCCACTCCGATCATGTTTTGATCTACTGTAAATGCGTTACTAGTGCTCTTTTTTTTTTTTTTTTTCAACTTGTCCTGTCCAACAGCTGAGCAGACAGATATGAGCTGAAAGCCTCTTGCATTAGACAGATTTTACTCTTACAATCGGGGGTTATAAATCATTGGGAACACAAATTGTATGTTGGTATAAGCCCCTTTTGTGATTTAAACGAAACTTTATTAATATTAATTTTGTTTGTGTTCTTTTTGTTGGACCAGACGGAAAAAGAAAGGGGGAAAGAGGGGGGGGGACGGTGGATAATAGATTTTAGAGGATGACTAATGGAAAGGGAAAGTAGAGTTGCGAATCTACAGGCAACAAAATGCTGGAGCCTATACCCATTAAAATAGTGAATGTTGGTCTAAAATGGGCGGGGCCTGTCCACACACTCAGCTGCCACAAACATACCTGCCGGCTCCAAGAGTGTTCGCAAACTTGTCCACATCCAGTTCACACGCACACTTGTGCATACCAACCAACACATGTAAAGCACTACCTTCTGACACGCACACCATTTGAAGGTGCAAAGGTGAGCCGACGCCTGTGCTCAGGTGAATGTTTTATTAAGCTGAAGTGGATGAAGGAATGAAAAGAAAAGAAAAAAAAAAAAAAAAAAGGAGGGAGAGCTCCCAGACATCCCCGCACCAAGACCTCCGCCGAGGCCACAGCACCGACCAGGGCCCGCCCCCGCACCCATACTGTGGGATCAACGGAGGAGATCCGCCCGCCAGGCAGCCCGGCCAAGCACCCAGACTAGGGCCCGCAGGACCACCACATGGGCCCCCAACACCCGAGCGCAGTGAGGTACGGAAGCGCAGAGCACAAAGCCCAGCTCAGCCAGGAGAGCAGCCCTCCCACGGCGCCAGGTGGCCCTGCATGGGGACCCACCCCCAAGAGCCCCACCACTGACCACTGACTGACTGACCCCCGATGGTGAAACAACTGTCCCCCCGCCCCCCCCAGCATTGGGCCCAAGTCTCCCCAGGGCAGAGGCCCCCACCGCCCGAAAGCCGACCCCCCAGGCCCCACACCCCCCACCCCACACAAAGAGAGAGGAGCCAAGAGGGGGCCAGGGGGCCCCCAGGCGCAAGCCCCAGCCCTCCCCCCCCAAGCACCGCCCCTGTGGCTGCCTGGTCAGGTACCAGCGGGCCCGAGGAAGCCTCAAGGGCCCCATACTGGTGGTGGACCCCCCCTCTTACCCATGGAAATCCCTCCCCCTGGCAAGCTCCCCCCAGACCCCGCCATGGTAGGCTTTTCCTGGAGCAAATGCAGGCCCCAAGAGGGTTGCCCCATCCCGACCCAGGGCCAGAGAAGGAGTGATCCCAGCCCCCGGGTGCAGACGGGCCGCGCAGGCAGACCCCCCAGGACCAGGGCCCCGTGCAAGCCCCCCCAGCGCACGCAAAAGGACCACCCCCCGAGCCAAGCCAGAACCCCACGCAATGCACCACCCACACCCCCCCCGCCCAGGCCCGGGAGACCACGCAGCCCCCGCGCTTGCCCCACCCAGGTGCCAGACCAGATCCCCGACCAACAGAGCCCCCCCCCCACCACCACCACCAGGTGCCAAGGAGGCCCCGACCCCGGCACCAAAACCCC
>BSAI01000072.1:19006203-19113760 GCA_036245035.1 Adrianichthys oophorus | reverse complement strand
CCAGGTGCCAAGGAGGCCCCGACCCCGGCACCAAAACCCCGGCAGACGGCCAGGGCGCGGCGACACCCAAGAATCCCGCCCCCTAAGTTATGGCGTTAGCTATGGGAGACCAGAGAGCCCGAATTCCTTCCAGGTTATTTGAACTCTTAGTTGACATTTTTTCTAAGCTGATATGATCCAATAGCAGATTCCTGTAATGACTCACACTAATATTTTTCTTGTTTTTCCAGTTAAATAAAATGGTCTTTTTTGCTATACAAAGAGTTGAAGATTACAGATGCTAATATTCACTCTGTGTCGATGGCACTCATGTCACCCAGCACACAAAGTGAAGGTGAGGCTGTGATTGAAACTTTAAGCCAGACTGATAGATCAGCACATACCTGTTGCCAGAGAGCCTGGACAGGTGTACAGAACCACAGAGCATGCATGTAATTGTCAGGTGAATTACTATTACATTACTAGTGCTCTTTTTTATGATAGTGCCGGCTTTGACAAGATCTAAAAACCTGTAGTTTTCTAGGACGTAGCGTGTTCATTAGAAATTCACCTCTGAGTTGTGGGCGGGATTGTTGGCGCTGAGCAACCTTGACCCCTCCTTCCTGTCACCCATTACTGACAGGTTTACAGGCTATCCTGCTAGCTTACATCCCCTAACACCCCCAACCTAACATTAGCAGTGCAATTACAATGGCGAGCAACATTGGCGCTATCCAGCCGTACAATTTTGAGCCAGATTCCAGCTCAGATGAGGAAAACAAAGATGACATGCATCTATTTGTCTGCAAGTGGATGCATCAGAATGGAGTGAAGCAGGGATGGTGTGACCCACCCAGTGTATTTTCTACATCACAAATGCGATCTTTATGGCATTTTATTGGTCTGTTCCTCATTCACATTTGAATAAAGAAATCCTCCAAAATGCAATTTTTAGCTTAATTTCTTTTATATATGTCCTCCATCATCAGAAAAATGTTAAAAACACCCAAAACAATATTTTTATGGCAGTAGGTCTTTCAACTCATTCTTAAATTCAGCTTAGTGGCTTTAGCTTGGATATCTTTATTGCATTTTTTTTTGTGTATAAATAATACATAATTAAATAAAGCAGAAAATATGAAAGTTCATCCGAGAAAACAGCAGAAACTAATGTAAGGAGCTACTGAACCATCTGTTTTACTAAACTGTTTGACATGTAAGTTTTGTTTGACTTTTTCTGCTAAATAAAAGCGAACATCATCAGAAAATTGTCGTAATGATGTTCAGGACTTCTGTGCAGATGTTGTAGACCTGGGTGCAGCACAGATGACATGCAGAGGGGGTTCCAGAGAACTTTATTTAGTAGAACGCTTGAGATCCCTTTCATTCTTTCAACAAAGAAGCCAACATCTTTTTAAACAGCTTTGCATGAGCTTATGAAATAAAATGAAGGAAAACGCTTGAAAACCTGTGTGGAAATTATTTCAAGCTAAACTGGGACGCCAAGAAAGTAAGAGGAACAGGTCACCATCTTAATCAAACATGATAACAACATACGAAAGACTCAACCCTGGAGTCTGTCAGAAATCTCAGCCAGAGTTGTCTTCAGGTGGCTTTTCTTCTTCTTCAGGTTGGACTCCAGGTTCTGAGCTTGGGTCAGAAGGATATCCAGCTCCTTCATCTTGGAGGTGTCAGCTGCAGCTCTATCACTGCAGAAAACCAGAGAAGTTTTTTTTTTTTTTTTACAAATGAGCTCAACGACATTTAGGTTGCAAAAAAGAATGTGACCAAAAGTTTAAATTCCATCCTGCTCTACGGAGATATTGTAGATCTTTAGGTGAGATCATCAGCCCAAAAACACAGCTGCGAGAAATACATGATGCCCTCACTTTCTGTGTTTTTCTTAGGGATTTTGGTCAGACCGACCAGCATCCTTGAATGCCAAATTTAAGTTAGACATCCAGGAAGTCCTGAGTGTTAATGACAACTCAAACAACTCCCCTACAGTGATGGAAGATGGTTATTTTGTCTAGAGAAACTTTGATGCCAAAGAATTGTAAAACCAAACCAAACAATGCCACTTTTTCTAGTAAAAAGCCTTTTTCCTTCTTCAGAAATATCAATAAAATATGGAAATGTATTGTATTTAATCTAAATTAAGCTTTTCTTATCATCAGTTCAGGCTCTCAACCTAAGAGCTTTGTTGAGACCACCAGAAATGATTATTGGCAGCCGGACACAGAGACGTCTGAGTGTCTCAAACAGAGGAAACACATGGGAACCGTTTCACGAGAACCTTCCTTTACCAATGTTCAACAGTGGTGTTTTGAACTGGAAGTTCAGAGTCGTCCGGGACAAACTGAAGACCTTCAGGTGATGCTCTCCTCCTACGCTCATATCTAAAACATTTTGAGCCACAGCTTTACCTGAATTTAGCCCTGAGTGGGGAGGTGCATGAAGCTGGCGAATCAGAAACACCAACGTGGAAACTTTGTCTATGATCACGTGTTTGCATTTAAATATATGTTAAAGCTTTAACACTTTTCAACTGTCTTGATTTGAAACGTTTATCTGGAACAATGTCTTAAAGTTGAGTCATGGCGTCTGGACTTCTTTCTTGAAATGTTTCAAAAAAGAGTCCATGACTCACCTTCAAGACAACATCACCTGGATAAAAAAGAACCTTCATTGATGTACCAGGAATGATGTTTTACAAAGACTTGAAAGACAATTGTCTTATTACCTCAACACCTGGGCAAACGTAGCAAGCTGAATGTTGATATCTCTACTCGCCACTGGAGAAGTAAACAAACAGGAAATGTCAGACAGAGACAAGAACCTTCAGGTTACTTGTGAGGATTGGTGCTTTTTCATGTTCTTTTCTTGTCATCAGGCTTTGTGTTCACTCATGTTGTGTTTCTCGTCACAGCAGATTTGACTTTTGACTCAGTTCCATTTTTTGCCACTTTTAAGTTCTATCTAATTTATTTGTAAGGAACCAGTTCACGGACCAACGCCTAAAGTGCTACACAAAAAACAGCAACGTGATGTAATGAATTTCAGTCTTTATCATTTTAATCAGGCCAGATAGTTTTGTAATAATAACCTTTAAAAGTGAACAACAAATGGATTTCTGCATAGTAACTAGTCTGAGCAAGCAAGTGTAGTAGAACTCCTGATGTCTAAAGTCTTAATCACATCAACCTGTACAGGGGGTTGACCCGTATTGTTTAATTTTATTCTTATTTTTTCCTTCAACTGACTAATGCGGGACAGCAAGTCATCAAACTGGGTCACAGAGAGACGGAAAGCGTCCGTCATTCAGACGCAGCTTCCACAGCAGGAGTGAAGCTCACCATTCTGGGAGTTTCAAGCTTAGAAATAAATTTTTGGACAGCAAACAGAGCAGCGAATTAGGCGTACGTCCAAATAGAGTAAATCAGAATCAGAGTAAAGCAGCTTTGCACTGATATTCAACACATTAGTGAAGTGTTTACAAAATCAACGCAAATCAGCTGATTCTGTTATGGAGAAAAGCGGCTTTGCGCCAATATGCAAAGCTGCTTTTCTCCACGTCAGAAACAGCTGATTCACGATGACCACGTTAACAAGTTGCAGTTGGTCAAAGAGCGTGTGTCATTTAGGTGTCGCTGACAACATTTCCGGTGTTGGAGGGTTAAAATGTGGACGGAAATAGACTTTTATGACAGATTTTAAAGTATACTAAAACAGCCTGTTTTACCTGCAGCTATGTTCTCAAAGGAGTTTGTTGAACCCAGAGTAGATGCTTCAGAGGAGGTTTTCCTCTTCTTTGGCTGAGACTGGTCTTGATATGAAAGTGTACTGTCCAACTGCTGTGATTGGGAGGAAAAACACAACAACCCTACAGGTATAAAGTTATGTGTCAACATTTGCATTATGTTTCTAAGCATTTGTAGTGCTTCTTCTGAACAGGAAGCCACATATTTGAATATTCGTATTCCCTCTCCTCACCCAGCATTTTGTATTTTATAGAAACTAGAGCTAAACAATTTTAGAAAGGCAAAAAATTTTAAAGCAACACCCAGCTTGTCTTACCACTTGGGACGGTGTCCATTGTAGTCCCTTATTGTTGTTCATTGTTGACACTAGTGGCTCTCTAGCTGTGGCCTCTATTGCATTCTGCACAATCCTCAAAGAGTCAAAGTCAGGTCAGATGATTCCATGGAGTTGAACTTTCATTTGCTGAGTTGAATTGATCTATTTAAACTTTGGAATTTGTTTCTTTGAAACAAACTTTTGCTTCATCATCTGGACAAAAACATACGGGAAGAGGTGAACTTTCCCTCTGATATGATGCTTTGTTTATTTTCTTGTGACCACGGTAATGAGAACGGCAGCTCACATGACCGGACCACAGTGATCATTTTTCTCACCGAGAGCACCGGAGTCGGTGCGAGCGCTGAATCTGTTACCATGACAACGCAACGCACCATGTTTTAAATAGTTCAATTTTTGTGAAAAACGATTTAAACTAAACTGACTTAAGTTCTAATAATTGATTTTTGATGTACATTTTTTTTCCATAAATGACCATGGTATGAGCGGGGTAATGCCCTTGTTCCAGGTGTGCATTTTTTAGACATTTGGACCGATTGAGTCAAATGACCCAAAGCTATTGAGGAAAAGCACTAACATTTACACAAAAAATTCCCAAAAATTAGAAAAAGCCTCAAAAGATCACCTAAACTGCTGTCCCCAATAGTGCTTAATCAGTTTCATTATTCTAGAGGGATTTTGACCAAGTGGGTCCAATAACCCAAAAGCTAGAGCAGAAAACCCCGCAAATTTACACTACAAATGTATGTAATTTATTGACTGTCCCTAAATATGGAAGCTAACGTTTAGCGACACCTCTTGCTAGTACAATCCGCTTGACTGGCTTTTCTTTCGGCATAAGTGTCACAGTGTTCCCCAAGTGAATGTCTGTTCAATGTCCAGTATCAAACTAGCTTGACCCCAGTGACCTAACCTGGAAAAAGCTCATTCTGGAGACACACAGAGAAGATGAACACAGTGTAATTACATTCATGAGTTAACAGAATTAACTATATGATGGTTTCCTCACACTTAAATTGATTAAGTTTCTTAAAACATTTGTTCACTGCTTCTCAGTAAACTTTTGTTGATGAAGCATTTGAAAAACTAGCTAACCATAGGCTAAGCTGCTGAGTGATGTAGACTTTTATCCTAAAAAAAAACAAAAAAAAACCAGAAACTTCCAAAAAACAGTACAAACAGTACATGGATTTTGTAGAAGAGCCTCAAAAAGTTCACCTGTTAAGAAGAATATGTAAAAACTGAAGTGAATCAAACGCTGACCTGCTACTACGGTATCACTGCGGCGCGGGCTGGAAATCTCGTCGTCTGGTGCTGCGTTCAGGGACCCTGGGGAAAACGGAGCAAAATAAAAGCGCGCTCTTGAGAATAAAAAGTCCCGAATTTCTGGAAGATTCAAACCCAACACGCAATAATGTAACTTTATCAAATAAAAATATAATTTAAACAAAAAACAAAAACAAAAAAACCCCACAAAAGTTTAATTCTTGTTTATGTGATCTTTTATCTAAATCAAGGTTCTGCAATGCTACAGAATTGTTCCCAGAAAGAGCTGCAAAATCTTCCTTTAGATTCAGAAAAAAACACAGCACTGTTCTGTTTTATGCTGTTGTTAATATTAGGATATGAATAAATTAACGCAGTTTTTTTGTTTTTTGCATAGGCAAAGCACTAAAATATGAAAATTTTTTCTAATTTCCCTAAACATAGGCTACAGGTAATGATAATGTTATTATTTCAGAAAAAAGACTCATATTGGTTGCTTTTAAAAGACATAGAATCATCCTACTGAAGTATATGTATTACAATAAAATATATCTCTAACAACTCAAGTCAATAATGGTATTTTGTCTACTTTGGAAACCTGTAAACTAATCTCATACTTACCACTGCTATTAACCTAAATAAAAATAAGACTTCAATGCTTCAAAGTCTATTTTAAAACACATTAATTTAGCTAAGTTAATGCTACATGTAATTTAACACTTCCCCTCTTGAAGGCAACTAAGCATTTCTGTGAAGCATAAGATTTTGTGCTTCAAAACTATTTTAATGATGAACAGTTTGCAGAAGATCAAATTTTTTCCATGATTTTGCTCTGTATTTGAAATGTGTGCAATTTGGAGGAATGGTGGTGAGGAGCTGAGTAAACCTTTTTGTTTTACACGGTTTACCTTACTATATTTGGATACATTCATAAATCTCACTAAAATTACATCAGTATTTAACCATCATTTTAAAAAAATAACTTAAGTATTCTCTTATAAAGGTATATATATATATATATATATATAAATATTTAATATATGTATAAAATCCAACTCCTAGTTTAGTGGTAACATTAATAGTAAAAGTCCAGAAGTAGTGATCGCCTGAGTAAACAAGGACCTGAAAATTCTAACTGTTTACTTGGGTGAGGATAGATGAGATTACAGGGTTTACAAGAGGAAGATTAGAACCACACTGTGAGTGAACATCGGATAAGTGGGCCATCTAAAGAAGCCAAGAAATTGGATTTAGCTGCAGTGTAGTGCTACTTTGCTGCTCTGTAGCTGCAAAGTAGATTACCCAGCAAGGTAAATAAAACCCAGGAAGGACACTTGACAGCGAATTTCAGGACAAATACTATTTATATTTAAATAAAACTGTGAACATCTGAAAAACTTTGACTAAAGCAATATCCATACTCAGGTTTTTAGGTGTTCTCATACAAATGTTTTTCAGATTTATGGTAGGAGGAAAAAATGATGGCATACATAATTGTTAAAAAGAGCATTTTGGTTAAGATATGAAGCCATGTTTTAAGAAATCCTGGATAGATAGATCTTTAGGCAATGAACTTCTTGGATTTGTTTTAGGATCAAATCTTTGTCCCCGAACAGAAATATAATCTGGTCTTCAAGAAAAACAATGAAAGGTGTTTATGTAGCTGGATCTCTGATCGAAAACTTTCTTTTTACCTTTCTCTTAAAGGTCAGAGGGCAAATATCAGTTTTAATGTTAATCTTTTTGACATCAAATCAAATCAAGCTTTATTTATAGAGCACTTTTCCAACAAGTGAAGCTCAAAGTGCTTCACATTAAAAAGCATTACCAAATTTAAAAGCCAAACAGCAAGAAAAAATTAATCACACATACAATGCTCCCCGACACACACACTTGCACACAACAGGATAAAGCATGAAATGAGACACCAAAAATATGAAAAGAAAATAAATATGAATTGAAATCTGGCTTGATCCTACCTGGGGAAGCGATATATTAGGGACCTGTCCACATCAGTGACCCCTCATTTGCGGTCACAGAGGAAGCCAGCATAGGATCCCCCTGATCAAAGCAAAACGCCAGACCAGGAGATCCCAGTGTGGCGGCCCTGTCCACTGAGAAGACACAGTCACTGATTTGGAGGTCCCTCTGAGGAAAACACAAAATGCATAAAAGTAAAAAATTGAGTTAAAAAGATTGTCATGATTAATGACAAAATACATAGGTAAAAGAATTATGAAATAATTAAATACAATTTTAAAAAATATAAAATAACAGAAAAATTGTTTAAAATTCAATAAGTCCCTAAATGTCAGCTAAAAGCCAGATTAAAAAGGTAGGTCTTGAGGCCATAAATAACATGAACAGTCTCTGGGGCCCTGAGGCTCTGTGGGAGGCTGTTCAACAGGCGAGGTCCATAGTAACTGTAAAAAAGAAAATAAAAATATATTTTCAATTAATTTTTTGTGCCTACCAATTAATATTTTGCAGGCAGAAATGAACATAGTGCACAAAAACAAGTAGGCTACTTTGTTTGGCACACTGGAAGTTACATAAAAAAGTTCTCTCAAATTAATAATACATGGCCTCAAATTAACATTTTGTGCAAAAGTGTACGTTAAAATTAAGGGACAACAGTTTAGATAATTTCTGCACACGAAATGCTAACTAAACATGTGCACACACATGCCAATCTGAGTACTCAAACTGCTAAGGATTTTTTTTTACAGCACAAAACCCTAATGTGCGCACACGAATTCAAAGTGGTACAAATGCTAAGTTGATTGCACAAAATACATATTTGTGGCTATAAATGATAAACATCAGAATACATTTTTTAAATGCCTTCTCCAGGGCCCCGTAGTTTTGACTCAGTGCATGCACAGACCAAAGCGTTGTTTGTTTGTTGTGGTTTCTTTTCTGTCTCAGACACAGAACTATATGTTGCTGTGTGTCATGAGAACGCCCCCTTAGAACCCAGGAAAGGAACTATGAATGCTTTATGAAAGCTCCGTCTGTTTTTCATGACATTAAAGCTCGCGCATGCATGTTTAATCTAAAGGTGGAGCCGTGTTCTGTACACATTGATGAAGTCATCCGGCTCCTTCCGGACCATCAGGGTGATCGTTGCAGATCTGTCCGCTCGCTCCGCAGGGTTCGGGCTTCTGGGACGCTTTTGTTCCGGACTTGCACGCGAACGCAGCACGTCACTCCCTCCCCTCCCCGCTGCTGTGACCTCCTCCGAGAGACAAACGTACACAAACATGGCGAAGGGACGACATGTAAGGATGCTGCTCGCGCTTCACGCGCTGCTCCTCGCCGCCAGCTCGGTGAACTGCGTGACCCTCCGTGCTCACCGGGAGAATCCTGGCGTCTTCACGGTGGATGCTAGCCGGGACCCGACAGGCGGTGGGGGAGGAGGGAGAGGCGCCGCGGCCGCCAAGCCGCCTGCGGCCGCCAAGCCGCCTGTGGCCGCGCACGGTGTGGCGGAGGGCGGCTACGCGGAGCGTCGGAGCAGCGGAGTGTCGGCCATGCCGAAGGTGTACGGCCAGGTAAGCTGCGCTCGCGAGCTAATGCGGCTGCAGACGGGCTCGTGCGTGGAGAGCCTCGTTTTTGCGCATTCACGTGTTTACTGCTGCGTGTTCCTGCGGTTCCGCTCCTCATACCTGAGGAGCCACGGACACTGCGCTTGTTGAGCGCTTCCGCGGCCCACCTGCTGCTGGCGGGGCCAGCAGGAGAGCTCTGCTTGGAGCTCTGAGGAGGATCTCCGCAGATCCACGAATGAGGAGAGTCCCGCATATTCCGAAATGAGTGCGTCCCCAGCGTGGCTCAGAAGGTGGAGGACTGCGGTTCGGATGCTTCTAAGATCCATCAAGAGGATTCTGGTAAAACCCGGATGAGGGGAGAGCTACTCAGAAGTTTCCACAGAGATTAGAGATGCAGCAGATCTTACCTGCTTCACACATTCCTGATCCACGAGGACATCAATCAAGATGAGAGGACAGGAATCAGCAGAGGAACCAGGGAGAGGTCCTCAAAATGTCACAAGGAGAAGAACTCTCCATACCTCCTTCAATTCACTGTGAATTCCTTCAGAATAAAAGTGTTAAAGCTCTTCAACTCACACCTCAAACATCAGAAGGTCCAGAATGAGACCTAAATGTCAATTTGATCACCAGACAGGAAGTGGCTAAAATAAGGAGAAGCTGGTGGAGAAGAGGAGAAATCCTCACGTGAAGGCTCTGATCATCATCATCTCAGGGTAAACGTCGCTGCATCTTTATTTCATTTCCAGGAGCAAAACTGTTCATGTACTGGAGCTCCGTTTGTATGAGGTCTTGCAGCTATTCTGAGGTGGAAGATGAATCTTCGTGGTTGCTTTTGGTTATCATCCCGAAGAAGCTTATAGGATGGAAGGTGATTGTGAAGGAGCTGCTGATGCAGGTCTTCAGGGAGAGGTTGGGCAGGGTTTTGACTCCTCGACAGGTTCAATCTGCTGTTATGGTGGCAGGCTGTCACTTCCTCATGTTGTCTTTTGAAACTGCCAGCATGACTCGAATGTCCTGTTATCTGCCACCACAAAAGCAACTAGCACGTCACACTTTCACATTTGTTGCAGTTTAAACAGAGTTTGTGGAAGTTATGAGCAGGATAGAAGAGCTTCGTGTTCAAAACAAACATATCTAATTAAAGACCCACTCTGGTGTTTTTACTGTGTTTCTGTTGCATTTGTCTGATGATGGAGGGCTTATATTAAGAAAATTAAGATGAAAATTGGATTTCTAAGTATTTCTTTATTCAAATTGTGGTGAAGCAGGAGCAGATGCAAAAAAAAAAAAGTTTGAAAAGATCATATTTGTGACACAGGGTGGGCCACACGCTCCTTGCTCCATTCCATTCTGATGAATCTACTTGCAGACAAATAGATCCATTAACTCATTCGTTAATCTTGTCCAAGCTGGCATCTCGGTCTAAACTGTACAGATGGTAATCAAAGGTAATCTTGAGGCTCATTTAAAACATTTCAAACCCTTGGTCTCCCGTATATTCAAAGCAAAAAAAAAAAAAGGGCTGACCTGGCTGTGGTAAATAATTCAAATGTTGGCGTGCAAAGTGTGAGCAGCTGAAAAGTGCCCGCATGAATAAACTGATGGGCTCTTTGGGCAGTCCAATCAGCTCCTGGTGTTTCTGCTCTGCATGTAAACTGCAGTCATAATCAGCGAGAAAGGATTTCTGGAGGCAAATCACTAGTCCTGGAACAAGTTCTATATGTGTTCAAGTCCAAAATACTTAAAATCTGCTGTAAATCTTTTTTTTCTTTCAATTCTTCAGAGACTCCTTATAGGAGCCTCCATCTGTGGAGGACAGGATCCCCTGTTTAGGTCCATGTAACAGCAAATTTGTTGAAGTATCCATCATTGAACATTTAGATGCCCCAGAGAAGAACCAAGAACAGGGTTAACCTACAGTTTCCTCAGCCTATTTAAGTCACCTTTTCTACTGCCCTACTACTGACCTGTACTGGTCAACCCCAGTACAGGTGCACGTGACCAAGGTGCAATAGAATAGAGTAGAGAAGAGAAAACTTGTGAATGTTTTTGTGAGCATCGAACAAACTGTTTGGAGGAATGAATTTGTTGTATCTGATCACATTGTCTTTCTTTCTGTCTGATGAGTCTGTGTTGTTCCATTAGTCTAGTTTCAGTTCTTCATTCTGTCTGTGACAGTTTGACCAATCCACCATCAGTTCTGTGATCCATCCTGCAGCCTTAGATGAAAGAGGGCCTAGAAAAGCCTTTAATGATCTCCTGATCCACAGTTTGTCCTTTCACTTTCTCCTGATGCAAATGGTCTCTGCAGGACTTTGGCAGCAGTTTATTCAGCTGTCATTTTTGCTGGACATAGAAGGTTGTAGCCGGCTCGTCCCTTCAGTGTTAGTGTTAGTCACTGCTAAAGAAAACCAAGTTCTCTTGTGCTGCAGTCTGTTGAAGGTTGTTGGTTTCACCGTGACTTTGTGGATTGTAGTCCGCCGGTCTTCAGAGCTGTTGGCAGCCTTTCAACGCACTAGCTTTGCGACCAATGGAGCCTGAAATGCAGAAATTTACTGCTGCAAAGTTTTCAGCCTGAGAGATGGAGACGTTCCCAAGGCGGTCCAGAGGGAGGCACTGAGGAGGAGGAGCAGAGCATGGAACCGGCTTCACAACAGCTTTTGTCTGGAGCCTCGGCATTAAAGCTGAGATGTGTATTTGTGCAGGGCGCTAAGAAGACGGCCTGATGCTGGAGGACAAAACCAGTTATCAATCTGACATCTCAGCTCGTGTCTTCAGCCTCTCCCTCATTCAGCAGAACAATGAATGTGCTGCTACACAGCTTATTTTTGTTTTTTAGGCCACTGGGAGGAGGTTTGATTCATTTTTTATGTAACACTGCACCGACAGTCTTACTGACTAATTCTGAAGTCAAGCATCTTTCGGAGCTGTATCACAATTTTCTGGGAAAAGCTATAAAATAATAGTATACATACATTAAACCAAATATTTGTTAAAATTTTGTGCTGTCAATTGATTTAAAAAAAATCAGATTAATAACAGTTTTGGATTGTGATTAATAGCGAAAAATCACAATGTTTTACAAGTTACATTTTGTACGACAATATGCAGCTTTCGAACTGATTCCTTCATGATCTGGACAAAGCGGAATTGTGTTCTACGAAGTGTGCATTCAGAATTTGACGCACCCGCAGAAGCCTGAACTGGCGGAAGACGGTTGCTTCGTGGAGTGTAATTAATCATCGTTAATAAATATGAACGCATTCATTTTTTAAAATGAATTGCGTGCATCAACATTGACTGCCCTTAAAATATTGTGAAAGCTAATTTGCATACTTTAAAGGTACATACTTTTAATGCAATTTTTATGCCATTGTATTTATTTGAACAGGCAGAATATTTTGGCCGCAACAGCTTCTCCTTACCCCTTCATTTAGCCCTCCCAGCGTAGAGATATGGAAAAATAGTGTCTTCAGATATGGATGTTACTACCACTCGATGATGTCATCAACAATTGCAGGTCAGCTACATTAGCTCGCAGCTGCCAATGCTTGGAAAATACATTAAAACATAGTTTTTATAACTTTAAAAAGTAATGCAAAAAACAGAAGTCATTACTTACATTTAAATGTAAACTTCTGTGCTTCAGTTCACACTCCCGTTAAGAAATGCTTTTCTCCTCCGCTTCACAAGCGTGATGCAGATCACTGTACCGACGGAGAGACACCTGCCGCGGTTCACCTGCCACGGTTCACCCTTAATAAAACAAGTTCAGACACCTCTAAAGCTTCAAGTGCCCCCACAGTTGAAGCAATAGGGAGGAGCCGAAGGGGTAGGGAATTCATTCAGACTTGGCCATAGTTTCTGCAGAGCGGCAGAAATTCATTAGAAATTCCCCTCTGAAATTCCCTAACCCCACCCTCCTTCCCCTTCCCATTGCTGAGAGCTCTTTGTTTATGTGCTCTCCCACCAGCTTACAGCCCTTCACACATCAACCTAACATTAGTGGCACATCAAAAATAGCGAGCAAATTTGGAGCCATCCAGCGTTATAGCGTTGAGACAGATGCCAGCTCAGATGAGGAATACGAAGATGTACATGAATCTAGACGTCTACAAGAGGATGCATCAGAATGGAGCGGAGCAGGGAGCTCGTTGGCCGCCCCGCGTGTTTTCTATGTCACAAATACAATCTTTTTTTAACAGTTTTTTTATCTTCTCCTGATTCACAACAATTTGAAAACAAAAATATTCAGAAATGCAATTAAAGCTTCATTTTCTCTATTTATGTCATCATCAGAAAATGCCACAAGAACACATGGTAAAAACACCAAGAACCTAATTTTTCTCAGAGTTTGTATTTAAAGTGCATCCATGTTTTTCTGCAAGTTCTTCTGTCTGATCTTTGGATTCAGTCACATTCTCTGTTTTGGCCATCAATCAAATCACGTGATCTCTCTGTCCATGCTCTCAGACTCTAGAGATGGTGAAACTGGGCTCAGTTAGTCGTTTTCATAATTGCTCGCATTTGCTGCTACGTTCGGCATTTGCACGAGTGTGAGATTTTATCTGTCAGCTTCTGCTGACTCAGCAGCAAGCTAGTGAACCCAGCACCACAAGCACTTCTTAAAATATTTTAGTTCTATATGTAACTAGGGTGGAAAAATAGAAGTACCAGCTTCTTTAAAGTTTAATCTCGTCATCATGACTTCACTATAGCTATATTCACTTCACTATATTATCAAGCTATTCAAGTTATAAAATGACAAATCAGATGCCTCAATAAAAGTAGGTGGAGCCAACTTCCAATGTCCAAAACACTTGACAGATTTTGTGAAGCCTGCTTTCAAGTGGTAGGGGTGTGGCCATCCAACAAGCTCAGTCCCGGTTAGTGAGAGTGGTTACCATTGAAACTTTGACTCAGATGGACTTGGACCAATCACTGCTTACTGACGTTGTTTGGCTCCAAACATGGCGGCGTCTGCATTGCAAAAATTGGTGATTGAATTTATTTAATTTGGCTGCGGCAAGAAGTAAGTCATTTTCTATAGGTGACATCACACACATTCTGTCCAGTTCTTATTCACAGTCAAAAGTTTTAACCTCAACAAAAGTGTCACTCTCTTCTATGCTCTTCTAACATCCTTGTTTCTATGATGTACAGGTGAGCCTGAACGATTCTCACAACCAAATGGTGGTCCACTGGGCCGGGGAGAAGAGCAACGTTATTGTGGCATTGGCTCGGGACAGTGCAGCAGCCAGTGGGCCCAAGACCAGTGCCGTAAGTCCATTTTACAACATTTTTTTTTAATTGTGAAAAAAGTCTGACGCTAATAGAAGGTTTGAAGCAAAAAACAACATTTGTGAGAGAGTGAGACCTGCTCCATCTGAGTCTGTGTTCTTCTGTTTACAAAAATACTATTTTTCAAATAATAATGTCAGACTGAGCTTCTTCCACATATGAGTTAATAAAAACCAAATTTCTCATCAATTCCTTTCATTGTTCTCTAAGAAAGAACTGTTTCTGCTTCAGTCTACATCTGTTGGACTTTTCCTCTTTACCTTTATCACTCGTTAGTGCCTGTAACTCTGTCCCTCCTGCCCTATGCTGGTTGTACAGGCGCACTGACGCCCCATCGTGGAGCTGACCATAGACATGGTTTAAACCAGTAAAATCCATTTAAAGCACCTCACTCAGTAATGGGCTTTAATGCAACCCCAGTGTTTCCTTTAAAACTTTATTTCCCCCTAAAAAGGTTGGGCTATAATCCATATGTGAGCTTTCAGCTGTGGTTGTTGAAGAATTCCTCTGTTCTCATCCAAAGGTGTATGTGTCCTATGACTACGGTGCTACCTTCACCCTCATCTCAGACAAGTTTCAGCTTTCAAATGAAAAGAAAAAGGATGGCAGCAAGCAAGTTATTTCTCAGTTCTACCACAGCCCAGCAGACAACCGAAGGGTAAGTTTCTGCAGTGGAGAGGATTCTACTCAGCATGTCAGAGAGTTCCACACAAACCACCAAAAGAAAAAATTCTTCATTTAGGATGATTGTGGTCTGCTAGAAAGCAATGAAAATGATTTATGTGTTAAAAATAGCAAGATAAAAGTTCTAAAAATTGATGTCATATTTATTTATTTTGTAAATGACCATGGTATAGGTGTGATAATGCCCTACGAGGTGCCCATTATCATAAATGCATGGACTTAGCAGAAGCAAAATCATTTCTTGTAGTGTGTGTATATATATATATATATGTATATGTATGTATGTATGTATGTATGTATGTATGTATATATATATATATGTTTTATTAATAAACGCGTTTTCAAAAAATGACTTGCAGCCTAACCTTGGAATTTTTGGCTGTTCTGGGTACCGTGTGCTTTTCAGTACCTGTTTGTGGATTCCATCAACAACTACCTGTGGAACACCTTTGACTTCTGCCATAACGTCCAGGGCTTCTCCCTTCCCTTCAAACCCACCGACCTGCTGCTCCATTCCAGAAAGTCCGGCCTGGTGCTTGGCTACGACAGCTCCCATCCCAACAAACAGGTCGGGTCTCTACCTTTTTGTGTGGTGGCAATTTTAAATGCAAAAAATAATATGGACTTGTTTGGGTAAACCTTCTCAATGTTTCAGATTTTGAGTGACTGATCCAAGTCTATTTTTGTTGATTACAATCATTTTCAGTAAATGGTAATAAATGGAATAGTGTTGTTCTTGCTTCTTTTTATAATCTAGAGGTTAGTTGCTGTTTTTTGTCATATGCTAGAGTAAAGTGTGACCTAGGTTTTGTCATTGCACCCCCGCATTTCTTCCTTTTCTACTTCAACTCCTTTATCTTCCTTGGTCTCTAGCTATGGAAATCCGATGACTTTGGGGAGACATGGGTGTTAATCCAGGAGCATGTGAAGGCCTACTTCTGGTAAGACCTGAAAAGTTCAAACTTTGCTGCTACAGGCCTAGAAGAAAGAATCAGTTTTCATCCACCATCAAACGCTGCACTTTTTTCTCAGGTCAATACTCAAAACTGGAAATTCTATTTAATTTTTGAATTTGTCCAAAAAAGAAAGAATCTTTTATTTTTTTTTCTGGTTGTAAAAAAAAAAAAAAACACAATTGAGACTAAACACAAAAATGTAAAAAAGCAACATTTTAATAAAACTTTAATTATCTGGTGATTATCTAATAGACCAGCAAGGGCAGAGGGTTTGCTCTGGTGTCATGATTTGACCTTTCCTTTTTACATGTGTAACTTTGCAGTTCGAGTGCAACAGATTGTCTGGGTCTGTGGAGGGTCATAGAGAGGACAGGCTTCATCTTAAGGGGGAGGACAGGTGTTTCTTACAGTTCACTTGAGGCTCGTACGTTCACCTCAAGTGACATAATGAAAATGGAACAAAAACTGATCTCAATCTAAACTGTTCGGTTGGTCCCCAATGGAACTCTGTGGGGGAGATTGAATCAATTATTGTGGTACCCCTTATGAAGTGAAAATGACCTGCCGGTTTGTCTTGTTCTTGGCTGGTCTGGATCTTCAGTTAGCTGTTGACATTTCTGCCATCCAAAGCCTGGAGCAACAGGGGCAGCTTTTTGCCAAACTGGATGTTCTCTTTTTATTCGTTCTGTTTGGAGTTGCAGCTGATGGAACAGGCCCTCTCTTGAGTTGTTTTTACACTCTTCATTTAAAAGAAAAAAATTGATTCTTTAAGACATACAGCAACATAAACTGTTGCTTAAAATGTAAAAAAAAATTACCATATTTTACAAACACAAAATCCTTTAATGAAGCAGATACAAAGATAATAGTTTACATTCAACAGTCTTTTATTTTGAAAGGGTAAATGATGGAAACAAAGCCTATTTTTTTTGACATACTACAAGAATGTCTCATCTGTAAACTGATGCCTTTAGAAGATTTTTCAATCTTTCCTTGGGTTCTTTATGCACAATAATGTCACATTTTACCTGGGGTGCTCAAACTTTCAATCCCCATGTATGTATTTGAGCAGCTGCAAGAAGAAAGCTTCCACTGACAATAAGAAACTTCTAACAGAGGTAAACCAAGTCTGTCAACAACAAGCAAGATCTGTAAATACTAGGAATGTACCTGGGGTGCACAAACGTTTGAGTCCCACTGTATTCGCCCTTTGAGGTTACACCCAAAAGACTTGCTCAAATACAGCCATTACAGTTGGGTCCCACTGGACTAAAGTGGTTCATTAAAATCTGTGTTGCTTATACAATGATAAAAACTGTTTTAAAGTTGTTGTTTTTTTTCCATTCTCTGAACTGGATGTTAAATTGATAACTTTACACATAAATTATCTTCCTTTTATTTGTTAAATATGATTTGTAGATTGACAACTAAATAATAGTTGTGTGATTTAAAGATGGGGAAAAAAACAGTATTTTCCCTTATTTCCCAAGTAGAACTTGAGTTGGAATCTCAGTGAGACGGAGATTCGTTCAAAGGAGGCAGCAGAGTTGAAGTGCCCTCCAGACTTGGTCCAGACTGTGAGTGTCAGTCGAACAGAGAGCTTTGCAGGAATGCTACAGAGGCCAAGTCAGGCCAAGACACTGCAGCCTCTGTTGACTTCAGGGCCCAGAGCTTCAGTGTTGAGGTTGATGACGGGACACAGTAAACCTCTTGTTTCCATTACATCTCTCTCTCTGGCCTCAGAATTAATTTGTTTGTGGCTAAAAATATTTTCACCAAAATGTTCTCTGACTGGCATCTAATTGATAATGTCATTGTCTGAAAGAAACAGGATTAATTTAGGAAGTTTGTGTAAAATAATCAAGAAAACCTGGCAGGCAGCAGCAGATCTGATCAGAGATCTGATCCAGAAATCTGATCCAGATCTCATCCCATCAATCCTTCCTTTAATTATTTCCAGGATCGAAATAATAAACTCCAGGCTGGCTTCCTAACAGTGAATAAAGCGGCAGGAGTTTAGCCTTTTTGCCTGTCAGTCTAAAAGCCTGCCGACTTTTCTTCTTAATGATTGCAGGGGTGTTGAGCCTTATGACCCTCCCACCACTGTGCTGGTCCAAAGGCACGAGCCACAGGGTGTTTCCACCATTCTCAACAGCACAGACTTTTTCCAGAGTGAACAGAACCGTAGAGTGATCCTGGAGCAGGTGGACAGCTTCCAGCTTCGAGACAAGTACATGTTCGCCACGACCACACGGGTAAGACGACCAGACGCTATGCAAGCGTGAGTGTTATCAACCTATTGTCCAGGGGGGCAAGGGATTACAATAAAAACATAACAAAAAGTTCAAACCCAATCATTTAGCTATCAAAACACCAAAAACACATTAATAAAGCTGCCAAGACAATTAACTTTATAATAAAAGAAGAGTTTATTGTCCCAAATGTGAAGATAACAAAAAAAGTGAAATATTTAAGCTAAGGGTGAACCAAGGCCAAAAACAATAAATAAAACAGAGCTAACTCAAATGTCAAATGCGCTACTTGACCTCCAGCAGATGAAAAGGAAAATACAGTGTACAGTAGGATTATAGATGTGAAATTAAAAAGCTCTGGATCTGATGGGTTTTTGTTTGTTTGTTTGTTTGTTTGTTTTTCTTAATTGTTTAAGATTAAAAAAAATCCCCCTAGGTGGTGTAGAAGTAAAGGTTGGATGTCTGTTATAATTAAAAAAAGAATATATTTTTAATCTAAAAACGGAGCTGGTCTTATTTTAATTTTAAGCAAAGCTTTTGACTTTCTTCGATTTGTCCTAAAATAAAGGCAGTGTGTGAGGAGCTGGGTCAGCCAGCATCACAGCATTTTCAGCAGCACTCTTTGACCCTCAACTGCCTTCTGTAATGGAATTTCTGGACAGTGTTCCCTTCCTATACCTAGGTTCACCTTTGCTATCTTGCTGTATTGCAGGTTTGTATAGGTGCAATTTTGCATGCTATATTAAAAAAAACATTTTTACAGCACATTGTGTTCTACGTCTTGATTGGGTCTGACTTTGTCAATCAGTCTCCTCCGTTTAGTGTCACCTGTACAGGAAGTGTTCAGTTTGACAAATCTACATACATCTTTGATGACGATCAGATCTTTGTTTTCATTCTGTAACTGGACTTGTTTTTCTATGAAGGTTTGAACTTTAAGAGTTTAAGCGAGTGAGAAAAGTGTGAAAATGTTCATGTCTGTCTGAGAAACATGTATTAAGTGTGCAGTGAGCAGTTTTACTGCCTTAAAACATTTATAAAAATTGTAAAAACTAAAGTTGTCTGATTTGTAGGTTTTGTTGATTGTGGGTTATTTTTTAGAACACAACTGTCGTGATTAAGGAGGAGACCCTGTATCTCCTTGCCCCTGTTGGTAGAATGGCATCTGGTCTGTTTGGGGGCTTTCATGCACAGCCAGATCTGTTGATGAAGCATCACTGGTTGTGTGGGGGCCACTTAATGTCCTAGACATTAAAAATTTACTGAGACATGGAAAAACCCAGAAAACATGAAAAATTCTACAAATTAGAGCTATGGGAAGCTAAGGGAGGTTTTGGAGTCAGTATTACAGTTTATTATTTGTATATTTTTAATCAATCAAATTGGATTAAGCATGGAAGTGTTTAACACCAACATCTTGGATCGTTGCATGACAAACTGCGGTTTTTGTGTTGATGGTAATTAAGGGTTGAAAACTCATAGTTGGTTTGTGGTCAAAAGGATTAAATATTAACAGGAATGTTAAATGTCAGCAGCTCTGAAGCGTTTCTTTTAAAGTTGGCATCACATTTCAGCTGTTCAGAGGAATCAGGACTCTGACGCCGTTTGCTTTGACTGCGTTGCTTCTGCCGAAGCTCAGCTGTAATGACAGACTTCCTGTGCCACTTCTTTTCTTCTGCACAACAGTAAACCAACACATAATCTCATCTACTTGTCAGTTATGTCAATACAAGGTAAAGGTGTCAGAAAGCATTATTCAGAAAAAAGAGAGTTCCCTGTTGACTGTTCAGCTGCTGCTCCATATTTACTGTCTGATAAACAAATAAAGAACGTTGTTTAGGATGTAAAAGGGAGATGTCTTTTGGTCCTACAACACTCACCGCTGACAAGTGAATGGAAGGGAAAAATATTCTCTCAAAGATTTCATTCAAGTTTATCTTGGTTGTCCAAATGATCTACCGTATATTTGACGATATCACACATCATTGACCTTCTAGAGCAGCAATGTGCAACCTGAGGCCGCATGCGGCTCTTATTTTTTTTATTGTGGCTCTTTGGCTTTGAAAAGAAATGTTAATAATTTGAAAAATCCTAGTTTATGCTCAGATTTGTTAATGGAGGTGATCATACATTAGTAAAGTGTCTTTTGTTTAAACCACTGCTGACATTACACTCAATTAAGAAGGTGTGTGTGCTTTACCCTTCCTAAAAGATGCAGACGTCAGATAATTAACCAAACTAATGGTTTAAGGTTTAATCTATTGTTGGAACTCTTTTAGAATATTAAAATAATACAACAGTGTCTATCTGCTGTTCAGAGGCAACGTTCTTAAATTAATAATTGTAAGTAAATCTGCTGTAGAGATGGGATTTTTGGCTCTTTTTAGGGAGCTGAATCTTTCACTTCAAAGAGCCATTCAAAAGACTGGCTCTTTTTGTATTTATTCACTTTTAGGAAGCCAGCATTGAGTTTATTATTTTGATCCTTGAAAAAAATCACATGAAAGATTGATGGACTGAGATCAGGATCAGAATAATTGGAAATGTAAGGAAAGGAAGAAAGGAGGAAAAAAGAACAAAATAAAGAACGGTTCCAACCCGACCATGAGTCAAATCCCATTATTCACATTAATTAGCCGTTCAAAAGATTTGATTCATTCGAGAATGTCACATCTCTTATCTGCTGCAGTATCTCATTTTATTTTGACAGGAAATTGTATGTGCTGCTGTACTTTGGTTTTGTGGGATGTTCTTGTGATGGATTTTGATTTTTGGATTAAAGGCTGGTATAAAGACTGTGTTCTGGATCATAGTTGTGTCTTTGGCCCATGCAGAAGCTGTTTGGCAGCCATGAACCTTCCACTGTCCTGCTCTGGGTCTCCTACAACCGCCAGCCGATGAAAGCAGCGCAGTTTATGACTCGACATCCAATCACGGTGAGTGCTTCCTCGTGTTACAGTGACTACTTCACTTTATTGTGTGTTTTTCAGCATTTCTATCTGTAACTAAGACACTATTCAGTAAGCATCCAGAAACCTGATTCTGAACTTAGAAAGACTTTAATGCAAAAAGAAAATAATCTGAAACACCAGATTTGTTTGAGCAAAAATTCTATTAAAAAAAAAAAAAAAGAAAATTTGAGACAAATAGTGAAATTACTGATTTATTTTTAATGTTTCATTTGGTATCGGTGTATTGCAATTTGGCAGCATAATTTCAGTGAAATTTTCCTACCCTTGTATTTTTGTGATATTTATCAATTCTAAATTCTGAATTCTTATACATGAGTGAAGTCTTGTAAATCCTCTCTGTCCAACAGGAGTTCTATATCGCTGATGCCTCTGAGGACCAAGTGTTCGTCTGTGTGAACCACAGACATAATGTCACGCACCTTTACATATCAGATACCCAAGGGCTTTCTTTCTCTCTGTCCCTGGAGAACGTCCTGTACTACAACCCTGAAGGCTCCAGCAATAACACACTTATCAGGTACCGAACCAACAACTCATGTAGACTCCATACAGACATCTTACAGAGTCAGAGAAAGTTCACCTGATCTTAGATTCTTCTGTATTGGTCTAAAACTGTACTTTAAAGCACGGTGGAAGTAGGTTCATTTAGGGGTGCTTATTGTAAACGTATAGCTGGAAGGAGTAACTACAGGCCAAAAGGGTCACTGCTTCTTTTCCAGTCTGCTCGTGTAGCTTCTGACTGACTGAACACACCTTAGCACGTGTAAAGCCACTGCTGATCTCTACTAGATGGAGACCTGATTATGCCGTTTTTAGTCAAAATTAAAAAAAACTTTTTTTGTTTTTCTAGGACATAGTTTCTGCAGAGTGGCTGTAGTTCATTTGAAATTTGCCTCTGAGTTGTGGGTATGACCGTTGGCTCGGAAGCTCGCCACCATTTCCCATCCTCAATCTGTTTACATGGTCTTCCGCTAGCTTACAGCCTCTCACTCCCCCAACTTAATGTTAGTGCTGCCTCAAAAATGGCGAGCAAAAGTGCAGCTAACCAGCTGTACAGTTTTGAGACTGATGCCAGCTCAGATGAGGAAATTTTAAGATGCTAATAGATTTAGTTGCCTACAAGTGGATGGATCAGAATGAAGCGAAGAAGGGAGCTTGTGGACCGCTCAGTGTATTTTCTATGTCACAAATACAATCTTTTTCAAATAGCATTTTCCTCTTCTTCTGATTCATGACAATTTAAATAAAAAAAACTCAGAAATGCAATTTTAAACATATTTTTTTATATAAATGTCCTCCATCATCAGAAAAATGCCACAAGAACATGTTAAAAACACCAAGAACATCATTTTCATTGGAGTGAGTCTATAAAGACTGAAAGCATCATGTTGCAAAAACTGTAGATTGCTTTTTCTAAATAAATAGTTTTGTTCTGAAGAATCCACAGTATCAAAACCAGACTTGAATGCAAAATAAAATGTGCTACTTAGACTTTGGCTCCTGAGATTTGCTCCGGTTTTGCTGGTTAAAATCTCTACAATCTGTTTTTCAATAAGCCCACCTCACCTCTCACCTCGCATCCCTTCGAGTTTGAAAATAATTTTGAGGTTGAATTCTTAACATTTATTAGAAGTCTTGGAAACTGTGTTCATGAAGTAAACTTATGTTGTTAATAAGGATGTAGCGATACTTCATGAATTGGTTAAAAAGCAATTCCAACTTGTCAACATGTTAATTAAAACAGAAAATAAAAAAATCGATTTGTCACGGCCTGTGCCTAAATTAAGAAATGCAGAGTAGCATACATTGCGTAGCATGACGCGCTTTCCCCAAATGTCATCACGTATTGCGTTCGTGCCTCAAACGTCATGCATAATTTATGTATAATTGTATGATTTATGTATAATTGTTTACTTGTATTGAATCCTTTTCTGTTAGTAGGAAAACAGAAAGTTTGATGTAAGGGGCAAAAAGAAAACATACTTGGCCTTAAAATACCTTTAATTTCATTTTTTTGAGAAAAACAAATCGAAATCGTGATTTTAAAACAGTGAATCGAATCGAATCGTGTCTTGATTGCATCGTTACATCTCTAGTTGTTAAATTCACTCGGGTGCTGATGGTCTCTGATTCACATTCGTAAATCCCCTCATACTTTGTTAGTTACAAAATAATCATATCCACATTCATGCAGAACCATCATAATGCACTGGATGGAGATGAAAAGGATTCAGTGTGTATGAATTCTGAAGAAGAAGGTAAAAGTTCACTTACTGTTGTAAAACCTGTTCTGTATATCAGCACCAGGCTCCAGTTTCATCATAGTACTAGTTTCCTAGATTCAAATGAGCATTTTTGACAAACTACCCTCCAGTAGAGCCTCGGGAGCAGATGAAGAAAAGTTCTGGTTCAGATCTTCCTTTTTTTAAGAGATTCATGGGGAGACGTTTGAGAGTTTCCTCTGATATTCAGTGTGCTTTAATGTTCAAGAACTCTGGTATGCAAATATTTAGGCAGCTAAGATGCATAACTCTGAGATAAACCAACAAAAAAAGCAGAATTTTATGTATGAACTTCACGTCTGACCCCATGGTCATTTCATGACGCTGAAAGCTACTATGTGGTCCAGGTACTTCGCCAGTGAGCCCTTTGCAGACCTGCACCGAGTGGAGGGTTTGCGAGGTGTCTTCATCGCCACACTGCTGAACGGCTCGGCCAGCGAGGACAATATGCGCTCTGTGATCACGTTTGACAAGGGAGGAACATGGGAGCTGCTGCAGCCACCCACAGCTGACAGCCTGGGAGGAACCGTAGACTGTCAGGTAATGCCCCCTCCTGGATTTCATGCACAAACTTCTTTTAATGTTTGATGTTCAACATTGTCCTGGTTGACCTAAGGACAGCTTCGTCCTCTGGGCCTACAGTAGGACTTTGCCATGAGGCTCCATAGATGCAGTTAAGGACATAAAATGGTTAAAGCTGAAAGTGTTTTTTAAAACACTGCATTATCGTTACATCACCAACCCAGCACCACTTGTGCCAAAGTTTTCTCGAAGACACTGAAGAACCTATCTTAGATGGCTGGGCTTTTAAAACTCTAAGAAAAAGAGCAGCAAAAAAATTTGTTTGGTGTTTGATCATTCAGATTCACATTTTTTTCCCCCACATTTCACTTCTTAAATTATGTTCTGATCATTGACTGTATCTGAGAACTGGAGTGAGTGAGTGTGACGTCACTCACTTTAATTCCTGCTCCAACCAAATTGAGTCAACTCAGTCGATCTTTATGTACAATATAGATGTGGCCATGTTGGAGCCAGACAATGCCAATAAGCAGTCAGTCGGTCTGAGTCAATGTTTCTATGGCAACCATTCTCACCAATCAGGACTGAGCTTGTTGGATGGCCACACCCTAACACTTGAAAGCAGGCTACATGAAATCTGTCAAACGTATTAAACGTTAGTTGTGGGGGCCAGCAGGCTCCACCTACTTTTATTGAGGCATCTGATTGGTCACTTTATCACTTAAATAATTTGAACTACAGAAAAAATATGATAATATGATGAAAAAAAAATAGGATGATCAAGAACATGTTAAAAAAAGATAGAAAGCGAGAATTAAAAATAGAATGATTGAGTAATAGTTGTTTATTTCTCTAAAGTATTTCTCTCAGTCCAGTTCTCATTTACAGTCAGTGGTATCCGTCCATACATCTGTCTGGCCAAATTTTGTAACCCTTTGTATCCCTTTCGGAGCCTAACCCGGCTACTGTTGGACGAAGGTGATTCTTATCCAAAATCAAAAAGCCCATGCCATTTTCTGGGACCTAGTTTCTGCAGAGCGGCAGCGATTCATTAGAAATTCACCTTTGAGTTGTGGCTGGACCATTGGCGCAGAGCAACCTTCCTCTCCCTGTTGCTTAGAGCTCGGATCAGGGAGCTTTTGACCCGCTCAATGTCCACGTCACAAAAACAACTGCATTTTTGTTTGCTCTTGATTCACAAGGATATGAACAAAGAAATACTCAGAAATTCTAATTTAAGCTGAATTTTCTTTACTTGAATATCCTCCAGTATCAGAAAATTACACAAGAACATGTTAAAACCCAATGCTCATCGGAATGGGTCTTTGACTGAACAGCCTACTGCATTAGAAAGATCCTTGAAGTCGTTTTGGTTGCACAGGGACATCAGTGCAGAATGATCACGGTTGTTTCTTCTCCATCCTCAGCTCAGTAAAAGCTGTTCTCTCCACCTGGCTCAGCGCTGGAGTCAGCTGTTCAACATCCAGCTGAGGAGGATCCCCATCTTATCCAAGGACTCTGCTCCGGGACTCATCATGGCCACAGGTGGGACTGCAGGGCTTCTGGAAGAATGAGCATTGTTGGGTTGGTGACTCCAGATTCATTTGGATTATTGGTATTTAACTCGTACTTTTTATTACCATCAGAAATATTTGTTCAATTATTTAAAATTATTTACTTCTGAGTTTTGTATATTTGGACTGAAGTCATAGTGAAACCTGAAGCTGGTACCCATCTGCGATCCCTCTGTGACTATTTGGCATCAACAGGATGCAACGCCACATGTTTACAGATCTGCTGTCTGTTCCCTTCCTGTTTGCCTTTAACAAACATATCATAGTTTAGTGCTTTTTCACGTTAACCACAAAAGCTGCAGCAGATGATTCCTAACTGCATTTCATATAGGTTTTGGAGAATTTAATCAGAATTGTGAAGTGAGTTTTGTCTCCAGGTTGATCCTATAATTCTCCATCTCTTTTCTCGGCAAAAATCCAGCCTGTAAGTCTGTTTTGGTTGGATACTGGTGATGCTGGGATGGCCTGTGTTTTTGGATGCTGCCTTTGCTCAACAGAACAAATATTTTAAATCACTGGTTTCGCCAGCATTAAGATGATTTGCATCCATTTATAAAACCAGTCAACTTCTGTCAAAAAGGTTTATTTAATGACTTCCTGGTTTACAAAATTGTTTTTAATCTGATTCAGACAGATTTCCTGCTGGAAGTACTGAGTTTTATAAACCACTTCTTTAAAAAATCAAGTCTTTGCTGTCATTGGACTGTCATGATATGGTATGTAAGTGGTCCCAATCCTGAACTCTCACTTATTTACACAATTGTTGTCACTGTTTCAATTCACTTAACACGTTTAAATGGAAGACAAAGGTACCAAAATAAAGATGAAAAGTTTCCTTTGCCTTTTGAGTATGAAGACAAAACAGGTTCTGATACCTAAATATGAAAATATGGACACATCTAATAGTGCATTTTTCAATTATTTGATTTATATTACCGCATGTAAACTAAGTAAAACAGGTTCTGAAGTTCTATGCATAAAAACCTCAAGGGTCACAAGACGGTGACCAGCTGGTAGCTCGGTGGACTCAACTGTGTCTCAACAAACTACTTTTCTTTTACATTTTTTGTAAGATCCTTCTTCTGCCTGACATCTGTTTTTGAGGAAGTTCTGAAAATTGCGTGCAGTCCAAAAAAACCACATTTAACTATAATGATAAAACATTTTTGACTCCATTCAATTTGTTTCTGTGAAAGTAGTTCTTCAGAAATCATGCTGGGATGTTTGAGTTCATTTTTGTTGTGGTAAAAGATCCCATCAGAGCTCTCGGATCTGAAAGGATTTAGGTTTCTAAACCATTAGCAGTGCTTAAAATTAGTGTAAGTTGTCTTTGTTTTGGTTAAAAGTCCTGCAGTGACCTCCTGAATGAGCTGCTGACCAGTTTTGTGCTGGAAGAGCAGACATGACCTTTGTAGCGGTGGAACCTGCAGGGCATTAATTTAATAAGGATGACCTTCCAAGGTCCTATTCAAAACTCATTCTGCTGGTTAAAAGCGGTAAAACACAGATTTTTGTACTACCTTCACTGAGAGCTGAAGCTCAGGTCTAACTCAATCCTGAAACCAGTATTTCTAACTGTCTATATCTCTGGAGTTGAGCTCTTCAATCATTCTTTCTTTTTGTGGTTTTGATAAAGGAAATATTATTCATTCAGGAGATGATTTGCTCTAAGTTTTAGCAGACTGTCTAAATCTTAAGTATTCTTTTAGTTTTTTAAAATTGAACCACTTTACAAACAGAACTTCACACACGTTACTTAATTTTTAAATGTCGTCCTGAGATTGAGCAACAAAGCATGGAGAAAATCCATCCATTTTCTGGTGGGTGAAGGTGGGGTTCACCCTGGACAGATCCCCTCTTCGTCGCAGGACTAGAAATCAATCAATGTTTCTTTAGTTTTTAGTGTTTTCGCACCATTTGACTTTAAAGCTGAAGCTCAGAGTCTATTTTTTTCTTTCATATTTATACAAGAAAGTCTTCTGTTCAAATGAATGTTCAACCATTCAGACAGTTTCTAACATCAGCGCAGCTGCAAAGACTCTTACCTGAAGATTGTAACTATGGTAACCAGGTTGCTCTTTTAGCCTTTTTGTTCATGAAGTGAAGTGTTTTTTGTCAAACGTTAAAAAGGAACATTTGTCTTAATTCTTATATCTCATTTTTGCCTTTCCTTTGAATTCTCCAAGCAGATCATTTGCTGAAGACACTGTGTGCCTTGTTCTTTGTGACGTTTGGTAACACTGCCTCTGCTGCTGTCAGTAATCTATCATTCTGTGTTCTGACTGCAGGATCTGTTGGCAGGAACTTGGCGAACAAGCCTAATGTGTACGTGTCGAGCAGTGCTGGAGCGCGTTGGAGAGAGGTCAGTTCAAAACAGTAATAAACTCAGAGCTGTGTCACCAAAATCTCTGTTGGAAAGCTTCTGCTGCAGCGTTAGGACAGGAGAATGCAGAACAGCTGAGCTCTGCAGCATCTGCATTCATTCAGGATGGAACGTTTTATCTCATCTTCACCATTTTCATCAGCACGGGTCTTTAAACATGTAGTTTGTAGAAATGTTTTAGGGTGTTGAGAACTGATGTACTTTTTTTGTGTGATCCAGGCTCTAGCTGGACCTCATTTTTACACGTGGGGGGACCATGGTGGCATCTTGATGGCCATTGCTCAGGGAGGTCCGACCAACCAGCTCAAGTAAGTTTGAGACTGTTGGAACATGAAAGAGATGGGATCTCCTACACAAACAAACATTGTAAATCCTCCATAGACTGGTAATTCTGATAGAGTTCTGATGCAGATTGTATAAGATGAAGTTGGGTGTCTTTCTATCACGTCACTCCTTTCTCAGTCAGCAGAGGAAGCTCAGTAGAAGGGACAATGCCTAATGAGGTGTCCATTTTCAGAAAAGAATGGTCTTTGCTGAAGCAACCCTGCTCATACCATGGTCATTTAAGAAATAAATACATAATAAATCAAATAATATTGCTTTAATCTAGTTATTTTAAATAATTTTTCACAAAAAGCAGACTAGTTAATGCATGATGCGACATGTTGTCATGGTAACCTGCAGCTGGCATATGAGGACTAACCAGCAGAGGAAACTCGTATGCATGCTAAATGTCATGTTAAGTGATCCAAAGCGTCATTTCAGAGGGAAAGTTCACTTCTTAACTCTTGTTTTTGTCCAAATGATGAAGTGTCAAAGTGACGTTTCCCATTTTCAGGTTTAGCACCAATGAAGGCGAGACGTGGACAGAGTTTAGGTTCTCTGAGAAGGAGGTCTTTGTGTACCAGCTGCTGACAGAGCCTGGGGAGAAGAGCACCATCTTCACCATCTTTGGCTCGTATGCGGAGCAAAGGCACAGCTGGCTCATCCTGCAGGTCAACGCCTCTGATGTTCTGAGTGAGTTCAGTTCATTAATGGACATTTTTATGGCCAATGCAAAAAGATTCAGGTCCAATTTGATAATTTCTAAGAACACAGATCCAGAATTATGGCTCTATTTTAGTTGGTGAATTGCTGGTTTAGGGCTGGATGATAAATCCATTGTATCGATTAATTCCAATTTGTTGTTTTAGATTATTTATTTTTGGGAATTTGAGATTTTATTTTCCAGGCTCTCTGCTTTCTTGGGCTTCCGTTGTTCATAGTAAGGTCAGCCTGCCCGCAGATGTGAAAACGGCAGTAAGCAAAGAGGAACTGGTTTCACGAGGCCAATAATAAAAAGAAGGCTTGTTCGGCGAGAATAAACGCATGGGACATGAGAAGCGCTCTCAACTCCTGTAATTCACCTCTGTGTAGCATTTGGCTGATGAAGTAGCGTGACGTGATGGTTTTTAACAAGATCCAAACAGAACTGGAGAATAACCCTGCTGAACTTAGAGTTTAATATAAAATGTTGCTTTGGAGACAGTGGTGTTGTTACACACTGATGCTATCATGCTATGATGCAATCATGCTGTGCTAACTAGCTGATCCACATGCTGCCAGTTTGTGACCACAAACCAGTTTAAAGTCAGACAGTATTTTTACGGACTGGACCTTAAGATGTGGTGGATAAATACAGCAAAATTAACTCGTAGGATGTTCATTAAAAATTGTATTTTCTAAATACAATAACAGATATGAATCCACTGTCCATGCTACAGACCCACTGTTGAGCTTCTGTCTGAAACTGTTACTCCTAGTCGGTGTTAGAAGTCTCAGAAAACATGAGCTGCTGCAGAGGATGAGTTGTGTGTGAAGTTCTGGGTTTGTTGAACAGCTGAAGGTGTTTGGGGGACAGGGGAGCATGCAGGCGGAGCAGCAGGACAAACATGCCCGTTTTCTTCTCCAGGCGTGCCGTGTTCGGAGGCGGACTACAAGCACTGGTCTCCGTCAGATGAGCACGGGAATGAGTGTCTGCTGGGCAGAGAGGTGACCTTCAAGAGGCGCGCTCCCCATGCTACGTGCTTCAACGGCGAGGACTTTGACAGGCCCATCACCATCACCAACTGCTCCTGCACAAGACAGGACTACGAATGGTGAGGAAACCACTGGACACAAAAACGTCTCACATACTTTCTGTGAACTGCCATTCATTTATGATATTTAACTGGAGTTTCTTTCTCCCTGCAGCGACTATGGCTTCATGCTCAGTGAGGACTTGTCTCTCCAGGTTTGTGTTCCAGTCCCTGAGTTTGAGGGTAACCTGTATGCTCCTCCTGTTCCCTGTCCCGTTGGCACCACCTTTCGGCGCAGTAAAGGGTAAACTGTCATCATGGAATCATATTTTTTCTGTTGTGTAGAACAGTATCATTTACAGAACTTAACGGTTTCATTTAAAGCAAAAGTCAGCTCTGAGGAAAATCCTTTTAGGTTTGTCCTGCTTCTGTTTCCCTCATGCATTCATAGTTTCTTGCCTTTGTGCTGCAGCTACAGGAAAGTTCCGGGCGACAGCTGCAGCGGTGGAGACGTAGAGTCTAGACTGGACGGGGAAATGCTGCCCTGCCCCATTGGAGGTAAAAACCACACTCTTCGGATTATTTTCTTTTTTACCCCTTTGTTCAAATCATGGCTTTTGTTTAATGTGACAGCATCATCCAATCGCGAGTCATGCTGGAACAGCAGCTTCAGCAAACATGGTCCCATCCCGTGAGCTCCGTTTTCACTTTTCGTGCATCTTGTGTTCCTGCAGAGAGTAATGAGTTCATCCTGTACGCTGTCAGAAACTCTATTCATCGCTATGACCTGGCCACAGGCAGTGACCAGGCGCTGCCACTGGCCGGCCTGCGGGAGGCCGTGGCTCTGGACTTCGACTACGACAGGAACTGCTTGTACTGGGCCGACATCTCTCTAGATACCATTCAGGTCAGATATTTTATGCTTGTAGAAGAACTTCTACAAGAGATGTTTGGTTATTTAAACACAATCCTGATGATAAACCTCCTGCTATTTTTGTTTCTGAAGAACAGCATTGATGTTTCTTTCTATTTGAATTTAAAAAAAGAGTAGCCAAAACATTTAAACTTTAACTGGTTATTATGCTAAATAATCTAAACAGGAGGTTTTTTTGGGGTGGGGTGGGGTGGGGTTACATTTTAATAAAACGGGTCAATTTGACCCAGGACATGATAGGAGGGTAAGGTTTCTGCCTGGTTACAAATGTGAATATTCAGGCAAGAGAAAAGTTAAGAATGTTACCAGACATGCAAGAAGTAAACAGACACCTTTTATTTTTTTTCATTATGCAAAGCGAACAATTGAAATGTAATCAATAGATAGGACAACTTACATTAGTTGCCATTCCCTTTGTAGTTTTTAATTAGAAACTCTATTTGGAGTTGAACCGATGAGCTTCATCAGCAGCCTTCAAACTCAGCTCGTTTCCCACAATTCTCTTTAATAGTAAAGCTTCTTTTCCAAGGGTTCAGGTCAACTGGTTTGAGAATCTGTCAATTCTTTTCCTTGGGTTTTGAATTCTTTGAACATTACGAGTATTTGAGGAATTTGTAGATTTGTAGATTTGGACATTGTAAATTCTAAACTAACTAAAACATTAAGGTTCTTAGATTAAACATTTAGAAAATGAAAGACAGTCTATAGTTCTTAGCTGCTGTACCATCTGGATTTCAAGGGTCAAGAACAGTTTTTGTATTTTTTAAGGATGTAATAAAGCCTCCATGTTAAATGAAATAATCAGAAAACCAGAAAGTGTCCTTAGTGTTAACCTGCAGCTTCTTTTCCTTCTTTAGCGTCTTTGTCTGAATGGCAGCTCAGGTCAGGAAGTCGTCATAAGGAAAGACCTGCAGAATGTGGAAGCTCTAACCTTTGACCCCATAAGCAGACTCCTTTACTGGGTTGATGCTGGAGCGCAAAAGATTGAGGTACCAGAGAAATGTGAAAGCAGCTAAACCTTTTTTTTCTGTCATATTTTTAACGGGATTCGGAGTTGGTTGAAGAGTTTTGAACTGTGACATAAACCCGTCTTTGGCTTCTATGTCTGAAGGTTTCCAATCCAGATGGGGATCTTCGTCACACTTTGCTCAACTCCTCGGTTCTGGAACATCCCAGAGCTCTGGTGCTTCTGCCTGGTGAGAGGTTAGTGCCTGATTTCCACACTCGTCAAAAGTCACTTAATTCATATCTATAAAATCAGATCATCAAATTCATCAATCAATTCTCCTTTGAAGTAATTCTTGAGGGCTTTTTTCTGTCATTAAGCTGCTTTCATATAGTTTTTATTGTAAGTTTTTATTTCTTTGTTTTATTTATTTTGTTGTTGTTTTTATTGTTTTTCATAACAAAATAAAGGTTCGGTGCAGAAATTTAAAAGTAAAATAAATTGGATTCAAAGCTCTACTTGTGGAAGCTTCTTTGTTCTCAGAGAAACCAAATCTTAAAGTCATTGATCAGAAATGTTTCACAGAATCAAAAGAAGCCCATCAATTTTTCTAGTTTTTCTGAATATCTTCAACATTTGTCAGGAAACAGAATTTCTACTTATTTTACTGAAAATTTTTTCATTATGAGACACAATTCCAGGGTTGGTTTCTGCCGCAGTAGGCCGAATCCGGATTCTTCCCCTACCCCTCCGGCTTCTCCTTACCCCTCCAATTGTAGGGGCATTTGAAGGGAAAAGGGTATCAGAAATTCTTTTCTTAAGGGTAGAGCAAGAGACTTGGAGATCTGTATCCCTTTGATGGTAGGATGTTCCGCATCCAGCTGTACCATGGAGGGTGTGCACCACTCCGCGGTGGTGCATAGTTTGGTAGACTTGCATCCGTGCAGAACTGTAGATGTAGAAAGAGAGAGAGAGAGAGAGAGACCGATGCATTGGGTGCAACCCATTGTAATGGAAAACGGGAAGTTTGCCAAAATGCACATGGAGGCATTTCATAGTTCTTTATGTGTTAAAAAAATTGGCTTGGTTGCAGATTTGATAGAGATGAATATGACGTAACAATTCTTTCCACATCTGACTTTGAGCAGTGGCGTAGACCATCTATGTTGTAACTTATTTTTGAGTCATTTTTCATACTGTTGTCTGAATTCAGATGAATACAGGTTATGTCTTGAACCATGTTCATACCTTTCTCAAGGTTATTGTTTTAAAAATATAGTTTTTTATTATGGTGTTTTATTTTATTTATTTACCTTTATTTACGGTTTGCCGTTTATTTAAATTAACCAGATAAGTCCTATTGAGATTAAAAATCTATTTTTCAAAGGAGCCCTGTTACATGAAAGACAAGAGGGTCTTGTTTGTGCAAAGCAGTTCTTCTCTTGAAAATTTGCTGCTTTCCTGTACCAGTGAGACTGAGTCACTTTTGCAGAAACGTCTTTGCTTTCATTTTAAAGGAGTTTTGTAGTTAAAAAACCTGACCTGTTGTGTTTTCAAATGTTTCTGCTTTTTACTGCTTCCTTTTTTCAGTTTCTCTGTTAAGTATCTTAACTTTTGCTTTAGCGGACCTGCTTTGTCTCTTCCTTCTTTGTCCCAAATAAATGAGACTTTTCTTTTTGTAACAGAGGAACTCGTTCCTCTAACGACCCACTCAAACAAAAATTGTGTTTTTAACATGTTCTTGTGGCATTTTGTGATGATGGAGGACGTATATAAAGAAAATTAAGTTCAAGATTGTATTTTTGAGTATATCTTTTGGCTAAAATGACATAATCATAATTATCATAATCATAATTTACAAGGAATGCTTTTAAATTAAGCATTCCCACTGGGACTTTCAAGGGTTTTAGAAGAATTGTTGAATTTTTCATACAGACGTAAAGACAGAGCCGTTTGAAAAACAGTCGTCTTGAAGCTCCCCGTGATTAAACCGGCTTGTGGTCATCCCACAGTCTCATGTTCTGGACAGACTGGGGCGACAGAGCAGCTGGAGTTTACCGGAGCTTCATGGACGGAACCAACGTGACCTGCATCATCACTGAGGGCGTCCACTGGCCCAACGGCATCACAGCTGATGACCACTGGCTGTACTGGACTGAAGCCTACAGCGATCGCATCGAGCGGGCCGACTTCACTGGCGCCCACAGGATAGTCCTCATGGAGGGGCTGCCCCACCCCTATGCCATCGCTGTCTTCAAGGTGCCTTTACTCGCCTTCTGAAGCACAGAAGGTCAAAGCAGTTTGATTTGAACTCAGCCTACTGATTTCAGAATGATCTGTACTGGGACGACTGGTCCAGGATGGGGATCTTCAAAGCTCCAAAAGGTGGGTCTCAGAAGAACGAGCTAATTGTCGGCAGATTGACAGGAGCCATGGATCTGAAGATTTTTTACAAGGGAAAACACAGAGGTAAGGGACAGATCAAGGCACCCCTGTAGATACTTTTGCAGAAACATCTCATTGCTCGTGAGGAGTAAGGTTGGCGTGGTGACGAGTGTCTGTCGTCTCCAGGCCACAACGCCTGCGTTGACCAGCCCTGCAGCCTTTTGTGTCTGCCTCAACCCGGACACAAACACACCTGCATTTGCCCAGATGGGGTTCCCATGGTGACCATGCCCGATGGAGAGTTGCAGTGCAAATGTCCTTTTGGGTACCAGCTCCGAAACAAGATCTGTGTGAAGACAGGTGAGACCTGGTAATGACCTCTGAGAGCTGAGAAGATGCTGCTCTCGCTCTAAAAGAGGCTCTCTTTACTCTACCAGAGCACAGCTGCTTGCCCAACCAGTACCACTGCCGCAACGCCCGCTGCATCAGCAGCATCTGGAAGTGTGACAGCGACAACGACTGCGGAGACATGAGCGACGAACAGGAGTGTCGTGAGTACTCAGGACAATTCCACCTTTAACCGTGAAAGTCGACTTCTGTCCTAAAAATCTAAATGCTTCTGCTGTCTGTCTCAGCTACCACAACCTGCGATCCATCCCACCAGTTCCGCTGCGTGGCCTCGGGCTCCTGCATCCCCCTGGCCTTCAAATGCGATCATGAGGATGACTGTGGAGACAACAGTGATGAAGAGCAGTGTGGTAACGTTTGTTTCTTTTTGTCATGATGCAAATAATTTGAAAGATCAACTCAGTGGCCTAGTGTAAGAGTGTCCGCACTGAAACTGGAAGGTTGTGGGTTCAAATCCATGGTCCAATTATACCAAAAACTACCAGCCAACAAGAAGAATGTCTGTTTCACACCAAGCTGTTCAATTGACCTGAAAAAATTTCTGCCACAAATCAAGAAATTTCTCTTTATGTTTTAATCAGAGTTCAAGTCTTTATTTATCTCAAACAAACCAGTAAAATCCAGACAAAAAAAACAGATTCAAAACAGAAACAGGACATCCTCAAGTACATCAGCTTCACAGTTTTTCTCCTAAAAGCACAATAAAAGGAAGTAAAGTTTTTGTCTTATAAATAAAGTTACAAAAGACACTTTCAACATACACATACTGGTATAAAGTTCCCCCATGATTCGCTTATGTGTTTTGGTTTTGAATGGAGAATTATGCCGTCCCTGGTAGGCACGTGATTTGCAGAACAGTTGTTTCTGGAGAATCAATAGGAGGTGGAAATGTTCTGGACAAAAGGGAATTATCTGCTGGAACCTCTGCAGTACTTTACTATCAGCAGCAGAGTGGGTATTTTTCCACAGTGATGTGGGGCTCCAGGACATTGGGTTTTGCATTGCGATGTTTTTCTCTTTTGTTTTTCAAGTCAAGGCTTTGCTAATTTGAGTCATATTTGTCAGTAATTAATTAATTTATTATTTATTTTTATGTTTAATATGTTTGTCCTCCTCAGAGGCTCACCAGTGTGGACCCGGAGAGTTCACCTGCGCACGAGGTGTTTGCATACGGGAGGCGTGGCTCTGTGATGGCGACAACGACTGCAGAGACTGGTCTGACGAGAGCAACTGCACAGGTTCAGTGGCGTCATAAACAAACAGGACGTTTGTGTTTCGGTCACCTGTAACCTACCACCAAACGACCTGAAATGTGTCCAGCACTTTGCTTCTGCACAGTTGGAAAACACTGCTTTTCTCTGCCTTTCTCCTATTGTTTGATCCCAGTGGGCCACCATACCTGCGAGCCCAGCAGCTTCCAGTGTCGCACAGGCCACTGCATCCCTCTGCGTTGGAAATGTGATGGTGATGATGACTGTCAGGACGGCTCAGACGAAGATCCTCAGTTTTGTGGTGATTAGACATTACATACACAAGTGCAGGACTGTTCGTTAAAACCGGGCATGTGACACACGTTCAAGAATGCGCTAAAAGCTCGTTCTTGGTCACGCGTTCAGCATATGGAGGCTTGGTGCAAAATGTCAAAGCAGTGCAAAGTTGGTGAATCTTACTCAAAGCTATTTCTTTCACAGCTCTATTCTGATATACGAAAGACTTGGTGTCGTATAATTCAGCCCAGGCAAACCACAATTATTATTTTCTCCACCATGATCAATTTTCAAACGGTTAACACTTCCATGAATAAAAAGGGTTGCCATTCATATGTCACGATCAAATCTAACTCTCTGATTGGTCAAAGTTTGACTTGGTTTAGCTTTCAACCCATGTTCAATGAGTGTGTGTTTTGTACATCTTAAAAACGTGTGTAGCAAAGCATGAACACGAGAGTTTCAAATGTGGAAGCCTGAAACTCGCGTTTAAGTGCATTTACAAAGACTTTTCGTTGGAAGTGGCTACTTGAATGTGCATTGTTGAGGTTTGTGACAGGTTTCATAATAATCCAGACTATAGAAAAAAAAACAAATTTTAAATGTATTTTTTTATAATCTAAGCTTTTTGAAACAAATTTTTGCTTCCAGAGGGAACTCAATGTAAAGGCTTCTTGTGCTCCAACTCCTCCTGTCTGCCAGCAGCAGCGCACTGCAACGGTGTCAAGGACTGTCCTGATGGCGCTGATGAAAACAATTGTGGTGAGTGAGTTACCAAGTTCTAGAAATATGGTGAAACTGTCAGTGGAACTGCAGTTCTGCTAAATCCATGAAAACAGGAAGTCTGTTTGACATTGCCATGGTCCCGGTGAATATTTGATTCTGATTGGCTGCAGGGTGTCCATTAAAAGTGATAATGGACAGCTAAAACAGAAGTTCTGCTCAAATAGCCTGAATGCTCTTTATTATTATTGACCTAAGAGCCAGTTGGTAACTACAACAACAGAAAGGTTGACATTTGTAATTCCACAGTTTTATCACAACGGCGAGACAATTAAAAAGACATTAGTGGTATTTCTTGCAATCAAAGTGATCTAGGAAACTACTTCTGGACTTTACTTCTTTGAAACAAACTGTAGCTTTGTCATCTGGACAAAAAAAAGCAGTAAGAGGTGAACTTTACCTCTGAAATGATACTTTTTTCCTTAAAACAGGCTAACATAACCATTAAATATTTGCTGTACACTTCCTGACTTTTTCATTTCACAGCTGCTCAACAAAACAAGAATGCTTCTTTCATCCAAATTGAAGTGTCAAATGTTACCCAGACCTTACCCCATCCTAGAATAAAAAACAAAAAAAAAAACATATTTTGAGACGTCAACAGTCTTTAAAATACAGAAAAAGTTATGTTTGTTCTATAAAGCTGTCCAGTATGGTTACTTTCCTTTTTCCTTTATAGAAAAAGTCCACATAGGATAAAACAAGCCTTCAATTTTACATCACCTTTGATATTAGAAGGTGGAATGATATGGTAGAAAAAGTAGAATGGGTACGGTACAAATCAGGAAATGTTTCCTGTGGTCTTTGCAGGTTTTTGTAATAAGAAAGGTTATGTGGAATTTTTTTGCTAATTTAAAGCCTTAGTCGAACACTAGCGCCAACCTATAACCACCAGGAGTAATTTAGGGTTCAGTGTCTTGCCCAAGGATACTTTGACACATGGGCAGGTAAGGCGGGAAGTTTCTAATCAGATTTGACCGCTCGACCTCTGCACCATGGCCGCCCCACCATAGCCACATGATGGCCATTTACAATTGTAATGATCCAATTTAAGAACCTAATGACTAAATGGTTTTTACAAATTTTTCTTCGGTTCTACTCGTAAAACTCGTCAAAGCTCGCTGTATATACAGACTTACAGGAGTTTCCCTGGTCTGTTGGGACGTCATGTGACATTCTCGTCTGTGTTTCACCTGCAGATCCTCTCTGCACTCGTTACATGGAGTTCGTGTGCAGGAACCGGGCCCAGTGTCTGTTTCAGTCACTGGTCTGCGACGGCATCAAACACTGTGAAGATGGTTCTGATGAGGATGCAGCGTATGCTGGATGTGGTGAGAAACATGTTCAGAAACAGCTGACAGAACCTCATGACACACAAAAAATCAAAAGTAAAATATTTATCTGGAATTTTTACATGATGGCTCATCATTTCTGCAGCTTAATGCTCTATTTAAACAGGATGAAGGGTTTTGTTTAAATTTAGTTTTTTAAGTTCATATTTGTAACAGGTTTAAAGTCTTAGTTCAGAAAAGCAGCTGCTTTTCCCAGTGGGAGTGGGAGTCTAAAGTCCTCTGTCTGCTCCATCAGCCACACCCTCGGAATTTGGCAAAGTGTGCGACGCCTACACGTTCCAGTGTGCCAACGGCGTTTGCGTTAGCCTGGAGTGGAAATGCGACGGTATGGATGACTGCGGGGATTACTCTGATGAAGCCAACTGTGGTGAGAATCTGGAAAAAACAAACCCCACCAGCACACTACCTCTGTTGTGACGGCGTGATGAATGTTGTGAAACATTTAAATGCCAAATAACATCAAAAGTGTAACATTTTTACAGTTTAGCAGCTCTTTGTCTCTGAGAAGTGAGTGAGCTTTTTAAAGCAGCTCCCATGATGCTCGCTGTTCTGTGCTGTAGCTGCTCCCACTGATGCTCCAGGCTGCTCCAGGTATTTCCAGTATGAATGCAGAAATGGACGCTGCATCCCCACCTGGTGGAAATGCGACGGCGAGAATGACTGCGGCGACTGGTCGGACGAGGCTCTGTGCACAGGTGAGAGCCTGACCGCATGTCTTAACCTGCTTGTAGAAACTCTTAACACCTTGAAAAATAACCTCTGTCTGTGCTGTAGGCGGGGTTACTCCTCACACTGTGACTCAAGGTCCCAGCACATGTGCCTCCAACCGCTTCCACTGTGGCTCTGGAGCGTGCATCATTAACACGTGGGTGTGTGACGGCTACGCTGACTGCCGCGATGGCAGCGATGAGCTTGGATGTCCCACAGGTATCACCGTCCTCACTGGAATTTTGGTTGGCTTTATCCATAAGGTCATTTGAGTTTCAATCTAACAAACAAATTAAACATCTGAGGCAAAAAACAGAATATTTTCTCCCTGGTTTTGGCTACAGTGTGCTTAAATGTTCTGTTTAACCTGACGCCAATGGGTCATCCTCAAACACATTGCTTATGCCGCGTTCACACCAAATGCAATTTGATGTCTGGGATCTGGAGATCATGCGGACTCCCAGTACGGTGATGTTCAGCATCTACTGCAGAAGCTGAACAATGGCTGCTTTCAGCGGTACGTCCATCTCTCTGTAACCCAGTTTGATAACTTGCTGTTCTGCATTAGTTTAAGAAGGGAAAAAAGGAAAATAAGAATAAAGTTAGAGGGCCTATTTATTCATATTTTTGATCATTCCACACAAATAAGAAAAATATCCTGAAAGTTCAGGAGGACAATCAGAATCTCTTCCATGTTAGTTTTGGACTCTACCCGCTGATTACATCATCATCTGATTCGTTGACATAAATTCTTTGCCAAAGTTCAGATATTTGAACTCAAAATGTAGCAGCTGGACTGCCAGGCTGTGTCTGACACGCTATTTTTCAGTAAAAGCGGCCGCTTGACGGCTGTTGCCAAGGGCGGTGTGAATGTAGCTTAATGCACAAATCGTGTTCGTTGTGACAGCATTTTAATATGAATTCAGTCCAGTTAACCTGTCTAGTTAACCTGTTTCACTATCCACTCAGCAAAAAAGAGAGAAATCAGCTGATGATAAATGTATTCTTCTGAAATATTTTGATTTAAGACATTTACTTTCTGGTTGTATCTTAGTGAATGGCACTGTTACGCCCGCCCCCACCCTGGCTCCTCCCCCATCCCCTGGTCGCTGCAGTCCGGGTCAGTTTTTGTGTCGTAGCTCCGCCCACTGCATCCCAGAGTGGCAGCACTGCGATGGCCTGTCCCACTGCCCAGACAGCTCAGACGAAGCTCACTGCCGTACGTTTTTTTTAGTTTGGAAAAGTCACCATAGTCATAAAGGATAAAATGGGACATTCAAGCTGTTGAAGCTTAACTTTTAACACGAGTGTGTGATGTGTTTGAAGCGACCCTTGGGCCTCTGGTCTGTGTTAATGGCACCCGGTGCGCTGATGGGGAGGCCTGTGTGCTGGACAGTGAGCGCTGCGACGGTTTCCTGGACTGCTCTGACCACAGCGACGAAGATAACTGCACCGGTGAGTCCATATCCGATTCATGATTCAAGTAACTTAAAATTATACCTAACAGTCTTCACGAAAGTACTGTTATTTTGTCAAGATTATACTCAAATATAAGCACGAAAAAGTAAAATTCACTCAAAAGTACTCTAAGTACTGAATTACTTATTACTTTTTGTGAGCTTTGATGAAAAGTCTGGGTTGTTGACATAGTGGGAAAGATACATCAGAAACTTTCCAGATAACTGGGATCAAACTCTTTAAAAAGCTGGAGTTAAAAACATAAATCAGGAGTTCTTCAAAGTAATAAAAGAAAAATTTCAGAGAGTTTTTGTCCATTTTACAACAAGACGAGAACTTCCCCTTACCTGATCAACTCTAAAAACAGCAAGGCTCTCCAATCAGTCAGTGAAGTCAGCACAGAGTGAAGCATCACTGCTTACATGCTATCCTTGTTCTGGAAAGGATGAGCTTTGGTGTTACCAAACATCTTAACCGCTGACAACTTCAGGTAGTTTGAAAGTAGTGGCGAAGCTCAATTTAAATTGTTATGTACTGCAGATTAAGTGATGTTAAATTATGGTCATACTCACCAATACTGACAAAGAGCTACTCATTTAAAATAACATGAGAATAAATATTTGATGGGTTTCCACTCTTTTGCACGAGAACCTTATTCACAGTTTATGACAAACTGTGATAAATCTTTATAAACTTTAATAGATGAAATGAATTCAGAAAACATTGGAGCTCCATCAGATCTGTTTCGATTCTGATCTGAATCAAGGATATAAAAATAATCTTTACTGAATCATATAGATTGAACTATATATGTTGTAAAAAATGTGTCCAGTAGTAGGGCTGTGGATGGTTACATAGGCGGGCGATGAGCCAATTCGATTGATAAATCAAGATCATCAATTCATAGATCAAATTCTCACAATTTAATAGTTTGTTTAAATGGTTGCTATGTTAAAGTCTTTTTAATGGGTGTGTGAAGACTAAACTATTATTTATTACCATCATTTATACCTGTATTTAGAACAGGAAATTAGAATCAACAAAACATGCAAAAAACAAGGAAAAATACATTGTATTTATCACTTAAATAAAGTTTTTCTGTCAGCTACTTTCAGCAGTAAATCAAACGTAAACATCACTAGTGTTTTGGATCCTTTTAGAACAAATCCCAAACATGTTTTCCACAGTTTTTCCATCCTCAAAGTTGAGCTGGCTACAGTTCAATAGATAGAAGACAAGAAGATTGTAAATGAAGACAGCAACGCTTATATAAAAATGTAACAATGAAGCTTTTTCATATAGCACTTCACAACTTCTGTAGGTGTACCATGGTGCGTCACAATTAAAGGAAGATAGAAGAAAGTTTAAAATTAGACAAATTAAGAACACAATTAAAAACAGCATAAAATTATAAAAACAGCAATAAAATACATGAAAGATCAATGAGAATACAGTATACAAACTAAAGAAGATAAAATGCCACCGCCTACTGAGCATTAGAAGCCTCTAAGATGGCATAAATCTCAATAAATCTTCATCAAAGATTTATGGAGATCTGGAGAGCTGGTTCTTTCTGCACAGGAGACATAGCATGGAGGAAATTCATTGACAAGCCCTCCAGCCAATCAGGACACAGAACAGAGTGTGTTGTTTAAAAAAAGAAAAGCAGCAGCATAATCACTCAGACCGAGAAAGGTGAACTGCTGTGTGGAAAGAGAGCAGTGTATTCTGTTCTATTTGACAGGGATTTGGGGGGTGTTCAGATAGGGGCACAGACTGCAGAAGGATGGAATAAAAAGGCAGGTTCAGGGTGGGACTCGATCGTGCAGCCTCAGTAAAATAAATAAATCGTGCCTCTGATATTGGTCAGGGGGCGGGCTGTAGTTTGGGGACCCCCGATCCAAACTAATAGACGCCAACATTTAACAAACTACTGCCACTCTGCAGAAACTATGACTGAGAAAACTGCACTTTTTGGGATTTTGGTAAAAACGTCATCATCATGATTAAAAGACCACTTGGAACACGTTGAAAATGGATCAAAAGATGATCAGAATGGGCTTTTAAAGACTGATGAAAGAACATAAATATGAAGAATTTTGTTGCTGCAGGACTCTAAGTATTCTTTCCGTACAAAAATTCTGAAATTCTTTCATAGCGGACATACGTGTGTATAAAGTCCAGAACCTCCAGTGGGCTCAGGACTTAGTGGGTGCCGTCACTCTGACCTGGTCTCGTCCCAAAAACCTCCCTCTGAACTCCTGCTACTTCCTGATCTACTACAGGTGAGTGAGGGCCCCCCACACACGGGGAGAATCTCCATCTCCTGGTCTCCATGTTTGTGATGTGATGTTGTTGTGTTCAGGCTTGTTGGCACGCAGCAGTGGAGCACCATGAACACCCACAGCAACAAGACCAGCTGCAAGCTGACCGTGTTAGAACCGGACACAACCTACCAAGTGAAGGTGCTCACTCAGTGCCTCAGTAAGCTGTACAGGACCAACGACATGATCAGCATCCGGACCCCAGAGGGATGTGAGTTCCTGAGTTATGGACTGATCTACAAGCATCAAAACCAAGCATTAACAGCTGCATGTCATCTTTCATCTGAAACATTTCTTTTTTTTTTTTTATTTAGTGCCAGATCCCCCCACAAACCTGCAGCTGTCTTGCCTGAATGAGGAGGACGGCACGGTGAAGGTCTCCTGGGATCTTCCCAGCAGAGGGCACGGCCTGATCAGGGAGTACATAGTGAGTGATTCCCAGACCTGATGTTCAACCGAATATGCTGGCCTTTAAAAGGCGTTTATTATTATAGAATGTACAGTCTTTAAGAGAAGCTCCTTACTGATTGTAAACAAATGCGGCACCCACACGGTGTCCACCAGAGGCTGTATATGCATTCACCACGACCTGTCACCCGCAGCATGCCCGTAGAAAAAAAATGTGCATGACCATTTTCTCTTTACAGGTTAACGGAGCAGTCTATGACCTTAATATTTTGCGCGGGTCACCTACCTGCCCGTAAAGGTGTGACCATTTTTTGCCCACAGACAAGCCATATTCACCTATTCAGTTGGAACTGAGACTTTAAATTAATCAATGCACTGATGTTTCTTAAACATGGTTTTGGCTTTGCCACTAGCTTTACAATACAGACCCTGACGGAGCTTAGTCAAACACAGAATGAAATAGAATAGAATATACCTTTTTTTCCTCTTAAAAGGAGAAATTCACCAAATATTGAAGTTGGTTTCAGTTCAACCCAAAGTGAAGAGAAACTGAAGAAACCAGAAATATTTTTTTTTTTTTACTTTGAACAATTTTAGGACAGAGATTTGAAATGAATTACTATAAATCAGTCTTTTTAATGTACCTCCATTGTCCAGCTTTTATATTTATCAGTTAACATGTTTATCAAAGCTTGTTATTGTTTAATTTTTGTGAGTCTCACCATCAGTTAGGAGTCGCCTCCAGCGATGCTGTAGTTCTGGCTGAACTTGCCGTTAATCTCCTCTGTTGCTGTGCGTGCTTGGCAGGTGGAGTACAGCCAGCGTGGAGGTTTTGAGTGGACGTCCCAGAGATCCAGTGAAACCAGCGCAGAGGTGAAGGATCTGCAGCCAGAATCTCTGTACAGGTTCCGGGTAAGAAGCATCTCAGCAGTGGTTTGGGGCTCAGAAGAATGACATTGACCACTTTCTGTTTGATCCTTGTTTTCAGGTGGCTGCTGTTACCAGTCGAGGTGTTGGAAACTGGTCACAGATTAAATCCATAACACCTAAAAAAGGTAAAGTCATTCTCTTAACAGAGAGGAACAGAGGGAAAGCAAGTTTCTTTCACAACTATTTCAGATTCTATGTCATTTGTTTCCCAGCTCTGCCCCCTCCCTCTGTGACTGTAAACCACATCAGCAACGACTCCATGAGACTATCCTTCAGCCTGGACTCCAAGTTCAAGGTTCGATCTTCTGTGAAACTCTTCTTACAGTCGGTGGGGTTTCCTTATCGTGAAATTTGGGGGATTTTTGTCTCTGCAGGTAAAACACTTTGTGGCGGTTTTGTCCTGGCAGTTTGATTCTCACGTTAAGGAGAGCAGCAACTACACCGTCACATCAGGGATCCTCAAAGGTTCTGCTCCTGCCTGTTTCTGCTGTCCTTCATCATGCTTTCATGAACTACTGAGCAGAAGATGACACGCTTTGCTTTTTTTAGTCGCCAACCTGTCTGCAGGGACGCTCTATGAGGTGGCTGTGTGGGCTCACACTAGCACTGGAGACAGCCCCACCACCCTCTCTCACCACCGTACAACCGGCACACCACCAAAGAAGCCCCTCCTTAAAGCCAAGGCTCTAAACCAGACGGCTGTGGAGTGCAGCTGGACCGTCAGTGGGCCCCTGGCAAAGGTACGGCAAGCTCACGGGCTCTAAAACCATCACCTAAACATTGAACATTCTGTTCATTTGTTTCTTTCATGGAGAGTTCAACAGTACATTAACATATTCATGACAACATAAGCCCACACATCTTAAGGCTGTTGAGACGAGGACCCGGTGGAACAAGGTGGGCATTTATTTTCTTTCCAGAGGCGCCAGAGGTGCAAGGCTCAGTTCCCCTTCAAAGCAGTAACGTTCTGATGCTAAAACAAAGCCAACATTAGCTCACCGTGCAGCCATGCTGTACGCAGAAGATATTGCTTCACAATATTTAAAAAATAACATTAAATATAACCTAAAGTGCATGTCAGTTCACCCAACATTTTATAATAAACATGTGTTTTAAAGCAGCATCAGAAATGTTTTGAGATCAAAATAGAGCTCAGAATGACTTTGACCTGGGGCTCTCCCAGGATGAAAAGTGCAACTTACTCAAAATTATGGGGTATTACCGCCATCTACTGGCCATACTTTCTACTGTGCTACATCAACAACATGGACTCGGAACACGGTTCAGGTTTTTAAACCAGTATTGAAAATCTTGCCGTAAAAATGTAATGAGTCATAGTTACTAGGTATATGGCCCAAAAAGTAATTGAGTTTGTAACTCAGTTACAACATCCTCAAAGTAATTAATTACTCAGTAAAGTAACTCCTGTTATACATTGTTAATAAAATACAGCAATAAATTATATATTTTTCCTCAGCTGCCCACAAACACACTTTGAACATTATGATCCCATTCATTCCAAATTATTCTCACAAAGCTGTTTTATTTTATTGTATGGGAATGGCCTAAATAAAGAAGTGACATACGGATTATATGGATGGGATTTTGTCTTGAACCCATAATCTGCGCCTCCATCTGCATCTGGTTTGGTCATTAACCGTTGCTCTGGGTTGCGGCGGGTTGGCCCCCTGAGCTTCATGATTCTCTGAGGAACAGAAGTGAACAACGTGGTCTTTAAAACAGAAGATACTTGAATGAAGAAAGAATTTCCAGAAAAAACCCGAAACTATCAAACCAGCAGGACAGAAATTACAGAAGCGTTTTATCTAGTAACCTTTTTGGATCATTTTTAAATTTGACATCTTTGTAGAAAGCGATGCATAAAAATAGCGGTGAAAGGAACAGATCCATCGTTGAAGTTACCTTTAACCTCTTAAGACCTGCCGTTCACGTGCGTAAACGTCACATTTTAGGTTATCTTACCACAGTAGTTCATTCTTCTTAGCTGGGGCCCTGACACTACATGTTTTGAGCTGTCAACTCTGATCTTATGAGGTTAAAGCCCTCCTGCTGAAAATATACTATCTGCTGCTCATTTGGTAATCACCAACACTTCTTCACTTTATTTGGAGCAAAACAAAACACTTCATATGTGTGGAGATTTATAAAAATAAAGAGTTCAGCAGATGATCAAAGTGGCCATCAGCGACTAAATTGTGTTCAGCTGTTTGTCAGGAATTCTTCATGGAATCAGGGAACAGGATGATGAAAACCTAAGACACTGACCTCGGACCACGTCTTACTCATGAATCTGTTGCATGTGTGTGCCTGCAGCTGTACGGCGTGTTCTATGCCACATCCTTTCTGGATCTGTACCACAGCCCCCGGTGCCTGAACTCCACTTCTTTCAACCTGACGGTGACCGTGGACAGGGATGAGCAGTATCTTTTCCTGGTGAGAACTTTCTGCAAATGCATCTTCCTCTTTATAGCTAAAGGTTGTAACTCTTGTTGATTCCAAACATCAAAGTTCATTTTAATATTTCCATTCTTGGTTGTTAAATCAGAAACATCAAAGCTGCTGTAACTCTCAGACCTCTAAATGTGACCCTTTTATTCTCAGATTTTTAGTCAGATTCTTGACACTGATGTTATTCTTACCAAAACTTGAGGAAAAAGGAAACGCATCATCAGAACTCAACGTTAAGCCTAACCCCAAAAAACTTCCAACTTTAAAAAACTCAATTCTACAATGTAAAGGAATCAAAAAATCACATCTGCCAATATTTTGATCACAACATAGATAGCAATTAGAGCGTTTGAGTGTGATATCATCTAAAGAAAATTATTTAATTCCAGCTCCAACCAAATTAAGTCAATTCAGTCGCCATTTTCTTTGGGATACGGACATCGCCATCTTGGGGCCAGACATTGTCAGTAAGCAGTGTTAGTCCGAATTGATCTGAGTCATCGTTTCTATGGCAGCCAGTCTCACCAATCAGGAGTGAGCTTGGTGGAAGTCCACACCCCTACCACCTAAAACCGGGCTACAAGAAATTCTCAGTTTGCCGTGATGTTTGTAATCAGTGCTTCATCTGGTCAGATCAGCTTTTTAAACTCTGTGGTTTTAGTTCAGGTGTTCCAGACTTACCTGCTGATCTCTGTCTGTAGGTCCGGGTAGTCTCCCCGTTCTTCGGCCCGCCCTCTGACTATGCAGTGGTGAAGATGATTCCGGATGAGAGACTGCCACCCAGAAACCTCCACCGGGTGCGGGTTGACCAGACCCAGGCCACTCTGAAGTGGCAGCCACCGTACGACACCCCGAGCAAGCCTCTGGTACGACTCTGCCAGCAGAAAAAACACAAGCCAGAGGCTGACGTTGATGATTCAAAGTTCTTTCCTATTGCCAATAAAATCCAGGTTTATTTATTTTTTTCCCCAGACGTATGTAATTCATGTGAGGGACGTGATTCAAAATGTTGAGAGGGACTATAAGTTCACCAGTCAGAGCAACACGGTGGAGTACCTGCTGAAGGACCTGGAGCCTGGAGGAAGATACAGCATCTCCGTCCGTCTGCTCAACATGAGCAAAGAGGCCAGCTTCACTCTCAGCACAAGTGAGTGCAAAGTCAAAGCTCTGAAGATGAATAAAAAAAAAACTGAATGCAAACAAGAGAAGGGATAAAAGCCAGAAGATGTTCTGTTCTGTGGAAGCAGCTTTGCTGGGTGGACTCCAGCATCAAACCCCCTTTGAGGGGATCCTCCTTTGTGGATCTACACAAAAGGGGTTCAGAAAAGAGCTTCAGCAGAAGCACCAAGCTAAATCTGATGGAAATCCAAACTTCTTGGACCTAAACAAATTAGTTTACATTTGTTGTTGATTCCTGAACAAATAAAACTAGTCGCAATAACCAAAAGACAAACAGCAGGGATGGAGGAAGCAGATGTTTTGGTTAAACCACAGAAAATAAGCTCTGTCAACTCATGCCAAAATTCTATCCACTTCTGTCCAAATCTTCAGTTAACTTTCAACATTTGTCCTGTTTTTTATCAAAATGATAAACATGACAGATATCAGTACAGCACTTGTTCTTCTACATCCTGGCCATCTAGGTCAGTGGTCCCACAGACTGGTACCGGTACGTAGTACAGTTGGTACCAGGCCACATAGAAAACAAGACTTACATTTGATCTTTTTTTTATTTATAATCTTATTCTGAAGAACATTTTATTTAGGTAAATTACTGGATTCTCTTCACCACATTGGACTCATCCTTGATGAATGTGAAGTAGCTCGATCACGTGTGGAAAATCCATGCTCTACTTTCTTAAAGCTGCGGCGGCGACTGCTAAATTGAAACCCCAAGCTAACAAACAAAAAACAAACGTTTTTGGAAAGTTTCTTCAGGCAGAAAAGAGCCAATGAGATAACAGAAGAGGAGATTTCAAAATAAAAGAAAGCTGCATTTAGCAGACAAAAACCAGCAGTCTTCACTCCAAATATGGATTAATTGTGACAGTTGTTTCCACAAACCATATGCATAATTGACAGCAATTGGCTGTCTAGTGTTGTGGTTTAAACTTTGGATGTATGTTTATTATTATATTTAGAAAATACCAGTTTGAGTGATCATATGTTTTTCTGTGAAAATATAGTCTGACTTTAAACCGGTCTGTGACCTAAAAAAGGTTGGAGACCTCTGCCCTATGAGGTTTCTATTATCATAAATGTATGATAAAGGACACATTGAAGGGCATTATCATTTATACACCGCCTATGCTATGGTCAGCTGCAATGTTGCTCGCCTTTTTTATTGCACTGGCAATGTTAGGTTGTGAGGGTCTGTAAGTTGCCGTGAGAGCATGTAAACAGAGTGCTCTCAGTTACGGGTGACAGGAAGAGGGGGGGGAGGTTGCACCACACCAACAGTCCACCATTTCTTGTGAACTTCTGCTCTACCAAAACAATGTCCTAGAAAAGGACACAGGTTTTTTGATTTTGCCTAAAAGCAGAATAGTTATGATTAAAAGACCACAAAAGATAAAAAAATGATTGGACCAAGTCTTTAGGTAACTTTTTTTTCTCTGTTCTGCAGCTCCTCTTCCGGCACCAGAAGCCTTAAAGATTTTGACGGAGAACGACCACGTCTTCCTGTTCTGGAAGAGCCTAGCGGTCCGGGAAAAGGGCTTCAATGAGAGCAGGGTGAGGCTGGTGAGGGGTGCTTGAGCTTTGCGGGGATGCTCTCTTTGTGGAGTTTTATCCACCCAAATATATCAGAGCAGATGTTCTCACAGGCTCAACATGTGGAAAAGCTGGTGTTAATTTATGCGACTGTCCATGGCAGATAAATGCAAAAAACATCTATATTTCGTCATTTTATGTGTGAAGATGTCTGAAGATTTATGCTTTAATAAATGAGGCCCAGCAGTGTAAATCTTTAAAAGTTGTTTGAGTTAAAACTGAAGGAAACTCTCTGTTTTTCTGCCGCTGCTGCTCTACATTTTTTTGTGTCGTTTTTAGGGATATGAAATTCACGCGTTTGACAGTACGACCAACCAGACCTCAATCCTGGGAAACACCACCGAAACCTTCTTCCGCATCACCAGCCTGCTGCCGGGCCACAGCTACACCTTCTCAGTGCAGGCCCGCTGCTTGCTGGGCGGACAGCTGTGCGGGGATCCTGCTGTTGTGCTCTTCAACACGCTGGCAGGTGCTTAGATGCTGTTTTTCCCACAATACACTGCTCAGGTAACTTCTTTTAAACAAGCTGGTCAAAAGCGGCACTTGTTCCAAACACGGGACAGGTTACCCGTTCGTCATGATTGAACCAGCAGCTAAAAAAAACAAAACAATGAAAAACAGAAACGGTAGAAACGACCTTTCTTCTTATACTTAACTTATTTTATATCTCAGGACCAGTGAAGCTGTGAATATGTTTACATACATATCAGTATTCGAATCCCAACCTAATCTGTGATCATCTCTAAGTTTCTGCAGTCAGGAATTCTCCAAAATGAGCTACTTGAAAAGGAATGTACATCATTAATAATATAAAGTAATATCAATAATAAAAAGGTCTTATTCTTATTTTGTATTTTTCCCTGGTCAAAATGAGTCACAGAGAGACAGAAGTACAGCTGAAAGCGCTGTCATTCAGATTAGGGATCGACTGATATGGTTATTTTCAAGGCCGATACGATACCAATTTTTTTTTAAAGTTTGGGTGGCCATCACCATTGTTCTGGCTTTGATTGAACGTCATTCTGTTTTCCCCAACAGTTCACAGGTGACCCTAACCCATCCCACAGTTTGTTGACTGCATGTTTTCTCCCCCCAGGAACCAGCGACGCCTCGCGGACTGAGGTCCACTCTCAGGACATGGCGGCGGTGGTGGTCCCGGTCCTCTTTTTCCTGCTCCTGGGAGTGTGTGGAGGTTTGGTGGTGCTCTACCTTCGGCATCGCAGACTGCAGAATAACTTCACGGCTTTCGCCAACTCCCACTACAACTCCCGCCTGGGCTCCGCCATATTTTCTTCTGGAGATGAACTAGGTACTGGATACATTCCTGAAGAACAGGCCTGACCTCTGACCTTTTCTCTTACCTCCTATAGATGGCTACTAATCTTTTGAGCTTATTTGACAAAATCACAGAGCGATCCACATTTTAATAAACATCATCAAAACGTTGATTTATTTCAGTAAACTGTCAAACTTAGATTCATTTCTACACATTATAATACATTTTTCACTTATTGTTAGAGTTAGAACTAATTAAACTTTCCTTTAAGAATTGTGCAGTAGACTAAAGAATGTAAAAGAGTCCAACTGATGTTTTCAAATTAGACAAGGTTTTGTTTTAGCTGAGCTCAGCTTTTCTAAAATCTCCTAATTTTCTGTCTTTAGGGGATGATGATGAGGAAGATGCGCCCATGATCAGTGGTTTCTCCGATGATGTCCCCATGGTCATTGCATAGCAAAGCCCCGGCCGGTCTCAGTCAGTGATTCGGTACTACCGAGTGGAAACACCCTCCCACATGATTAAACCCATCAACTTCTCCAATTCACAGGAAAGTGGAAGAAAATGAAACTGGCGGCAAACCAGATCCTTTTCAAATATACATTGCACTTTTTTGGATGTGCAATAACCTATTTTTTATAATGTGAAATATGTAGATAGTTGGAAAAGAGGACTTTGATGTAAACTGTGAAGGTTTTGAGTTTGTCCAGCACGTCTGTAAGGAAAGATCCAACATTGTAATGCAAGCTCATTACTGTTGCAATGGTTCACTGCTTGAAGCCAAAAGAAGCATCCAAAGTAAAAAAAAAAAAAAAAACGCGAAGCCCCCACAAATTCAACACCGTCTTAACTCCTCTGCAATCCTGATAGAACTCATGGAGACTGCTCCGCCACCATCCCTGTTGGGATCAGACGTCGGTGTGAGGCCGTTAACCGCATTGTTCGTGGATGGTGTTTATCTGACGTTGTCTTTTTGAAGTTCGGATACGCTTTGTTCTCTTTTGCAACCAAACGTGATTGACCTGGAAGTGTCGCCACAGTGTCTTTGTAAAAACACTCTTCTGTTCCACCACCAGCACAATCGCATTCGTGTGTTTAAGCGGAACCTGACAGATAAAGTTTCTTGTCCTGGAGGGGGACGCTCCCTCAGAGCATTGCCAAGATCATGCAAAGTGTTTGTAAATATTAGCTTTTAATATATCCTTTCCTTGCAATGCTGCACCACGTCATCCTGTATAAATATATACATAGATATATATTTCATCATACTTTTTTGGTTGTTTCGGACTTCAATTCCTCCCTCCGACATGTTGCCATAAGTGTAGTTGTAAAGGAAGTGTGTTTGGTGGTTCTCAGGGAAACGTGTCAGAGCGGACACTGGCGCCGCCTCAACCATGGAGGCGCCGCCAATCTACTGTTGAATGGTAATGAAACCTTCGAGGAAGGGCAGGGCCCAAAGGTTTGAGGACTCAGGCTAACCATCAGGTCCAGGTGAAGAAATAAAGGGTCACCCCTCTCATAGTATCTGCTCATTGTTGCTTTGGTCTGGAGTTTGTCTTCAGTTGATGACCTTTCGTGAAGGCCCTGCTGCTTTGGCTGTGACCTTCAGGAAGGTTTTTTTTTTTTTTGTTGACTTGCGGTTCTGTTACTCACAGAAATGTTAGCTTTTATTTTAAAGCTTTGGTGAATTAACACAAACATCATGAACCCTCACTTTAAACAACTGATTGCGTAACCAGAAGTAGTTTACTGTTGAACTCCTGGGACTCTTTCTTCACTCATTTGACTTTTTTTTTCTTTTAGTGTGAAGTCGGTCTGTGTTTCACATCAACACCATTTTAAAATGATTGATCTGTTACTTTATTTTGAAAGTTTAAAAGTATTGGGTTGAAACCATTGACTGTATCAGGGAAGTGGACTGAGTGTGACATCACCCATAATAAATGGTTTACTTTCAGATAAAGTTAATTCATCATGCATCGCTATCTTTTGGAGCCAGATGACGTTAGTGAGGAGTGATTGGTCTGAGTCAGTCTGAGTCAGACTGGGAGTGTCCGTGTTGGAAGGCTACACCCCTGCCACTTGAAAAGGGGCTACACAAAACCTGTCAATTGAGCATACTGAATGTTGGACGTGGGGGGCAGCAGGGTCCATCTACTTTTATTGAGGCATCTGTTGGTCAGTTTATAACTTGAGTAACATGAACTACAGAAAAAATATTTTAAAAATGAGGATTATCAAGAACAAGTTGTAAAATGGTATCAAAGGCCAAGAATGGTTATTCTGACATATAGAATGACTGAAAAATGGCTGTTTATTTTTCTATAGAAGTCTATAGGAATTTAGCTTCTTTTGGAGCCAGCTGGTACTTCCTGTTTGGAACGCCAGCGGGGTGAAGTTACTCAGTCCAGTTCTCATGTACAGTCAGTGGGTGAAAATAATTTGTCCCCCAGATGTTTTCTGACAGCCCTAAACCTTCAGGCATCTGCAGAACTGTGAATATGGAAACAGCAGACATGAAAAAGGGGGTTATTTTGGAATCACAGAGGTGATGTTTGGGGTCACACTGGAGGAGCAGGAAGGAGGTTTGCTGGAACTCAGTCAGCATGGCGCTACATTAGACCTTGTTGATGCCCTGCTCTGCTGACCCGGGTTTGCTCAGAAAAGCAACTTCATGAATGTATTTAGCATCCGTACGTTGGGACGTACCATCATCCTCTCTGAGGAGCAGTTTGACCTTTCCAATGTGAATTTGTGGATCACTGGTGAAGCGCAGTCTTCAGCTTGTTCTGTGTCTATAGCAGTTTTATATGATTTGGACGTCTGACGTCTGCACCTTTGTAGTCACATTTTCCTGTTTTGCTTTTTGTTTTATTTTACATTCTCAGTGAATCACAAGGCTGTGTCTGTAGTCACTATAAGGTTTCCTTAAGAACTGGTCTTAAGGAGGAACGTTCTTTTGTTTCTTGGCCTTAAATCTTCTGATGCTGTTCTAAACTGTTCTGCTTTTTTGTTTTTCTTGTTCCACCACTAAATGCCTTATTAGAAAACAATGAATTTCTATGTAATGTACTGTTTGTATGATAGAACATGCTCATGCATGCAGGTCATTTCTGCTGAGGAGGAAGGGAAAGGGCATTGGATCATTTTGTGCTCCTGTTCTCAGTCAGACTTCACATCTGTACAAAGCAGCATCGTTGTGGCCATTTGCTCCTCACCTGTCTGTGTGGAAAAAAAACTTGCTTTGAATCGGACATACAGAAGAACCCATTTTTGACCTTGTTGTTTTGTTGCCTGCTTGTAAAGCTCATTGCAAGAAAATTAAAGAAATGCTGTAAAATCATTTACTGGAATAAAGTTGCTGAAAACAAAACTACTTCTGTTTTATTTTCATATCATGGAAAGTCTCTGAAAGTCCACTCCTGTCATCATGTGTAGAAGTTTTAACTCATTGATCATGTTAAGTTATTCATCAAAGCAGTTTCTTTTTGTCCACTATGCTTTTATTTAGTATAACTTTCTAATAAAACCTTTAGCGTTACGGTAGGTCTAACACCACAACAAACAACCTAAAGTGATCTGGAGATCACACAGAAGACCCAAAATCTTCATGAATTTAGTTCTGTGTGCTGAAAATTGTTTTCTTGTCTTGGTTTATTTCCATCAGATGATTTCATGCGCAGAATTTTATTTGTTTGAGTTGGAATGGACACCGTTCTCAGCAGAAAACTTCCAACACAATTTGTCAAAATGTTTGTTTTAAATTTAAACAAAAATGTTTTGGAAGATTTAGCTAAACCACCAGATTAAAAAATGTCACTAGTTTTTTTCCCCTCATGACTGCAGACTTTATACAGAGCAGAAAATGCTAAATAAATAAATAATCCACAGATTTTCAAAGTAAAGAAGACGAAAGGAAGACATCACTGCTTTTGAAATTTGATCAGTTTTAGGTGTAAAGAAGAATTTTTAAAAACGCTTTTTGAAATGTTTAAGCTTGAAGTTTGAATCCAGCTTTTGGTAATATGATAGAAAGACTTGAATTGGGATTCTACTTCAAGTACCGGTACACAAGAAGAAAACTACTCAAATAGTCTCATGCATCTCAAGTTTTCTTGTGAAAATATGTGCACCTAGAAAATATTTTGTTTTACAAAGAATTTTGTTTGTCGTCATGGTTACCGGTTGAATGTTTTCTCTGACGGTAAGTTTGTGCTGCCTGATGAAAAATCTGTTACTCCAAAGTAATAAAAATAAATAAAATGATGAAGAAATTAGTCTTTAAGTGACATCAGTGGGTCTAATCCCCAGAGTTTCACTGAACCAAAGGTGTAAATGGAGCGATCCTACTACCTGTTTGATAGTTATTTCTGCTCAACAGGGGGCAGTATTTGTCAGGGCAGGAGCACCAAGCCACAGCCTCCACAGACGCAACACTTTGTGTTCTCAGAACTTTGTAGAAGCTCTTAATGTTTCTTAACCCCCTGACTTCCAGAGGAAAAAAATGTTGACCAGTCAAGTTTTCTTTTAAGTATATCAAATACTACAGGTATATATAGGATCCTCGCAAAGATTTAAAACCTTATCCTTTTACTTAAATTGATTCATTTTCCCTTTGCTCTAGCCCCGTCTAAGATTTTCTCAGAATCATCACATGGAGAATTTTTGTTTTATTAAGAACTATGATCTATGAATTAAAAATATATACATCATTAAAGTGAGTCAAAATCTTTTTGTTCTATACACTTTAGTGTACGGAGCCATTATTTTGGAAACAAACATTTAGAATTATTTTTAAGAATAAATGCTAGTTTTATATTTTGAGAAGATTTATTTGGATGGGTCAACTTGTTCTAAGATTCTCATTTCGCTCACATTTTGTTCTAAATTGAGTCATTTCCACTCATATTGCCACTGGAATCAAAATAAACTACAATTAGAAACATAAAAAACCCAAAATACAAACAAGGGTTTGCTTAGATCTAACAAAAAATATTTTTTATTCAGCTGTATAGCATTTAATGTAAAGTAATTCCATCTAACAGTTAACTTTTTAAATTAAAAAAAAAAAAATTTCTTCTGAAGTTAACATGACTTACTGCTTGAGCAGATAATCTTACGGCTCTCTGGTGATTTTCTTTGTTAGATTGGTGTTCTTGTTCTATTATTAGGCTAACTCTTTTTTGTAGTGCTCTAGAAGCAGATGAAAGCTGTTTAAATAGTTTGATGAAGCATTTTAATTCTGATCTTTGTTTTTTTAAATACCATCATGTTTTTAATTCATCTGATTTTATACATTAAACAGTTTAGGTCTTTAGGCTGTAAAATTTTTTTTAACAAACACAAATCTAGACGTAATAATGTAACCTTTAGAAATCCAAGCTGTGCTGAATAAAAAGGAGGGTTTGTTCCTGTCTGGACTTGGTCACATGTTCTCACATCACAGAAACCAGGGATGTTCCTGGCTTAAAGACCAGCCCTGACTGCAGATCTGGACTCCAACGAGGAAGAAAGAGAAGAAACATCAGTTCATCCTTTCTGTGAGCCTCTGGCTCGGCTGACGACTGAAGAATGTGTGGAGAGACTTCCTGCAGCTTCATGCAAAAAAAGTCCCCCATGATGCTGTCAAAGACATGTGAAGATAAAGCCACCAATGAGGAAGCTTCTCTTTTTTGTCAGTAGGGGACAGCAGCTGAGGATGGAGATGTAAAGGCCTCCTTCCTTCCCCAGCGTGAGGAGTGTTGGCGTTTGGTGTGTGCTCGTGCATATTATTTCTGGTGCATCTCCTGGTTCAAATGACATATGAATAGCCTGTAACTTTCACACATCTGTGCAGATGTTCTGGTTTCCGTTTGCAGAAGGGGAGATGACAGCCATCCTTGTGCATTTCTCCATGTTCTCCTCTTCTTTGTCCGGGCACCAAGGCCCATGGCGGACATAAAGGACTCATTTGTTCTCGGCCTTGTGCCTCGTTTCTCCTCGCCATTGTTCTGAAAGCCCACTGTTAATATCCGTTGAAAATCTGCTTACTTTCAGATTCCATCAATACGGGGACAAAGAGGCGACTCTGTGCCCTGATGGGGGCCTGGAAAAAGGACGCAAACAGAGGTTGTCAGTGTGTTTGTGGACTCAGAGAGGCTTCTGACAAAGGCAGCAGTGTGAAGCAGCGCGCTGATTGATCGGTCTGATGTGAGACGGTGTGAGATGGCCGCTGCAGACAGAATTAAACAAATAAAGGATGAGTGGAAGTGGCATGATTTAGATGATGGAATTAAGGCGCATGAATGAGAGGTATTGTTGTGGGTTAACGAGTCCTTCCTGTTAGACAATTTATTTCACCACTGTGTCATGTATAAGGTTAAAAGATAAAAACTGAATACAAAGGAGATCTTCCTTACTCCATGGCCACCAAATTACAATGTTTAGTTTACTTTTAAATTAGTTTTTTTTTTTTTTTTTATCAAATGCAGAACTCTGGGTTCAAGAAAAAAGTTCCAGAGAAAAAAGTTTGTTTGGAAGGTTTAGCAGATCAGCAGAATTTAGATCAGGAAGAGGAAAACGGCGAGATTTTTTTTAACTACCACAAACCAAAAGTTTTTCTCCTTTTTTGTCACTTTAGGCTGTTTTTAATTCAAAGGGACTGAAATTAAAGAGTCAAATTTCCTGTGAGCCTGCAGAGACCAAGACGCTTTCATGACACATTTGTGTTCCATATTACTGTGTTTACTCTCTCTGGTTGCAGGTGCAATTCTGCTAACCTGATAACAGTCTTTTCTTGAGTTTCATTTCAAATGTTTGGACCGGGCTGCTGTTCCTATAAAGTTGGGAGTATCAATTGTCCAAAAAACTCTTATTCACATGCACCCATCCAGGTTCTGTAGGGTTTTTGGGCTGTCTGGATCAATGGAGGGTCATAATAATAGTCATAGAAAAAATGACAAATCCATGACACACCTCTGGCTCACCTACTTCCCTTTTACTTACCCTTAAGTGTTGTGTGAGTGTTCACTATAACCTGTCACTCGGTGCATGAACATTTTTACTTTACGGGCTTATCGATCAGTTTACGACCTTGATATTTTGTGTGGGACAGCTTTGTACTCCATACAGTTTTGCCCCTTTTTCACCTGCAGACAGCCCGTATCCACCCGTATGGGCAGTTGAGACCATGGCTTTAGAAGCTTAACGCAGAAAGACCCTGAAATTTCCAGATTCTGCACTGCACCAAAGCCCCACTGTGGCAGGCTTTACCAGACAGCATCTGTTCCTTTTGCTCTTGGCTTTCAGGCAGCTTCTCTGCCCTAGAGACCAAACTCATTCCCAATCACTCCATTATAACATCACAGACACAGGAAGCGAAGTGACTTGATGCAGATCGTTTTCCAGCACCATGCTGGATTTCACTGAGCTCCTGAGAGTGGATCATTCTTTCACAGATGGTAGCAGAAGTCGTCTTTGTGCCAAGGATTTTATACATTTGTAGAAATAGAGGGGAACATCTGAATTCATTCATTAGGAAAGGTAAGTAAATACTTTTAACGTCTCTTTTTTTCCATCTTTCCTTCATGAGCCTTCCTCTCATGTATCTCCCTGTTCCTGCTCATTCTCCAGCTTTTGATGTTCTTTCTGCTGCCCCCCTTAAAGGGTTCCTGATCCCAAGCTGGGAGACATGAAGAGCAGCAGGTCGGACAGGCGGGTCCTGTCGGCGTCACATTTCTGTGATCCACAGCATCTGTGCCACTTAAATATAGTTTAGAGCATTAACCCTGTAAAGCCTAAATAATTACATAATTGACAGAAAATCCCAATTCTTTGGATTTGGAACCTTTATAGGTCCCTCTGAACAAACAAGGCAAAAAAAAAAATGTGAACATATACATTTAATTTTGTATCATATCTGATACATCAGGTAACACAGCTCAAAGATATCTTTTTTCCTGAACAAAAAAAAATGAAATTTGTATTTCCATTCCATTACTCTTGAGAAAGGCTGACAGACTCATGTATCAAATATGATACATTAAGCTTTCAAGGGTTAAGGGAGTTGAGAAAATCCCAAGACTTAACTTTAGATTTAATAACGTAGTTTAATGCAAACACCATGATTAAAAACTCTGCATTTAGTTTTTATGCGGTATTGTTCTATTGTCTCTGTGAAATTTGTACCACAGAACAGAGGTCTCTATATAGTGACACGTCGCCCATTTCTGATTGACCCTCCAGTCTCATGCACTCATTGGGGGATTTCACTTTCTTTGTAAACAGCAGAGTTCTAGTCTCAGGTCTTTAAAGGCTGAGGGACGGCAAAGGTTTTTTTTTTTCTGTGAGGTAAAGACAGAATTTAAATAACTTCATTTCAGAGCAGTAGCTTAAAGCAACAGAGAAAAGATGAATAAATTATGTTTTATTAAGACATGTATTGTTATATTGGCCCCATAATACACCTCTGTATTAGCAGAATAACTACTGCTGACAGTGACCGTGTGCTTCTGAATAAATTCATTTTTTTAGCAGGGTTACTTTAGGGGCAGAGACCGAATGTTACAGTTAGAACAAACGAAATCCTCTGTTCATTATTTTCTTCTTTTGACCTCAGAGGACTTTCTCCGTAAGGCTTCTCCTGAACGTTGTGATTAACTTGATGGGATTTGTATAAAGCCTTATAGTCCAACTGACAGAGTTTCCTGCTGACAGCTATACGGATGTTCTACTCCAAGATCAGTGCAAACCTCTTTTTCTCTTGTGAGCGGGGTAGCGTTTTGTGTGTCCTCCTCACAGATCTGAAGGGAACAGCAAAGATGAGTTTGCAAACAAACACTGTCTGAATGTTGATGCCTTTGTTCTGCTGATTGATGGTCAGAATAACAGAAACTCAATCAACAGTTTTCAGTCACAACACAGATTCAAATGTTATTCTTCCAGTCCCATCACTGGCAGAAGAGATGATTCTGTTAGTATTTTGCCGTTTGACAATTATAGGTGAATGAAAAGAAGACCTTCTGTCTTTGAGAGAAATGTTGAAACATTTATTTTTGTGATTTAGGACAAAGTGATAGTTTTTTTTTATTCTAGACCTTAATCCCTACAGTTATGCCTTCACAAAGTGTTGTGTTTATTGTTGTTGGGTTTTTCTTTTTAATCTAATGTATTGTGAAAAAGCTCAGTATGTGAACTGCATGATAGTAAAAATGAAACACTTGAACTGCAACTATTTCCAGATGTTGCCTTTGCAAACCCTTAAACTGAGCTTTCTCAGCCACCATACTTTTGGTCTTCTTTCTGGTTTGGGTCCAACACTCAGGTCCTTGAAAGCGTGTTTTCAAAACCACATAAACCTAGATCTTTCAGCAATCTAACAAGCAAATGAATTGGATACAAGAAAAATATAGTAAAAAATGTAAACGATAAGAGCTCAGTTGACACCCAGTTAATAAATGCTTGGAAATTAAACCGGAGGACATGAAATGCTTTGCTTTGAATATTATTAAAGTTGAACTTCAAGAAGTGAACTTTTGTGAGTCTCCACTTGGGGGCAGTGCATCAAGCTGCAGCTGAGGTAAAGGTTTTCTGTAGAGTTGAAGTTCTGCAGCAGCTTGGAGGGGAGTGTGGGACCTCATAATGTTCCTCCTGTTGTCTCAGCTGTTTTGATCAAATGTCCAGATGGTTGATTGATACAAAAGTGAATAATCAATAAATAGGATTTTAGCTATTTTACCCAAAATTTAAAAAATTCGAAATGTCTTTGAAATCTGACACAAGCAGTCGATGACATAACTGCAGAAGGAGAAGAAGAGAAGGGAAACAGTAACACGAGCAGGGAGTGGAGCTGAGTCTGGGTTCTTGGTTGTCAGAGCTTCAGAGCTGGTCTGCTCTTTGGTCTGATGTACCCACAGTGTGACGGGCTGGAGCTGCTGGCCTGCTCACCTGATACCGGAGTTCTCTCTAATCGTTGTTTTCCTGTTGCCGGACTCAGACAGAACTTCTTTCTCCTTTTATCTTGCCCTTCTACACCCTCCTCCCCCTACTGCTCAGATCAGGTTGCCAACAGAAAAGCGCTGCCTGCCAACCCTTCATTTCTTTTTCCTGCTACAGTCTTTTCCCTCCTTCTGTCTTCTGTCCTTTCCCCCCAATCTTCTAAATGTCACCTGGTATCTGCCGCTGTCGTGATGGAAGGAGTCTGTTTCCTTTTTCTAAACATCTGCAATACAGAAAAAGTGTAACTCAGACCTCTGTTAAAGGTCTGTTCAATGGATGGATGGATGCATGGATGACTGGACAGATGAATAAATGGGTGATGGATGGATGGATGGATGAGTTTTTGCAGTAGTGATCCTTTTCAGTCTGGATTGATCCAATGAGGTCACGTTTTCTTACCATATTTTACAGTAATACCATCTTGATATTGGTTCTGGATACACTGAGGTTGAGCATCAACTCACATCCATCACATTCTTTTGTGGTTCTAAGTCCTGTGTTTGAGGTCAGCTTCCTGGTGGCATGGTTTGGGGGGCACATTTGACTGCATCCAGCGGCTTCAGATGGAATTATTCTCTGGATTATTTTCCTTTTTAAAATTCTCTTCATTTTTTCCGCAATTTTCTTTGACAGTTTACTGTTTTTTGTGAACACATTTGGATCACTCCAATGTAAATATATCTGCTGTCCATATGTAGCACTGACTTGTTTGGTAAAAACATTTTTATCAATAGCATGGGTGCGTATCTACATGTATTTTTTTAATGTGAGGATTATCCTTAATTTGAACTATTTTAGCATTATGGCAAAGCATAATAATGATTAGAGTGCTTTTAATTCTGCCAAAATCTGGTAATTTGGAATGAAATGTTAGTTTATTTATTTACTTATTAATATATTTATTGATTTTTTATTTAAATGTGTGCAATTTGGTGCAAAAGCTTGATTTTGATAATGTTAGACTGTTTTAGGTTCAGTGCTTCATTTTGCAAGATAAATGAGGTATTTTGCAGTTTGGTTGTGTGGTTTTGTGAATTATGTTATGTATTTTGTGTGTTATCAATCGTAATAAATGACACCATGTAGACCTTTAGGTTCTGAAAGAGACTGGTTTTGTTATGAGTGACCAGAGATAAGAAAATCCCATCTTCTGGTGTGACAAGGCATAGACTGCAGTGCTGCTGCAGCAGAGAATCTCCTGCAGGGTTCAGGTGGGTCAGGTCATTCTCCATCCATCAACTGGTGGAGTAGAATCCAAAATGCAGGAACATTCAAACTTTAATAAATACATGCAATCATGAATAAACTGGGACAACAGAGAAACAAAAGTGTGTCAAAGCAAACGATCTGAAAGCTGGCCCTGACACTTCCATGCACTGAGGATCATTGACTTTAATGAAGACAGCTGTGGATGAGGAGCAACTTGAACTTGATGCAACTGTGACAGGATGAACACTGAACCTGAAAACAGACGATGACAAGAACCAAGTAAACATGACGGGAAACAAACGGAGCTAAAGGCCTAAATCCTCACAAAAGAGACTCTTCCTCAAAATTTAGAGATTTGAAAAACAAGAATCAATGGACAAAAAACAATCCTGTCAAAATAAAAGCAAGATCCTTGTTGAGTTTATGACGCAACAGCAAAAAGCGACGGAGCGCTAACTCAGAGAGGGGTAAGTGTGGGCTTAGCAGAAAAAAAACATTCACTGATGTAAAACAAGGCTGAGTCCAACGACATCCCTGTCTGGTGATGGAGCTTGTGTGGAATCATGTTAAAGGAAAAAGAGAGCTTGTGGAAGATTTGATGGACAACCAACAAAGGAGAACACTGCTGGAGATACCGAATAACAAAGAGATGTGGAGAAAGTTGCATCAGTTTGCTTTTGAAAGAGCTCCAGCTGTGATGGGGAGAAAGAAGACTGATTTAGCACCAGCACCTGATTCCTCATCTCTGTTTTATCCGCCAGGCTGTTCTTTCTGCAGAAACGAGGCAGTGTGTGAGATAAAGTAAGCAAGAGAGAACTGGACTTCGAAAGTGACCCACAGGGAAGCTGGTTTTGATGTTCTTCACAAACAAAAGCTTATGGATGCTAAATGCCTTTTTAAAAGTGAAAGTTCTGACTGTAACTTTTCTTTTTAGGTGTAACTTCTATGTTTCCCTAAACTTTTGGAGCAAACTGATGAAACACTAAATCTCCACAAATCTATCTCAAAACCGACTGAGTATTTTCATCTTAGCTTTTGTTTATCTCCTGTCAAGAAAACAAGTCCTTCTGTTGACTAACAACCCATTTGTGGACCGAAATGTTGCACTGAAAGAGACTCAGTGTGACGCGATCGCCTTCTGGACAAAGATGGTAACTGCAGCCACCCCCCCATATTGCACTTCACATTCTCACAATGTTTGACTCAACCTACAACTGTGCGTCTGCATTCTCAGTCATGAACAAGCACCTCAGTCAGCTCACAGAGGAACACTTGCATCCGTGTCTCCGCCTCGCCATCGCAACATTTGTGTCAAAGTTCAAGGTCTTAGAAACGAACACAAGATGCAGTTTCTAAAAAAAAAAAACATTTATTGCGCTTTTATTCAGAGGTATCTATGTATTTTTTTGCCAAAAGATTGTTTGAAGGAGTCAAATTTTTACTGTAACATTAGATACAAATTTAGGAAGCAAAAGAAAATAAGGTAGAACGGTTAACCAAAATGTATTAGCATGTACATACAACAGTTAATGGCACCGGTCAGTATTGTTGCCAGTGACATGTTTGTGAGTTCCCTGATCACATTAGACAAAGTTGAGTAATTGCAAAGGCAAATATCAATACTAGACACATTCAACACGATGCGTACCAAAGATCTGTGTCCTATTGTAATGCCAACATGCTTTTCTAACTTCCCTCTTCTCTTGACACAAACAGGAAGTGAACAGCTCTGGTCATGTGACATTCTACAGTACACATGTGACACTGCATATATTTCATTGAGACCCTTTATTTTATCAATATATGCTGAAAATGCATAGATGGATCCTTTAGTAAGGTTTTTATAGCCTTAGAAATGAAACATTTCTTTATGGTCATAATTGTGACTGGTGAGATTAAATGGGATAATTCAAACTTCAAACTTCAAACTTTATTTATTTGTACAGCGCCTTTCCTTCTTGCGAAAACCCAAGGCGCTTTACATAAAATAAATAAATAAATAAATAAAATAAAAATATAATGATAAGATAAAATAATAATAAAAATAAAATAACAAAAAAAAAAATACAACTACAATTAAAACCACCCTTCCCTCCCCAGCTCCTCCCTCCATCCACCCAGCCCCCACAATACATGGCACCCCCCACAGGAAAACTGAACAAAGACTAAAAACTGCAACTCAAATGAAAATGTCTTGGCTCTAGGATTCTTCAAAAGGGCATGTTGATTTTAAAGGAAATACTGTTTAATTAAAAAATGAGCTGTAAGCAGCAGCTGTTACAAAGTGTTCACATGAAATGAGCAAGGGTGGGGTGTTCATGTGCTCACGAGTCTGCAGAGAACCTTTCTGCACAGGCAGGAGAACGATTACACCAGGACAGCTTTGCTCAGTGCATGAACCAAATTTACATTCATTTGACACCTGAGATTTTACAGCTCTCATCCCTGTCTGTTGCCACAGATCTTATGTTCAACACCTGTAGTGAAATGGGTTTTCTGTTCCTAGAATAATTTTCTTTTCGAGGTATCACCGCACCATCACCATGGTATCTGCGGTCGCTGTTGTGCTTGGCTCTGCTCCTCACTCAAAGCAAGAGGAATTCACGGTTACAATCTAATGAGAATGAAAGGAAACGATCCTGATTTTAACATGTGGAGGTCTGTCAGCTAAAAGAGCTACACATAAAGGAAAACTCACTCGATGTGGATTTAGACCAGGGGTCTGCAAGCTGCTGCTCTTCCATCCCTGTTGTGGCTCTTTCTGGCAGTTTTGGTTAATGTGATTTAGATAATTAATTTTTATCATTTATGTTTGTATTAAGGTTAAAAATACTATCAGAGTGGATTAAGTGCTGTTCAGAGGATGTACAAATGAAGATTTTTATTTTGTATTCCAAACCAATGTTGTCATGTTTACATTCTATAATAAAGAGAAAAGATAATGGTGCATCAACGTCATTACAGAAATAATAGAATATTATAATATGCCACTTTGTTGCATTTTTAATTCAAATAAATCTGCTGCAGCAGAAGGATCTTATTTGACACAGGGTGAATTTGAATAGGAACATGAATGTCTTGCTGTCTAAAGTAAAAGAGATTAAATGTAGTAAAAACACTGTTATAATTCAATTTGAATAAATATTTAAAATCTAAATTTAATAAATTATTGGATTCATAGCCAGAAAAATATAAAAATATAATACAGTATTTTGTTAAACGGTGAGGTGGAACTTTGCAGCTTTTGTTGGGTTTTAATCTGTAAGAAACTGGACCAAATGGCTCTTTTAGCAGACCCCTGGTTTAGACTCTGGTTTTGGACCCCTCAGAGCAGCACTTCTCCCTATATGACCAGTCATTTCATTTTTGACACGTAGATTTCTGAGACCCCTTTCAAACAAACAAACATGTACTTTGGTCCATGTTTTCTGCCCTGTAGTTCATCATCATTCCACTAGAGGCAGTAGAAGGGCTTTTCCTCCTCATTTAAAAATGGCTGCCTCCATGACCATTTTTAGCAGTAAATATTTTTGCTAATTTTTTACAATTTTATGGTGACAATGACTCATGTATTGCTATACATTTTTTAAAACATTTTCTTGCTGCTTTAAAAAATGCTAAATGTATGTTTAATTATGTTTTTAATGAGCTCACGGGTGCAGGTGATGCCATGGATCTGGTTCATCATTTTTACACAATTTTAAGGAACTACTTGTTTGAAAAACAGTGGAAGGCTGTAGGTGTATGGGAAAAAATGATCAAAATGTCCTATTTATAGCTAAATTATGCAGTGAATTTCAAAGAAGATTCTATCTTTTTTGTACAGAGTTTACCTGTGCTCAGTTTGCTTTAACACATTGAAGCAGAGGAGGCATCATAATGCAGCGGCAGGTGTAGCTGTGAGTGGAGTCTTAGTGTCACTCCGCTCGGCAGTCGTACAAAGACAGCATTGAGGATGTAGGCAGAAAGAAAAGAGAGGAGGATACTCTTACAGACTGGCCAGTGTTTGTGCCAAGTCCTCCCTTCGTACACAAAACAGACACTGTGTTCCGTTTCTCCCTGCTCCAAGCTTTGTCCTGTCTGTCACCCTTTCTTCTTCTCCCATTCCCTTCACTGCCCTTCTCTGACTGTGTTTTTTTTCTTTTTTCCCATTAGAAGTGGTGTAGATCAGAGCTTCAGATAGCAGACAGTCTAAGAGACTTTATCACCAGTTTTAGGCCTGCAGAACACAAAAAACATGAATTAAAAAGACAAACAAAATCAAAAATAGGAATGCAACCAACATCCATAAGAAAATAGATCAGGATTTTTTTTTTTATTATAAGAGATCGAAATATCTGATTTGTTTTCACAGAAAAATGAAGCGACACATTACCTGGATACTTACGACATTTGATAGAAATCTTCCAAAAAGTTTAGTTCCCTACAAAACTCCTGAATGCAGAGTCTTGACTGGCCCATGACCAGCTCAGAACCTTCTAAAAGCGTCATCAAAAGTCCATGGTGACATGGTTTCAAACGGTTGCGTGTCCTGTCGTTTGGCACAACTGCTCAACTCGTCATGGGCTGTAAATGTCATCCTCTGAGCTTTCCTCTTGACTTGTTGTCTCTGAAAGGAGATACATTTGTGAATGACTGAGAACATAAGACCCTCGCCTCCAACAGCAGCTTCAATGACGTGTCTTCCATGATGAGCCTCTGCCTCAGTGATTAGAGGAGGACTGGAATCATCAGAGGATGTTTTTCCTTTTCCTTGAGATTGGCAAAAGATAGACCCCCCCACCCCCCCCCCCCCACCCACCACCAACTCAGAAAAGGACAGTGGCCTTTTTCTACAACTAAAATAGCCTAAGTCCTTATTTTTATATGTCTCCTGAAATGTTTCATGATGAAAATCTTGAATGAGAAAGACTTCAGCCAGTTGTGCCGGTTCCTCAACAATCAAAACTTTAGAGCAAATTTTCCTTCATTCCTTTGTTGATTGATACAGAAACATGAAGGTGACACTTTGATTTTATGAGCATTTTCTAGACAAGCAGAAAATTCAGTTTTTAACTCTTCAAAATAAAATCAATTTAAAAGCAAATTGTTTTCATCTGCATAGAACCTGGTCTCCACATCTCATTCCTGACACAAACCAGTTTTTGTTCTAATTTTTAAAAATTTTCTTTCAGATTATAGTGTAGACTGCAGCAAAATGCAACTACTCTTATACCACAGTTTGTTTGATCTCCCAGCTTTTTTGTGGTTCAACTTTTTTTCGAGACCGGACCTCTTACAAAGTTTCCTATTATTGGTCAACTACTTTTTGTTACTGCCTGATGCAATTCCACCTATACGGTATGCTATAGACATACTGTATGTATGTATGTGTATATGTATGTATCATTTTAATTCTTATTTTCTCTAAAATCTCTGTATTTTACGTATTTCTTGTTCAGTTACAGGGCAGGCTTCCGGGTGAAGCAGCGCATGGAGCGCAGCCTCACGGCAGATTGCGCAATCTTATGTGAACTGGGTTGATTTTGTGCCTTTTGTTTACCCAGCATATCCTGACAATGTAATGCTTTATTATTTTGTTGACATATTCTATTACGTATCCTCACTTTCCATGTCTCCGTTGTTTCATGCAACAAGCTTCCATCAAACAAGGGGTCATTCTCAAGACAGGCGGTGAAAACATAAACCAACAATAAATGTTAGCATCCTCAGACCTCAGAGAGGCTGTGATTGGCTTTTGGCTGAAATCAAAGAAAGGTGATACTGATGTGATAATGAGAACCTCTTTTTTGCAGCAAACACCCCAGCTCCCAGCACATGCACACATGCGTGCACGCACAAAGACACACCCACAAACACATGAGTTGTCATCAGAAAGCAGACGGGGGTGCAAACAGTATGATCTCTCCATAGGAAAAGAACGTTTAATTAGCCTTCCAGGCTGTCTGCAGCACCTGCAGACTCATGCAGAGCCCCCCCCCCCCATCCTGTCCCCAAAGCCTTTGTATTTTTTCACTCATTTAGCTTCCTCGTCTGTCTCGGTTGATTTGATCTCAAACTGCTTTGGTGGTGGAGCTCTCAACTTCAGGTTACTGCTGATGAAAGATGAGTTTCGAAGTCGCAGAATCATTTTTGTTGAAGTTACACTTAGAAAAAATCGGAATATTTCATGTCTGCATCCTTTGATTTCCTGCATTTGCTGTGACTTTTTTATAGATCAATGACATAATGCATTCAGGAATCAGTGATTTTAAAACATCTGATAATAGACATAACCACATGAATATTCTTACGACATAAGACACTTTCAGAAGTTTTTTAAAAAATAAAATGGGTCAAAAATTCTGAAATCTGGGAGGCAAAAAGGAAAACAAATCTTTATTATAAAAAAGCAAAGAAGAGAAAAAAAAGATCTCCATAAGAGACTTTGGCCCCATTTCTTTTTGTTATGGCTTCTCCCGCTGTGATGTCATCACATTGGGGGGGGGCACTACCCAAAATGCATTTTCACTGGGTACAAGGAGGTGGTGGGGGATTTTTGCTCAAAGGCACAGAAAGAAAGAAGAATTGTGGTTCTTTTGAGGATTTTTTGGACCTTGTATGTTTTTTCCGTCATTGTGAAAACAATAAGAGGAAGTCCAGCTAAGGCTGGACCCCCTGGAGGAAGGCTGAGGAGTTGTAATGTGTTGTTTCTAAAGTAGTTTTTTTTCTGTCTGTTCTGTGTAAAAGTGAATGTCAAAGTGTGAGCGTCTTCCATAATTAACTGTCCAGAGAAGCGTGTCATTCCTCCCATTGTGAGTCAGAATAGACTGTGGGGGTTCTGAGGAGGAGCGGAAATGCTAATTTAGTCTCACAGGCTTTGCGTTCTCGCTTTTTGTTTTGATTAGAGCGCTGTCCTCCTGGACTGTTGTGGAGACACCTCCTAAGCTATCATCTACTAGTCAAATGTGGTGACACCTATTAAGCGTACCTGCCAGGAGAGAGCTGGAGATGCAAAGGTGGCTGGCTTTTCCAGAGAGAGAAATGATTTTTTTTTTGTAGTTATTCCATGCAGCTTTGCACCCTGAGATTTCACGCTACAACATTAACAGGAGCTGACACCCTGGATTAAAGGCAGACAGCTGGAATGCCTGGGTCCTTTGTGCGACGTGGACTTCAGCCAAGAGCCCTCGTACTGTGGTCAGGAGAGATCTGGGGAAAAAAAACTTCCTTGGAAATAAACAGAACTGGCCAAGAGGATGGACTGTACCTGATGAAGTAAAACATGAGTTTACCTCATCAGGACAGAATCTTCTACCTTTGCTTTTATGAAAATTACTTCTGACATGAGGGCAAAGACAGGACTAAACTTCAGGTTGACACCTGTCACAAATTTCACAGATCCACTTTAAAAGAAAATAAATGTCAGTCAGAGTAGAACTGCATTTTGGATTTTTCTGTTCTTTTGTGTTCATGGTCACTGCATGTCTAACCTGGACCAATGACTGATCTACTGTGTGGCTTCACAAGCAGCCACTGAAGTTCCCTCTGATATGCTGTTTTTGGACTGTGGCAGGAAGCTGAAGTACAGCTTCTTGTTTCAAAATAAAAGTGGAACCATCACTATGCATTTACTTTTAAATGTGCAAACTTTCTGGCGTTTCACTCCAGAAGGCCTCCAGCTCCTGTGATTGCATTGAACAGCATCAGGACCCTGTGTCAGATGGAGCAAAGCATCTTCAGACCATGACCAAGCCTCCACTTTGTTCTCAGTTTTACTCTCATAAATTATTTCAGTCTTCGTCTTCTTCTTTTCCTTTTGGTCACCACAGAGAATCAGCTTCTTCCATCTAACCCTGTCTTCTGCATCCTCTAGTCCAGCTTCCACACCTTCATGCTTTGTTCACTGCATCCATAAACCTCCTCTTTGGTCTTCCTCTAGACCTCCTGCCTGGCAGCTCCAGACTCAACATCCTTCTACCAATATATTCACTGTCTCTCCACTGGTCATGTCTGACATGTCCTTTGACACAATTGGCAGATAAAACAAAAAATCACCAGCAAGACAGCATGATGCAGGTGGTCTAGAAAATACGGACCTCAATGATAAAACAAAAGACAAGATGACCAAAGGGGAGATTCGTGGATGTAGAAGAAGAAGAGAAGGACATGAGGATGGTCGGTGTGAGTGAGGAGGATATAGAGGAGAGGTTTGGATAGGGATGAATAATTCCCTGTGGAAAGGAAAAGCGCGAAAAGACAAAGAAGAAAATCATGGTCTTGTTCACCTTTCAGCATATTCCCTCAGCGGTCGCCACAACAAATCAGCTGTCAGTGATGCGCACACTTGGTTTGGCAGAGATGTTTTCCGTCTGATGTCCTTCCCAACACAACTCTGTATTTTATCCTGACTGAGAACTGGCACAGGGAGCTCCAGACTTCAACTTCCATCGATGTTTGGCTTTGTGGTTTGTCAACACTTTTTAACATTTCTGTGAGAATTGATATTGTTTGTAGAGTCTACGGGGAAAAAGATAAGCAGGTCTTCATCAGACTCAAAGGAAGAAGTTGTATCAAAATGAAAACATCCCATTTAAATGTAAAGATGTGAAATATTGGTCTAAAGTCCTGAGTCATCAGTTCACATGCTCCTCATTGCTCACACAATGCAGCTGCTTTCTTTGAACTTGATACTGCTGAAGAACAATCCTAAATCCAGCCTTAAATTAGATTCATGCACATTGTCTTGAAAATTGAGAAATAAGAAGGCAGAGTGGAACTGAATTGTTAAGAGTTTCCATGGCAACACAGCAGCCTAGTCACACCTCATTACTCCAAGCTCAGTGTTAGTACTGACCAGCCAGTTCCGGAATGCCATTTTCCCCATGCTAACAGCCTTCAGATGCCATCGGCTCATTGCACCCAGCAATGTCACTAACAAATCTCCAAACAAGGCAAAGTTAAGTTTCAGGGCTTCAGCTTTTCCCCACAGAGATCGGTCTGAACAGATAATATGATTCTGAAAGCCCAGCTGACTGGATGCTTCGAGTCCACAAAACTCCCCTTTGTTGTGTTTGTCCTTGTGCATCAATTTTAGATTTGAATTATTTTGTGCTCCATACTGCATTAGCTCATAAATAAAGCAGCTTATTTAACAATTTGCAGTGTAGCACAACATTCAATTAAACTGCTATGCCCCTATCATTGTTAGAAACTGCTTGAATTTACGTAGTACCCTTTACAAAATACCAATTTATATTATTGTAAGTTTGTACTACAAGACGGATTTTTGTGTACAAACACAGATTCACATGAACACAAATAGTGCACATAGAACTTACATATACAGTATATACAACATAAATACAGAGTAACTCACATTGCACACACAAACAGCCTTCACACCTGCTTTGGTTCAAAGGTGAGCAGATACCTGCGCTCAGGTGAGTGTGTGTTTACTGAAGTGTAGAATTATGTTACAGAAATATAGAAAAGAAGATGGGAGCCTCAGATCACCGACACGACAGACAGTTCAGTAGAAGTGTGACATCAACAGTCAAACACAGAGGAAGAAGTATGATGGTAAGAGGTAGTTTTGCTGGATCCAGGGTTGAAAATTGTACAGACTGTGCCATGCTCCTCCGTAAGGCCGATGGCCATGTATAGGTGATGGTTTCTGATCTATCATTATGTATGATTAAGTCAAGTTCTTGACCTCTGCCTGTTCATCAGCCAGTGCTTTTCCTTCATCCTGACTTCAGGCTGTCCAAATGTCTGTCATCTCATCAAGTTCCTGATTCGATTTCAGACAGAAAGTGTAAGAATCAAAAAGAAATCAAAACAAATGTTTCCTCTAAACCACTGGTGTCAAAGTCCAGGTCTCAATGGCCGGTGTTTTCTAACCAACGTACCATTGAAGCTGCTTATTTGCTAAGCACATATGATCCAGGTAATCATCATCAGGATGTCTTAAAACCAGCAGGAGGCCAAAGCATCTTGAAGATGGTTAGTGAGTTCATTAAAAGGTAAACAACCAACAATCTTTACATCACTCAGTAAAGACCTTGTATTTAAAAGAAATTAATCTTGAATTGGAGTTCCCCCACGTTCCCAGCAGTTCTTTTCAATGTGGTCGCATTAGTTTAGGCGCAATTTTAAGTAAACACAGGCTCAGCTGGTCGGGTGTATTGCTGGCGCACGAGAAACCTGAATTCGCTTCCCAGGGAGCGTAATGAGGTTCATCCAGTGTGGGCCCTTAGGCAAGACCCTTCAGGCTACTGCTTAACTATGTAGCCATGCGTCTCCCTGTGCTGGTCCCCAGCCCAGATTAAATACAGGGTTGTGTCAGGAAGGGAATCCGGTGTCAAACCACCTGTTTACCTATCAGTAAAAGCTGACCCTGACGGGATGTGCCAAAAGGTTAACAACATTAGGCACATTATTGTGTATTTGTAAAATGATATTTTAATTATTTTCTAATGAAATTGTAATCTTAATTTGTAAAATGAAAATAATCTGATAGATTTTGAAGCACTTTATAGAGTTTTAAACTTTTGCCTAATGTTTTCTTTTCACAAAGCTTATTGACTTCTGTTTGATGTTAAAAGTAAAACAAAAATAAGTTGTAATGAAAAAACATCGAACTCTGCTTTTTCCTGTTTTACATCGTTCATCATCTGTGTTTTTCTGTTTCCTGTTTTTGTCATGTGGAAGACTGTTATTGAAGAACAAAAAGTTGCTGTTTTTGTGAGAAACTAACGGGCATGTTCAATTATGCTTAACGTGATCTTCCTCCAGGATTTACCAGGACTGTTGATTCTAGCCTGGCTGCTAATCTGGGCTGCTTTACTGAGGAAGATGCCTTCTCCACAGCCCAACTCAGCATGGCAGCACGGCCAGACAGGTGGAGTCCTCTGCTGAAAGACATGGACTGAGAGGAGGGGAGGTGAACTCACAGAATGAAGAAAAGAGGGCTAAGTAGAAAAAGAGAGCAGGAACAAGGATGTGAATGAATAGCAGGAGAGGAGAAAAGAGAGGCTGTTTAGGAGTTATTAGGAGACTAAGCAAGAGGGGGTTGGAGAGAGGCCTTGGTGCAAAGAGACGGCAATGTTAGACCATACAAAAACAAATTACAGATGGGTTTCTCTTTGCATGAATGAAAGCATGATTTAAAAAATGGATTTAGCTGATAAAAGAAGAGCTAATATGCGTGTAATTACATGGATGGAGATGATTTTGTACAGTTTTTGTTTTGTGTCAGAATACCAGGTCCTATCCACCAAAAAAAACCAAAACACATTTGCTTTGATGAGAGGACTTAAAATGGCAAAAATTTTCTTTCAGCTACTTTTTAAACCAGTCATATTGTGTGGCAGCCATCACATCCAGATACAGGGATGTTTCATTTGCTGTCTTGAGGCACTTAATAGCTTGAGGGAGTTTGAATCAAGCTAACGTAATCTAAGATTTTAAAAGGTATTAGTGATACAAAAATTTAAAGAAATGAAAGCCATGATGTTTTTTCAAATTCCTTCAAGATTTATTGAACTTGAAATGACTGACAATCTTGGAAAAGATCTAGGCTCTGATCATAAAGAAAAGTTCTTGGCTTTCACCAAAGTCCATCAGGTAAAGCCTTAGTCACATACACCCCCATATAGGTGCTGTGGGTTTTTGGATTGTGTGAGGTCGCGGAGGGCTGCAGAGAAGAGCGGTTGCATCTTAAGGGGAGTTAGGGTGTGTCTTGTTCCCTTGAAGCTCGTACAGCCACCTGACGGGATGTCAAGGAAATGGAGCATACCACTGTCGTGAGTGTGGTAAGTGTATCTTAAAGCATTTGTAAGGATAATGGAAGTCACACACACTTATGTTGTACTAGTGATGCTGTTGTATGGTGTCCTTATGCCACTTTCTAGTCATTAGTAAGATGTGAGTACTGGCTCCCTACTGACTGCAACTTAATGCAAGGGGTGTGAATTTTTGATATTTTTAGCATGTTCTTGTGGCGTCTTGTGGTCACCTGCGTGCCCTGTACAGGTTTGACCATTTTTCACCTGCAGACAGCCTGTATCTGTCCATAAGGGCACTTGGAACTAAAGTTTAAGTCTGCAGTTCCTGAAGAGAGATTTTTCCTCTGAGGTTAAATCTGACATTTTGACCTTAGTTGGTGGTTCATTGAATTGGTGATTCGCTGCCGTCTTCCATGATTGTTATTCACGTCGGCAGAGATTTTTAAAAAACGGTCAGAAAAGAACTGAGCATCATGTCAACCACATCTGCATAACTTCCGCCTTTGCAATGCTGCCTGACTCCCACATTTCTCTCCAAGCTGCAGAAAAATGGTTCACTTCTCCATGTCTACCAGGGTGGGCTACTGTAACACATTCTTCTGTCTCCAAAATCTCCAGCACAATCAAAAAACACTTCCAGGTCTTGCCAATTGTGCAAAAATTGAGCCCATCAACCACATTCCCCGCACACTTCACCGGCCCCCCACTTCACTCCATATCCAGAAATCAGGCCAAACGTCTTCCCTCCAGGATCAGGCTGGAGACAATTGGTGGCAGAAGTTTTAGCCTGAAGGCTGTAATCTGTGAACAGCTACCCTGGTTTCATATTGTGTTTGACATTATCTAATTAAAACTGCACTGAGAGACAGATATTCTTCATACTTGATATGTGAAATACACACAAAGCAGAGCCAGCAAGCACTCACAGTGCTTTAGAAGCGTCACACAGTAACGCAGTAACAGAGAGAACATATAAAAAAGGTTTTGTTCCTTTACACCTGAATAGATTATACGTTTTTTAAACAAGAATTGTGTGCAAAATCCTAACAATGAACTTTGTTTTGAGTGTAGAGGTAGAAGAGATTAAAACCAGGATAGAGGAAGGGATCATGGAGCTTGAATGACTTTATCACACTAATTATAAGTCTTTAATTTAAAAACTATCGAGATATAACTGAAAACAAAGAAAAGAAATCCTGATCCATCCCGTATTGTATATGTATTATGTTTGTAACATGTCAGTAGATGAGGGGTTGTGTGGATGGAGGCTCTCTGAGCTTCTTCTGTATCTGCAGTGACTGTTAAGTGCCCTCTGATTGTACTTATCTCCATGCGGGAGGATAAAAATGCTCGTGAAGTGGGCAGAAAGATAAAGAAAAACACACCTACAGCTACGACTATTTGTGCAGTTCCAGCCAATTGAATATAAATTGTCTGTAATATGAGGCCTTTTGTGGTGGAATCTGCTTGTGGTGCACACACTTCCTCTGACACAGCGGTTGTACATGACTTGGTGGAGCATGAAAACAACTGCAGCCTAATAGATCTCAGCCGGCTGTGGAGCCACCTTCCAGACCAGATCTGCAGTCAGCATTCATGCTGCCGAAACTATAAATTCTTCACATACTGTTGAATAATACTTTTTTTTATAAATGTCCGCAAACCTAAGGAGATAAATGTGGACCTTAGGAGATAACATATAAACCAGCGTCCCCTTATCTACATCAACATCATGAAGAAAGTCTGCTACCACCTGGTAGACAATACAGACGTCTAATTGCACCCACAAAAAACTCAGTTACTATTCCCAAACTGTAAGACTACTGAACTCTATATAGTACTTTCATTGATCCCAGAACTTCAGAGTACTTCTACATGACTACTTAAGGTACTATGTACAATATGTCACTACTTCGCCGTCAATGCTACCATCCCATATGCAATAAGATGCCCACAAACCTAATTTTACTCCACCCATCTTTGTATTCAGTCCTACCTGCCCCTTGTATTTCATTGTACTTTATTATTATTCATTTTTTGTAATTTCTATCTGTACTTTTAAAAGGTACTATTATTGCATGCTACAAGTACATCTTGATTACTTTACCGAGTCAAACGGTTCTTCGTATCTCAAGCAGTTCATAGCATCGTTCACATTGTGTTGATCTTGCATATGACAAATAAACTCAAACTCAGCAAAACAAAGCTGCCCTGATTTCCCAAAGACCAAATGAACAGGTCATAATCACTAAATTATAAACTAAAATGTGCTAATTTGGCCACCCCTATTAAAAATTATTTAAAAAAACCCTGATGGGTGTTGAAGTTTACCAGTAGAACAATGTAATCCTGAGTTTAAGGTACTTTCTAGTACCCCTCTTAGAGACTTCACAGAACCCAAATACCCTCTATAACAGTACCACTTAGTGGTGCAGGAACGTGACCATCTCTCACTGGGGTTATCTATAACACATGCTATAAACAAACTCCCACTAACAAATGTAAACATAAGCTACGGATCCATTGCCTCCGAACTCCTTGGATATCACTGGGAAGCTGCTTGGGAAAAAATGTTGGAAATAAAAATGGTAGATTTTGAACAAAGCATGGTGAGCTTGCAAAAGTATCTTGCATGTTTATTGGCGGAATATTGTGAAAGTGTAATACATAATTCATTGGCTCAAGCTTAATGAAATTATATGACAAACAATACAAACATATTAAGAATGTGGGCGTGGTAAACAAAAAAACCTCAGTTTCTCAGGAAATGCAAAAGTTGACTTTTGCTGATTTTTCTAAAAACTACATAGACCTGTTCACCATCCCCAGGTGACAAAAAAATGAAATGGTAGCTATGGAGATAAAACCATTTCAAAAGCAGCCATTTAAAAGATGTTTTTGCATTAATTTGTCATTTGTAGTTCTGACCAGGGTGGCAGGGGCAGCCGCTCAGCCTGTGAGAGTGGGTAACAAGGGGGTATCTGGGAAACGTTGTCGCTCGTGGCTTTAACTTACTTTGTTTTAGTAAGTAGCAACATTAAAATTAAAAAAATATTATTAACATCAGATACCATAGAAATCAATATAACATCCTTTAAATCCAGCTTACTGTGAACAAAGTGCTTCTTCCACATGTGGTTATTGTCTGCCCTACACGAACAGGACATTTTAAAGATGCTTTTCAGAACCTCCTTATTTTCCAGAGTTTTTTTTTTTCTTGGAAGTGACTGTAAAGTAGAATCCCTCCATGATCTCAGAAAAGAGACCTAAGCATCTGTTACCAAAATGCCACAGTGACAGAGAGGGCTTTCACATGTTTCACTGAAGAATTAAGAAGGAAAAACTACTTTTATTGTATCGTGGACAAAATCTTTACCATGGTCATCCATTATGTGGAGCTGGGTGGTATCTGAGTTGGGAATAGTGGTTGCTAGTGAGAATAAAGGTCGGTGCCTGTGGGGTGTTCTGAAATCCTGTGAACCATGGCATTGATTCAAAGGAAAGACCCCCTATGGACCATTGTGAATGTAGAGCTACATACCTTGGTGATTGCCGTTTGAGCTGTAGAGAAAAAAAACAGAAAAAAACCAGGAAAGGGATTTAGATGAGGGGGTGAGTGGGTAGGGGTGAGATACATAATGAAGGGCTGATATCCAGCGTGTTCTTGAACTTGGGTGAAAGAATCTGACCTCTTTTTTTCTCTTTTCTTTCTCCATGAACGTTAGTCTAATGACTGGATGGCCGTAGATCACCTTTACTCCGGCTGTGAGTCAAACTGTGAGGATAGAATGTTAGAAAAAGAGCGAGACGTCCTCATGGAGGCCTGTAAGTATGTGTCACATACATCTTCCTTTAAACCCTGTCCTTGAGCTGCCAGTCATTCATCGATCCCTTTTTTTAAAGACCTACTCAGAGGGAATTGTTTTTTTTGGTGTTTTGAACATGTTCTTGTGGCAGTTTTATCATGATGGAGGACATATATAAAAAATGAAGCATAAAATTGCACTTTTGCATATTCCCATATTCAAATGTTTGTTAATCAACAGGAGACAAAAAAATGCCATTTGAAAATGATGATATTTGTTTTGGAGTCACAGGACCAGTAAAAGTTCTCTGTACACCTGTGTGCTCTAAAACCAAAGCAAAGCAAACAGCATAGCGCCGTTGTGACAGGAAAGACTAGGTTCTTTGTGGATACCACATTCGTCCAAATCTTAAGCTGAATTTGAACCTGACAAATGTTAACAGTCCATTACAACAGAGAGTGTGGGAAAGAGGTGGAGCGGAGAATGGTAGGAATGGGTAGAGGATGGTTTCAGGTGTGATGTGTGACCAGAGTGTTAGCAAGAATGAAAGAAGACTGTGGTGAGAGCACCCATGTTGTTGGCTTGGAGACTGTGATACAGAGACAGGAGGCAGAGCTGGAGGTAGCACAAAAGAAGATGTTGAGGTTCTCTTCAAGAGTTGGCAAGGATGGATAGGATGTGGAATTAATCTATCAGAGGAACAGCTCATGGTAGAGTAAGGAGAATGATGATGATATACACGTTATTGATCCCAGAGGAAATTGGTTGTGGTAGGACAAGACATACAAAACATATTGCCCAGTGGTGGGCAGCAGCCACACAGATCTGGTGGTACTAATCGCACAATGATTCGCTGTGGCGATCCAGGAGGGAAGGAGCCGGATGAGAAAGAAAAAGACTGTCTTGGTTGGTTTGGTTAACCTTTGGTTTACTTCTGGCTCCAACCAAATGAAAGCAATCCAGTTGCCAAATTTTTGGCAATGTTGACACTGCCACGTTGGAGCCAAACAACATCTGTAAGCATTGACTGGTCCAATTTGGTCTGAGTCATCCATGGCAACTACTTTCATTAATCAGAAGTAAGCTTGTTGGAAAGCCGAACCCCTACCACTTGAAAGCAGGTTACACAAAGATTGTCAAACATTTTAAACATTGGATGAGGGGGGCTGCCGGCTCCACCTATTTTGAATGAGACTTCTGATTGGTCAGTTTTTAACTTGAATAACTTGCACAACTGAAAAAAAATATATTAAAAAATGAGGATTATCAATAACATGCTAAAAAAAAAGGTAGCAGAACAAGAATGATTATTCTGACAAACAATGACTGTGTCATAACTGTTTATTTCTCTATAGAATATGGGATTTTGACTTCTTGGAGCCAGCAGGTACTTCCTGTTTGGAATTCCAGGGGGGAGGAGTCACTCAGTCCAGTTCTCATATACAGTCAATGAGTCTAAGAGACCCACATGGACATCTCCCAAATTTTCCAGTCAGCCAGTCCAGACCTGCAGAAATGGATATCTTTCTCTAAATCTCCAGTGGGTTCACGGTCACTTTATTTCCAGTTCAGAGAAAATGAAAATAAATGGCAAACCGTTCATCCTTTTGCTCAACTACAGCTCTAGAAAAATGTAAGTCAAAGGCATAGTTCTGCAGTTTGAGCTCATTACTTTTGGTGACTTTAATATGCTTGAGTTAGCAAAGATCCTGTGAAAGCCACATCAGCCTCCCTCTGTACTATAGAGCTTTAATGTCCCCCGCAGCCATAAGCAGCCAATGTATGGTGTTTTAGTTTCAGTTCCACAAAATCCTCCCCCCAGACAATGCTGCTCCACTTGGCTGACGTATTGTTCGGCCTGTGGGAACCAGCTTCCCATATGAAGGAGCACCGAGCAAAGCCCTGCTCCTTCTCCCACTCCCCACACATAAAGGCATTCTTTAAAGGCAGAGCGATGTGGGAGAAATCTGCGCACTCTTCACACTTCAGTGGTCCTCACCTCTGTGCTCCGTCTTCTTCTTACCCGCTTTTTTTCCCTTCTTTCTCTGCAGCGTTCTTTTTCTCCTCCAGTGCAAACACTTTTTCCTCTCAGGGGTTTTTCTTTTGACAATGGACAAGGGTAAGGCTAAGATCAAAGGGGCCAGCTGCCACACAGACAGCATTCCCAGCAACAGTGGCTTTTAAACTTTAGCGCACACAAACATTTGATTCACATTCACCTAAGTCAGACACATATCGTCCAACCATCCTGGAACTTTTAGGACATTTTGAACCGTAGTTCTTTGAGTTGTGAAGCAAAGACCAGGAGCAAAGAAGATTTTTAAGCTTTAAAGATCCAACTTTTGATTCCATCTTCCACCAAAGAATGTTGAACAGTCAAACAAACATCACAAGAATTATACATTACATATTCAATATTAATAATAAAATGTTATGATGTGAAATATTGATGAAGAAATATAGTCTATCAAAATATGTACATGTCCACTCATTCGGGACCGGGTCGCGGGGCCAGCAGTCTGAGCAAAGATGCCCAGACTTCCCTCTCTCTGGCCACTTCCTCTAGGTACTCTAGGGGGACCCTCTCCAGCGTGTCCTGGGTCTTCCCCGGGCCCTCTGTCCAGTGGGACATGCCCGGAACACCTCCCTAGGGAGGTGACCAGGACACATCTGAGCCAGATGCCCAGGCCACCTCAACTGGCTACTCTGGATGTGGCCACATATGCCCTGGGGACCGAGCTTCTCACCCTACTCTAAGGAAGCGCCCAGCCACCCCACAGAGGAAGCTCATTTTAGCTGCTTGTACCTGAGACCTTGTTCTTTTGGCCATGTCCCAGAGCTCGTAACTATAGGTAAGTATTGGAGTAAAGATCGACCGGTAAATTGAGAGCTTTGCTTTCCGGTTCAGCCCTCTCTTTACCACTATAGACCGGTAAAGCGACCGCATAATGGTGGACACTGCACCAATCCGCCTGTCGATCTTGCGCTTCAATCTTCCCTCACTTGTGAACAAGTCCCCAAGATATTTAATCTTCTCCAGCTGGGGCAAAAGCACTCCACCCACCGAGGGAGGAGAACTACCTTCTCCGGTCAAGAGCTAAGGCCTCAGATTTAGCGGTGCTAACCCTCTTCTCAGCTGCTTCAGACTAAGCTGCAAACCACTCCAATGCATGCTGGAGGTCCTGGCTTGATAAAGTCAACAGGACAACATCGCCTCCAAAGAGCAGATATGAAATCCTGCGTTCCCCAAACACGACCCCCTCCGGACCCTGCTACGCCTAGAAATTCAGTCCACAAAGACTATGAACCGGTGATAAAGGGAAGCCCTGCCGGAGTCCAACATTCACCGGGAACACGTCTGACCCTATCATTTCATTTCCTAGAATAACCATTCTTGTTCTAATACATTTTATTAAACAAAAGTTTGATAATCTTAATTTTTTTTCATGATATTTTTTTCTGTAGTGCAAGTTATTCAAGTTATAAAATGACCAATTAGATGCCTCAGTAAAAGTAGGTGGAGCCTATTTTTGAACTTAGTGATAGCTCAGTAAAATAGAATCTGAAGGTCAGGGTTGGAATTACAGGTTGAAGTAACTTTTGTGTCTGTCTTTATAGCATGAGCATTGTTTTGATACAAAATTTACCTCAAGCAATGTGTTAGTGGTGTTTTCCATGTATGGCGAACAAAGATCAGAGCCAGAGAAACACTTCTGGTAGCAAACGCTTTTCAGGATCTCTGAATGCTCGAGGAACAATTCATTATTCAAATTATCATTATTATTGTTATTATAATCTATTCTGATCTGTTCTAAAAAACTGCCGTTCATACATTCAATGTGTCGCCAAAACAAATATACATAAAATGAACTTTAGAAATTAAATTAAGAAATAACAAAAAACATTTCTTATATCATTTTAAAAATCATAAAATGGCGCTCACAATCTCATTCTGTTTTTCAAAATAAGCTAAAATTAAACATGAGTCTAAATCCTCACTTTCATCCACGCTAAAGCTCCAAATCTCTCTTTAAAGAGACCATTAAAGGTTCCTGCAAAGCGTAAATGACTCACAGTTATGGGTTGCATATTCAGTCCATAATGATGGCCATCAATCATATGAACATCTGCTCTTTGTGGCGAGCATGAAGGTAAACACAAAAGAAGAAACTGCACTGAAGGAAAAGAAAGCAGTAAAGTCTGTTTCTGACTAAAATAAGTCAGCATAGAAGAAAATTTAGATTTTGCCTATGCCATCAGAAATCTGCAGTACTTATGGGATGCAGTGGATCAAACAGAACAGCGCAACGCTCTCATGGTTCCTGGTGGTTTGGAGAAAAAGCCACCTCAGCTGTCTCCACACCCTGACAAACAGAAACCCCGGAGGTACGGTGGGGCAGCTTGAGGAAGTCGATCAGTAAAAACATGGCTCCTGCAATACAAATAGCCTGTACAGAGCGTGTGTACTGACAGATTAAACCAACTTTGAAGTCTCGCTCACATCAGTTGAAACCTCACTTCCCCTGCTCTTGAAGCTAATAGGCTTAAATCTTCCAACAACCAAAGCTGCTCCTCCATTAACAGACAGAGAAAAAAAAGTTTTAATCCATGCTTTGATGGTACAAAATGTGCTGCTGGAAGGAACACTCAAAGCTCTCCCTAAAACGTACCAATGACATGAATCCCATCAGGCAGTGCTGGTCTCAGGGACCAGGAGAAGGAGCGTGTTGAAGCTTTTGGAGGTTAAGTTTGCAGGTGGCCTGAGTGGGCGTCTCAGTGGAGGCTTTATTCTTGCTATTTCTTGAGAAGACCGACGACGTGCAAACAGACAAACGTAAACTCAACACGACCCTGCTTCCTGCGTGTGAAGCTGTCTGCAGCTGAGCAAAATTAAGCCTTAAAGAGGAGCAGCTGGGGGGGTTCAAATGAGTGGGGATAAGAAGGAAGGATGCACAGAAAGTATTCTGCAGGAAATCAGAAAAACAGAACAATAAGACAGTTGTTTCTTTGAGAGGAAAATGAAAACAGAGGAAAGGCAGAATTTGCTTTGTGGTTTCTATGGCAACAGCAGTTACCTATTATGAGGGAATCTGACTTCAACAGGGGTCATGAAGACAGTGGGAGTGTGAGAAGCTGGGCAGATCTCCTGTGTCTGAGCAGTTCAGAGGTGCTGAGGTGAAACAAAGAGCCACATCAACACAGCAGATAAGAGGTGAGGCGTTCTGTTTTATCTAACTGCAGTCAACATCAGTGCAGCTTCACCATCAAGGCAGCACTAATTGTAAAAGCAGAACTAAAAGCATCCAGCTTCAAAGGCCAATCTCCCACAGGAGGATTCACTAGATCCACGTGGTCATTATCTAAATGCTTCCCCAGACTCACAGAAGATTTTGTGTGAATCCACACAGACACGTCCGGTCATCAGCAGCTCTCAGACATCAGGTACAGTGGTACTCTCAGTTGTAACGTCTGAGCCCCACAGCCTCATGCTCATTTCACCTCAGATCTCATTTCTGAGTTGAAAGAAAAACCTAGTGAAGTTTTTTCTTCCACTCTACGGAGTTCACGTCTGTTTTCATTCATATGAAGTCAGAAACACACACAGCTGTTGAAGGTTTATCAGTGGGCATGTTTTTGCACTTTGTGTTTGAAAAGCCTTTTCATGGGTTATTCCAGACAAAGAGACTCATGTTTCTGTCTTTGATTGTTGCAGGAAGACGTGATTGTGTTCTGTTTGTATTTGTTCAGTTTGATGAAATGGATTCTCATCTGAACATACTAACGGGGAACCTCAATCGGTGTTCTTCACACCCAGGCATCTCCAACATCTTCCTCACACACCTGATCCAGGTGAGCAGCAAATACTGAAGCAGGGTTAGATACAACACAAGCATGGCAGTAGCTCATGAGGAACAGGGGTGGAGACCCCCGTTCAGTCACATTCACCTGCCCACACACAAAATTACACACTCATGGCGATACTGCTGCACTAAAATTGCTGCAACCTGCAATCCTCCAATCAGAGGTTTATTTCTGCTCTATGGCCATTGCTTGGTCAAACCTGTGTGGGGTCCATAGGTGGCCCGCACGAAATATCAAGGTCATGGAAAGCTTAATGAATCCATAGAGAGGAAATGTTCATGCACCTTTTTTTTCTATTTTTCTACGGGCATGCTGCGGACGACAGGTCATAGTGAACATTTGTACAAAATGTAAGGAGCCCATTAGTGCCATTCACGTGATAAGTGTGCGCTCCTTGCGAGCAGCCTGATCGTTAGAAATGAGGAAATTAGCCAATCAGAGTGTAGTTTGTGTGGACATGCTACAGGCGTCCTATGGGCACTTACGTATCACGTGCACACCCCGTGTGTGCAGAATTTGTGCATGGTCAATAAATAGCCAGTATTCACACCTTGACTTGGCCAGTATTCACCGCACGACAGCATCACCCGTACATCATAAGTAAATGCAACTTCCATTATCCTTAGGAATACTCCACGTTCCACTTACCACACGCACAACAATGGTACGGTCTATTTTCATGATGTCCTTTGAGGTGGTCGTATGACCCTGAAGGGAATTGCAAGACACACCTGTGCTCCTCTTAAGATGCAGCCGCTCCTTTTATTCCTTCTTTTGTAGCATTTTATATTTTTGGAGAGTTCAGTCAGTTTCATCTTTATATAAAATGGTGTCAGACCCTGATCTTAGTCTTCGGGTTTCGTATTAGCATTAGAAAGCTGTGTCTTAAGGAAAGGAACTTTTAAAGTTAGAGTAACAGAGCCTTTTTGATCCTGGACCGAGGCGTTTTCACCCTTTCCTTGCGTGTGGGGATATTAAATGTAACACTGACAGTACAGTGTGTACTTTCTGTAGAGTGATATCTGAGAGAACCGAGGAGACGCTGTTGTGTGTTACAAGGTGGAAACGATTATTGTGCAGGAAGCAGTCATTCAAGTTTGAAATGGATACTTTGGGCACTTGAACTTGGAAAATATCACCTCTCAACTTCCACAAGCTGTCGCCTGTGAATTCATAACTAGTATTTGAGTGTGAGCATTCATAAAAAGTATTTTTGTCTGTTAGTATGAAAGACAAAACTGCACAGGAATCTGCAAAGGTAGGAAGAATTTGACCAAAAGGTCTCCCTCCTTCCTCAGGTAACCAACATGCAGAGACAAACCACATCAAGGTCAGAGGGTTTGTTCTGGCATGACCGGCAGCAGCGAATGGGCATAATTAGTTTCATTACTTCAGGAATGAGCTGGAATGAAAGCTGGGTTTAGGATCCAGAAGAGCCTCTGCAACTGCTCAAGAGCCAGGCTGCAGAAAGAGGAGGAGGGGAAAGGAAAGAAAGAAAGAGAGAGAAAGGGGGAAATGTATCTTCATGGGAAAGTAAGAACAAGCGTTTTGGAGATTACATCTGGAGAAACTGCTCTGGTAAAAGCCTCCATGCAGTGGCAAAGTCCCCAACAAAGCAAGAACTGAACTTCAGGCTGCAGAAAGTTTGTCAATGGACGGCTGACTGAAGTCACATGACTATGTGATGCACTGTGTGTGGGAATAAGACTTTAGGAAATTACAACTGCTTAACGACTGAAAGGTTGCCTTTAACACCAAATATTTTGCCAGCAACACTTAAATAACTCACACTCTTTGATCGTTTACGCAATCAACGTTGTTTGCGCCGTATCTGCGCAAAGCTGCTAATTTCTGCAGCAAAGCAATAAACTGGAATTACATTAATTACATAATGGTAATTCATGTAAAGAGTAACGGTAGTCAAAAGAATGCAAACAATGGAGCCAAAAAGACAGTGTTAAAGGGTTAAGAGAGAAAGAGGTTTCATCTCCGTCCAAATTTGCGTCTGCCGCCTCTCATTTGACGCGTGTCAAATTTACTTCTCGATGTCTTGACCGCAGGGCAACTGCTGACAAACTTCATTCTTTGACCACATCATGGAAAACATGTATGATATTGAGTACCTTCTATCTCTCTTTTATGTATCACTGTTGAAGGTGGTCACGTCAAGGTGAATCCATGCAAGGTGGCTTACACAGCCCATTCCTGAAAACTATAAGCAAATCCAATGTTTTATGGTCACTGATTTGGTGGTTTAACTCCCTAGTCCAATCTCCTAATGCTGAGTTTCAAGAAGGCTTTGGGCCCCATATTTATAATGTTTGGTATGACTCAACTGTGGATTTGAACCCACAACCGTCCGATTTGAGGGCAGTCGATATTTCACTAGAACACTGAATTGGTGGTGATGAAACACTGAAGTGCTCAAAGATCACTATGCTTCCAGGTTTGTGATCCAGTGCTGCAACTACATGAATGAACACAAAAAAGCTGAAGGTTAGACGGTCCCGGGATTTTATGTAATACTTTTGGAGATTTGTGGGATTATTCTGCATTATTATAATGATTATTATTATCATTGGTGTTGTTATTATTGTTAATAATGATAGCAATAATAATAATATGCTTTATTTAAAAAGCACTTAAATTGTCCATACAGACCTGAGGTGCTGTACAATGACAGAGAAAAAAATACATAAAGAATCTGATAAAATTAGATTAAGTGTACATGGAAATGCTCATAAAGTTACATTGCTAAAACAAAACATACCACAAACATTACATAAAATACAATGAATTGAAATGTGGTGAGATAAAGGAAAGAGAGGGAACCTTCTCACTGATTATTAAAAGCCAAACTTAAAAACAGGCAATGATGTAGACTCTACAAAGACTCTACAATCGTTCCAGAGTTTTGGAGCTGCTGGAGCAAAAACATGGTCCCCTCTAAGTTTGAGTTTTGTTTTTGGTGCTTTTCGAAGCAGCTGATCAGTTGATCTCAGAGATGACCACAAAGCTGACAACCTCCTGGAGTGTGTTCTGTCGAGACAAATATTTTTATTATGACCTGGCTGCAAATATCTGTCAAACCAAGAGAGATTTTAACTAAGTGAGACTGTACCACCATGAACTATGAGCAAGGACAAACACACTCAGTTAGATCTAAAAATGGTCTTCCAACTTTCTAACATAATCATTCATTTTCCAATTAGCTTTATCCCTTTCGGGGTCACCGGAGCCTAACCCGGCTACTCATGGGCGAAGGGAGGGTACACCCCTGGACTGGTCGCCAGTCTGTCGCAGGGGCCACAATCACACACCCATACACACTCACATTTACACCTACGGACAATTTAGAGCAACCAATTAACCTGTGAAGCATGTTTTTGGACGGTGGGAGGAAGCCGGAGTACCCGGAGAAAACCCACGCATGCACGGGGAGAACATGCAAACTCCACACAGAAAGGTCCCCCAGCCAGGACTTGAACCGGGAACCTTCTTGCTGTGAGGCAGGCGCGCTAACCACTGCACCACCATGCAGCCCCTAACATAATCAACTGTGACAAAATTTGAGAATAAACAAAGTTTCACAACTTTGTTTGAAAGCATCTGATGACACTTGCATGATTTTCCCTTTGACTCACAGAAAGTAAGAGAAGTTTGAAACAGTTCTTAGGTAGCCTCCAGGATGATGAAACTATTTGGAGGATTGCTTTTTGTCCTGCAGTCTTTTTAAAAGGTTTATACAAACAAACAGACATAAGGCTTTAACAGCACACAAAGACCCTCACAGATACTCAATGATATTTTGGAAAGCCTTAGCAACGGTCGGCCATAGCCAGTTTTTTTCACTACATCGTCCTCTGTGGATCATAAAAGTATTGTTTTATTTGTTTTTGCCTCCGGTTCTCTTTAGTTGGTTTACTGCGGATCTTGTTATCAATTTAAGTCTGGCTTGTCCTTTGCTTTGCTCTCCTGCTTTTAAACTTCCGCAAACACACAGGTAGAAACGTGCGGCAAAACATGATTGATGACTTGACAGGAATGGATTTTTATGAATTCAGAGATGTTTATGCTTCAGTTTGTTACTTTAAACCTGATTTCATCATTTATTTTATGTTTGGTTTTGGAGACATAAACACTCCTGCTGCAAAAAAATCTGGTCACCACCAAAAACCAGATTTCCTTATTACGACTCCTTATAGTGCATCAGTTTAATCCCAATTCCTTTCAGTAAGGAGAGGAATTTATGGCCATGACAGGAAGTGGAAGCCAGCACAGACATGCATGAAAATCTTCCTCATAATTCAGGTGCATCACAGAGAACCGAACCGGTATGATGCTTCTCTATTTAAAGGACATTTTACTCACCAAACCAAGAAAATAGTTTCAAAGCTCAGCTGATGCATCAAACTCAAAAATTCTTCCTGTAGAGAAAACAAATCAATATGTTGATGCTCAAACTAAAAACTGTAAATTAATCTGTTGAACTACAGCACTTTGATTCCCAGGTTAAAGTATTTCCTGGAATCATTTGTACTTTTGTCAAAAAGCTTGACCTGGAAAACAGAAACAAAAGGATCCTCCTCCCACAGCAATGTCGTTTTTTTTAAAGACTGAGGTCCTGGAGACGTTCCAGCATGAAGTTTATGGTCAAGATATGGAGCATAATTCTTTTTTTTTTTTTTTGTAAAGAAGCTCAACTGTGAATAAAAAAAAACCCTTAAACAGCCCTGCATCTTCAGAGTCAGAACCAGAATGAAAACACATTTAAAATAAGTTGATCTTTAACAATGTTCATTTTAAGTTATTCATAAAGTCAAATGAAATAGTTATTTTTAAGCATTTTATATTTTCTTAATCTTCAATAATTTTAGCAGCTACTAACTGCCTTCTCTCTAATTTTTGGTAATACATGTCGCCTAATGAAACTTTTATGAGTAAACATTTATAAGTATATTAGCAGATAAAATGCAAATGCAAGTACAAGAACAAGAACATACTTCTGTTGGTAAAATGATCAATATTTGCTTCATAAACTCATAAACTTTTATAGATTTTTTTAAAGGATAAATAATCTTATAAAACATGAGATCAGAAATGAGAATGTTATTTATTCAACATGTGTTGCCACAGACAAGCTCTCTAACTTCATTCATCTTCATTAAATGACATAAAAAACACATTCGAATTATTTGTCTAAAAAACAAACTTTTCTGTGTTTCTGTTGTGATGCAAGGACATGAAAAAAAAGTGTTTCTATAAATGGAATGTCTTATAATTGTGCTATTTCAGGTCAAATTTACAGAGAATCAGCATCGATGATATGAAAGAAGATGGATCTTTTCAGGGAGATTTTTTGGATGAAAAGTAAATACAAAAGCAAAAATTCTATTCAGGAAAGCCAGAATTCAATTTATTACAGTAATACACTCTCTCTGAAGTCACAGGTGAGTGATCTAATCTCAACTGTTGCTCACAATGACTTACGAATGACAACTGTTAATATAGTTTTCATTCAGTATTTGAGGAAAAGCTTTCATAACGTTTTTAGCTTTGACCCTTTTGGTTTAAAATAATCATCCCAAAAGGTATGACGCATGATTGTGATTCCCTTTCAAATATATCCTTGTCACACTGCATATAGTTGAGTGTAGCTTTGCCTGTCATTTGCCAAGTTATTTTTTATATTGTTTTTTTTTTTATTATTTTACCACCAGGAATTTTGCTTTTTGTACAGTTTTGGTTCATTGTAGAAACAATGTGTAAAATAATGAAAAAAATACTTGTAAAAAAAAAAAAAAAAAAGAATTTGAACTAAAAATAATAAAAGCAATAATAAATAAGCTTTGTCACAAAAAAAAAAAAACCCAAAACAAACAAACAAAAAGTATCAAATGTAAATTTTCGTGGTAAAAGTTTTTCGTGGCAAGTTACATTTCTGGCTTGTAAAGCTCTTGCTGGTAATGTTAAATATAATGTAAATACACAAGAAATATTGTGGAATTGTTTTTTTTTTAAAAGACCTTTTGTGTGTGCAGAAAAGAATTAGAATTTCAACATTTTTATTTATTTAAAAGATTCTTTTCATCAGTACATGAGCTGACATTTTCCTCTATCATGGTTTTTAGATTTACATGGAGTCAATAACTTATGTTGCAGGACTGAAGCTTTTGTGAAAAATAGATAATGGTTGACTCTAAAATGATAAAGGTCTAAATTCAAAGGTCTAAATAAATGATGCAGGCTCCACATTCATTTGGATAGAGAAGCTGGATTGAAATAAGATCCAAACTGCATGGCCTCTGTATGGTGTCTGTGTTCTGCAGCCACCCGCCGAGCGATCGCCCTGCGTTTCCCTGTTCGTCTCCCCGGCTCTGTCCTCACATGGCTTTTGGCCTACTTCTGTCTGCGGAGCTGCAGAGCCTGTGAGCCAAATCTCAGCATGGATTTGAGTCTGTGTGGGAGAGAGACGAACAGGACAGAACGACACTGGAATGAAGAAAAACATTACAATGTATAACTTCATTTTCCACATCGAAGTCTCTGCTTATGTTTGTTTAGCATTTACACTTCATTCATGGGTTTGATCCTTTTTCGGGTATTTTATTTGCATCACTTGAACAATCGTGTGTCAGTAAAATTGGGACTTTATAAATTGATAATGTCATCAATTTATTTTTCATGTTAAAGAGGCTAAATATTGAAGATTTTAGGATTTTATCTGGATGATCTAGTTAATAATGTCCACCTACAGTATACTTTGAAAAACATCTTCAGTTTGAAATAGGTTATCTTTGTTTTAATGGAAAATTATAGTACAATGTTTTTAAAAATATTGAAATTGTGTTCCCTCTATTATTTATCCATTTGAATTTGACCAAAGAGTTAAACTTGTATGTTGTTTGTGGAGGTTGATTCTGAGCAATAGAAAAAAAAGGCTGCTGACTATACATTCATTGCTAAACGATACAATAAGAAAACCAATTTAATGTTCTCACTTATCAATCATTTTATTTAAACACAAACATAAATGAATGCAATAAGGAAACACATATTCACTTTCAGATTATTCAGCCTTTTTCTCTTTCATGGAAAGATTTTCAGCTCTTTTCAAAATTTCTAGGATGTTTAAGTTTTTCTCCATGTCTTCTTTTTTTGTCTTTCTTTATTTCTATTACTCAGATTAGTATACATCTATTGATTTTTTATTTAAAATATTACCTTATAAACACCTTCAACTTTATATTAACTGTGAATTTAAAGCAGAACTTGCTGAGTTGTTTTGCAAAGATTTTCTTTTGTTTTTTGAAGAGGACGGCTCTGCAGTCATAAAATTGCAAACAGATTTACTTTTTTTTGCTGTTTAAATTATTAGGCCCCTGCGACAGACTGGCGACCAGTCCAGGGGTGTCCCCTGCCTTCGCCCATGAGTAGCCGGTTAGGCTCCGGCAACCCCGTGACCCCGAAAGGGATAAAGCGGATTGGAAAATGAATGAATGAATGAATGAATTAAATTATTAGTTTGTCTATAGTATTTACATGAAAAACCCAAATCTGTACAAGGCCTTACCTTAAATATGCAGAAAGTTGCTTTTGTCCTCTTTTGGAACTGAGATCATTTTCCCTCCTTTTTCTTGGAATAGAGCAAAACTGACCTGACTATTCAGATCTCAACTTTTAATTTGGAAATAAACCATATATATAACTTGGTTCAAGTTTTATTTTATTTCAATATTTAAACATTCAAATATAGTATAAATCTGGTGTAAGAGGAAAACCACATCACTTTTGATTCAGTTCAGTGAATTAAAGTTTCTTTTTCTGCTGATAGACGTCACGTTTGTGCTGCAGAAGCGAGCTGAAACAGCAGAGAAAACCACAGGATCATTCAATGTGCCAAATAAATAAAAACTCTTATGAAGGACAAATGTTCTCATTAAAATATTTTGCGACTGTAAATAGCCTGAAAGAAAATTTACAGTACATTCTTGCACTTTTTTTTTTTACATTAAAAAATTCCTCCACCACAGGCTGGAAAACATTTTACTTTCTTTAAAAAAAAAAAAAGGCCTCATTATCCACAGTCAGAGAAGGAATGTCAGTCTTTGAAGGAAGAAGACATTTCAGCCGACAGAGGAAAGAATCGGACCAGAGAGGTTCCGATGTGTTTTTCCAAAATATTTAAATGTTGCTTCTGTAAAAGTGAAAACTTTGATCGACACAAGACAACAAACAAGACAGTAAATCGATTTTGCTGCAGGATTCATGACTGCTGCATCATGTGTTTCTTGATCTGCAAAGATGTTTTCAATGAAAAACAGAAACACAAATGTTGCCAGGACAGTGTGGTACAACTAGAATAATATGATAATCAAAAAACAACAAAATAGTGAAAAGGAAGTGCTGAAAAAAAAGGTTTACTACAAAATAAATTGATATCTAAACATTTTTGGGTATAAAATGCATACATTTTAGGTGTAATTTTAGCTGTATGTTACTGCTTCGGTCCATGTGAGCCTAAAAAGTAATGGACTTTTCCATCTTAATCAGTCACCTGCTTTTTTTAGACTAAAATTCAGAAACATGTCCACGATTTAGTGAAAATGTTCGTGTTAAAAGCAAAACATTGCAATAAAATTCAAATCAGTTTTAAGGAGTTAGGAATGATGGAAGAATAAAACATTTTAAGATCTTTTTTCTAGTGCTGAAGCTGGGACACCACGAAACATGGACTGATGCAGGTGCTGGGTTAGCACTATAAAGGTATTATTTATAGCACCTTACAAAATCAAATGTCTTTATGGAAAACAGAAGTATTTATTTTGGATGTCATGTCATTTGTCAGATTTTGAGCTAATGATCTGTACAGGCTAACTACCGCATGCTGACAGACATGTGCATTAACATACCATAAACATAGATATCCTAAATGAAAAACAAAACAGGCTTTAAGTTTTTTTTTAAATCACTTTTAATCACAGGGACATGAAGAAGGACCTAAACAGACATGAGGTGTTTGTGATAATTCTGCAGGTGACTCGATGGGCAGCTTAAAAAGCCTTTGGCAGCTGAGACTTGCAGGCAGTGAAGTTCTCATATCAGGTTCATGGAGAATTCCCCGACGAGTCAGGACCTGCTTTATTGGTCTGCAACAGAGAGGAAGACAAAGCTGTTTCAGCAGAAAGCCTTTGATCATCTGTCAGAAGTGTTGAAGAACCGCCACAAAGCTCAATTCAACATTTCTGCTTTCACTTCCTCCTGGAACACCTAAAAGGTTCACCATAAATGCTTTGTTTAAACATACCTGCAATATTTCAGATAAAATATCAACTGTATTTATACCTGAATGAAGATTGTTTGAGGTTTTAACCTATAAAGCAGACCGCTATTTTGACGGTTCTGACTTGATTAAACGTGTTTTTTTTAAAAACTCAGATCAGATCTTTAGCTCTAAATAAGTCAGCACGTTCGCTCCAAACTTTGTAAGTAACAACAAAATGGCTCCGAAGACAAAGAAGAACATCTCAATCCTCAAAAGCTGCGTGGTTCAGTAATAGATCCAAGAGCAGAGAGGGTTGAGGCTCATGAGGAATGACAGCATCAAAGCTCTGTTCTGATCTCTTAAGAGATTGTCTCACTTTTTATATTTGTGAAGGAAAAAAACAGTATGGAGGGCATGTGGGGTGACTTCAGTTAGAGCTTTGAAAGACTAAAAATACACCTTCACTCCAACAAGAAGGGATCTTTGAGAAGACGCAGGAGAAAGAGAACATTGCTTTGGTGTCAAACCAGCTTTCTTATGTTCGACTTGACTCAGCATTTCATATGTAGCGAATAAACATCACAGTAAACTAACAGTAACCTTAAACCAGGACCTGTCCTGTCAAAAACATAATGTAACAAAATCATAAATAAATTCGAACAAAAAAGTAAATTGATTGATTTGATTTCGTTGTAGTTTCAAACACAAAATAAAACAATTAAATAAACACAACAAACAGAAAAGTGAATAAAAAAATAGTAGGTAGAAGAAAAATCTCAATAATTACCACTTCAAATCTTACCATATTTAATGTATATATTTTGACAAATTAAACATCTAATTTAATCTTTTACTAACTGGTACCTTACCAATATTTTTCAGTTTGTATATTCTTTAAATTGTGTAACATTTTCACTCATTTTCCTCCATGTTATTCAAAAACCTCACAGACAGAAATGCACAGACATTTTTCTTTCTTACTAAATTTTCTTCTCTTTCTTTTAACAGTTTTTGTAACTTCTGAGGAAGTAGTTTTATTATGGCTTTATACATTTTTAGCATTTTATTATATTTTACTGCAGCTGTGACCTTTAGTAGGATTTTATTTTATAAAATGCTAGTGTGTTCATAATATCCCACTTTATGAATTTTCCTATGGCTCGTTTTTGTATAATGCATTGTGGCTATAGTGTGGTTTACTAGCAGGTTAGTCATAATGCCAGTCCACTTGGCTCAACAAAGGATAAAAAACATTTTATATTTTGCTTTATTTAGTTTATTTGGAAAAATTGTGCTTCAAGTTTGGTCTGAAGCCAGAACGAGGTCAATCTCGAAGCATCTGTGATTAAAAAAAGAGGCCTGCTCCAGTCCACTAATTAACATTCAGTGTGGAAAGAATCTTTTCCAACAGAAGAATTTACAAAAGGCTTTGTAGAAGACAAATACTGCCATGAGTTAAAGGGTGAAGATGACTGCACACGCAGAATAATGAGAATAATGTGAATCAGTGTTCACTGACTGCTTCATGACTGGGGCGTCCAGATGCAGGACTCATATTTCTAATCTAATCAAAGAAATGTGGATTTTATGTTAATTCTTGAACACCTCAATGAAAACACAGGCAAATGTTAAACTATTAGCATGTAGGCTCAATCAGATGAGATCTTAGGAAAAGTCCTTTTACCTGTCACCTGTTTTTGTTGTTTTGATGTTTTTGGTATCACTAGACTGTGTGAATTTTGTTGTGGCCAAAAACCCTTTGGTAGTTTAACCTCAAAATCCAACCCCTTTATACTGAGGGGAGACATGTTTGGATGCTTTTGGTATGACTAACAGTAGACTGCGGATTTAACCACTGACTGTATATGAGAACTGGAGTAAGTGACCCTCCCTCCAATATTCTAAACAAAATACCCACTGGTTCCAAGAAGTCAAAATCCCATAGATTTCTATTGAGAAATAAACAGCTATTACTCAGTCATTCTATTTGTCAGAATAATCCTTCTTGCTGTACTACCTTTCTTTTTAACATGTTCTTGATAATCCTCATTTTTTTCAGGAATTTTTTTTCAAGCTATTTATGTTATAAACTGACCAATCAGATGCCTCAATACAAGCAAGGGCCATTGGGCCTGCTAGTCCCAATGTCCAACGCTCAAAATGCCTGATCAATAGATTTTGTGTAGTCTACTCTCTAGTGGTAGGGGCATAGAAATCCAACATGCTCTTTCCTGAGTTGTTACCATAGAAACTCTGACTAACATGGGCCAACCACTGCTTTCTGATGTCGTCTGGCTCCAATACTGGTGCATTCGTATCGTGAAAACTGAATTGACTTAATTTGGTTGGAGCTCGAAGTAAGCCATTTTCTGTGGATGACATCACACTCACTCGGTCCAGATTTCATTTGCAGTCGATGATTTGAACCCACAGCCTACCAGTCTCAGAGTGGACACTATACTAGACCACTGAGACTGTAATCGGCTGGTAGCACTGCCTTTTGCCTCCATTGTTGGAAAAATAATGAGACAAAGCCAAAGAGTCTTTTATTCTTTTATAAAAATACTGACACAAAGTTGCTGCAAAACACTTTATATGATGCGTCACATCTCACCATGATATCTAAAATTGATTGAAATGACTTTCTATCAACTGAGAGACCTGCAACAAACATCTGGGTGAAAATACCGGCATGATCTGAATGTCTGTGTGAAAAAGCTTCTTCATCTCATAACCCCTTAGCTGGAGCATGACTCTCACATCATATCGACGGAGGCAGCTGATACCGACTTCAAAAACCTCAGAAAGGAAGCCAACTTGAACCCAGAAGTAATCCCTCAGTGCAGACTCACATCTGCTCAGCTTTCTAGTATAAAGCCTTCAGAGCCACGAAATGCTCAACCATATGAAACAGGGCCGCAGTCCCAAGGAAAAACAGATAAAATGAAAAAAAAAGGCTGAAAATCGTTGACGTTCTCTGACATGCAGCGGAGCCCACATTCTGTTTCTGACAAACGCAGAGTTTGCTCTTTGCACGTTTGCGACTGCAGACTCTGCATAGCTGTGGTTATTGATGTCTGCATGCAGTCCGCTTATTCCGCAGGTGCAAATAAGCCATGCACAGCCCCTTAAACTCCTCCAAACCATCCAAACCTCGCTAAAGGAGCGTCCAGGTTCCCCCCACCAGGATATTTTCAAACCCCAAATGACAGGAAAAACAGCATGCATCCGTGCACAGACTGTGTGAAAAACAGTGAAAACACACGTCTGCTCTAAATTCAAAATATCTGAAATCCAGCCAAAAGATTCTGCAGGTTCAATCGTAAATAGCAATGCAGGAATTAAACAAACAAAAAAAAATTTGGCTCGTGTAGAGGACTCTGGTTTGGGTGGGGAGCACCCACGTGGAGCTGAGGCGCCATCTTGTTTCTGGAGCCCTTCTGCTTCACAGACGAGTGAAAAGATGCTGCAGGAGGAACGCTGCCACACGCTGACCAGCAGCACAGACTGACGACTGCTCTCACCCCTCCTCACACGCCGGCATGCACCATCCATCCACATCGAGAGGAGTTTCGGGCTGGGGTTTGGGCGTTTCACTGGAGCAGACCGCCTTACACACATGCACACCTGAGGGACGCTTTACCCAACAGTCCAGTAAACAGAAAGGCCATCAAAGCAGGGAGACTTTGAAGAGACACAGTTCTCCTGCAGATTCTCTAATGGAAACCTGGCACAAAAAAAACATTTTCATCCACCTTTTCTAAATCCGGGGACACGGTGTTCAGACTGCCGGAGTAGAAGCCGAACAATGCAGAGGCAGCCTGCAGCCCCATCGCTGGACAGACCCTTACATCTGTCAAAGGTTACCTTAAATATACAAGAAAATAATTGCAGGAAACAAGCATCTTTTTTGGTTTGAAAGCTTCAGTACAGAGGTCCGTCTCAGTGAGAGACATCACAACTGCATCACCCTGAAGCATGTTGCTGAAGGCCAGATTCTAAGGCAAGCTTTTCTACAACCAGAAACAATGGGTTTTGATCCAAATAGATTAAGGTTCTGCACCACAATCTTGAAAATGTCTTCCCAACATCAAATACTGCATCAAATAATCCAGAAAACAGTAGTAATGCAGCACATTTTCGTTTACTGAAATCACAGGAAGAACCAGAGCAGCAGAAAAGATGAGGCATTAAAATGGTTAAACGGCAGATATTAGGAGACTGATCTGCAGGATGGATCGATGGATCTGAAAAGATCAAATACAGGAGGAAAAGTTCAAGGAGCAGCCAAAAGAGCCTAACATCTTCTGCAAGTTCTGAATCCTCATTTCCGTTTGCATCTCTTGCTGTTTGTGCTTCAGCCTGCAGTTGTTGGTGTCAGATTCCTTTTGAGTCTGCACAAATGAAAGTTTGAACTTAGCAGAGGGTTTTGCTGAGGTCAAGCACATGATGTACAGAGCTGTCATGGTAACGCTCTCGACATTAGCCTGTGCTGCTCTCAATGATGGCGCAGACAGGAGGAGCTTTCTTCTCTCAGAGTCTGCAGACAGAATGGAAGTGTTAATTCTCAGCCAGAATCTGCAGCAACACCTTTCAGCTTCAGTCAGACGAACATGTGAACGTTTGCATCGAGTTCGCTGCTCAGGAAGCTTCTGTCTGTGCTGGTTTGCTCACTAATTTGACCTGAAAAAAAGGTGAAAGCCTTTTCTGTTCTATTAAAGAAAAGAAAATAAGATGAGGAGCGTTTGCAAAGACTGACGTGGACATCAAAGGTTGCAGAGGTAGAGAGAGGAATGCATCCACGCTTAACGCCAGGTCACATGACTCAGTGTCATTTTATTTCCATCTTCAGGCTGCACGCTTTTCTCCTGATCGAGCATAAATCTACAAGAACATTACGGCGACATGCGAGCCGAGCGTTCCAACGTGAGACGTGAGGGTACAGTGAACGCCTAAGTTTAATGTGCCATGCCCCCCCCCCTCCACACACTCTGATCGCCATTGTTGGAGGCAGGAATGTGCGGGAGATGGCCGTGCATCCCTCTCAGCTCCCGAGAGCCAAACCCGTGGACATGAAAGAACAACGTCACAAGTTAGGGTCTCAGGGACGAAGAGAGACACGATTTCAAACTGACGGCTCTCCAGAGTTCAGATCTCCTGCGAGAGACTGCGCAGCGCGACCTCCCACCTTTAGGACACGTCTCAGAGCATGTGAGCATCTCCTGCGTGGAGAGGAAGCCCGTCAGCTGGCAGACAGCACGCTCACTTTGCAGCCTGTTGTACATGCTGGTTGAAGCCTCTGCCGGCCCAGGGCTCTGGACATACAACAAGTGCAAACCTCAGCCAGACACAACACTGACCAGCCTCCCCCTTCAACTCTCTCTGTCTCCCTAACCCCCTCCCCCATCAAAGCTGAACAATACAGCAGTTGAAAAATGCCTCCTGCCATCAGGTACTGCGCCCACCGCTCCTGCAGGTTTCCTGCTGCGTCCCGGAAAATCTCCACTGGCCGATTATTCACGGTGCACAAGACAAAAGCCGAGCACGGATGCATCGATTTGTGCACCGAAGTCTGTAGCTGCAATCCGTCTGACACCATGACGTGCATGCCTGTCCACATCTGCCACACTATGAAACAAAATCATTCAGAGCCATGGCTGCAGATAACAAAGCTCTGCAGCTCGTATGAGCTGCCATGGTGGTCTAAAGCTTTGGAGGCTAAAAGAAAAAGTGCTGGCTGATGTTGACTCACCCCCCCCTTCAGATCCACGATGCCCCTGTTACTCGTCCACAGCTCTGCCTGCTCGAGGAAGGCAGAAAAAATAAGAAAGAAGAGCCTGAATCTGAACTTTCAGCGACAAAGGAAAACCTGTTTCTGCAGAGAAATTGAGTAGACGCTCATCGCAAACCACACAAAAGAGCGAGATGAGGATGGGTGGTGGAACTGAGCCGGAGTGAGCCATGTACACACTCACTCTATCACTTCTGCTCCTGCCCTCCCTCCCCTTCAACAGACTCACTCCTGGATCCACCAGTCCACATCCTTCCTCTCACCTTGAAGCCAGACACTCAAACAAAGTCCTTCTTCCAGGTGAGACGGGAGAGGAACGATGGCAAAGCAGAGGAACGGACAGATGACAGTGAGCTCACTGAACCGGGGCTTTCCGCAGTGCCAATCAGCAAGGCATACCAGCAAGCAGACTTACCAAAGAGCAGGAGGAGGGGTCTCGTTGCCACACATCTTATAACGCACACCTGTGTTCAGATGGTGTGCACCAAAATGCACACTTTCTACACCCTCTCTGCGTTTGTGTTCACTGCTCACCCAAACCTGAGGACAGGTGGGTAGGAAAATAACATAGATGCACACACAACCTTCGTCTCAGATTCACACACAATGCTTTCACAAAGTTAAAGGACAAAACCGCTGCGGCTACTGATCTCTCCTTGGGTTACTCGCCTCTCTGCTCCTCGTCTTTTTCCTTCACATTGTTTTCCCCCTTAGTCACATGAAAAGGTGTGAAGGAGGAAATGGGGTGGGGGTGAGGGGCATCAGAAAATAACCCCCACCCCCCACCCGCCGCATCACCTTTACCTTTCTGAGCAAACCTTCCTTTTTCAGTGGGAAGACATCTGCATGAAGGTGAAAGATCATCATTTAATTTGCCCCACAGCTGTGATCACTTACAGCCAGAGGCCCTGCTGTCCTCTCTGTATCAGACTAGACAGGGGGGTGGGTGGGGTGGGGGGGGGGGGTGTACGCGAGAGAAAGTAGTCCTTTCGTTGTCGTCTGTAGTCCGCCCAGAAATAAATCCATTCTTTTCCTCTCCATGCATGCAAGAAATAAGGGGGAAAAAAAGACCAAAAATCCAGAGTTGCAGGACTTTTTGTGCATCTCTGTCCTCTCACTGAGCCTCAGCTGGGTCCAAACACCCACAGCGTGCCCTCAGAAGCAGGAGAGGCCTGCAGAGAGCAGGGGAGAGGCAGAGCAGGGGCCATAGAAACACTACTACATGATGTGCTTTGGCTTATAGAGGCTACATTTAATCTCCACTGGCTCCCCCAGGCTTTGGTATGGAGAGAGAAGGAGGGCGGGGGTGGGAGGAGGGAGGGAAAGAGGCGAGATGATGGGGGAGGGACAAACAGATGGAGGGAAGTGAAGGAGAGCTACGACGAGCAACCGGCGAGCTCAAATAAGCGACGTGGGCTGAAAGGCACAGAAAGAGAGGAAAAGAAAAAAAAAATCCCCGGGACCACACTGCCTCTCACTTTTCTGCCCCCCCCGACATCATTCCCTCCCTCTGGCTGACTGATCGACCGACTATGTCTGCACACCGGCTAATCTCCAATCCTCTTTGACTGCTGCCCGACAGACAGCACATTCTGGCTCCACGCGGCTCCGGCGTCAGCAGAACTCGGCACATCTGGATGGAAAACACGCTGTGCATCCAAAACGAAAACTGCCCGAGGAACACTGATGCCACCAATGGAGACGTCTCCTCACTGAGACACACCATGAAACAGAAACGGCTTTTATCTGTCAGCTGCTCAAGTCCAGAAAAAGCTGCTTCTCTGACTTGTAGAAATAAGGGCTTGTTCTGCATCACTCTTTTTCGGTCAAAGGTCACAGGTGACTTGGAGTCATTTCTATCTGCAAGTGCATAGGAGTGTTCATAGCCACGCCACTTAACCCTTTAACACCAGAGCTTTAGCTCCAATGTTGACATTCTTTCGACTTCCGTGGCTTTTCAACCGCTGACGCAATTCCAGCCGATTCTGAAACAAAGGAAAGCAGCTTTGCACCATCACGTTTGACAAAAAGTGTTGCATATCCGTGTACAGCCACTTTTCTCAGCATCAGAACCAGCTGGTTTACGGTGATTGTGTAAACAAACAAAGAGTTACGGTATGTCAAAGAACTTGTGTTATTGAGGTGTCACCGGCAACAAAGGTTAACCCTTTTACACTAGAGCTTTAGCTCCAGTGTTTACATTCTTTTGACTACCGATAATTCTTCAACCATTGATCCAATAACGTAATTCCAGCTGATTCGGAAGAAAAGTTGCCTTGTGCCGATATGCATTACTTTATGTTTCAAATTGATGCAAGACTGAAATGAAAGCCTGCTTTGCTCTATGTCAGTAGATTGATTGTGTAAACAGTTGAAGGTTTGCGGTAGGTCAAGGAACATGCATTTTTCAAGTGTCGCCAGTGACACATCCACTGTTGACGTCTTTTCGAGCACCATGACTCTTCAACCGTTTTTGCAATTAATTCTGAACCAGTGAAAAGCAGCTTTGCGCCATTATGCAACAACTTACATTTGTAACTTTTTGGATATTGGTGCAAAGCTGATGCGCAAAGCCACTTTTCTCTACACCAGAATGAGCCGATTTACATTGATCACACATCAACGAACGCACTTCAACCAACCAGAGTTGTGGTATGTCAAAGAGCGTGTGTTATTAGGTGTTGCTGGTGACGTCTCCGGCCTTAAAGGGTTAAGCAAATCCCCATTTTGCCTTGTTGTTGAGTCATAGCATCTGGATTTCAAGTTCCCTTTCTTTGAAATGTTTCACCACTCATCCATGGCTTATCAGCTTTCTTTTACTAAGACAGTGATTGTTTAGATGTTGTACGGTAGTTCTTTAAGGTTTTGATAAACTCTCAGGCTTTTTTTGGAGACTTTTGTTTCAGTGGGATGCTCTGTACTTGAGGATTTTTTTCAGAGATGCTGTAGTGTGAATTATTTTCGTCGAAAAAAGGTCAGTGTATGGATAGATCGGATTGATTTTCCCACAAAAGCAAGAAGAAACAATTCAACCACACGATGAATGATTCACTTTCCATTAACTCCCGATTTATCCGTCCCATTTTGCTTTCTATGAGCTTTCACTAATTTGAAGCATTTGTTAACAATGGCCAGGAATCAGCAGTCAGCTGGCCAAGTCATACGTCAGTGAGACCCAGATCTGTCACGTTGTGGCCCACGCATCGCAGCAAACTGCAGCAGCTCGGCAAATCAGCGCGTACCTCTGGACCTGCGGAGCCTTAAGGCTGCCAGCTGACAGACAAGTGTGTGCATGAGGACACTGAGACCAGGCTGCGGCGGTGGAATGAGACATCACGTGTGAGGTGACAGGGCGTCATGCTGTCAGCATTTCACCTACCTCTTATTATTAGTACTGCTGTCACAGGAGTCAGTTTCTAACTTTCAGCTCTATTTTTCTTCTATAGTTAGACATTTAAGAGCAGGAAAAAGCAGGAACTCGCATTGATAGAGTAAAAGCGCTTCCTCCTGGTTTGCTGCTTTAGCTCCACCACACATGAATCCATCCATATGGAGATCCTGTGACAAAACTACACAAGAATCAAACTTCTCAAAAGCCTGCTGGTGTCAAGTCACAAAATGAGTCAACAGGGGGCAGTATTTTTCCTCCTCTACTCACATGATTAAGTGGAGGCTTCAATGTGTCCACAATCTGTGCGGCTCACATTGTGAAGATCCTCAAGGATAAACGCACTGAAGCAGGAGGAATCAAAGGGAGAAGATGTTTGGTTTTTTGGGTAAATGTGCAGAAAAGTCTTCATTTTTAGCTGTAGCTCAAGTCCAAAATGTATTTACATAGGAACTCCACAAGAGCAAATCCAATGTCTCACCTGTGTTGTTCATCTTTACTGTGTTGCCAAGCTACCTAGAAGGATAACAGGACCGTTGGACATTCACCGTCCAATGTTTTTGTCTTCCAGGTCCTGTCCAGGTTCTACTCCGCCTGTCAGTGGTGATGTTTGTGCCCAGACAGGTGAAGAAGGACAGATGGCCTTCAGGAATCTCTGGCCTTCTTGAAACTTCTGTAGACCTCCAAAAAGAGCCAGTTTTTTTAATTTCACATTGATAAATGAAATCAATTAAATCAATCAATCTGCTTGGTTTTTATCTCCTTCTACAAGGCAAGCAGAGGTGTGTGTGTATATATGTATGTGTAGGGGAAGGGTCTCTTTGGTTTACAAATCAAACTGTCAGCTTCAGCTATTTTCCAAAGAGTGACAGTGTGAGGCAGCTCACAGTTGCCCTTTAAACGCTGATCTATAACCACAAAAAAAGGTTTGAAACCGAACTTTGTGGTTAAAAAACCCTTGATATGTTTTTATAGTTGTGATTGTAATGTCTGTATCTGTTGAGAATGTAACGCAGACCAAGCAAACTGTAGATTTCTTAATTTAATCTTTCCCAATCTGAGACAAGATTGCTTTTGGAATTGGTTTATTTCAAGCAATAATTTGGAATAAACCATTTCTAAATGCAAAATAAAGGTCTATGGCTTGGAAATTGAAACACATTGGAACATTATCTTCTATGGTTGTACATAAATGTCATCAAGGATTGTATGAACTACAATTTAGACAATTTAGCTATCATGTTTGCTGGTTTTACGACCTGTCAGGATGCACACACAAAGCCACACAAAGCTAATTATACTGCAGTTTTAGGGATTCTGTTTTTGATGCACAAACTTTTGTCACAGATTTAAACCACAATACTGTTTTCATCTTTTTAGTTTAATAGGTTTTCATATTCTGGATTTAGTTAAAAAATAAACAGTCTAAACCTCCTAGAGAAGCGTGGCTTAATGAAACTACACAGACTGTCACTCTTTGACTCACAAACATCTATTTAACAAAAAAACCTAAGACATATTAACATTTTAACATTGATTGTAACTTTTAGTCTTTTCAAGATCTGCTTGCCCATCTAATGAGCATCGCTGCACACTGGTTTTTCACAGAGACCTCTGGGAAATTTCCAGGGCACCGGATTTTGGAATTGTAGATGTGGACACCTCGAAAAAATGGCCAACGCCCGACATAGTGAACTAACTGGAAAGTAGTAAATGAATTTGGACCCAACTTTGATTGCTAGCAGCAATGTTAAAGACAAAGATTGTATTTTGTAAAAAAAAAAAAAAAAGTTTCTATCTGCAGTGTAAGAAGTTTCTTTTTAAAGAGGCAATTTTTCTGTCATTTTGGACCCGCAAAAACTTCTCCATACACATACACTACGCTGTTTGACCTAGTTTTGAGATCTCACAATAGCCACTGAAATAGGAGTACAATCTGCATCCCGAACAAAGCAAACAGTCAGAGGAAGTCAGTTTGAGCGCTGCAGAGGTTTTCCAGGCTGGAAAATCCCACAAGTGCTTCACTTAGTCTTTTAAGTTTAATATGAAACCATTGACTGTACATTAGAACTGGACACAGTAACCCCTCCCCCCTGGCGTTCCAAATAGGAAGTACCTATTAGGTAGGCTCCAAGAAGCCAAAATCATTCTATTTGCCAGAAAAACCATCCTTACTCTGCTACATTTTTTAAACTGATATTCTCTTTTTTATATTTTTCCTGTAGTTCAAGTTATTCTAGTTATAAATTGACCAATCAGATGCCTCAGTAAAAGTAGATATTCCAACGTTCAAATTGTTTGACAGATTCCCTGCAGCCCACTTTCCAGTTATAGGGGTGTTGACAGTCTCATTCCTGATTGGCCAGAATGGTTGCCAGAGTGGTTGTCAACACACATAATGCAGCGAAAAATGATCAAGCCATCTTTACAGTCCAATGTGTGGAAACTGAACTTAGCAAAGACATGTGACCAAACAGTGTGGTAGGATGTTCTAATGATGTTCCCTTTGTAAAGTTCTTTTTTTCAATGACTTTTTCGATTATAAATATTTTTTTTAGCTGCACGCGTCACTTTTACCATTGCATTAGGTTTTATCTTGAACTACCAATCACAATATTTTTCAGAAGTAAGTGTAAGAATCATTTACTGTTTTTCTTTTTACGTTGCAGATTAACCAATGTCCAACTTGCACAGAAATTCACGATTTTGTACAATAACCGGTGTTAAGCCCATAGAACCAATGGTGTTGTAATATTGGGATATATGACTATAATTGAATTGAAATATGTCTGCTTGACTGTAAATTAATTGAGCATCCCCGAACAACAAATCAAACGTACCCAATAAGATGCGCATGCTCAGTGTGTTTGTTCAGAGAAGGGACAGAATCAGCATATAACATGAGAGGAGAGAGGGACGTAAATCCCTTGACTTGTGTAAATCACGTTAGGTGGCCATGATAAGAAATTGGGAAAATTATTAGATAAAAGGCTGTCAAGATAACAGTTTTAGTGGCAATTTCGGCCCCCTGCTGCTTTTAAATGTGTGTTAAAATAGCAAAGAGTGGAGACACAGCTGATCTTCCAGCCGGTACCGCGTACCTCCACCAGGTCTTACTGTGCCGGTGCGCAGTACCAGACCTAACCGGCTTACCTTCAGCCCTGGTTGCCATAGAAACGGGGACTTGGGCAAAAATCACTACACATTGATGTCGTCTGGCTCCAACATGGTGGCGCTCACATCGCGAAAAAATGGCGACTGAATTTGACTTTATGTGGTTGGAGGTGGAAGTAAACCATTTTATTTATCTCCTTTACTTCCCTCAGTCTGTCTGTCCTTCCATCATCTCGACTCTTTTCTCTCCCTCCCTCCCCCATCCTTCTTTCATCCTTCTCCATATCAAAGCTGGCCCTAAAATATTTTGCTAAAGAAGTTTGGACTTCTCCGACTTTAATTTTTTAATCTGAAAATGCAGGTTAAAAAAAAAGAATAAATTAAGTTCACTTTCTGAAAAAATTTGTTCAACGGCCTGATCTATGACTGTTGCACTATATTTGTATATCAAACTGATAAAAAAGTGGAATAACTTGCAAATTTGTTTACATTTTGTAATATATATTTGTCAGATTTCTTTTTGCTATTTATTTGACAAAGTAAAACAAATTCATGTTTCCTTAGTGGAACTAAGAATTCACTTCTGCACCCACTTCATGTTTACTAATTTTCCGTGTGAGGAGAGCTTGTTTAATTAAAAGCAGAGTTTTACACATGTATTGATGTTTTTTCAAACATTCTGTGTCTGAAATATTGTGCAGTTGCAATAATGCTCAAGAGACGTAAGAGCTCAGGACTACTGCTCTGACTGCTGCCCTGCAGAGTAACCGAACACTGGCTGTGTACAAACATCTGACTGGACTGATCTAGCAGGAAGGGATGCCGGGCAAACCTCAGGAAAAGCTAGGAGGTTGTACAGTCATCTCCTGGGGTTTCATTTTCAACTATACAACCCACTACCTCAACCTGGGAGCAAGCAATTCAGGACCAGGGGAGAGAACTGCTCATGCTCTGCTAAAGTTTCCGTCTGTCTCTCCACAGCAGCTCTGTCCCGGTGACACCATTAACACCCATGCAGCTCTGTTTTCCTCTAAATAGATCTGGTTGTAAATGATTTCTATACATGCTGCTTTTGCAGTCATCTTCTCTGTGCTAACCTCACACTCACCACACATTCTGCTAAATCTTATCACAGACTTTATTCTAGCAGACTTATCTCAGCTGAAGATCTATAGCATTTTTGTGGTTGGATGTCATTCAAAAACAGGCAGTTGATAAACTAGCTCCTCCAACCAGCAGCAAAGCTTCTAATAATGGTCAGAAAACCAACAACTGTTTGTGTCAAAAAGATAAAACAATGCACTGAGAAGAATGAAGGTTGGCCCCTTTTGGGAAAAAACCCACCCCGATGAAGTTGGTGTTTTAACATGTTCTTGTAGCATTTTTCTGATGATGGAGGACATTTATGAGAAAATGAAGCTCGAAGTTGCATTTCTGAGTATTTCTTTATTCAAATCATTGTGAATCAGGAGCAGACTAAAAATCCCGTTTGAAAAAAATCGTATTTGTGACGTTGAAAATATGCTGGGTGAACCACAGGCTCCCTGCTCTGCACCATTCTGATACTTCCACTTGTAGACAACTAAATCTATGCTGAGTTATGGGAGATGGGGGGGGGGTTGCTCTGAACCAGCAGTCCTACACACAACTCTGAGGCAAATTTAATGAACTCCTGTTGCTCTGCAGAAACGATGCCCTAGAAAACAACACAGTTTTATTTTGAATTTTGGCTAAAAACGGTGTGGTGGCCGCCACCGCTCTGCGTCGCCGAAGCTGCACAGACGCAGACCTGTAGATGCAAGCTTGTGGTGTCAGATGACACAAGTTCGGATCTACGGGTTTGGGGCTGCAAGCAGGTAACCTCATGAATCCAAATACAGCAGGACAATTACAAAAAAGAAAAGCCTTCTTTAGGGTCTCTCTCTGTGTGGACATTTGTCTGGGAACATTTTTACTTTTTTTTTCACTGTTCTGCAAAAATAATGATGTTTTAGTTTTTTGAATTGCATTGCTTACAATACCCTCAAATTATTTTTTTAGAAATAAAAGAAAAACTGAAATATCAAAAGTATTTTTGATCAATTTCACAGTTTTTAAAATCATTAAATTAGATAAAAATTGGTTTAGTTCTGACTTGCCAAGACTATTGTCATGGCAGATCTGCATTAGTCTGAAAAAGCAGAAATTCTTCATTCCAGCAATTTGCGGCTCACCTGGATTACCACAAAAAAGAACACTTTCTAAATAAAAAGATTTATGGAAATGTCACCAGCCCTGTGGATAGGAGTTCAATATCATATTTTGATCTAATCAAAATGTGAATTTGATTTATGTGACAAGTTAATGTAAAAAAAAAACAAAAAACAATTTTGTTATTCTTTAATCTCTGCCATCTCAAAAACAGGCATCACAAATTGTTGATGTGAGTTTTGATATTTATTTTAAAAAAATAAAAATAGGTATAATTTTGCTGAAAATCCATGTTAGTTCTTTTTCTTTTACTCTATCAGAAAAATGAAGTGAGAAATAAAAACCTTCTGGTTTCTGCTATCTGTTGCTCCTGCTTTGTGAGCAACAGATGAAACCACAGAGGAGACAAAACGTTAGGCTTTCAGACAACAGAGCTGCAGCTATTTGTCTTTCTGCCTCCAGAATTCAAGCAAAGTGTCAAACTTTGAGGTTGATGTTATGTTGCCTCAGAAATGTCAGAGAGTCTTTACCGGGGACCAAAGAGGAACGAAGTTTGGATATGCAGAAAGGTCACATGAGTGTGTGGATGTGTGTGAGAGGGTGGATGGGTGGATGGGTGGATGAGAGAATGGATGTATGTGAGAGAGGATGGATGTATGTGAGAGAGGATGGATG